>JAWDJE010000008.1:26624599-27824599 GCA_035047345.1 Bradypodion ventrale | reverse complement strand
TGCGCAGAACCCTTTTATGCATGTGTAGAACCCATCTACGCATGCGCAGAAGGGGATGCGTAGAAGGCTTCTACACATGCATAGAAGGGTTCTGCGCAGAACCATTCTGCTCAGGTCCCTTCTGTGCATACATAGAAGGGACCTGCGCAGAACAGTTCTGTGCAGGTCCCGTATTGTCCGGAGCCGCGCTTGACAGGTATGATGTACAGACTTAGGCTGTACTGATCAGCCAATGTACAGACATAGGGAATTGGAGTCCCCCTATGTGGTGAGTGCCCCATGTTGGGAACCACTGCACTAAACTCTCTCTTCTTGTGGAAGAAGTTATGCCTTATAAAGTTCTAGCCACCTCCACTACTTCTCTCTAGTAATTGATTTCTCTCGGACTTGCTTTTGAACCAACTTGTTTGTTTTAATTTGTACGATTTCATTTTTCTTCGAACTGGTGTCTTTGTGAGACAGTTATTGCAACTGAAACAAAAATAATAATACGGTAATCCAAGTTTCTCACCTACCTAAGAAGAGTTCGGTTTAAAGAACATATGTCTCTCATGTGAGCCAAGAAAGCTGGATGGAAGGGAATTACATCTGCAACACAAACCACTAAGCGGCACTCTAACCTCAAAAGCAAACCTACCATAGCAGGGATATTTCCTAGACTTCATTGTTTACAATCTGTTGTTATCTGTTGTTTATAGAGTGGTGGATCTAGCATCGACTCAAACCCCATTGAGCTCAACTCACCAACTCAAGCAGATATCCTGACCATCAGTTAACCAGGGAGATGCAATCACCCAGGTCTGTCCAATTTTTTTTATGTCATTACCGCTCAAATGGCTATGATGCTCTAAATTTTTAGCACAACACACTTAGCTTTGGATGTGGTAGAACACCCTGAACACCCATTTTGCCCCTATGGCCTTCTGCTCTTTTGGGACCTGTACAGGAGTGTACACTTTCAGAGCCTCGAGGCTCTCCATTTCCTTCTCCATTGCTGCTTTCCACTTGTCCTGTTCCTCTTGTGGCAATTTGGTTATATCATTGTAACTGATAGGTGTCCCGGGGCAATCTTCTATGCCCATTATGCAATCCTCCAACCTTCTAGGAGTTTGGTTTTTGGTTGACCTTGTCGACCTAGAAATTGCAAGTAGATAAACAGGGACCACTTCGGTGGGAAGGTAACAGCGTTCCGTGCACGCTGGTGTCTTGTCGTGCCTGCCACATGACCACGGAAACGTCTGCAGAAGCAGACAGCGCTGGCTCTTCGGCTTAGAAACAGAGATGAGCACTGCACCCTAGAGTCGGATACAACCGGCTTTCGAGCAAGGGAAACCTTTACCTTTAGAAATACAGTACTGAAATAAACAGGTAGTAAAATATTATTCTAGAGCTCTCTCTGTATATCTGGGGTTAGAAACTGGGAGCTTTTAGACACAAAGTCCAAGATTATCACCTTTTTTAGAGGTCTCAAGATCATGTTGCATTATGTAATTATAGTGGTTTGCCCCCTTCACAGAGCATGAACATATTGTTCCTTCATCAGGGCATTTCCAGCTTTCAAGCTATTCTTCAAAAAGTCATAAAATACTCCCAGACGTTACTTAATGAGAGGTGAGTAAATTAAGCACAAAAGGAGTACGAGTGGGTAAGCTGATACCTCTCATTGAGCTGACATCCAAGCAGAGGATCACCTTACCACACGCTTGGGTCTCCCAAGCTTTCTGCGCGGGATGCACATGGCTACAACATTTAATACCAGTCTCAGAAGAAATACCAGTCAGGATGAGTTCATTTTCTGTGGGCCTGGATATCTTCAGTCTGCTCAAGAGGGAAATACAGTAAAACCCCTACTTACGGAAAAAGTCCGTTCCGTAGGCTTTTGCTTAATTCATTTTTTTACTCGAAGCAAACCCATAGAAAAAATGATTTTTTAGTGTAAATCGAAGCAAACTCATAGGGAAATGATTTTTTACATAACTCGAAGCAAACTCATAGGAAAAATGATTTTTTAGTGTAAATCGAAGCAAACTCATAGGGAAATGATTTTTTACGTAACTCGAAGCAAACTCATAGGAAAAATGATTTTTTAGTGTAAATCGAAGCAAACTCATAGGGAAATGATTTTTTACGTAACTCGAAGCAAACTCATAGGAAAAATGATTTTTTAGTGTAAATCGAAGCAAACTCATAGGGAAATGATTTTTTACGTAACTCGAAGCAAACTCATAGGAAAAATGTTTTTTTAGTGTAAATCGAAGCAAACTCTTCGGGAAATGATTTTTTACGTAACTCGAAGCAAACTCATAGGAAAAATGATTTTTTTAATGTAAATCAAAGCAAACTCATAGGGAAATGATTTTTTACGTAACTCGAAGCAAACTCATAGGAAAAATGATTTTTTAGTGTAAATCGAAGCAAACTCATAGGGAAATGATTTTTTACGTAACTCGAAGCAAACTCATAGGAAAAATGATTTTTTAGTGTAAATCGAAGCAAACTCATAGGGAAATGATTTTTTACGTAACTCGAAGCAAACTCATAGGAAAAATGTTTTTTTAGTGTAAATCGAAGCAAACTCTTCGGGAAATGATTTTTTACGTAACTCGAAGCAAACTCATAGGAAAATGTTTTTTTTTAATGTAAATCGAAGCAAACTCATAGGGAAATGATTTTTTACGTAACTCGAAGCAAACTCATAGGAAAAATGATTTTTTAATGTAAATTGAAGCAAACTCATAGGGAAATGATTTTTTATGTAACTCGAAGCAAACTCATAGGAAAAATGATTTTTTAATGTAAATCGAAGCAAACTCATAGGGAAAATGATTTTTTAAATGTAAATCGAAGCAAACTCATAGGAAAAATGATTTTTAATGAAAATTGAAGCAAACTTGTAGGAAAAATAATCTTTATGTAACTCGAAGCAAACCCATAGGAAATTGTGTAAATCGGGACATGGTTTTAGCACAAAATCATTATGTAAGTCGAACTTTGTGTAACTCGAGGCATATGTAAGTCAGGGTTTCACTGTACTGTACTCAGCATCTTTCTCTCCTTGAACTTGTAACCCTTGCTAAGGGTGTGGTGGAGGGAGGGTGGGAATGGATTCCAGGAAATGGCAATTAAAATATTCATGGGAAAGGAATGAGGTGAGATAGCTCTGAATAAGAGGGAAAGAGAAAAGTAAGAGACTAAGAATTAAAAAAACCAACCACTAGCATTTAGAAAAAGAATAACTCACATCCAATAAGAATGGCATGATCTGATAATGATTCATATTTACTTTTCAAAATTAGCAGCATAATTACATGTTGGAAGAGGAAACAGCGTTCCGTGCGCTCCAGTGTCTAGTCATGCCTGCTACATGACCACGGAAACGTCTGCAGAAGCAAACAGCGCTGGCTCTTCGGCTTTGAAACAGAGATGAGCACTGAGCCCTAGAGTTGGATACGACTGGCTTTCGAGCAAGGGATACCTTTACCTTTACCTACAGGAAACTGCTCATAGATCACTCACTGTTGAAGGTGTCTTCTCAGGTTCAAAAGGTGCACCTACCTCTATTTGTTCCTGGTTTCTTTCCTCCTTAAGACAATACAAGCAATTCAAAAAAATCAGGTGACTCAAAATAATCTGCTGCTTTTATAATTGGGATACTTTCACAGGTGTGTTCACCACAAAAGCAGTCACATAGCATTACTCATGATTTTATGGGAGGAGAAGGGGGAATTTCAGATGGAGTTTGCTCCAGTTGGTCATCATTTCGCCTTAACTCAAGATTTCTTGGGAACAAAAGCCTCCTTTCCAGCGCTGATACAAAGCAAGTTCCTCAGAAACATATTTGCTAATTGATCACCAACCATTAAAGCATAGACTGAAATCCAGGCATGGCTTCCTCACAACTTCTGCCCCTTCCTCACAACCAGCCCCCACAGACCGCCTTAGAACTATGGAAGGCGAGCAAGGAGCTACCAGAGAACTGGGCAGAACCACATGAGTCTCTACCGCCTGGCCAAGAACAACCATGGCCGGTGTGGAAAGCTTTAAATAGACTGTGTGCCAGGGGTACATACCTGTCAACCTTCCCGGATTGGCCGGGATTTCCTGATTTTCGGCACTGATTTGCGCCATTTCTCACCAGAGCTGCCAAAACCCTGGAATTGGCAGCAGGGGGAAAGAGGTACTACGCATCCCTTCTGCGCAAGTCGCATTCTACGCAAGCATAAAAGGGTTCTACGCAAGTGTAAAAGCCTTCTACGCATGCGTAGAACGCGACTTGCACAGAACCGTTGTGCGCAGATCCCGGATTGTCCGGAGCCGTGGTTGACAGGTATGCAGGGGTAGGAAGATCAAGGGCTAATCTGAAAAAGTGGGGTTTCCCTGTAGACGACAGCCTGTGTGAATGCAGAGAAGTACAAACTACAGTATCTCCCATATGGTAGAATGCACATGATGCCCCTTCAGGTTCAATGAGGAGGACCTTATGTTGGCAAGAGGAAATGCCATTGAAGTAGCCCAATATTGGGCGGATGTCATCTAGCCTTTTTAAATTCTATTTTTGTTTTTAGATGTGTTAATGTTAGCTTTGTACGTTATTGTATGCTGGTGGTGCATCTGACACGAATTAAGAAAGATCCAACTCTAGGGTCATCGTTTACAGCAAAGAGCCAAAGCTGGCTGCATCTGCAGACGTTTCTGTGGCCACATGGCAGGCAGGACTAGACTACATGGAACACTGTTATCTTTCCCATTGAAGTGGTACCTATTGATCTACTTGTAAATTCTTTCTTTTGAACTGCTTGGTTGGCAGGAGCTGGGGCAGATATCGGGCGCTCATTGCAATCATGCAGCACTTGGGTCTTGAACTACTGACCTGCAGACTTTCTAGTCATCATGCTCAGTGCCTTAACCACTAAGCCACTGCTTCCCTTAGAGTAGATTAGGTAAAGGTAAAGGTCTCCCTTGCTCGAAAGCCAGTCGTATCCAACTCTAGGGTTCAGTACTCATCTCTGTTTCAAAGCCGAAGAGCCAGCGTTGTCTGCTTCTGCAGACGTTTCCATGGTCATGTCTGATGACTAGACACCGGAGCGCACGGAACTCTGTTGCCTTCCCACCAAAGTGGTCCCTATTGATCTACTTGCAATTTCTTGCTTTCAAACTGCTAGGTTGGCAGGAGCTGGGACAAAGACGGGAGCTCATTCCATCCCGCAGTACTCGGGAATCGAACTGCTGACCTTCCACCTCCCAGTCAGTGTCTTAGCCACTTGAGCCACTGCAGTAGATTACACAGTGCCTTTTAACCAGTAGTGCTAAGAGTCTCTATCTGGAAGCACCATTGTGACATTCTTATCATAGTTGTTCAATATGTTATTATATTGACAATATCGATATTTATTATACAGGAATCAATGTTAAAAAGTGAGTGCTCTTTTGGGGATGGGGTAAATGTAACTTCTTAATTTTACCCGGAGTCCCTGGTATCCCTTGATTTCAAATGGGCAGTATAGAAATGTAATAAATAAATAAATAAAAATAAAATAAATTCTAGGTAAATATTATCCAACTCTTCCCTGAATATCTTCCAAAACCAAACTGGGTGCATTTGGGGTGATATAAGGACCTTGGTGGGGAGAGCTTCACCTGTTGAATTCCTGACTGTTCCAGTGCAAGCACAAAAGCTTTACTGGGAAAAGGAACTGTGAACTTCCATGCGCTGCCCAGCGGTTCTGCGTTGGCTTTGTTTAAGTCAGCTGATCTACAGAAAATGGAAAAATTATATCCGCAACAGAGCCTCTCGAAAACCTTTAGGGACTTTGGAAGTCATGTGTCTGCCAGCTATTGTTTTCTGTTTTATCATGTGCTTTTAGCAACCCTTATCATAAAACATTTGATTTATGCATTCTCTGGCTCTCAAGATTCATTTTAATTCAGGCCAAAGGAGCCAAGGCAACATCAGAAATAAACAAGCATGATGAGTTGTAGTAATGCTTCCCCCCCCCCCCCCCCCCCAGATTTTGTCCTCCAGTGTCAAGGCTACCACCACAAGGGAAGGCTGTCTGCCTCTTAAACAACTCATTCAATAGCTGCCTAATGGACAGGTGCTGGTACATACATGAACATGACTCCTTCCCAATTTCTTCAGGTCAAACTTCCCTTTGAAAGCAATGTACAGGTAACATGCTTTTATATTCCCCCCCCCCCCTGGTCGGTTGTCAACTTTACTTGCCAGGAGTTCTCTTTTCAGTAGCTTTCACAGATGTGCCTTTAGCAAAGTTAGGCAAAGCTACGTTTTGGGTTTAGAACTCCAGACAATAACCAACACCCGGCGACTGCTGAAAGTTATTGTTCTAAAATGTAATGTTTACCAAATTCTGGCTTTTCACAGTGGCTGCATATTCAGGCATTAACGATGGAGGATGCTTCCCTCTATTCCATTAAAAAAATGTTATTTAAAAATTCCTGCACATTGGATTATTGTTAAAGAGGTATGACCAAGCAGGGCAGGAAAGTTGAAGAACTGTTTCTTTACATTCCCCTTTCTCCTCCACCACGAACAGCAGCTATGCCACTTGTCTACGGCAGAGGGAGATGCTAAAAAATAAATGTCACCCTTGCTTGAAAGCCAGTCATATCTGACTCTACAGCCCAAGAGCTAACGCTGTTTGCATCTGCAGATGTTTCCGTGATCATGTGGCAGGCATGACTAGACACCGGAGTGCACGGAACGATGTTTTCCTTCCTGTCAAAGTGGTCCCTATTTATCTACTTGCAATTTCTTGCTTTTGAACTGGTAGGTTGGCAGTAGCTGGGACAGAGACGGGAACTCACTCTGTCATGCAGCACTCGGGTCTCAAACTGCTGACCTACCGACAAGTTCAGCCTCTTAACCACTAAGCCACAGGAGATGAGAGATGTGGAAAGCAGGGCCAGTCTACCAGCCCCGACAATGGGCTGCCAGCATTTTTCCTCTTCCCTCCCCTGCCACCTTTCCTTCCATGTTAGGACTTTTCAGATTTAAATTGCAAAGTGACTGTCTTTTAAAAATGCATTATTGTCTATAAACACTGACAGCTGTCTTGGATGAGGTGCTGTATAAAAATGCTAGAAATAATAGTATAACAACTGATGCTTAATAATAATAATAATAATAATAATAATAATAATAATAATAATAATAATAATAATAATAATAATAATAATAATAATAATAATAATGCACAGCAACCCTATGGATCATCAAGTCCAGCCTGTGTCAAGAAAGTGATATGGGTAATCAAATGCAGAAGCTATGCTGTCTAACATCTATCATACATCTTATTGCAAATGCTGTCCAAACGAAAAACTGGCAGGGGGTACTAAACTTGTGTGACCTCTCTCCTTTCTGAAAGGAAAACAGGATGCTAGGCTAAACGAAGCCCTCATCTAGTTCACCTACAGCCGTGATGGCAAACCTTGGCACTCCAGATGCTCTTGGACCATACCTGTCAAGTTTTGGATTTGGAAATAAGGGAAATTTCCCAGCCAATACGGGATACTTGACAGCTATGCTTATCCTTTGCTGCCCTCCAATGGCGGCAATAGGGCATTGCAGTCTAATTAATACGGGATGACGGCAGGGAAGAGGGTAAAATAAGGGGTTTTCCTGGCCAATACAGGATACTTGATAGCTATGCTTATCCTTTGCTGCCCTCCAATGGCGGCAATAGGGCATTGCAGTCTAATTAATACGGGATGACGGCAGGGAAGAGGGTAAAAAAGGGGTTTTCCTGACCAATACAGGATACTTGATAGCTATGCTTATCCTTTGCTGCCCTCCAATGGCGGCAATAGGGCATTGCAGTCTAATTAATACGGGATGACGGCAGGGAAGAGGGTAAAAAGGGGGTTTTCCTGACCAATACGGGATACTTGACAGCTATGTCTTGGTGTTCAATTCCCAGAACCCCCCCGGGAATCCACACGAATGGGTTTACTGCGATTCATCCGGCCCACGCTGCCCTCATCGCTCCTGGAAGCAGAAGTAAAACCAAAGAGTCGGATACGACTGGTTTTTGAGTAAGGCTGACCTTTACTGTTACCTTTACCTGAAAGGGTGTTGCATTGAAGACTTCCGTTCTGGTTTATCTGCTCTTTGGGATGCCACCCATTTTCTTGTTTTTGAGCAGCTGGAAAGTCTTTCGTAAGCTCCAGCAAAAGTGAAATGCACATAAATTGGAGAGAGGCAGAGGCATACTTAGAGGCTATGTTGACATGTCTACAGATGCCACTTAGGCTGATGAAGAGCCGAGCCAGTCACCCACTTGGAATGAAACTCAGGAATTGGATTGCCTCTTCAGCATGTAACGTGAAAACAGAATGGGTGAAGATTCACTTCAGAAGCCTTTAAAATGCACCGCTCTTGGAAGTGGCAGCAGGATGTGACATTTATTTTAATTGCTTTCTTTGCAATGCCATGGCCAATCTGAGTATCAACATAGCATCCTTGAGCGCGTCGCTGAAGAGCCATGGGTATATATACTCCATACCCTGTGCCTTTTCAATATGCAATGTGCTTTCCTAGATTCTTATTCTTGTTGTTGTTCTGATGTATCTGAATACAAATATTGGTGATCCTCATAGCTATCAGCCATGAAGACTACCTTCGTGGTACCATCTACCTCCCGCATCGCAGCGTGACACCCATAGTACCACTGATCCAGTTCCCTGAGTCACTTTCTGGTCCTGAGCCCTTTTGGCATGCAGAGTCTTCATCGGTCTCAGGCCAGGATTGATGAAGCTTCTACCCTCCATCAAGATGGCCGTATATGGTCTACTCTATTACCATAGCAAGATAACCTGGCCAGACAGCATCTTAGACAGTAACTTTTTTGGATCACCACTCCCAGGATACTTTAACTGTTGTAAGTAAATACTAGAAATGTGTAGATTTTTATTTGGGGACTATGCATACCTGTCAACCGCGGCTCTGGACAATCCGGGACCTGCGCAGAACGGTTCTGCGCAGGTCGCTTTTTACGCATGCGTAAAAGCCTTCTACGCATGCGTAAAAGCGACTTGCGCAGAACCGTTCTGCACAGCTCGCTTCTACACATGCGTAGAAGGCTTTTACGCACGCGTAGAAGGCTTCTACGATCCCCTTCTGCACAGAAGCCTTCTACGCATGCGTAGAGTCAACCCTGCACTCATCCGCCTATTAATTCCTTTTACAGAGTAAGGGATTCATGACTGGGGAGATTTTTGTTAGGCCAGATGTTAAGATATGTCAGCCAGAAAGCACACTGATGAAGGAGGGCTGTGTGCTATGGCTGATGTGAAAGACAAAGAGAGAGTTGGAAAAGGAGAATTAAAAATAAGCAAACTCCTTTGTTCTGAGAATTTGCAGTTCAAACATGACATAAACCCTGTGTCAGAACACAAACGAACTAATAGAGATGGGTTGAGGAAGTTGTTTACTTTTTCACACCCACTCCATGGTTCCCCCCCACTATTTTTACAGCCAAGGATAGGTTAATGGTTAATCACACTCTCTCCGATTTGGCCTTTGTAACGTGAGCTTTAGTAGGACAGACGATGGCTGCAGTTCTCCTCTCTGATTTCAGAGTCTTGGTGGTCACCAAAGGTTGAACCAAAGTGGTGCAGTTATGGCCACAAAGAAGACAGTATGTGCTAACAGGCGTGCGTGGAATGAGGTCCATGCGTGTGATGAAAATGAGTGGGAACCATGCAAAATGTGCCTTACCCAAATAGGCTAAAGCAGGGGTTCCCAACTTTTTTATGCCGCAGACCTGACCATGCTCCCTGGAAAACTGAGCGGGCTAGACCATGCCCCCTGGAAGCGGAGGTAAACATGCTCACTTCTGCGCTTATGACAGACATGGGCGTGTTTACGGCTGACATAAATGCATCCTCTTCCACTTCCGGGTGCGGCGGTGGCTGTGGTGGGCCATATGAAATGGAGCCATGGGCCAAGTCTGGCCCACAGGCCATAGGTTAGGAATCCCTGGGCTAAAGGGACTTCTAACCCTGTTACCAATAGATTTATTTATTTTTATTTATTTGTTCAAATTTATATTGCTGCCCACTCGCAATATCCACCCCACTGGATAATGGAGGAGTCAAGTAAAGCACGATGGACCATCAACCTCAGTCAACACAGCCAGTGATAATGGATGATGGGTCTCTTAGTCTGATGTCCTCTGGAACAGAATTTGGAGAAATTAGTTTTGGTACTACAAATCTGACCAACATAGCCACTGCTGATGCTGGCTAGGGGAGTATGGGAACTGTAATTCAAACAATTAACTCTCCCAGGCCTAGAATGAGACTGTAAATAGTGAAGGAGATGTAATTTAATTGTCTGCAGTTTTTGAAGCTTTTAGGGAGGAAAGACTATGCCTGGCGACCCTTGGCACTCCAGGTGTTCTTGGACTTCAATCCCCAGAAGCCCACCCATTCGTGTGGATTCACAGAGACTTGGGATTCTGTGAACTGAAGTCCAAGAACACGTGCAGTAAAACTCATTCGTGTGGATTCACAGAGACTGGGGCTTCTGGGAATTGAAGTCCAAGAACACCTGGAGTGCCAAGGTTCACCATCATGGGCCTATACCACCTTCATCAAATCCTATTCTCTTATTATCAATATTTATTCATTTCTGGCTTGATTTTAGACCAATGGGAATTTCAGTCTAATAATATAGGGTGTGTGTGTATCATATGTTCCCTTCCCCTTCTTGGCCTTAGAAAGACAGTAATGGAAAAGCCCTTTTAGCCGAACATCTGCCTGTCACTTAACTCCCGGAAAGTAGCATGAAGAAGGACAAAGCTCTAAAACGATGCCTATGTGCATTGCCTTTTAAAATTGCAATTGTGTGCATGTGGCAGCCCCGTTGATGGGGTTTATGGCTCTGAGCAGTAGCAGGTGGGAAAGGGTGGGTCCAGGAAGGATTTATGAAACTGAGATGCTCTTTCGGGAAAGTCCTCACCATTGAAAAACAAACTCTTTTAATGCCATTTTATGGTACTTTATATGGTTCCGGCAAACAATGAACCAATGTGCTCACTTTAAACATTGGGGCAGAGGGGGAAACCATCACGCAAAGGAACATTGTTTCCTGGAGATTGTGCTCTGGAAGGAGGGTTTGAAGCAGAGAAGAAGAAATGTACAAATGTGGTAGAGCTCTAGCAATTTCTGGAGGACATTTTAAGCACATGGGTGGTGCCTGCCTGTACACACTCCTCAGCCAGTAGGAGGGAAAGAGATTCTCTGCTTTGGATCCCTAAATTAATTTTTTAATTTAATTGTCAAATTTATAATTTGACTCAGGCTTTGTGTCAGAAATTATTCCAGGTTGAAAGGATTTTTGTGGAAGAAACTCCGCTCAGGGAATGCCCAAATGAGGCTCCTTTCATGTGCCCAAGCGCTGTCTGAACAGCTTCAAAGGGCCAGCCATTTTGTTTCTCGAATGCCTTTGGAGGGGTGGGGGGTGGGCCACATGAAATGGCACCGGGGGCCAGATCCACCCACGGGCTTTAGGTTGGGAGCCCCGGCTGTACATCACCAGCTACAGAGCCATGCACTCTACGAGCTAGGAACAAATCACGCCCAAATGAAATGAAAGACAGTGCCAAGAACATCCTCTTCCAGTTCCTTCTGGTTTTCTCCATGTTTTGGCTACATTTGGTGTCAACATCTCTCCCCCATAACCGTGTATTTCACCAAAACAAGGCACAACACTAAACATGGTTCCGTGCCATCTCTCGTCGTTTCCAGCGGAGGCCATTGGGCATTCATAAGCATTGCGCAAGAATGATAGCAAACGGTGTTGGTTTTGCTGCAGAGAATTCCTGTGAATCCCAAAGCAAACAATTCCTCAGACTTTAGTGACATAATAAAAAGGGGGGTCGTCCAAAGCATACTTTGGCATGCGGGGGCACACAAAATTTAGCATATTATCAACGGGTACAAACAAATGGTAGTTCCAACTAGAATTAGACCCATTCCACAAACAAGACTTGTTAATCCGACACATATAAAGTCCCATAGATACAGCAAGCCTACTGCCAGGTTTAGTAAGGTAAAGGTAAAGATTACCCTTGCTCGAAAGCCAGTCGTATCTGACTCTAGGGTTCAGTGCTCACCTTTGCTTATAGCCAAAGAGCCAGCGCTGCCTGCATCTGCAGACATTTCCGTGGACATGTGGCAGGCATGCCTAGACACCGGAGTGCATGGAATGCCGTTTATCTTCCCACCAAAGTAGACCCTATTTATCTACTTGCAATTTCTTGCTTTCGAACTGCTAGGCTGGCAGGAGCTGAGACAGAGGCGGGAGCTCACTTCGTCGTGCGGTACTTGGGTCTTGAATTGCCAACCTGCCGACCTTCCAGTCATCAAGTTCAGCCAGTATTTGGCTAGTCTCACCTAGGGAAAAGCGCCCTCTTCCGTGATTTGTGTTTCACAACAACACATCTGTATACAAGTATTGCCAAGTCCATCACAAACAAAAGCATAATAAATATATTTTGAAAACACACGAGAAAGAGAACAAGGGTTGAAGGTTTAACATCTCTTCTTTAGAAAACAGCAACTCTATATTCTGGCAATCCCTGCTCTTGGGAAATGTCCTTAAGATTCTAGTATTGAGTCAAGGAAGGAAGGAAAGAAAGCATCTCGACTTGTTGGTTCAGATCATACTGCCTGTACGAAATAACAGGAAACAAATCCGCTTCACTACCATTATGGCAGCATGTCAAAGAATTGAAGCTACCCAACATATTGTATCTGATGCCATTCTTTCCCACTGAATTCATATATTTATCTTCCACACTTCCTGAAAGCAGCCTGGGATGAGAGACTTTGTTTTCCTTACCTCTCCCACTGGAGTCTCAGAACAATTAACTGAATCAAAAAAACAAAAGAAAAAAAATAAACAACCTTTAGAGCATAGCTGTCAAGTATCCCTTATTGGCCAGGAAAACCCCTTATTTTACCCTCTTTCCCACCGTCATCCCTTATTAATTAGACTGCAATGCCCTATAGCCGCCATTGGAGGGCAGCAAAGGATAAGCATAGCTGTCAAGTATCCCTTATTGGCCGGGAAAACCCCTTATTTTACCTTCTTTCCCGCCGTCATCCCTTATTAATTAGACTGTAATGCCCTATTGCAGCCATTGGAGGGCAGCACAGGATAAGCATAGCTGTCAAGTATCCCGTATTGGCCGGGAAAACCCCTTATTTTACCCTCCCTCCGGCCATCATCCCTTATTAATTAGACTGCAATGCCCTATTGCAGCCATTGGAGGGCAGGACAGGATAAGCATAGCTGTCAAGTATCCCTTATTGGCCGGGAAAACCCCTTATTTTACCCTCTTTCCCGCCGTCATCCCTTATTAATTAGACTGCAATGCCCTATTGCCACCATTGGAGGGCAGCACAGGATAAGCATAGCTGTCAAGTATCCCGTATTGGCCGGGAAAACCCCTTATTTTACCCTCCCTCCGGCCATCATCCCTTATTAATTAGACTGCAATGCCCTATTGCAGCCATTGGAGGGCAGCACAGGATAAGCATAGCTGTCAAGTATCACTTATTGGCCGGGAAAACCCCTTATTTTACCCTCCCTCCGGCCATCATCCCTTATTAATTAGACTGCAATGCCCTATTGCAGCCATTGGAGGGCAGCACAGGATAAGCATAGCTGTCAAGTATCCCGTATTGGCCGGGAAAACCCCTTATTTTACCCTCCCTTCGGCCGTCATCCCTTATTAATTAGACTGCAATGCCCTATTGCAGCCATTGGAGGGCAGCACAGGATAAGCATAGCTGTCAAGTATCCCTTATTGGCCAGGAAAACCCCTTATTTTACCCTCTTTCCCGCTGTCATCCCTTATTAATTAGACTGCAATGCCCTATTGCCGCCATTGGAGGGCAGCACAGGATAAGCATAGCTGTCAAGTATCCCGTATTTGCCAGGAAATTTCCCTTATTTCCAAATCCAAAACTTGACAGGTATGCTTTAGAGATGGCTTGTAATTAGAGCTGCATACACCTTAATGCTACACACAGGTGATTGGGTCACCTGATTTAATGCAACTACACAGTCAAGCTGAATCAGAGTGATTTTGCTTTGCCATGATTCGATTTATAGACACTATTACGTTTGAAATCACTCCCAGTGCTCGCACAGGGACTGCGGATTGCTTTGGGAGGTCACCATTCCGACTCTAGATGTGATTCAAGCAGCTTCTAGCCCATAATACCCCCACTTCTTTCCTTCCTATCTCCTGTCCCACCTCTGCCCATCCTATTGTGGTTAGCCATCTTGCCAGTTTTGTGTGTGGAGTTAAAGCAAACAATCTTAGGGATGATCTAACTAAAACCACAAAAGGGAATCTTCTTAGCAAATGTTAAACAATGTCCTACTAAGGGGAAACAGCTGGGACTTTGAAATGCACGCACGCACACACACACACACACACACACACACACACACACACACACCCCTGGGGTCCCCCACCCCACCCAGAATTGTTCTCCCCATGTGCACACTGAGAGCCTTGAAACCTCCTCCAGGTATTTCGAAGAACTTCACACCTGAATTTCTGCCAAACTTATGATAAATATCCAGCCAGTTCCTCCTCCTCCTTTCTGGGAAGAGGCAGAAATGTTTCTCTTCCTTGACACTTGATCAGGGTAAAAAGTCTGGGCAAACACAACTTCCCATTATGGTTTATTCACTCCCACTCACTTGCTGCAATAAAACTGGCATTTATAGTTTGCAGGAGGGAAGAATTACGAGACTCCCTTTCTGGTTCCTGAGCCCTTTCGGCATGCAAAGTCCTCCTCAGCCCCAGGGCAGGTTTGGATGAAGCTGCTGCCCAACATCAAGATGGATTCAAGTGGGGGACTTGGGGGACCATCAACCTTCCCTGTGGACTTTGGCACCCAGATCCGTTAGTCCTTAGGGTGGTCAGGTTAGTTAACTGCCCCCTGACAGTTGGCATTGAGTGGGTGGCAGTAGGGTCTACTCTATTACCATAGCAGGATAACCTGGCCAGACAGTGACTCACGGAACTGGATCAGTGGTACGGGAGTCATGCTGCGATACGGAAAGCAGATGAAAAGTTACTGCATTATATTTATTTATTTATTTTTCTGATTTATATTGCCACCCAACTCCGAAGACTCTGGGCGGCTCACAGAAAATAAAACCAATCCCATTTTAAAAACCAATAAAAACCCCATTTAAACTGCCACCAAAATTTACTCCGACCTCTACAGATTAAAAAAATAAAAGATTAAAAGAGGGAGAGAGTGTTCTTACGAAATCAGCCAGCAGGCAGGGGTCACCCCACCGCTGGTGCCCCACACCTGCTTTGCCAGCCAAGTTTTTAGCCCTTTCCTGAAGGACAGCAACTCCGTATGGAGACGCAGCTCAATTGGCAGGAGGTTCCATACTAGACACACTGAGAAGGCCCTCTTTTTGGTGCTAGAGAGACAAGCCATACCTGTCAAGCGTGGCTTCGGACAATACGGGACCTGCACAGAACCGTTCTGCACAGGTCTGTTCTACGCATGAGTAGAAGGCTTTTACACATGCGTACAACAGACCTGCGCAGAACCGTTCTGTGCAGGTCGCTTCTACGCATGCGTAGAAGGCTTTTACACATGCGTACAACGGACCTACGCAAAATCGTTCTACACATGCGTAGAAGGGTTCTACGCATTCCCTTCTGCACAGAACCCTTCTACGCATGCGTAGAAGAGTTCTACACATGCATAGAAAAGTTCTACGCATGCATAGAACCAACCTGCGCAGAAGGGATGTGCAGTAACTCCTTTCCCCCCACTGCCAAGATCCGGGATAGCGGCAGCTCCGGGTGGGAAAGGACGAAAATCGGCGCCGAAATACGGGAAATCCCGGCCAATCCGGGATACTTGACAGGTATGAGATGAGCCTCTCTAGCAGATGGCGCAATGAGAGAGCCTCTCAGTCTCAGGACAGTCTTCATGGCTGATCACCATGAGGATCGCCAATATTTGGATTTGGCTATGGCAGAAGGAGGAGGAAGGTGGGACAGAAGCATGCATTCTAAATATATTACTACCAGGCTTGACATAATTCATCCCATAACAGATGACCAGGACAGAAGTCAGATTGTGTTTTCATGGTCTTCCTAGGCTTCTCACTCACACAACCTCCCACACACCCCACATCTGACCCCCTGATTCTATTTCATTGTATTGCATTCATTTTCAGCTGCGCCTTGCTAATACCCCTCCCTGTTTTTGCTACTAGTGGTCAGCTTCCTCTGCAGGGTCTTTAGAAATCTTAATTCTTTGAGTCGGAGGTAGTTTCCTTTTCTTGACAGTGTGCATCCGCAGCATACATGCCTGCTTGAACACTGCCAGTAAGATGCCACACAGAGGATAATCTCCTCTTCAGCATACACTCCAGCTGCTCAAATATATTTCAAACTGTTAGTCCCTTGCTACAACAAAATTATGTCCTCGACCCATCTATCCTTCTCCCTCCAAAGTACCAGGGTTGTAGCTACTTTGGAGCAACAGGGACTTTACCTTAGGATGCCGAAATCTAGATGTGAATCTAATTGATAAGGTAAATATCGCCCTTTGCTCTAAAGCCATTTGTATCCTATTCCTGCAGCACTCGGGTCTCGAACTGCTGACCTGCCGACCTTCCAGTCATCAAGTTCAGCATCTTAACCACTAAGTCACTGCAGTCCCTGAATCTAATTGGTATGTGTTCGGAAAATTACTGTCTTTCTCAGTCCTGTTTGTTTTTCTTTTTGGAGAGGGAAGAACCATAAGTTTTCTTTTTCTTTTAGGGAGATACTATATGCTTCACATGGTGGTGGGAGGGTGTTTGGAACCTTCCCCCTCAGTTTCTGGAATTTTTTGTCGTGTTTTGGCACCGTCAGAAACCAGAAAGTGCTGAAAATTTCCCCTCCCCTCAACAGCTGATTGGTGGGTACTTTTCCTGAAATTACCAGGGGTTTCCACTATATGGCGCTGTCGGAAATGTGCCGAATATGCATTGAAAACCAAAATAATGAGTTCCGAAGCTCAGAAAAAAGTCAAATAAACATCTTCTATCTGTTCAAATCCCTTTTAAAAGTGGCCAAAACACAACAAAACATTCCAAAGTGCACTTTATGAAGAATTTTGAACAGAAAAAAACATGGGTGTGTTTTTAAGCCCCAGAATGTTTTTTTTTGCTTTTCAGTGCATCCCTGTGGGAAGCCACATTTTGAGATATGAATTTTTCAAGATACAAAAAGCCTCAAGGAATGCATTAATTTCATATTCGAGGTTTTACTGTACTAGAACCTTAAAGACATTTCCCAAGGGCCCCATAGCATGAAGCGTTCCATGGGAATTTGTCTTGGTCAATCTTTAGTTCAATGGTGACCACCTTGAGGTCAAAGACAAGGTTTCTGGAGAGACGGAAGAGCATGTGTCTATCAGGAGACTTTGGAATCAACATTTGTGATGGGGAAGTATGAGTGAATGTTTTTTTAACCATTGACTCTTTGACTCACTCTCATATACAGACATGAGATCACAGAAACTATTTTTATCTTATATATCTAGAAGTTTGTCATCTTCGGGTCAAACACAAGGAAGTAACTCTTTCTGTGATGTAAAACCATCTGCTGAAATTTATGGTCTCAGAATGTGGTGATGACAGTAGGCTATAAAAGGGGAATTGGATATTATGGTCTCTTTATAGTTAAAGTAACTTGGGGAAAAGAGATTGTTGCACACAATCTTAGATCCTAGAAAGGTTGCTTTTTGGATTACAAATCCCAGATTCCCAAACAGGCCATTGCTGTCATGCAGTTCTAAAGGCTGTAATAGGGAGAAAAAGTGAACTTTTCAAGTTTTGGTCAGAAAAGCCATCATGCTTTAGAATGGCCGCACATATTATACAACATTGCACAGCTAAAAACTCAGCAGAAGTTGTCCGGCCGAGATATCCACAATCCCTTGACTTTGGCAGTGTTTATGTGCAGCTGATGGGAGATGTAGTCCAATGACATCTGGAGGTCTCCAACAGTCCATTCCTAATCTGACATTCAAAGGTTCTGCTCATACCTGTCAACCTTCCCGGATTGGCCGGGATTTCCTGATTTTTGGCGCCGATTTGCGCCATTTCCCACCCTGCGCTGCCGAAACCCCAGAATTTGGCAGCGGGGGCAAGGAGGTACTGCACAGCCCTTCTGTGCAGGTTGTGTTCTATGCATGCATAGAAGGGTTTTACGCTTGCGTAGAACCCTTCTACGCTTGCGTAAAACCATTCTACGCATGCGTAGAAGGCTACGCATGCATAGAAGGGGGCTACGCAAGCGTAAAACCCTTCTACGCATGTGTAGAATGCAACCTGCGCAGAACCGTTCTGCGCAGGTCCCGGATTGGCTGGAGCCGCGGTTGACATGTATGGCTCTGCTTAGCTATCATATTTATGAGCCAGTGCCCATTTAAAAGCCATCCATGCCTGTCCAACAGACACTTTTCCTGCTGCTGCACCCAAGGACTTTCTGTTTCTCCCCCATTGGTTTGGGGAGGTGTACTTGGGTGCTTAGGCCAGACCTGGCTATAATGTGAGCTAGGGCTTTGTACCTTTTTTGAATTGAATTGTTTTTCTTTGTGACTGTATTTTATTGTATTTACTGTATTGCACTGTGACATATTGTATTTTTGTGATATTTTTTATGCTGTAACTTGTGAACTTGTAAACCGCATTGAGTCGCCCCTTGGGCAGAGAATTGCGGTATATAAATTCAAATTTTAAGCAAATCAAGCTTTAAAATAGGTAAAGGTAAAGGTCTCCCTTGCTCGAAAGCCAGTTGTATCTGACGCTAGGGTGCGGTGCTCTTCTCTGTTTACAGGCAAAGATCCAGTGCTATCTGCAGACATTTGCCTGGTATTATGGGAGGCTTAATTAGACACCAAAGTGCATAGAACGCTGTTTCCTTTCCCACTGAAGTGGTACTTATTTATCTACTTGCAATTTCTTGCTTTCAAACTGCTAGCTTCTCAAGAAGCTTTAAAATACAGTAAAACCTTGCATAAAGAGTGCCTCGCTTAGACACTAACTTGCTTAAAGAGCAGAATTTTATCTGAATGGTCGCCTCACTTAACAACTAAAGCCAACCAAAAACTCGCTTAACAACTAAATCGGGGTACACAATTCCCCCCACCCCGGGGCAAAAGTCACAATTGGTCACTTATAATGGTGTTCCGCTTAAAGAGCAAAGTCGCTTAAAGAGCAATCCTGTGGAACACATTATGCTCTTTAAGCGAGGTACCACTGTACCATGTTTTAAATAGGAACAAACTGGCTGACTGCTCACTTCTGCTGTGTTGCGGGTCCTGTGGGGGAAGTCTTGCAACATTTCTGAGTTTCTAAAGCTAATTTTGTAACTCTCTTTCTTTGTAAAGTTTCCAGATTCTCCAACATGAGCAGAAAAAATATATATGTAAAACTCCTGATCGGGGTGGGGGTGAGGGGGTGAGAAGAAGGAAACTATAAATGATTTTTCCATGTCAACTGTGCTGGTCTCCTCTTGCCTGTGCAACCAAGAGGCAAAATGGATTTAGATTGCTGTGCAAGTTCCAATAATATTTAGCGAGCATGTCTTTCCATTGATTCTGCATCTATATTGGCATATCCTGAAAATTATTTAATGATGCTTTAAAGCAGGGGTTCCCAACCTAAGGCCAGATGCAGCCCACAGTGCCGTTTCATGTGCCCCCACCCTTTCAACGGCATTTGAGAAACAAAATGTCCACCCCTTTGAAGCTGGGACAAAATGGCCACCTCCATCGTGCAGGCAGAGCAAAATGGCTGTCCGGCCCTCAAAGCTGACTGAGAGAGCATGACCCGGCCCCTGGCTTGAAAAGATTGGGAACCCCTGCTTTAAAGGATCTTGCAAAACAAGAGTCTTGTATAATAAACTGTCATCACTACCAGCGTCCATTTAAGCAAAAATTGTTGTTTGCCACTCCTGCTTGAAGCAACTTTTAGTGAAAGTGAAAGAAGAAAGCAGACCAAAGTTCATACCTGTCAAGTTTTGGATTTGGAAATAAGGAAAATTTCCCGGCAAATACGGGATACTTGACAGCTATGCTTATCATGTGCTGCCCTCCCATGGCGGCAATAGGGCATTGCAGTCTAATTAATATGGGATGATGGCAGGGAAGAGGGTAAAAAAAGTGGTTTTCCTGGCCAATAAGGGATACTTGACAGCTATGCTTATCCTGTGCTGCCCTCCAATGGTGGCAATAGGGCATTGCAGTCTAATTAATAAGGGATGGCGGCGGGAAAGAGGGTAAAATAAGGGGTTTTCCTGGCCAATAAGGGATACTTGACAGCTATGCTTATCCTTTGCTGCCCTCCAATGGTGGCAATAGGGCATTGCAGTCTAATTAATAAGGGATGACGGCAGGAAAGAGGGTAAAATAAGGGGTTTTCCTGGCCAATAAGGGATACTTGACAGCTATGCTTATCCTGTGCTGCCCTCCAATGGTGGCAATAGGACATTACAGTCTAATTAATAAGGGATGACGGCAGGAAAGAGGGTAAAATAAGGGGTTTTCCTGGCCAATAAGGGATACTTGACAGCTATGACAAAGTTGAAACATTATGCATTTATCTGTCATTAATGGACTTCTTGAGAAGTTTGGATAATAAGAAAAATAAAACCAAAAGTAATATCAAGGAAATGTGGGCAGCTTGCAAAGGGGAAATCTTTCCTGGAATTACACATTAATGAGACAAGGCTGAATGTTCCATTAAAGCCTCTAGAAGCTCATCTCAGTTTACAGCCAAAGAGCAGCACTGTCTGCATCTGCAGACGTTTTTGTGGTCACCATCATGTGGCAGACAAAGTACACCGAACGCTGTTACCTTTCCAACCAAAGCGGTACCTATTTATCCACTTGCAGTTTCTTTCTTTCAAACTACTAGCTTGGCAGGAGCTGAGACAGAGACGGGAGCTCAGTCCATCATGCAGTACTTGGGTCTAGAACTGCTGACCTGCCGACCTGCCAGTCGTCAAGTTCAGCGTCTTAACTACTAAACTACCACAGTCCTCTAGAAGCATAGGGGCATTTACTAAGGAAGTGGCAATTAGTGACTCCGGATTCAGGGGTGTAGGAATCGGGGCCGTTAGGACGGCCGTGGGTCCCGGAGGAGACTGATCAAGAAACGATACGAGGCAGTATGGAGCGAGATCAGATCAGTGGTTTATTGAAGGAAAAGTATCTTCATTTATAGATCAGAAGGCAAGGCAGGAAAAAAACGTCATCCGACAGAAAATCACATCACCTGTTTACTCGGGTTAATTGGGAATCTCTTTTGGGGAAGTTAATTAACTAGGGCAAACATTGACAGGGGAAACACCATTGTCTAAAGCTTAGACCGGGGTAAACATGGCTTCTATTTGCGCCAGGGATAAGGCATGGCTCGGAGATGAGTGATTACCTTAATGGATAACAGAGTCTGGAGAAATGCCCTCTCAGCGGAACCGTCGGTCAGGTCATTAATTGGGTGAATCAAACCCTATCATAAATCCACCCCCCTTAATTTCCGTACTGGCAAGGGCCAGCGGCCAGGAGTCTGCTCAACTGGTTTAACCTCTGCCAAGGTCCCGTGCCAATTGGGCATGGGGAATCCACACAGGGGCGGGCTAGAGAATCCATTTCAGGTTGTAGCATACTCTTTCCAAGAGATATCCAAGGCACTGAACCTATTGGGAGCAAGGATTTAACACTTTTAATAGTTCCTGTAAAGTTCCAGTGTTTCCCAACCTTTGGTTCTTGGACTTCTCAGAAGCATAAGTCAATTCCCCATAGCACTGTACTGACTTTGGCTTCTGGGAACTGATGTTCGAGAACCAAAGGTTGGAAAACACTGTGTGGAAACCTTAACTAAAACCTGCAGTGGATTCACAACACCTTCCAAACTGGACTCACTGCTAAGCAAGGAAACTTCAACACCCTCTCCCCATTGTTTTGCCCTGAATTTGAACACTAAAGCATTCAAAGGGTTGAATGTTCCCTAACCTTATCTTAACAGTTACAGCTCAGGGTCAATTAGAAATCAGCAGATGGAATTCCTTTAAGAGCATGCAGAACGCATTTGGGTATTCCCAGCAGCTTCAGTAGCCTGCAAAACAACTTAGTTTCTGAATTACAGTGGAACCTCGGTTACATACTTGTCAAGTATCCCGGATTGGCCGGGATTTCCCATATTTCGGCGCCAATTTTCGTCCTTTCCCGCCCGGAGCTGCCACTATCCCGGATCTTGGCAGCAGGGGAAAGGAGTTACTGCGCATCCCTTCTGTGCAGTAGGGGATGCATAGAACCCTTCTACGCGTGTAGAACCGACCAGCGCAGGTCTGTTGTACGCATGCGTAAAACGGACCTGCGCAGAACTGTTCTGCGCAGGTCCCATATTGCGCAGAGCTGTGCTTGACAGGTATGCTCGGTTAACAAACATACGGCTCGGTTAACATAAAAATCGTATAACAAAAGGCTAGCATTCCTATAGGATTTCATCTTGACGTTTCGCTGAAGGTTTGCATGCATTAGCTATGGTTGCTGTGCATGAAAACAAGGCACTTTGCAGAACAGGGCATGTTTGAGCTACATCGCTTTTATCTGAGTTTCATCAGAAACGTCTTCAAACCAGGACTGGCTTTTTGGCAAGAGATCCACAAGAATTTTAAGAGTCATTTAGTACTCTGTGGTTCTCGGAAAGGGAGAATCAACTATCTAGTAATATAAATAAATGGGAAATGCCGTACGTTCTTCTAAGAAGAGGCTTGGCCTCAAAGAACTATGTTCAGAAGCATTACAGGCTTTCAGGATACAGGGATTGTTTAGACTTCATGCCTGGGATTCCAGTGTCAATGTTTTGCATATGCACATGAGATTGGGATAGTCTCTGGTTGAACCTCCAATATTGACAACACCAGTCAGTTCGCCTGAGAATCTTTCATTAAAAAATGGAGGATGGAAATCTATGGTTTTTCTTTTTAAAAAATCCCAGAATCCCCTTTGGGAAGTTGTAGCCCCAAAATTAACACTTCTATGATGTCGTGCGCTTTCATGCATTAGGATCACAATACCGACTTCTCCAAGATGACCTATTTAAATTATGGAAGGAGGAATTAATGAAATCTAAAAAATCTTAATGGTTAAGACGTTGAACTTGACTGGAAGGTTGGTAGGTCAGCAGTTTGAGACCTGAGTGCTGCATGACGGAGTGGGCGCCGGTTTCCGTCCCAGCTCCTGCCAACCTAGCAGTTCAAAAAGAAGAAATTGCAAGTAGATAAATAGGTACCGCTTTGGTGAGAAAGGTAACTGTGCTCTGTGCGCTCCGGTGTCTAGTCGAGTTTGACACGATTACGGAAACGCCTGCAGATGCAGACAGCACTGGTCCTTTGGCTGTAAATGGAGACATGAGCACCAGACCCTAGAGTCAGATTTGGAGTCTGAAACCAGCTCTGCTGCTGATATACTAATTGGATCTCATTGGTGTCCCTGTAAAGCAGGGATTCTCAACCTTCACAAGCCATGGGGCGGACCACGCCCCCTCAGATAGCTGAGCGGGCTGGACTGGTGGTTCCCCTGCTGTAAACTCATCTGTGGCTATCACAAATGCGTTTACGACAGCTGTGGGTGCATTTACGGCTGTTGTAAACATGTCTGCTTCCGGTAGTGGCGCCAACACGGGCCCCATGAAATTCTAGATGCAAAAACTCAGAAAGGAAGGTGGCAAGAACAGGAAGGAAACAAAATGTTCAGTGGAGCATCTAATAATATACCTTGCAGAAGAGATGTAGCTGTCTGCTTCCTCTTTCTCTAAGAGAGAGAAGAGCAGGTTTAGGAGAAATCAGAAGTAAAGTTCCACCTGGTTATACAACCAGACAGAACACTACCCTACGTATGCTGTTAATATGTGCCATAAAGTCATCTCCAACCTATGGTGATCCTATGAATGAGAGATCTCTATAATTTCCTGCCCTCTAGCTCTTGCTAGAAACCTGTGGTTTCCATCATGGTGTCAACCAATCTCATGTTCGACCTTCCCATTCCCTGCTGCCTTCTACCTTTCCCAGTATTATGGCCTTTCCCAGAGAGTCTTGCCTTCTTCTCATAAGGTGTCTAGAGTAGGGCATCCTTGGCTTCATCACTTTGGTCTCCAGAGACACTTCAGGCTTGAATTGCTCAAGGACCCACTTGTTCATCTTTCTGACACGAACAAATACTAAGTCTAATTAGCTGAGTAACTGTTCCCATGCCTGGCAAGGTGAACTGTATTGAACCCTTAAACGTAGTGGTTCCCAACCATTGGGTTTTGGACTTCAATTCCCAGAAGCCTAAGTCAGCACATTGGCTGATCAGTGCTTTGGGGAATTGACTTAGGTTTCTAGGAATCGAAGTCCAAACCTCAAAAGTTGGGGGACCACCACTTTAACAGACCCTAGGAAGAAGTAAAATCAGTCGAATCACCCTGGACTGTCTTTAAAAGCTCTCTGCCAGGCAATTGGAATGGAGGAATTAGAAGATGGAAGAAGGAGCTCACTGGACAAGGAACATTAAAGGAGGATATAGCTGAGGATCTCCCCTACATCACTTGGAGGACCCTGAATAGGCTGAGGGTCCGAGTTCCTAAATGCAAGACCAGCATACTCAAGTGAGGGCTGCTGGCGGACAACAACACAATGTGAACGTGGAGAGATACAGAATCCAGCTAATTTCCTGCCAGAAACATGTCCCGATGAGGACTTGGGTTTGACCAATGACAAAGCCAAGAACGTGGCTTTATTTTGGCAGTCCAGGGTTTGATTGAGACACAAAAGAAGAAGCCGCTAGGCAATTCATACAGGTACCCATCAAGTCAACAACTTTATTCCCTGGCCCAGTCCCCTACAATGCACAAACAAACTTTTTCCGTACTTCATTTCCATTTTTTTATTAAAAACAAAGTGATTTAATTTACAAATATCAGAGACACCTCCTCCCCAATTTTTCACAATCAAACCTTTCCTATCTCACCCCCACCTCCCCAAATGATACAGCCATTCTGAACCAACTGGCCACCCCGGATAGATTAGGAACACAAAGGAGTTTCTTCAGCCAGAAAAACGCCACAAGCTTCTTCAAGATGGGACGAGGAACTATGGGTTAACGTCAAAGCTGGGACCATGACTGTAGCGCTTGTTCCAAACACTGCTCCATTGTCCTACGTCCCGACATTGTGCATGAATGCATGTTGTCTTCCAGCCACGCCCGATAATTAGCAAGGACCAGAACGTACGAGATCCTGTCTTGCCGCTCTAACTCTTGGTCAGATGACAAGCATTGGCACACTGATGCGACAGAGAATGGAGGAGGGCAGATTGCTACTCAGAACACCACAAAAAATAAATTAAAAAGGAACAGTTCGTAGGAAAGATCCTGCCGTTACCACTTCTCTTGGAGATCTTCCAAGGTTTGGATTGAGACGTCAAGCTAGCGACAACAGTTGTTCAGCCCCGTTGGCCCTGTTTGGCAGAAGCTGGCTGGCTGGGTTGCTATTCTGGGTTTTCAAAGCAAAACGGATTACTGTAACTGCCCACGGAAAATACTCTCCTTGCTCTTTACACCTGGTTGGGCTGAACAGAACAGCCCATCCCTGAACATACTTTGAAACATACTTTGCAAACTAATCTGGAACCCTGATTTCTCCCATTAGACCCTGATTCTTTCCCATACATTAAAATTCTCAGCTGCCCTCTCCTAAAGGTTCGAGATAACACAGGCTCCCTTCCTCTCCGTAGCCTCAAAACCAACCCTGCGAAGTAGGAAGGTAGGTCTTAGGGATAGAGTGTGTGTTGTGTGAGGCTGTTGAGTGAGCATCATGGCTGAGCTGGGCTTTTAAAGGGGGCCTTCTGTTACCCAACCCAATGCTTTGCCCACTGATTGTGTTGTAACATACAATGCCCCTTCTTTCCCCAGAGTGGTTGGATTAAGACACCTGAGCTATTGCCTGCCAATAATTGAACATCACTTTCTTCCTTCTAGAGTCAAGTTGGGCGCGGCATGTTTTTCTCATTGCTGGGTTTTGATAACCACACCGCTCTCCTCTTGCATATTAAGATTTGACCACATTGCTTTAATCGATTGGGTTCAATCCACACCGCCATGCCTCTTGTGTTTCCTGCCATCTGGTCCTCAGAGGAACTGATGAATCCAGAGAGAGCCAGGAGCGCTAGCTAATTACACGGTCTTTGTCACTCAACACATTGCTATGGAGAACCGAGACCTCACATATCTACCTGTGGTGTAACCTCAGATCCAGGTGTTCACAAAAGCAACACTAAGCAGGAAAGAGCACCTAGGAATGTAAGAAAAATTGACACCTTCCCCTCCCCGCACCCAAACCTGATCCCATTTGCAGCTGAACTGGAAAGCAAAATAATCTCCCCACAGATTCTGTTTCTCCATACATTTAAAGTTAAATAAATCTTAGAATCTAGCCCATCTGTTGGTTTGCAGAACTGCCGACCTGGGCGCCAGTCTTCATCTTCTCAAGAGCTTCCTTTATATTTTCCACTGGTGCCGGAAATTCAACTCTCCCCATGGAAGGGAGGTTGTCTATGGGTGCAGGCAACACAGCTACCTGGCAACCCTAAACCCAAGAGACAGCCCAAAGAGAGTCACTTCGGAAGGACTGGGTTTTGTAATAAAAGCAATTGCACTGGTGAAGGAGGGCAGGGCAGAAGGGGACTTGCAATAAAAAAACAGGGAAGGAAATGCACGCCATTGCTTGTTTTTCCGCACCCGGTTCGGAGGGTGAAGTGGTGCCTCTTGGCACGCATGCAAACAGCAACGTGAACTGAAGGCCTGCCCTTTAAAATCAGAGAGTTTGGTTGCCAACCTGGTAATTATACCAGGGAGGTGGGCATGAAGAAAGAAAATGTTGGCTTTTTTAAAAGTTTGTTTTCCATGTAAAAGGGCATAGGGTAAGATAACTGCACATGTGTAGGAAGGACTGGATCTTTCCCTCCTCCTCTCCTTCGAAGAGCAGCAGTTTCCCCCAAAATGCCCAGAGATTCTTGGGCAAAGCGAAACAGGAGCGAGAGAGAACCCTGTAGATCCCTGATCATTTCTTCTTGATTTCTGAGTAGATTATGTTGCTGTCTGAAGGTTGGGTAGGCGCCGGCACTGGCTGAGGAGGGCTGTTGCCCTTGAAGGCTAGGGTGGAATACTGTATATCCTCTTCAACCTGAAAATGAGAGAACACAATGGGATTGGAGGGACACTGGAAAAAATATATTAAAAAGCAGGCCCTAGGAACGAGGAAGGATGTAAAATATTGCCCCCGTCCTAAATTTCCAACTAATTTTTTAAAAAAATCAACAGCCCTACCACAATACATCTTAGGTCTTTTACTGGGGCAGATAATAATGAAAAACATTCCATCACGCTTCTACATTCAAACGTGTCCCTATAATCCGCCCAAAGAAGACTCAAGTACTGGAATGGACTAGAAACGTCCTTCTGAAATTCAATTAAACATTAAACTTGCTGCCACCAATTGGCCGGGATATAAGTGAATAAAATAAAATAAAATATAAAAACTGCAACTAAATGACTTTTTGGCATTATTAGAAACCCCATATTATTTTTAGTTATTTTGCTTTGATTTCGTCCCGTTGTCTATTCTTTAACCCCCATCACTGGAAACTGTTTGGCTGTGGGTCCAATTAATGGCCCAGATATAGGGTAATTACAACCCATTGCAACCCTTGTTGCATTTGAGGGAAAAACTATAGACAGGGCCCAAGGAAAAAATATACATTGGTCAAAATTCTGTTGTGTAACATAAGCCAATTCCTAGGTTTCAGTTCCATTCCTCACTGGTAAATAAAGAGCACATGGCATGATTCTTGGGGGAATGAGTGCATGCTGGCTGAAGAAATGCATGCAAGAATCATGGTGGAGGGTTCTTTATTCACTGCCAAGGAACAGATCAAAACCTACGAAATTGCTCACATTATGCAACAGGATTTTGACCGTCATCCTGTAGCAATGCCACAGGTCTTCTTAGGAAAAACCCAAGGATCATTACAGTGATTCTTATCCTCACATCTACATGCTTGGTACATAACAAACTCCTCTTTATAACTTGAGTGTAGCAAACATACTAAACAGATTTACCCAAGTGAGAGAGACTAGATAAAGTAGTACTCAAGAGCACTCTGATTTTCTTTATAGACATTATGCTCTACTCACCGCTGAGACCAGAGTCCTGGATTTCTGAATTACCACAATCCATTCGCTTTATGGATACCTAGTGGCTGGAGTTGTGGCGGTGAGCTGACATACCTGGATGTATGCCATATTTTCCTCTTTAAAAGAGATTTTTTAAGAATTTTTTTAGAAAGGTGGAAGGAGCAACAGAAAATATGGGAGGATTCCAATTTGAAAAAATGGCACAAGGTATTCTGTGACTAAGCCGGAATGGTCTTATAAAACTCTCCACCATTCCTATAACAATTTCACCAACAATTCCCGTCAAACTAGGGCTGGTGAAAGAGTTGTTAAAAACTCTGAGTAGGCTCCTCCTTCCTTCCCGGGTTTGGGAACAGCTTCCGGAAGCGCATAAAACCTCCACTCTCCTCTGCTCCAGCCTGACCCCATCCCCCCTCTTTCTCCACTCCTAAAGCTAAGAACAGAGTCCAGATCCATTAAGATCATAAAGGTTTCCATCCTTACCGATCTGGGCTTGGTGTCAGTAGCGCCCTGGTCTGAAAAGACAGAGACAGGACAGAGAGGTGGGATCAGGGAACCGGCATGTACAACAGACAGTGAGGGCGTCCAAGCCCACCGCAGCCAAGCAGGGGATGTGGAAAAACCCCATAAATGTGCACCCCGACTGGAAAGACTGCAACCCCCCCGAGGGACTCCCACTAGGTTAGCAAAAGCAGACAGGACTGATGCAGGATTAGTAGGACAATGCCGTGCAAAGAAAATACCTTACTAGGATGCATCTCCCTTGTGAATGCGGTTAAGAAAGGAAAACTCCACCTTTATGTGTAACTGAACCAAAGCACTCCAACGAAAGCACAATGATGGGGTGGGGTTGGGTGGGGAAAGAAGGCCCAACAGGTAAGTTGATCTCCCTTTATGCAATTCTTAAAGATCCAGAAAGTCTAGAAATCTGGCCATCCTCCGTTAAAACAATTAAGGTTAACATTATGAGAACATGGGGCTGGATGGGTGTGGGATAAGAGTCTTTGCTCTGGACTCCCAGTCGTTTCCACAACTCAACCCATTGAGGCTTGCTCTAACTTCAACAGCCTCACCTTCCTTCCTAGGTTAGCAAGATTGATGATTCGTTTGCTTCCACCCTCGCCACCAGACTTTTCTCTACTTCCGCCCCTTGCTTCGGATTGAAGCATACATGATGACGAGGCAGGCACAGAGTCAACTTTGAACGATGCCATGCCAGCGCCATCAAGGTGAATGGTGACAAGGGTAGGTGGGTCAGAAATAACCTCCCCATCCCTCCCCCAGGGTAAAGGTAAATGTCGCCCTTGCTTGAAAGCCAGTTGGATCCAACCCTAGGGAGCGTGGTTCATCTCTGTTGATAACCAAAGAGCCAGCACCGTCTGCATCTGCTGACATCTCCATGGACATGTGGCAGGCATGACTAGACACTGGAGTGCACATAACGCTGTTACCTTCCCACCAAAGTGTTCCCTATTTATCTACTTGCAACTTCTTGCTCTCGAACGGCTAGGTTGGCAGGAGCTGGGACAGAGACAGAAGTTCACTCTGTGCAGTACTCAGGTCTCAAACGGCTGACCTGCCAACCTTCCAACTGTCAAGTTCAGTGCCTTAGCAACTGAGCAGCCGCAGTCCCACCTCCCCCAAACACCACCCTTTATAAACCCATGGTATGAACATGAGCGTTTCCCACCACCAGACTGTTGTTGTAAAGCGGCTGGAGCAAGAATCCCAGGAGAGGACACAGGGCTTTGCAAGGGAAAGAGGAAGAGGAAGATGCCAGCACTTCGCAAAATGGTGTAGCCAGCCTTCCCCCGCAAGCAATGGAGACTGCAATGGCAGAGTCAAGAAAAAGATCCTCAGCCAGGCTCTTGGAAATGAGGACAAGAGGGGCTTCCCATCCATTTCAACTGTTGACTCCAGTTTCAGAAGTGCTGTGAATCCACTCCAGTGTTTAGCCTACTTTTCACAGGCGTCATCCAAGGAAATGCACCTATTGTGGTGAAGAGCATTCAGCACTGTGGATAGCTCCAGTGAAGGGAAAACTAAACTCTAGAGCGGATTTTACAGCATCTTTGGATCTGGAGCCGCCAGCTGCCGCTGTTTCATGTGATGCATTTCGATGGGGGCGCGGGCGGGCGCGGGCGGGGATGAAGTAAGACACTTCCTCTTAACTTGGTGTAAAAGCAGAACCATCTCCATTCTATGCAGCTTCGGCACAAGTGAGTGATAAAAGCTCCCCCTAAATTAATAGTCATAGTGAGGACAACATAGAGCACACGGCATGCATCACGCAGGCCCCGGCCCAGCCCACAGGGCTGATACTTACTGTGGCCGGGTGCGGAAGGAATGTTTCCATTGGATGTGTGGCGCTCCATTCTCCTAGATAAACAGCAGACACTGTGTGATCCTACAGCACGCAGGGCCCCCTCCCACATTTGAGCATCATGCTGTTTCATGAATCATAGGAGTTACAAGTCTTCCTAAAAACTGTCCCCCTTCTTCCCTTGTCTTCCTCTTGGTCATACATACTATTGGTTTTTAAGTGATTGTATCTGTGCGTGTTACTGATATGCCTAGAGAGCAGTGGTTCCCAATGTGGGGTACCATTTGATTTTAAGGGGGGGGTTTAGAATAAATTATTAACAGTGGTTAATTTTAATTAATTAATTAATTAATCATTAAAACATTAATAATTAAGCCTTTTAGGTTTCCTTCACGTGAATAGGTGTTCACTTTTTGAATAGTAAGAATTATATGGGATGGGTGGTGGTGGTGGTGGGATTAGGATTTTAGAGATGCTTAGGTGGGGAATGGCCAAAAAAGGGTTGGGAACCACTGCTGTAGAGGTACCTACAATAGGAATTATATTGATATTCTGACCCACAGCGTTTAGTGCACTCTCTGGGCGGTTTACAGGTAATTAGTCTTTTCCCCAAAAAATGTTGGATACTCATTTTACTGACCTTGGAAGGGTGGAAGGCTGAGTCAACCTTGATCCTCCATCAGGATCAGATCAAACTCACAATGTTTTGGCTGCAGTACAGCAGTTTAACCACTGCACCAACCAGGGCTCCTACAAAATGGGTGGATGGCCTTTCTTTCAAAATGCAGTACCAGGGCTGCTTCTTTCTATGTGTTCATCTGTTAAAGCCCAAAGAGTCGTCAAAGAGATGGACCCAAGGCGAAATCCAAGGCCTTTTCTTCTGTCTTGAATTAATCCCTCTGAATTTTTAAGAGCAGAAGAAGCCAGGAAAGGCAGGAAAGAGGAACCATTTCTTGGTTGGGCAATTGTCATATCAGCCCCATCCCGAACTAGCGTCCTCTCTATTTTAATTTCCCCTTTTTTATGATCTCCTCAACGGCAGGTGTGACTTAAACTTAATGGGTCCAGAAAGAGGAAATATAAAGCATGAATTTGGCAAGGTAAGAGCCAATGTTGTTTGCCTTTAAGAACACTAAACACTCCTTACACAAGGGTCTACCTGATCAGATTTGTCTAGTTAGTTGCCTTCTCCATCCCCTTCAATCTCTTTCTCTGGACATATATTTATATTTGAGATTCCGGTTCCAACAGGGCTCCTTGGCCAGGGATAGTTATGTCAAAGATGGCATTTCGTCGACTTGCAATTTCTCCCATCAGGGTATCAAAATGGCAGCTGAAGTTCTGATTTGCCTTTTTTATATAAAAAAACTTTTGAGTCTGATAGCCCTAGTCCCGTGATGGCGAACCTTGGCAACCCAGCTGTTCTTGGACATCAATCCCCAGAAGTCCAAGTCCCTGTGAATCCACATGAATGGGTTTTCTGCACGTACACATGTGGATTGGGAATTGAAGTCCAAGAACAGCAGGAGTGCCAAGGTTCACCATCACTGCCTTAGTCAATGTTTGTGTGCTTCGGTGGGAGATGAGAGGGACATAACAGGACCCCCGATTGTTTCCAAGAGACCTGTGGGGGCGATGCAACTCCTACCAAAGGTGGGAAAACAAAGGAAAAGCAAACCCCCACCAATGAGAGAGCCTCAACCCCCTGAAAGCAAGCAAAAAAAAAAAAGGTTGGAAGAGCTGGAGGTTCCTGAAGAAGCTGGGGAGAGTATAAGGGAAATCCCAGGATTAACAGCAGGGGCTATCCATGGAAAAATAGCATGGAAGACTTACCCACAAGATGTTTTAGTGCACAGGAAATACACCAGTCCTGCAATGAGTATCACCCCAGCCAGGCAGCCTATAACGATCCCAGCAATGGCTCCAGAGGAGAGACCGCCATCACCGCCTCCTGGTGATTCTTTATGGGGGAAAAGGAGAAAAAATAGCGGAAAAATTATATATATATATATATATATATATATATATATATATATATATATATATATATATATATATATATATATATATATATATATATATATATATATATATATATATATATATATATATATATATATATATATAATTGCTTAGTTACCCCTTAACACACTTTTTATTGCTTAGTTACCCCTTTGCAGACTGGACCGCTCCACATGTTGCATTTGCAAAGAGCACTCAAAAGTTACTCTTCTCATCTGCAAGTTCTAGATCTCCCCACCCACCCCAATTCTGAATCCTTCTGGGAATTGTAATCCAAACAAGGCAACACAAGAAATGCATTTCTGGCAGACTCATGGGGACCACTCTGTTGGGAGACGATGACATCCTCTTTCCACTTTCCTTTATGCAACCAGAGTTAGGTAGTTGTTCTAGATTAACAAATTCCTGCTAGAGACCAGGATGCTACTAGAGGAAGAAAATAACAGACAAGGTTACCTATTTGCAAAACCATCCAGTACTTCTAGACTAAACTCTAAGAGCTCACCTGTGTTGTTTGCTGAATGACACCTAGAGACCTAACTTCATTTTCCCACTGGAAAATGTTCTATGCCCAGTGTGTTCAAAAGTACACCTCAATCATGTCTGGAGGGTCCCAGTGGTTGTAGCTCTAGCGGAGTAACTGACTTAGACGTGTCCTCCTGCTCAAATCACAGGCAATCCAGATGTCATGACGCTCAAGGGGACACAACAAGATCATTCTTTTTTTCCCTTGGAACACCAGTTTCCAAGACGCATTCAAAATAAAACTAAACTCAAAGGCAAAACAGAAAGACGTTACACAGAATCCAAGTACTTAATGTGACCACCTGTATCCCACTTTTCCCCCCAGGTAGAGAATGAAAACAACACAACACCCTTGTAAGTTAGCTCGGACTAAGAGAAGAAAAGAGACTAACTCGGGTCACCCTATGAGTTTCAGAATCGGGTTTCCACAAGTGCCAGATCAATGCTTAAGATACTACACCGCGCAGGATCGCATAAAGAACCAGGGCTCACAGAAGGAATCAGACAACATCTCAGGGACTGAACCATTTCTTGTCTTCTGCAGCTTCTACCCAAGCCCATCTCAAACACAGACATCAAAAATTTGCTAATTACCACATTTTTACCTAGCTTGCATCTTCCATTTTTGGAGCTCAAGTAACAATGGCTCCCATGACGATAATGTCTAGCTAAGATACATTTTGAAATTTTCTACCTCTCCTCATCCCCAATTTTTGTAAATGCCTAACCTGATGAAGAATTGTTTTCAATTATTTTGGTGGTACAAAAAAAAAGGTATTACCCAATTTTGCCTCTCCTCCCACCATTTAATTACAGACCACATAGACAAACCTTGACAATGAAATAAAAAAGTGTGTCTGCATGGTAGACCATGCGCTGCTTGTGCTACACCCTTACAACACCTACTCAGCTAGTATAGATGCTAAAATAGAGTGAATGCCGATGTTTCTTCCATGATCAACCAGGTTAGGATAAACCAAGACCACAGAAATTTGCCACAAGGTTTTCTAGCATTTCTGCACAGAAAACAATAATAGGGCTTAACAACCAACCAACCAACCAACCAACCAACTCCTATCTCTTTAATTGTAGTCCTACATGCACAGATCTATCAAGTGTTCTTGAAGCAATGGAGGTGGGGATAGAGGCAGATTTACAAAGAAGCCTAGAAAATTTAATAGTCATCTGTAACTTGTTGGAAGAGCAATGTAGGGTCCCATCCTGATTTCAGCAGCTTGGTACATGGTCATGTGTTGGCATGCTATTGGGCGCAACCTCCTTTGGTGATTTGCTTGGCAGAAGGGGAATTGTGTGCGCTCTGTTCTTCTTCTGCCAACCCAACCACATACCTGTATGAATCCTCATCATTTTCAACGACAAGTATGAGTGGTTAAACACAAACGTCCATTGACCTTGTGACCTATGATATAAGTCAGGCTGCTGTTAATGATTTGTTTTTAAAATAGTTTATGGTTCGGTTAAGTCTTATTTTATATTGTCATAATTTATGTAAGATATCCTATGCTGCCATTTTGGCTTTCAAAAAATAACATGAGAATATTAAGGGGCACATAACTGGAACTAAATTGGACTGGAAAGACCTAATCCTCTGCCCATATCCCAGCCCAAATCCAATTGCATCTTCCAATATCAGCCATATCTCTAGATGAGACTGGGCAATACTTGGAAGAACTGAGCTGTGAGGTCTTGAGCCCTTCAGTTATTTGACGGAACCAGTGGCAAACATAGGATGAGTTTGGGGTTCTGGAGACTCACCCTCATCTGACACCTTCACAGTGACAGTCGCTTCAACAGTAATGTTGGTGACGTTGTTGCTGGCCTGGCAGGTGTAATCCCCTTCATGGTTCGAGGTCACCGAGTTAACAATGAAGGTGTTAGTTGTCATATTCTGATCAGTACCATTGACAAACCACCGCAACCGTGCTGCAGGGTTTGAGTGCACTATACACAGCAGATCCAACATGGAACCCAGTTTCAAGTTTATGACGCCTGATGGCTGCATTGTAATATCAGGCCCATCTAGAAAAGAAAGGAAGAATCAGACCAAAGGGAATGGATAGAATGGGGGCAGGGGATCGCTTACTTTGGAAGTGGACTGCCTGACACCTTCTCTGCTTCAGACATTGCAACAAAAGTAAGAGAAAATATACCTTTCCTCTTCATGCCTGAAGAGCAACGAGGAGGATCTGGGGTGGGGACTGGAAACCAAATCCTATGAGGGAAAGACTGAAGGAATCGGGCATGTTTAGCCTCGAGGAAAGGAGATTGAGGGGTGTGTGCGTGTTATGACAGCACTTTTCAAATACTTGAAAGATAGTCATAAAGAGCAGGGGCGGGATCTGTTCTCCATCACCCTAGAATGCAGGATAATGGGATGACACTACAGGAAGTCAGATATAGGCTGAATATAGGGGGGGGGGGAGGAAACCTTCCTAATTGTTAGAGCAGTACAACAATGGAACCAATTCTCTTGGGTGGTGGTGAGAACTTCAGCACTGGAGGCATTCAAGAGAGAACTGGACAACCATCCACCAGATCTGCTCTGATTCAGATCATACCTGTCAACCTTCCCGGATTGGCCAGGATTTCCCATTTTTTGGCGCCGATTTGCGCCATTTCCTGCCCGGAGTTGCCAAAATCCCAGAATTTGGCAGTGGGGGGGAAAGGGGTACTGCACATCCCTTCTGCGCAAGTTGCCATCTACACATGTGTAGAACCCTTTTACACTTGTGAAGAACCCTTTTACGCTTGCGTAGAACCCTTCTACACTTGCATAGAACCCTTCTACGCTTGCGTAGAAGGCTACGCATGCATAGAAGGGTTCTACGCAAGCGTAAAAGGGTTCTACGCAAGCGTAAAAGGGTTCTACGCAAGCGTAAAAGCCTTCTACACATGCGTAGAAGGCGACGTGCGCAGAACCATTCTGTACAGGTCCCGTATTGTCCGGAGCCACGGTTGACAGGTATGATTCAGATTCCTGTCTTGAGCAGGGGGTTTGGACCCAATGGCCTAAAAGGCCCCTTTTCCTACTCAGTGATTCTATGATTCTATGATATATTTGAACTGGGATTACTCACATGCCAATGTTATTTCACTGGGGTTGCTTGTTTCATTGCCTACTGCTTAGAAGACAATAGGAAAGTTGTGGCCAGAAATGTACACTTATTTCTGTCCATTTATTTTTTCTTCCTGAAAAAGCCAGCCATGTTAATATTGATATATGGGCCCTAGGGGTGCTCTTAATCTGTTAAAAAGGAAAGGCTATTAATAACTGACTGTGTCAGTGATGGTGAGCCCTGTTCTTGAACTTCAATTCCCAGAAGCCCTGATCAGCAGGAGTGCTGACTTGGGCTTCTGGGAATTGAAGTCCAAGAACACCTGGAGTGCCAAGGTTCGCCATCACTGGACTATGGGCTGAGTCTGAAACCTGTCTCATTTGTCACGTGCTATTGGTCCAACAGAGGTTGAGTAGACTTACAGAAGACATCCAGCCAATGAGGCTCACTGGAGTTGAATGAGATGGTGTTGTTCACAAAGCAAGTATAGTTGGCAGAATCATCCCGGGTAGTTGAGTTGAATATCAGATTGTTGTTCTCCAGAAATACATTGCCTCCTGCTTGAATCTGCTTGTTATTCTTAAGCCAGTAGTAAGATACATAAGTACCCTCAGAGAAGCAAGTCAAATTGATAAACTGGTTTTCTATCGCAGATGACGGACCAATGATGCTGACATTATGCACAGCCTCTGTAGGAATAAAAAAATGAGGAAGGGGCTCCATGTTTACTTTCCATGCAACACTACTGCTATCAACACAAGTTGGGTACTGCGAGATTAAATAATTCAGTTTGATCAGAACACAGATAACTAGTAGGGTCTACCAAGAACTGTGATTTCCCCCAAGAATTCACTTGGAATAAACATCACAAGAAGCCTGGCACAAAGACAGGGAATTAACGAGATATGAAGAAAGCTCTACCAATGGTGCCAAGTAAATGAAAGATAGGCACCCGTACGGGTGCGTTTTACTTCCGTTTCCAGGAGCGACGAGGGCTGCGTGGGTCGGATGAATCACAGTAAACCCATTCGTGTGGATTCACGGGGGCTTCTGGGAATTGAAGTCCAAGAACATCTAGAGTGCTAAGGTTCACCATCACGGGCATAGGTCATTACACTTGGCACTCCAGATGTTCTTAGACTTCAATGTGCTGACTTGGGCTTCTGGTAACTGAAGTCCAAGAACAACTGGAGAGCCATGTTGATGACCTATGGCAACGATGGTCAACCTTGGCACTCCAGGTGTTCTTAGGCTTCAATTCAGTGATGCACTGCAGCAGGTTCTGTCAGCTTCTGCAGAACTGGTAGTGGAAATTCCCCCAGGCCATGCCCACTTGGTTGGCTATGCCTACCTCCATTGCCCATAATGCAGGATGTTTGGCCATGCCCACAAATTTGGCCAGCCCACAGAGTAGGTAGTAAAAATGTTTTACAGTGCATCACTGCATCAATTCCCAGAGGCCCAAGTCAACACACCTGCTGATCAGGGCTTCTGGAAACTGAAGTCCAAGAACATCTGGTGTGCCAAGGGTGGCCAACAGTGACCTATGGGCTAGCTAGAGAAATATCAGACAGATTGCATGGCTGAATCAGTAGCAACAGAGAGCCTCACCCACCACCTGAATCTCCAGGGTGGCACTTACCATCTTGCGAGTGAGTAAATTTGTTGCTTAGCAAGCATAGTTTCCAGGTTGCTCTCAACTAATATCTTAGATAAGCAGATCGGCCCCATAACTATAGTATCACTCATTGACAAACCACATGTATGTTGGGTCAGGAAAGGTGTTTGTTTGCAGAACAGTTGGGCATCTGGATGTTAGTACTAAACGCTCGTCTTTGGGTCAATTATGGGCAGGTCGGGTCCAAATAAGGCAAACACATGAAACTGACATGTTGGAATTCAGCTACAGATAGAGACACCCCCCCCAAATAATAATAATAATAATAATAATAATAATAATAATAATAATAATAATAATAATAATAATAATAATAATAATAATAATAATAATAATAATAATAATAATAATAAAAAATAAATAAAATAAAAATAAAAATATATCACTTGGAATAAACATCAAATCGGAAGATTCAAAAAGAGATGGGGTGAGAAAGTCAGAGCAGATCAGGGGTTCCCAACCTAAGGCCCACGGACCGGCTCTGGCCTGCAATGCCATTTCATGTGGCCCACAAGCCTTCCAAGGGCATTAAAGAAACAAAATGGCCACCCTTTGAAACTGTTGGGACAAAATTGCCATCCCCATCATGCAGGCAGGGCAAAATGGTCGTCCGGCCCTCAAAGCTGACTGAGAGAGTGTGACCCGGCCCCCGGTTTGAAAAGTTTGGGAACCCCTAGTGTATATTTTAGAAAACAGTTTCCCCCCCATACCAACATGTTCTGAAGAAAGATGACAAACAAGTAGAGAATTATGAAACAAGAATATCATTAGAGGTTTTCCGAACACACATACTCTCTATTTGCCCTTTCCTAGAGGAGCAACTTAAGAGATTTTTGCATCTCATACTTGGCAGATAGTTATAGCCTGGTATATCTGCAAACACATATGTTATTTTGCTATGACTAAGTTTAGCTGCTGGTTTCTAGCTTTAATCCTCCTTCCAACCTCATTGCATGCTCATTTCATCCACACCACATTTGTTTGCAATTTGGTTGGTGCCTCCAGACAGATGGGCTCCTAGAGCGAACAATCGTAGTGCAACTCTTTCTATTTTCCCTTCTTGATGGGGGAAAAAAAATAGTTTGGAAAAATACTGGAAAACATGAATGAGTCCCTACTGCAAGATGACATTCCTATCATCATTTGTGTAGTGTAAATTGAGACATATGGAAGTGTCCCAGGGATTACACCAAAAATCTGCACCATTCCAAGGTATTACACAACTGGTTGTGCAATCTAGCTGTACAAGCAGTTGGGCACCTCCACCCCATCGGGCCATCTACATTTATGTAAATTTCACAACCATTTGTGAAGGTTTGAGTCACACCAGCATAGATAGCTATGCAACGGGGCTGCCATGGCTCAGTGGTTAAGAAGCTCGCCTTGTTAGCTGGAAGGCTGGCAAATAAGTAGCTCAAGACCCAGGTACTGCACGACGGAATGAGTGTCCGTCTCTGTCCCAGCTCTTGGGGACATGAAAGGAGCCTCATTTGGGCGTTTCCTGAGCAGAGTTTCTTCCACAAAAATCCTTTCAACCCAGAATAATTTCTGGCACGAAATTATTATTAGCTATGCAACAGGATTTGTGCTAGGATCTAACTCTCGTTCAAAATTCCACAGAAAGAAATGTTGCTCACCAAAAGCATTATTAGTACAGTAGAACCTCAGATAACGTCCAAACTCCAAGTTTGGACTTTATCCGATTTTGGACTTTATCTGAATCAAATGGGTGATGCATCGGATAGCGTCCAAAAAGTGGACGTTATCTGAGGTTCCTATACTAAATACCTTGGATAACGCCCATTTTTAGCGGTTTTGGACTTTATGTGATGCATCATGTGTGCATGAAAACCACGACTTTATCCGAATCGGACTTTATCCGAATCAGATTTTATCCGAGGTACCACTGTATGCCTGATCAATTTCTGTGCAGCCGCTATGAACCAGATGTGGCTTCCTTAATAGTTCTTTGTTCTAGAACCGCCAACCCTTTCTTCCTTTTTTCCAAGAGCAAATGTACTTTATAAGTTCCTCAAAGTTCAGTGTTCTGTGATTTATCTTCCTATGCATTTTTCACAGACTACAGTGTCTATCACTTGGACAAAGGAAGCAGTAGTCTGTCACTTTATATAAACAGTGTGTGCTTAAAGAAACCGACAGTCTGCTAATCTTTGCTGAATAAAGAACATCTCCTGTGACTGAAATGTATAATATAGAAAGACTTTGGACATGGGAGACATTTATTGCTGGGTAGCATAATAAAATATTAACTTTCTGAATTCCATTTTCAGCTGTTTTTTTTTTTTAAAAACAATGCGATTACTAAGGTCTCAAGTCTGGAGAAGCAACTAAAGTCATGCCTTTATTGGCGATAGATCGCCGGGGCCTCAAACAAATGCATCCCCCAATCTTTTGAAGATGATGTCAAAGATAAAAATGTACCACCTTTAACAATAGCAATTTCACTTTTAGGTAAAGGTCGCCCGTGCTTGAAAGCCAGTTGTATCCATTTCTGTAAACATGTGGCAGGCATGGCAAGATACCGGAGTGCACAGAACACTATTTACCTTCCTACTGAAGTGGTACCTATTTATATACTTGCAATTTCTTGCTTTCAAACTGCTAGGTTGGCAGGAGGTGGGGCGGAGATGGGAGCTCAAAGATACAAAGTTCTTGCTCTAGCTAGCAGCCCCTACCAGTGTTATTTTGTATTCTTGTAATGTTTCCTTGAAGTTATCTCTCCACCTTCCTCTGGGTCTGCCTCGTGGTCTTTGTCCTTCTCTTTTCACACATGCCTTGTGTGGTATGGACTTCCAAGACATTCTCTTCAAATGAGCAAACCCCTTTATTTATTCTCTCTGTATGCAGTTTAAGATTGGTTCCATGCCAATCTTTCCCTTATAATCTCATTCCTGACTTCATCCCTTCTAGTCAACTCCAGCCACCTCCCTTAGACATCTCATTCTGAATTATATCACCAGAGGGACTTCAATTCCCAGAATCCCTAATCAGCAGATGTGCTTACTTGAGCTTCTGGCCACCCCTGCTCTAGATTCATATTGACTGAGAAGGTTGCCAACATCTGATTTGACATTTTATGCATAATCCAGTCTTTGCACCGGGCACAATAACTGCAAGGTCAAGGAATGCCCCCCATATCTATCTTCTATATATAAAAAACAGAGGTGTGGTCTTGTATGTGCTCTATACAAATCTGCACCCCTGGATCGATTGCACTGAAATTTGCACATATGTACCTCGCCCTCTGGAGACAAGCACTGGGGTGTGTGTGTCATGAGCACCATGCCCCTAAATTGATCTGTAAAGGGAAGTATACTCCACATGTGTATGTGTGTGTGTCCATGTCCCAGTGATGTCATAGTGATGTTAATGTCATAACCCCAGGTAGATCACCTGATTGTGACTTCATCGTGATGTAATTGAGCTGGCTAATGTAACAGTCCCAGGTAGGGACGCAAAGGGGACACATGTATGGGAAGGATAAGGGCGGACCATCGACGAAGAAGCGGGACAGGTGAGGGAAGAGAGAGACGGAGGAAGGGATGTCACAGTCCCAGGTAGGGATGGGTGAGGGAGGCAGAGAAGGGACAGGTGAGGGGAAAGAGAGACAGAGGAAGGGAGGCAGGAGTGACCCACACACACCCCATGAGGTTTCCATGGGAAAGGCTGGCCTACGGTAAAAAAAAAAAAACCCGGACAAGTTAGTATCTAATATAATCGGAGGCATTAATCACATTTCCCCCAATTATTTTAGCTATTAATAAAAGAGAGCCTAAAAACACAGCATGAATATTTCACTGCCATCTGTTTAGCTCAGGGTTTCCCAACCTGTGGTGCCATTTCATGTGGGCCCCCCCCACCCCTCCAAGGGCATTTGAGAAACAAAATGGCCACCAATTTGAAGCTGTTAAGACAAAATGGCCACCCCATCATGCAGGCAGGGCAAAATGGTCATCCGGCGCTCAAAGCTGACAGAGAGCATGACCCAGACTCCAGCTTGAAAAGGTTGAGAACCATTGGTTTAGCTGTATTATCCTGGGCACAACTGGCAATTCAACATCATGATGCATTAATATGACAAAGGTGTTTTGACCTTCATTACTTCTTTGTGCGATTTCCTGAAATGAAGTTCAACCAGGTTAATATATAACATAATTCTGCTTTTGAAAAGATACTTCCTTTCAAGTTGCAGGAGGAACGTTGCTTTTACAGAGCACTTTATATATATATCAACAAAAAAAATCATGAAAATAAAATACAGTAAATGTTAAAATACTGCTAGAAGATCCACAGTGAATAGTATATCAACAATGACTGCTGGTTGGAAAAGAGAATAGAAAAACAGAAAATTTTGAAGGGACAAGGAAGGATTAAGGAACAAATGGGGAAGATTCACGAAACTCCAGTTCCTCGATTTCTTTAAAGAGAACAGAAATCCAGTTACAGAAATAATTCACTAATGGAAGGTAAAGAAAAAATTCAAAAGATATGGTAGAAACGTCGTGACAGATGACAGTCAAGGCCCTAGTTTGGGACAGATAGATAAGTTCCATGAAAATATATATACATATATTGGTAAACCTCTAACAGATTTTGCAATTTCAATAAAAAGGCACCAGAGACAGATATAGATTGGGAGGGATTTGAGGACTTTTGAAGAGCACTAGCAAACAATTTCTGCATGATTCTGACTCAGTTTTTAGACAGAAGACTGTCTCCGTGAAAGGATGAGAATTTTTAGAATAAAATGCACAGGAGCCATACAGGATGGCTGCCAAAGAAGCAAAATGTCAGGGGAAAAAATGATGATCTTAATTTGAACATTTCGAATATGACTTGACATTGGCAGCAATGCAACATCCCATAGAGCTGTGGCAAAATTTGATCTATAAAGAACAGAGGATGAAGGAAAATATGATGCTGATGGACAGAAAGCAATGCCAAATTGATGCATGCACAAAAGAAAAGCGGAGGGGAAAGTACCCCCGTTCTGAAGTTTGGATTAAGGAAAGGTCTCATTTAAATGAGAAATACGACAGGGGTACAGTTTGCTGGTGTGAGAAAAGAAGGCTCACCTAGTAAGAAGTCAATTACAGTAGGTGGCCTACGGGCACAAGCAATGTTGGAGAGACTCACCAATCACTTCAATCACCAGGTCTGTAGAGTTGCTCAAACCAGTCTCTTCGTTGGAGGCCTCGCAGGTGTATGTCCCAGAGTCATTAAATGATAGGTTAATGAGGGAGAGGATGCTCTCATTATGCACAGATTCATGAAATAACCATGCGTAGCTTGCAGGTGGGTTGGAGTCAGCACTGCAGGTGAGGGCGAGATTGGAGCCCTTCTCATGATAAAGGTTGTCAGGGCTGATTACAGGTCTATCAGGACCATCTGAAGTAGACATAGGAGAGTCACAAGTTTGGAGAGCCGGTAAGTGTGTGGAAGATGCAGAAATAAGGTGGGCTCAACATAAATGGGTTTAAAGAGGTTAAATGTACAGAGAAGGTGCATTCATTATTTTTGTTCTTTTAAAAGTGTGACTCTAGGCAATTCATACGCTCCCCTTTCAAACTTAAGATTTTTCCCTAGCAAGATTTCAAGCCAACTCATCACTTGCTCTGTTCTCTGATTTATATCAACTTTACTTGGAGAGCAAAACTAGACTTACACAATACATTCAATTCATAGCTGGAAAGCAAGTACTGTATTTTCTGGCGTATAAGACTACTTTTTAACCCCGAAAAATCTGTGCCAAAGTCGGGGGTCGTCTTATAGGACAGGTACTTAACTGCAGCTTGTTTCCCCTTGCTTCATATGTCCGGCGCATATGGTGGGGGGTGCTGCGGCCGAGTCCCTGCTCTGTGCGGGGAGTATGAAGCAAGGGGAAGCAAGCTGCACACATCTTCCTGTACCTCGAGGAGGAGAACGTGAGCGTGGATTGGCTCTCCACCAGAACCTGCCCATTCGACTCGGAGGGCTGCGCGTCTTCGGGTTGAGTGTGGGTTAATTTTTATTTGGTGTGCATTGGAAGAGAGGCAAGTATATTCCAAACTCTATATTTTAACTGGAAAAGTTGGGGGTCGTCTTATACGCCCAGTCGTCTTATACACCGGAAAATACGGTACATTTGTGGAAGATCAACATGCCAGCATAGACAAAATGTGTCTACAGCTGAACTGCCGCACAGCATGTAAACTGGGCATCTGAAGGGTGATTTTTTTCCTTAGACTAAAACATGATTAAAATAGATTTAATCAAATTTTAAAAACGATTAAATATGAGCTGTACAACAGGATGGCTGTTCAGGATGGACGGGACATCCATAGACTGCTTTACTTCAGAGATTACAGATTTAAGTCAGTTTTAAACAGTTAGTTCTTAGGTATCCTCTGTTTCTGAAAAGGGGGCAAAGGAGATTGTAGCCCAGAATTTCAAGGCTTCCACACTTTATTCTGGGAGAATCCACAACTGGATTCAACAATTTAAGGACTATTATTGGACATACTAAAGTCAATCCAAGAATTAAAGACTCTTTTATCACAGAAGGCAAAACAGGAAACAGCTAATGCAAAACGGGAAGTTAAATAAACTCACTGGGGTGTGGGCCATACAGTATTGTCATTTACTTATTTTATGGCTTTTTTTAGCAACTTGCTGCTACTTACTCTTGCATCACCTGCAGGAAGCTATACCTGTAAAATATAGGACTAATTTAAAAAGAAAAATCAATAATCAAAGTAAAGCAGCGGAATAATCTGAGAGCAGGCTCTTTAAAAAAAGAAGACAGCTCACAAATCTGATGTTGGGGGAATCATTGGCTCTATTTAAGGACAACTTCAGGTATGTCGGGTCTTTTACCTGGCAAAAAAAACCCTGCCCATTTGAGTACAAGCAGCATGTCCCAGGTTCAGTTCCCTAGCATTTTCAGACAGATTAGCAAACAATCCTTGACTGAAAATATGAAGAGCTCTTGCATATCAATACATATATATGGTTCCATCCAGAAATTTTAGTCTACAACTTTCGTAATCCTTCAGCCAGTTAGCTGAAGCTGTAGTCCTGCACATCTGGCGGTAGGCTGTATATTGGAGAATGGTGGTCTGGATAAACTACCTAACTTTGTCTGGAGGCAACGTCCTACAGTTAACCTCTAAAGGCATCACAAGAGGATGCAGCCACAGCAGATATACGTTTTGACTGGTATCAGGTTTTAAGAAAGGAATGGGTAGTTGGTTGAGGTATAAGTCAGATAGTCATGGAGAAGCGCATAAAGTCACAATCTATTACAAAAGAGGCACAGCCTTTGAGTGAAGTTCTGACAGCCATTGTCTGACCACCTTTCTTTTTGTGTTAACATGAGGACCCTTTTTGTACCTTGAGGAGAGAAACGTCCAGTTTCCCCAAGGGATGTGCCTACACAGAGAACTAGCGCCTTCTCTTGTGAGACAAAGTTTCATGCATCGATAGTGGACCGGAGTCCATAACCCTTAAGGTCCTTTCCAGATCTACAATTTAGGCTTTAATTTCCACATTTCGAGACCAAGGGTTGGGACCCCCATGGTGGCCAGAAGACTCAGAAGCAAAACATCTCACATATGAGAATAATATGAGGGTGGTGAAATTTTGCAAATGAGAAATTGCTCCATTTTGTTTCTTAGGTTTGGATGGCGTGAAAGCAGAACAAGGAAGAAGCCACTTTGCAAATGACTTCCTGGACAATAAACCTAGACTTTGATGTTGCAACCAACCAGAAAAGGGGAAAGTGGGTTATACAACATGCTCAACGGGTGTAGCTCATTGGTGAGTATCGCCAGCTTTTCCGGGATGAGGACAAAGCTTATCTCTTTCGGGTAAACAGTTCAACAGTCCACAAGCACCCTCTTTAAGGGGAACTTCAATGCAAATAGGCAGCTCTGGACTACCTGAATGGTCATTCTGACTCAATAGGAACCTGATATCTGAACTTCAAATTATTATCGTTTGAGCTGAGGTTATTTTCTAGAATTACCACTTCAGATTAGATTCAAATACATCATTGTCCTCCAGAGTTTAAAAACTGAGCTACTGCAGTGAGGGTTAAGGTAGAATATAGAGTTCTCTGACACTGGAGATGTAGAAAGAAGGTGAGCTCAACATGAATGATTTTAAGAGGTTTAAACGTACATAAAAGGTGTATTGATTTTTCTCTCTCTTAAAAGTGTGACCATAGGTAATTTATCCCCCCCCCCTCCAGTTTAAAATTTAGAGTTTTGCACTATCAAGATTTCAAGCCAGTTCCCCACTTGTTCTGTTCCCAGATTAACATCAACTTCCCCGGAGAGTAAATCTAGACTTACATAAAACATTCAGTTTATAGCTGAAGCTGCTATTAGAGAAACTGTTATTCCCATAACAGGTATAGGTGTCTGTGTCATTCCGATTCACTGGGGTGAAGGTTAGCTTCTGACTGTTATTGCTCAAGGAGATGTGTCCTTCAGCTTCCAAGCGTTGACCTCCTTTTAACCAAAAGTATGAGACATCATTGCCTGCTGAAGTGCAGGTCAGAACTGTGACATTGCCTTCGAGGACCTTGACAGGGTCACTGGTGATTGTGACACCAGTGACAGATTCTGTGGGGAAATAAAAGAGGGAGGCGGAGAGAGGAAGAAGAGTTATCCAAGATGAAATTGGTGCAGTGAGGTACTGTAGGTGGCTTCATAGCAGCCCATCTGTCCTTGACTTGAAGGTCTAGCTTGAGAGCGGCACAGTGCGATCCATTTCTTGGGGAGAAGTGAAGCTGGTTGTTCACCCAAAGGATTTTGATCCACTGTAGCAGTGACAAACAAATCAATCAATCCAAAGAAAAGGTGAGGGCGTATGGAAGTACTGTACCTAGATGGAATCCATTCCTGGTGTTGCATTTCCAAGAACATGTTAGTAAAAAAGAAGTTTTCAGGGGCTGGTGAAAGGTAAGGTGGAACCTGCTAAGGCCCATAGAGAAGGGGAGAGTGAATCTGAAGAGGAAGAAAGTGAGAGGGCACCATCGGGCATCACTCCCTACATTTTAATGGATGCCCATCAACGGAGAGTCAAGAAGACAGACATCAAATGTAACAGAGAGTTTGTCCAAATAGAGGATTTGTTCCGCTACACATGGCAATGGTTCAATCTGCCCAAGCATCGAGATTATCAGGATTTCTACCCACCCAACCCCACTTCTCTTCTTAAGTGATCAATATTTACTAAAGAGATGGCACAAACAAATCTTTCAATAAATTGAAGAGACTTGTACAAATCTTTGCAATCCTTTAAAACAGAGGTTCCCAACCTTTTCAAGCCGGGGGCCAGGTCAAGCTCTCTCAGTCAGCTTTGAGGGCCAGTCGGCCATTTTGCCAAGCCTGCACAATGGGGGTGGCCATTTTGTCCCAACAGCTTCAAAGGGGATGGCCATTTTGTTTCTTGAATGCTCTTGGAGGGGTGGGGTGGGCCACATGAAATGGTGCCACAGGTCAGATCTGGCCTGTGGGCATTAGGTTGGGAACCCCTGATTTTTAAAAAAATGTTGAAGGGTTTTGTCTGCAGGATCGTTCACTCCACCCTTTTATTTAATAGATTAGTCCTAAATTAAATGGCTCCCAGGACAGTAGACATTGGCTGCTAGCCCACCGGAGCTGACTTTAAAAAAAAATCTAGAGGAAACCCTAGAAATTATCTTCTACTAGCTAGATTTTTGTGTTGGCTTTATTTATTTCTTTAATTGCTATAGTACTAAGTTGCAAATTTCTGAAAGGAGACACTCCGTCTGGATAAGCTCAGAGCTGAGGCAAATTAGGAATCAGAAGTATATAGGATACTAGCTGATTACCCGGCCTTGCCCGTTTTTTTTTAAACCGTAGGCCAGCCTTTCCCGTGGAAACCTCATGGGGTGTGTCTGGGTCACTCCTGCCTCCCTTCCTCTGTATCTCTCTTCCCTCACCCATCCCACTTCTCCGTTGATGGTCCACCCTTCTCCTTCCCATACATGTGTTCCCTTTGCGTCCCTAACTGGGACTGTGACATTAGCCAGCTCAATTACATAATGATGATGTCACAATCAGGTGACCTATATGGGGCTATGACATTAGCATCACTGTGACATCACGTGGACACACACACAATCTCCTGTTGAGTATACTTCACTTTGCAGATCAATTTAGGGCCATACACCCTCCCATGGGCCTAGTGACCCCCACAGTGGCACTCTCACAGGTGCAAGGTATGCGTGTGCCAAGTTACAGCTCAATTGGTGCAGAAGTGTGGATTTGTATAGAGAATATACAAGACCACACCTCTGTTTTATATATATAAATAGAAGATGCTGCAAATATGTTTCAGCAACCATTCTGACATTTTATGTTCCGACTCACATGAAACAGTGTCAAATATCGAGAAGGAAGGGCTTTCTAGTGCACAAAAAAGAAGTGACAGGAATATTGACACCATTTCTCTTCCTCTTATCTTGTTATTGTGTAGAGTTCAGAATTAAGCTTCATAGGTCAGAAGATGGACAGTGTGCAAAGCTACATAGTTCTGCTTGATATATACATAAATACCCACCACGAAAAACCAAGAATTGTGTTCTTCCAATAACTAGGTTGGAATAATCACAACAATAAGATTGATGGAAAGACAGGGAGGTGACAGGTGATGAAGAAAGCTCTTTAAAGACTTGAACAGAAATGTTGGCATTCCAACATGGGTTGGAAAAGAATGAAGAGGAGGCCAAAATGGCAACAGGACAGGGCCAGAAGGAAAAATGCAAACCAGCCACAGAGCTATCCCAGTCTCATAACTCAGGCATCCCAGCCACTCACCTATGATGCTGAGCTGCAGGTTAGTGCTGTTTTCAAGACCAGTGTAGTCATTGGTGGCCCTACAGGTATAATTGCCAGCCTCACTCTGAGAAAAAGATGTGATCACAAGTCGAGATGTGTTTCCATGTTCCAGGGGCTGTCCGTTAAAATACCAAGAATAATTTGCAGAAGGATTGGAGTTGGCAGAACAAGAGAGGTTAATGTCCTCAAACTCTTGATACACTGTCTTACTGGGTTCAATTATAGGTTCATCAGGCCCGTCTGGAGTAAACATAAGAAAGTCACTTGTTGGAGAAGGCCAGGCTACTCTGCTGCTGTTGCCAAGTTCAGCCTGAATTCACACCAGAACATACAACTCCTTACAGTTTGGTTGCAACACTATGCCAAGAGAAAAATTCAAGCAAGTGGAGGTCTAGAGAATATGGCAACTGTGGATGCTTTAAAGGGCACAATGACAGGAGCACACGATAAGGTTAATGAAGCCTCAATTTCTGCCCCTCTTTTATCTGATGAGATGTGAGCATCAAGCTTAAAGAAAGAGCTCCATTCCCATCCGTTAGCCTTTCATTTAGCAATCGTTTTGTGAAGAACAAAGTTGGTTAGGGCGGGGGATAAGTCTACCTCTACTGCATCCTCAGTGGCCAACTGATTTCTGTGAGATAATAGTGGATTTCTTTTGGAAGGATACCCAAGCTGTGACTAAAAGCAGGCTCACAATCTTGGGCAACTGAATTTAATGGGAGATGTCAGATTCTGTGTGCTACCTGAGAGGCAGTGAGATGTTTAACAACTATCATGTTGCCTGCAGGGAACTCTTTTGCACAGTGTGGGCAAGATGAGTATCAAATCCACAAACTTCTACCTACTGCTTAGAAGACAATCGGAAAGTTGTGGCCAGAAATGTACACTTATTTCTGTCCATTTCTTTTTTCTTCCTGAAAAAACCAGCCATGTTAATATTGATATATGGGCTCTAGGGGTGCTCTTAATCTGTTAAGAAAGAAAGGCTATTAATAACTGACTGTGTCAGTGATGGTGAGCCCTGTTCTTGAACTTCAATTCCCAGAAGCCCTGATCAGCAGGAGTGCTGACTTGGGTTTCTGGTAATAGAAGTCCAAGAACACCTGGAGTGCCAAGGTTTGCCATCACTGGACTATGGGCTGAGTCTGAAACTTGTCTCGTTTGTCATCTGCTATTGGTCCAACAGAGGTTGAGTAGACTTACAGAAGACATCAAGCCAATGAGGCTCACTGGAGTTGAATGAGAAGGTGTTGTTCACAAAGCAAGTATAGATGGCAGAATCATCCCGGGAGGTTGGGTTGAATAGCAGAGTGTTGTTCTCCAGAAATACATTGCCTCCTGCTTGAATCAGTTGGTTATTCTTAAACCAGTAGTAAGATACATCAGTACCCTCAGAGAAGCAAGTCAAATTGATAAACTGGTTTTCTATCGCAGATGACGGACCAATGATGCTGATATTATGCACAGCCTCTGTAGGAATAAAAAATGAGGAAGGGGCTCCATGTTTATTTTTCATGCGACACTACTGGTACCAACACAAGTTGGGTACTGCCAGATTAAACAATTCAGTTTGATCAGAACACAGATAACTAGTAGGGTCTACCAAGAACTGTGATTTCCCCCAAGAATTCACTTGGAATAAACATCACAAGAAGCCTGGCACAAAGACAGGGAATTAACGAGATATGAAGAAAGCTCTACCAATGGAGCCAAATAAATGAAAGATAGGCACCAGGATAGGTTTTGGTTCAGATGTGAACCCAATGAAAACAGCTTGTGAAGGATTATGGAGTTAGAATAAGAACCACAGTCAATAAAACAGAAGAACTATTCACTGGATGCAGAGGAAAAGAATTATGACAGCAGGATAACAGAGGTCCACTTGGAAGACAGATAGAAATGTTGTCCCAACAGAGTGGAAGCTCAAAATTGCAATAGGAGACAGTCAGAAGGAATACATGCATGAGCTACCCAAGCTGTTTGTCTTGAGCAACCGAACCACTCACCCAGGATGCTGATCTCGAGGTTGGCATTGCTGGAAAGGCCAGTGTAGTCATTGGTGGCATTACAGGTATAATTACCACCATTGCTCAAAGAAAGGGGCGAGATCACAAGTTGAAAGGTGTCCCCATGTTCCAGGGGTTGCCCATTGTGATACCAAGAATAATTTGCAGGTGGATTGGAGTTGGCAGAACAAGAGAGGTTGAGGGTGCCAAATTCTTCATAAACTCCATCAAGGGGTTCAATTAAGGGTTCATCAGGTCCATCTGGAGCAAACATTGGAAAGCCACATGTTTAGAAAGGTTGTGCTACTCTGGTATTGCTCAGTTCTGGGTGCTAGTGTCAGAATATCCAGCTCCTAGCATTTTTTATGTAGCCACAGGGTGAGAGAATATGCCTAGAAATGGGATACCCACAGAATATGGCATCTAGGGTTCTTTCAAAATGCAGAAAGTGAAAAGCACGTGATAATGTAGTCTTTTATGTCATGAGAGATGGTTTTCAAGCTCTGAATAAGAGCTCAATTCATATCTTCCAAAAATTTATTATCCATATTTCTGATAGCCAACAAAGTTGATCAGGATGGGCAAAAGGTCTAGGACAGTGATGGTGAACCTTTTAGAAACCGAGTGCCCAAACTACAACCCAAAACCCACTTATTTATCACAAAGTGCAACAAGAGAGAAAGGAAACACTCCCATTGGGATGCTGGGCAGAGGGACGGGGTGAACTCTGTGCTGGGGGGAGGGAGGAAGTTCTCCCATTGGGCGGATGGGCAGAGTGAGCTCTGTGCTTGGGGGAGGGAGGAAGTGCTCCCATTGGGCTACTGGGCAGGGCGCACTCTGTGCTGGGGTGACTGCACAGGTACCCACAGAGAGGACTCCGAGTGCCACCTCTGGCATGCGTGCCATAGGTTCTCCACCACTGGTCTAGGAGGTTGAATGTTTTGGGTGCAATTTAATTATTGGCTTTTTTTTCCATTTTAGGCCAGATTACTGGAGCTAGGTATGATATCAAGCCAAGTGGCCCACATATTCTGGCAACCATTGTTAAATGGCAGATCCTGAATTCTGAGCGCTACCCTGTTGGCACTGGAGTTTGGCTTTATCAACAACCCTGTTATCTACAGGGCAGAAAGGAAACCTCACGCACACTGCGTGCAAAATGAGTACAAAATCCACAGACTGCTAAATACTGGTTAGCAGACAGTAGGAAATATGTGACCCTTATCGTGTGTGTATTTCTGCTTGTTTCTCTCCCACCCATGAGACTAGCCATTTTTAGTTCCTTGTGAGCTCCAGGGATCTTCTTAAACTGCTACAGGAGGAAAGGCTACTCATAACTGATGACTGGCTGAATCTGGAGCACGGGTCACCTCTTGTCTGTTATTGATCAAATACAGTCTGAGTAGACTTACAGAAGATATCCAGCCAGTGAGGCTCACTGGAGTTGGTAGAAATGGTGTTGGTCCCGATGCATGTATAGTTGGCAGAATCATTCCGGGTGGTTGTGTTGAATATCAGAGCGTTGTTGTTCAAAACGACATTGCCTCCTGCTTGAACCGTCTGGTTTTCTTTACGCCAGGAGTAAACTACATCAGTACCCGCAGAGAGGCAGGTCAAAATGATAACCTGGTTTTCTCTCGCAGATGATGGGCCACTGATGATGACATTATGCACACTCTCTGTAGGAATAAAAAAATTGGGAAGGGGCTCCATGTTTACATTTTATGCGATACTACTGCTACCACCACAAGTTGGATAATGCAAGATGAAACAATGAAGTTTGATCAAAACACAAATAACCCCTATGGTCCACCGAGAACTGTGACCCCCCCAAATAATAATAATAATAAGAATCACCTGGAATAAACACCACAAGTTGCCTGATGAAAAGACAGGGACATGACAAGAAAGCTCTACCAATAGAGCCAAGTAAATAAAAAATAGGCAACATGATGGGTTTGGATTCATATGTGAACCAAATAAAAGTAGCCTTTGAAGGAATGTGGATTTGGAGTAAGAATCACAGCCCACAATGCTTAAGAAAAATTGACTAGGTGCAGAAGCAGAATTTCTTAGGATGAGATAGTCACTCAGAAGGAAGATTTAAACAGAAATGTTCTCATTAGTATGGATCAGAAGAAATGGTGCAACTTCCTAACCACTCACTCACAATGCTGATATACAGGCTGGTGTTGCTGAAAAGGCCAGAGTAGCCATTGGTGGGCATTGCAGGTGTAATTGCCACTATCGCTCAAAGAAAGTCTAAATGTGTTCCTATGTTCCAGGAGTTGCCCATTGTGATTCCAAGAATAATTTTCAGGTGGATTGGAGTTGACAGAACAAGAGAGGTTGTGGGTCTCAAGCTCTTCATAAGCTCCATCAGGGGGTTCAATTATGGGTTCATCAGGCCCATCTGGAGCAAACATTGGGAAGCCACATGCCAGTCACTCTGGTATTAACAGCAGCTGCTAGTCAGTTCTGGCAATGCTGATATATCAGAATATTTCACAATTTAGGACAGGGATTCTCAATCTGTGGCCAGGATGCGGCCCATGGCACCATTTGATGTGGCCCACCACCACCTCCACCACACCAGGAAGTGCCATGTGATGGAGGAAGGGCAAAATGGCCATCTGGTCCTCCAAGCTGTCTGAAGGAGTGGGACCCGGCCCCTAGTTTAAAAAGATTGAGAACTCCTGATCTAGGAGGTAGAGTGCAACTGAATTATTCTTTTTTGCTTTCTCTTCAAACGTTGGGGAGATTAGCTGAACTGGGCTTGAACGCAAGACACGTGGCTCTCATATTCTAGCAACGGAAGCTAAACAGTGGACTCCCTCTTAGTGTTACTCTATTTGCAACTAGACTTTAACAACAAGACATTTTCCAGAAGGGAGTGTGGGAAATCTTCTGCACTTTGCATAGAAGTAGAGTAACAAATCAACCAATTGCTACTGTACATCCCGAAGTATGTACATTTCTGACTGTTTTGCTCCATCTCGCTCAGTTTTCTCTTCTCACCTGAAGATAGTCATGTTGAGCCTGGCTTAGGCTCCAAAGGTACTTTTTATCTAATATTGGAGGATTATATGAAAAGTAAGGCAACAGTTGAAAGTGGTCAGAGTCTGAAACATGGATCACCTGTTTGTCTGCTACTAAAGAGGAGACATACAGAAAATTTCTAGCCAGTGAGGTTCACTGGAGTTGTAAGAGAAGGTGATGTTCAAAAGGCATGTCTAGTTGGCAGCATGATTCCTGGCGATGAAGTTGAATGTCACCTTTTTCTTTTCTACAAAGATATTGCCTCCTGCTTGAATCAGCTGTTTCCCCTTCAAGCCAGTAGTAAGAAATATCATTGCTTGCTGAGGTGCTGGTCAAACTGATAGGCTGGTTTTCTATCACAGATGATGGACCACTGGTGGTAACATAAATTTTATCCTTGGGAGTAGAAAATGGCAGAAGGGGTTCCATGCTTCTTCTTTTGCAATACTACTACTACCCCTAGATGTAACCCTTTTAAGAATCAATCAAGGAGAACATTTTTTGGAATAGTAGCCGTATTAGTCAGATATTAAGATAAAAATTGAATAAGACTTTTGAGATATGTAAGGAGAAAATCAAGTAAAGGAGTCTGGATGCTTTATATCATACCTGTCAACTGTGGCTCTGGAAAATACGGGACCTGCGCAAACGGTTCTGCGCAGGTCACCTTCTACGCGACCTGCGCAGAAGGGATGCGCAGTACCTCTTTTCCCCCGCTGCCAATTCCGGGGCTTTGGCAGCTGCGGGCGGGAAATGGCGCAAATCGGCGCTGAAAATTGGGAAATCCCGGCCAATCCGGGAAGGTTGACAGGTATGCTTTACCTGAAAGGTAATTGTTTAATGCTCTGTGATGAAGACTTGAGATTAGGTATAAAGGATGGCCAGGCATCTACGACATCATTCCAAAAACCCAGAATGGGCACAGAGCTGGGTGGGTTAAGGAAGATGGTGGAGGACAGAGGAGCATGGTGGGCAATGGTCCATGGGGTTGCAAAGGGTCGGAATCAAATATGCGACTGAACACAACAACAAAGATGATATTCTTCCTATGGAGATTAGAGAAGCAGAATAATTTATGGAGAGGAATAAAAATCCTGGAACGTACAGAGCACACCTAGAGCTTACCAGTGGTTGAGAGATATTATATGTTAATTCTCATGCACAGAAAATGTGGGGAAATGCAAGGTGTTTTAAACTAAAACAAGCATCAGAGGGTTGCAGAGTTTAAAATTACAGACATGTACAAAACCTAATTAAAATTCAAAGAAATTAAAATATTAAAATAGTTTAAAGTTGTAATCACTGTGAATTAGGTATTTTTTTTAAAAACAACCGCATTCCATGGACAAAATGTGCATTGCATGAACCGTCACTAAAGTTGTAAAATCTTTTCATGACTAGTTTGTACAGAAGTCGGGTTCTGTTATTGTCCCTTTCCTCCTCCTTGATTACTGATGCATAAAAAAACCCATGAAACCAAAGCACCGGTTTGTGAAGCTATTCGATGTGGGGACTTATGAGAATTTCCACCTGTTTCTTCCTACAGAAGCCAAGTGGTGCTGTCAGTGCTTTGTGACTCTATCTTAAGGTGCTCTTCCAATATATTTATTTAAAGCATCGTTCATGAACCTTGTTGGAATCAACGGGAGCATTAATTACCTGTAGGGAATGGAATTCATTTTTTAAAAATATCCGGGCTGTAACATTAAAATAATTCGGTGAAAAAGCAACATGTGCAGATAAAAGACAACTAGAGATCAGCAAAGAGAAGTAACTGGAATGAAAACAAAATCTTGAAGGCCAACCAGGATGAGACAGAATCACTCACTGGGCGAAATGAAGATCACAGCATGACAGACGATAAATCACTCTTTGGAAATTCAAGTAATGGACGCAAATGGAAAACTTCAGCAACCAAAATTGACAGGTAGGTTGAATCAGCAGATAGGAGAGCATAGGTCCATGATGGCGAACCTTGGCACTCCAGATGTTCTTGGACTTCAATTCCCAGAAGCCCCCGTGAATCCACACAAAGGGGTTTACTGCAATTCGTCCGGCCTACACTGCCCTCATCGCTCCTGGAAGCAGAAGTAAAGCGCACCCTTGCTCAAAAGCCAGTCGTATCTGACTCTAGTGTTCAGTGCTCATCTCTGTTTAGAGCCAAAGAGCCAGCCTATCTGCGTTTGCAGGCATTTCTGTGGCCATGTGGCAGGCGTGACAAGACACTGGAGTGCGCAGAACGCTGTTTAGCTTCCCAAAGTGGTATCTATTTATCTACTTGTAATTTTTTGCTTTCGAATTGCTAGGTGGGCAGGAACTGGGGCAGAGACGGGAACTCACTCCATCGTGCATTACTTGGGTATTGAACGCCAACCTTCCAGTCTTCAAGTTCAGCATCTTAACCACTTGAGCCATCGGAGTCCTTATATCTGGGTGGGAAGCTGCTTTAAAAAATAATAATAATCTCCTTTTCTCTGAATTATTTGTAAGATCTCTCAAGGCGGTTTGCCCAGTAAGATGACTCAACAATAGAGCACACAATAGAAAAGGCAGTTGTGACAGGACTGGTTGAATCTTTCATCTGTTCCCTCGTGCTGAACAAACAAAAAAAGTGGGCATGGTGAGATTGTTTTGTCCTGAAGACTTTTGGCAACCACATTATTTCCTGCCTTATTCAATTAATCTGGAACCTTTCAAATTCTGCTGCTGTGCCTTAGCAATTAGGTTGGAATATCCTGGCCACTCATTTATAATTTTTGTGTGGATTGTTTATAATTCAGGAGCATGACAAACTACGGACCAGGCTCACTCTGACCTTACTTGAAACGAAGCTCATGTGCCAAAACAACCTTAACTTTGCCTAATCTTGCTTTAAAACAGGGGTTCCCAATCTTTTCAAGACGGGGACCGGGTCACGCTCTCTCAGTCAGCTTCGAGGGCCAGACGGTCCATTTTGTCCTGCCTGCATGATGGGGGCGTGGTGGTGGTGATGGTGGCCATTTTCTCCCAACAGCTTCAAAGGGGCAGCCATTTTGTTTCTCAGATGTCCTTGGAGGTGTCAAGGGCGCATGAAATGGCGCCACAGGCCGCATCCAGGCCACAGGCCTTAAGTTGGGAACCCCTGCTTTAAAAAATAGGTTCACCCAGATTTTATGGGTCTCTTCCAGAGACTGCAGTGGCTCAAAAGGCTTAGACGCTGACTGGGAGGCGGAAGGTCAGCAGTTCGATTCCCGAGTACTGCAGGACGGAAGGAGCTCCCGTCTTTGTCCCAGCTCCTGCCAACCAAGCAGTTCGAAAGCAAGAAATTGCAAGGAGATAAATAGGGACCACTTTGGTGGGAAGGTAACAGCGCTCCGTGCGCTCCGGTGTCTAGTCATGCCTGCCACATGACCACGGAAACGTCTGCAGAAGCAGACAACGCTGGCTCTTCGGCTTTGAAACAGAGATGAGCACTGCACCCTAGAGTCGGATACGACTGGCTTCCGAGCAAGGGAGCCCTTTACCTTTACTTCTAGAGGCTAAATTTGAAATCAATCCTCCTCCCTCTCTCTGTATACAGTGGTACCTCGCTTAAAGAGCATAATGCGTTCCACGGGATTGCTCTTTAAGCAAGTTTGCTCTTTAAGTGAAACACCATTGTTAAGTGACCAATTGTGACTTCTGGCGGGGGGATTGTGAACCCCGATTCAGTTGTTAAGCGAGTTTTTTTTGTTGGTTTTAGTTGTTAAGCGAGGCGCCCATTCAGAGAAAATTCTGTTCTTTAATCGAGTTAGTCTAAGCAAGGCGCTCTTTATGCGAGGTTTTATTGCGTATGTCTGTTTCAGATGGTTATGGGAAGGCTGTGGAAACCTATAAAGAGCCACAGCTCTTAGGCCTTCCCAGAAAACAAATAAGCAAAATGTATTCTTGTAGAAAATAGGAGGAACCAAAATCTTATTTTGTTTGTCACACTCAGTAAAACTGAATGTACGTTTTGGGCAATAAAGAACTATAAGGACAGTTAGACCACACTGGCCTGTTTTTCTGGCTCTGTATTGAACAATGGAAATAATTAGAATGGGAAACTCAGGTATCAAGACTATATCGTGGCCACAGTCATTACTTGAAGGTCTTCCCCATCTCCACTCCTGAATATCTTTGTACTCTATCTATTTTAAAAATAAATAAAGTGGGAACAGCCACAGACTAGAGCAGTGTTTCCCAACGTGGGGCCCAGGCCCCAAAGAGGGACTTCAATTTCTAGAAGCCTAAGTCAGTACATTGGCTGATCAGTGCTTGGGGAAACTGACTTAAGCTTCTGGGAATTGAAATGCCAAAACCAAAGGATGGGAGACACTGTTCTATGAATCTACACCAGGAGTTCCCAACCTCCATTTTGCCCTCCCTTCACAACATGGCACTTCCTGGTGTGGTGGAGGTGGTGGAGGGGGCACATGAAATGGTGCTGTGGGCCACATTGGGCCTGTGGGCTGCAGGTTGAGAATCCCTGATCGACATGAATGGGTTTACTGTGCAGTAAACTCATTTGTGTGGTTCCACAGAGCAGTGGAAATGTGGTCTGGCACGTAGGTTTCTCAGACATCAAATGTGGGACCTCTTTGTCAAGCAATGAGATCTAGTTGGCCCCTCAGAATTCGTAACTCTTCGATCCACCACAGTTAAACTTCCATACCTGTCAAGTTTTGGATTTGGAAATAAGGGAAATTTCCCGGCAAATAAGGGACACTTGACAGTTATGCTTTTCCTGTGCTGCCCTCCAATGGTGGCTATAGGGCATTGCAGTCTAATTAATAAGGGATGACAGCGGGAAAGAGGGTAAAATAAGGGGTTTTCCCGGCCAATAAGGGATACTTGACAGCTATGCTTATCCTTTGCTGCCCTCCAATGGTGGCAATAGGGCATTGCAGTCTAATTAATAAGGGATGACGGCGGGAAAGAGGGTAAAATAAGGGGTTTTCCCGGCCAATAAGGGATACTTGACAGCTATGCTTATCCTGTGCTGCCCTCCAATGGTGGCAATAGGGCATTGCAGTCTAATTAATAAGGGATGACAGCGGGAAAGAGGGTAAAATAAGGGGTTTTCCCGTCCAATAAGGGATACTTGACAGCTATGAACTTCCAACTCTGTTAAAGAGATGAGGAAGTCCCATGCCAGCTTTTATCAGAGTAGACCTGTAGCTCTTTCTGGCAGTTAAAGACTGTTATCGTCCCCTGTCATGCTGAGTGCCCTTTCACCAAGGGAGCAACAGTTAGCGGTGACGGCAATCCATGCGTGATGCTGGCAATTAAAACCGTTGTCGAGTTAATGAGAAACAGAGGAGGAAGAGAAAAAAACACACCTCTGAGTTGGAGAAAATCAGTCTCAAACTGGCATGCTAGGCTCAGTCAGATTTCACAGTTTCTTTCTATGTTCATTGAGACAAGGTCTTACCGTCCCTAAAATGCTAAGGCCATTGTGTTTGGTGAGCATTTGGGGCCTGAATTGGAAAGAAAAATATATGTTTCAATATGGTTTTAAAACACAGGACGTATGACCCATCTTTCTGCCTTCTCAGCTTGCCCATTGTCTTTTTCGGAGATGTTTAACCCTATTGTACCTAATCTCTTGAGCGGAAGAGAATACAGTAAAACCACAGCTTACGACTGTCTTGGGTTACGTTTACTGTGGTTTACAATGGTAAATTCTATGAAAATGACATCCCGGCTTATGATTTCCCCCCCTGGCTTACGACCGGGAATTAGACTGCCGCTGCCATTTTAGGGTCTATGAGTTACAGCAGTTTTTGTTCTCAAAGGCAATGATATGATATAACTAAGATAGGTATGCTACAAATAACTGTAATTCCACCTTTTTAGTTACTTATATATTTATAGGAAGAGCAATCACACTTATATACCGTCCCATATACGCAGCATATTGCACCCAATATGCTGGGTACTCACCCTACCAACCTCAGGAGGATGGAAGACTGAGTCAACCTTGAGCCCATCAAGACTGAACTCGGATCGTGAGCAGAGTTGACTGTGGTACTACAACATAACCACTGTGCTGCACACTCGATAAGGGTGTGGATTCACCTACTGGTGGAGGAGAAAAACTGGATTGTTCATGCACTGACTAATCACTACCGTGTGCTGTCTTGTGTCTTTTGAGGCATCAATGGGATGGGGAAATATATTTCATATTATAAGCTTATGGCTTTTAGCATTTGGACTTCCTCCCAAAAATGTACCAAAATATAACTATTTTAGTTAGTTTTAAGCACGAGGAAAATAAGAAGCTACTTTTAAAAACTGTAACAGCAACTTGCTACTTTCTTAAACTTTGGGACTTTAATTGTAACCGATTACTTTTGAAACAACTTGTCAAGGTCTAGCTATGGTAGATATCGCTAGATTCAACACAGAGAACTCTAATGAATTGAACAAAATAAAGCCTTTCGAGCCAAACTACCCGGCAGCAGGTAGAAATGACACAAGACGGAGCCAACTTGATAGAATAGAACACAAGAATAAGACAGGTGAATAAATAGTAGTGAGATTCAGATACTCACAGATTATGGGAATGAATACCGTGTCACTTTGATGAATTGATTGAACACTTCCCACTAGTATCCCCCAGTATCATCCAAACTGGTTGGATGGTGAGAGTCTGGTTATTCTGTGTAAGCTATTTACAAGAGGCTCCCCATTCAATAACTAGCTGACACTAGCTGGTTCAGAGGTGGTGGTATTACAGGTTTGCTCGGGGTGCCCAAACTACAGCCTGTGGGTCAGCCCCTGGTGCCAATTCATCCAGCCCATATGGGCGTGTTTTACTTCCGCTTCCAGGAGTGACGAGGGTGGTGTGGGCCAGATCTGGCCCATGGCCTGTAGTTTGGCCACCCCTAGTTTAAGCAGAGAAAATGGTAGCTTAAAATCTATTATCATCCTGTTGCAAAACAGATTGCAAGGCATGTTTTACTTCCGCTTCGGTGGGAGGAACCACATGACTATCCCACTGAACCACATGACTGGCCCACAGTCCATGGCTCCAAAAGTTTGGGTACCCCTCAGTTAGCTGAAGAGGCTCAATAAGCTCCCTGGGGAAGGGGTCAGGGAAGACAGACATGAAAAACTTTGGTGCAACCTCTACAAGTGGAAAAGACAAAATGTTATTTTGGGGGTTGCTTGGTTAGAGATCTATGTAAGCATGAGGAGGACCTTGGAGAGAATGTGGCAGAAAGACATCTACAACCAAGAGACCCCCTTCTAGACAGCAGATTATATCCAAAACATACCGTATATCAAAATTACACTTTGGAGGTCCACACGCCCAGAAACGACATGAGATACATTTGTATTTGAATGCAAATAGCAATTTCCATGCAAAAAATGTCACGGTAAAACTAGATCATTGAATGCAGCTTCTTGAATCGAGGCTGGAAGTGTTATGACTTAAATTCAAAACCACTCCTTCGCTCATATCGATAAGAGGCCACTGATTTATCGCTCATCCAAAATCAGAGAGTTTCTAGTCAAGAGAGTGACTGAACACTTTCTTTCTCTAGGCAGAGATGGAAAGGAATATGAAATATATGGGAGAAAGGCCCTCTCTTTTCAATCTCCTGCTCTTGTCCTGCAGGACATCCGAAGTTATGTTGCCAACACATCACGCCACGTTACGATAAAAATGAGTTCAGTATTTTAAAAACAGTCACTTTCATGAAACAGGCAAAGAAAGAATATTTAGGGCAGCCACACTCTCTGTTTAACAACAGCAACGTAAGCGTGCGCAGTACATCAGATTAAAGCTTTTGAATCAATGCCTGATCACAATATACATAATCAGGTTATCAGAAATCTAGTGTTCAGTGATCCAACAAGAAAGTAGGAAATCAAGTTCTGGACAAATATTTGATCCATTTCTCTTACTGTTTATATTTCCCAACAATGTCTAGAAAATCAAATTTAGATGTGGTGAGAACTATGGTGGCTTGGGGGAAAATCCAGTTTCTCTCCCTTGCGCCCCCCCCCCCCCCATTTTGCCACTATACCATAGACCAGGGGTGCCCAAACTATGGCTCAGGGGTGGGATCCAGCCCCAATAGGGGCTGGATCCTGCTCCAACACCAATTCATCCGGCCCACAAAGCCCTCGTCGCTCCCGGAAGCAGAAGTAAAACATGCTTCCGGGAGCGATGAGGGCTTCGTGGGCCGGATGAATTGGTGTTGGAGCTGGATCCGCTCCCCAGGCCATAGTGACCAGCCCCCTGAACCATGTGACCGGCCCATGGCCCAAAAGGTTTGGGCATCCTTGCTATAAAGTAACAGGAGTTTTGGGGGAAACACAGTAAAGAACAGGTAAATATTTTCTGTTTCAGAAAGAGTGAAATACAGGAACTGTAAAGGCCTGTATGTCAAAAAGTCTCCAGAATTACAGAATATATAGTTTAGAAATAGGGAGTCTTAATTGCTTATTCATTGCTCTTTGCTTTTGTCTGGTCTCATGCGTTGTCATTTCACACAGTCACAAGGAAAGAGAGATTCTCTCTCCAAACAGAACAGAGTTAATTTTGTTTATTACAAAATTTGTGGTTACTGTCCTCTGCTTCTTTCATGGCAAAAACCAAGTTACATGTGCCAAGGAAGCAAAGGATATATAATAGCTTGCAGCTTCCTCTTTATAATTAGGTTTCTACAAAAACTATATTTTGTATTTTAATTTCATAAATACAGCATGTCTGTATTATCTAAAAGGCAATTATGAATAAAAGAAATTATGCCATGAAAGCTGTAAAATTAATGTTGGTTTCATATGAACCCATGTATTGCAAACATTTCAGTTCTGCCCAAATGCCTCTGCCTCCATCAGAAAAGAAAAAACCCTGTTTCAAATTACAGTATTTGGATAGGTTATGTGTTCATCGCATTTGCACAAAATTTCATTTCCAAACATGCAGATGTTTGACATCTTAAATGTCAATGACATAGTTCCCAGTTTAGCATTCTTCATGAACACATGGGTAGCTAACCCAGGACAAGAATCAAAATAGCACAAATACAGCAGGAAAGTAGGAGACAGTATAAAGTATATCTGAGTGTAAACAAAACAGAACAGCAAAAAGAGACAAAAAAACGTTGTGGCACCCAAAGACTAACTCTTGTATTTAAATGTGAGCTTTTGTGGACCAAGTCCACTTCATCAGACAGTATAAAGTGGCGCACAAAGGCTTTATACTGTATCTCCAAGCATGGGGAAAATGCAGGCGAACAGATTTTTCCATTTGTTTCCATCTCACGAAACACCCCTGCTAAGCCACAAATCAAACAACATTTATAGCTTTCTGGAATTTAGATGCACAACTTCCGCCTTGAAGGCAAAGCTGCCATTTTGTTGTTAAAATGGGAAGTCAAAATGGCGCCCAGTGCTCACCCAATGAAATTGAGATGCAATCTGGCCAGAATTTCTGCCCTACATGCAATCCCATTCAGACAAATGACTGCTAGTCAGGACCATTGAGAATGCCATAGTTTGGACCTAGCTTGTCTCCTACAACACAATTCTTACTTGGGCCCATCTGACCACTCTTGCTTCTTGCTAGAGGTTTTGGTGTCTCATACATATGCAAGAGTTTGGAAAAGTTAACTTTTTTGAATGAAGACACCTGGAATTCCTTTAGGCTGAATGAATGACAAGGACACAAAGAACCCTCTTAAACCCCTAGAAATTAGATTTCAGTTGTGCCGCACAAAATCTGCAAAACTCTGAGATCAACGCACCTTGAGATGAATGGACACGATTGCCAGAATGCTGGCACAGTTGTGGCTACACTCCAATTTCAACATCACATTATTTTAATCAAGATCAACCAAACCACAATCATTACCAATTCCGGGTTCTGCACTAAAAATTATCATCAATAACCAGAATCCTCAATCCACAAACACAAATCATTGGGAAATGCCACATTTCTATCTGTCATTCAGCATCTTGATTGTGGAGGTGGAGAAGTGTCTGAGGTATTGCATAGAAAGGGGTAACTAATGCAAACCAAATTAATTTTACTTTCACACTGGAGAGATTTTTAAAAAGGCAGTAGCAAACTCTGGGAATCCTGGAACACTGATTATGGGTGAAATTCCAAGATTTGTAGGGCAAGAAACATTCTTTCAAAGAACCAACTAGTGGAGGGCAGAGATTTCCTTAGGGTATTTTTAGGAGACTGAGGTATGGAGAACAGAACTCTGTTCCTACAGAGATTGGTGTGGTTGCTAAAAGAAGTCAGGTTGGCTGGAGAACAAATTGAACATACCTGCAACCTTCAGGTCCACTATCCTACTTTCAACAGATTTAGGTTGCTCCACTGTCACTGTGTAGTTTCCAGAGTCACTTGAGCTTAGGTTTGTGATGTGAAGAGAGCAATCTGAGCCCACCGTCTCTCGGCCAGTGTGTGCAGGTCCCTCTCTGCCATCAGATAATCCCAAGAAATAGTTAAAGATTAGGTTTTTGTCAGCAGCTTCTCCTCGGTACCAACGGCAGACGACAGAGTTTTCGGGGAGAGTTCCTAGTTTAAAAGAGACATTCTGTCCCACTTGTGGTATTGGAGGTTCAACTGTGATGGTCAAAGTCTCACTCTGGCCTTGACTCAATAGGAAGCATGAACTCAGGATGGAAGCTGTAGGGTGGAGAAGAAAAGAGAGATGGTCACTTTAGGGAAAATGCCCATTCTAGCCAACAAACAAACATTACCACCAGCTGTACCCCCAGAATAGATCTCAGGTGTCCAGTGGGTCTCCTGAAACAGACAGTCCATTACCAAAAGAAAAAGACTGGTATAGTATGATACAGCTAAGAGAGTGTTGGATTAGGACTCAGAGATCCAGATTCAAATCACTTCTCAGCTGTGAAAACCATGGAGGTATAAAAAAACAACAACACAGGAGATGGCACTACAGGCTTCATGCTGTAAGTTTTTTGAAGCCACTGGGCGTGGCCTGCCGCCATATTAGGTGGACCAAAACATTAGCAGACTACCATTTACGATTGCTTCTTGTGTTGGAGTGGGTGGTGGTTTGGATTGATCCCCTCTCCTGGGTCCCCTGGGTTGGGTGGGTGGGTGTTGGAAGGGGCCTTTGGGGCCATCTAGTCCAACCCCCTACTCCAGAGGTGACTAACATTTGTGCTCCAGGTGTTCTTTGACTTCATTTTCCAGAAACCTAAGTCAGCACTCCTGCCGATCAGGGCTTCTGGGAATTGAAGTTCAAGAAAATCTAGAGGACAACGGTTGGACACCCTGCCAGAATCCGCACCAAAAGAGATCTGACAGATTGCAGTCCAATTCTCTCTTGAATGCATCCAGTGTTGGAGCGCTCACCACATTCTGAGGTCATTGGTTCCACTGTCGTACTGCTCTAACAGTTAAGAAGTTTTTCCTGATATTCAGCGCATATCTGGCTTCCTGTAGTTTGAGCCCATATTATGTGTCCTGCACTCTGAGATGACCAAGAACAGGTCATGACGTACATCAGATTGAGAGATAATGGCAAGGTTGGATGTTACCCAGTGAGTTGCTCGAGGCGAAATAAGAGGTATAAAATGTGTGAATTATAAACTAAATAAATTACCAGAACTACATCATAGCCTTAGTACAGGGATTCTCAACCTGTGGCCTATGGGCCAAATGCGGCCCACGGCATCATTTCATGCGGCCCCCCCACTTCTGCCACCACACCAGGAAGTGCCATGTAGTGGAGGAAGGCCAAAATGGCCATCTGACCCCTGAAGCTGTCTGAGGGAGCTTGATCCGGCCCCCGGCTTAAAAAGGTTGAGAACCCCTGACTTAGTAGCAGTTGTAGTTGTACACAGAAAGAGCCTTTTGGAAGACTGTGGTATTTTTGAGCCACAATTGGGCGTACCCTGGTAACGGCAACCTTGTGTTGCTGGCTGATCTTTCTCACACTAGGTCAGGCGAAGGGAACTACAGAATGAACTCGCCAAAAGGTGCCTTTATTTTGGCAGTTTCATGTCTGGCCTAGACACAGATAAGGAAGTGGTTGTAGCAATATTAATTTTAAATACTAGTTTCATTACTCTTAACTCTGAGCATATATGCGCCTCTTAAAAATGTCTGTCTTTTGCTGTACTATGCAAGTCTTGGACCATAACAAAGATTTGATTTGAGATTTGTGGTGGAGTGTGTTTTTTTTTTTGTAGTATCCAAAATACACACATCTGCATGCTTCTAGCAAAAAAGTTTTCCTTTTGCAAAAGAGACACACAGGGGCAACCTTAACACTCTTAATATTGCTGTGAATCAAAAAGTTGTGCGTAATTTAAAAATGAGCAAAAAATGATTCTTAATCACAAAAAACAATCAGTTCAACCAAATTAGAAGCACAGAATTCTACGGGATCTCTAAGAGGCGCCAACTTATTTCATTGTGCGCCAACTTATTTCATTGTGCGCCAACTTATTTCATTGTGCGCCAACTTATTTCATTGTGAGCCTTCCTGCTCTAAGATCCATTTCTAGGCTGAATAATTCAATCCCAAGAGAGTGACTTGGCTAAACAATGACAAGCCGCTGCCAGGGGTGGAAAACCACATAACTGGACCAGGAAATAATAAATCAGTGCGTGAGTATGTGTCCTTTTTTTAACAGTAGGCCATTTGTAGGGTCTGAAAGTTTAATGTCAAACAAAATATTTTAATGAATCAGGGTTTCGGGGGAAACTAGCCAGTCCTTTTCCAAGTAACAACAACAAATAGCAATACCAAATGTACTCCAAATGTTCAGTGCACTTTTGGGCAGCTCACAAGTTCACTCTCAATTTGCCCCCAACATGCCGGGTCCTCATTTGAACAGAAGGATGGACGACAGAGTCAACCTTGAGTCCCATCAGGATCAAATTTTCTGTGGGACTTTGCAGACGGGACGAGGTCCCCCCCTTTTTTGTAATGCTTCTTTGATACTGATACTTTTTGACACTGTGATTGTGATGATGATATGATATTTTTTGTGATCTGCGATGATAATATGTGTTGTGATTATTGTTAGCCACCCCGAGTCGCATAGTCGACTGGGCAGCATCCAAGAAATGAAATGAAATGAAATGAACCTTCGGCTGCATGGCGGCATATTAACCCCTGCACCACCAGGGCCAGTCCATGGGCCATCGAAGGGGGGCAGGATGCTTCCCCTACCCCTCCTATTTACCCCAGAGGCAAGGGAACATTTCTTTCGACATCCACACTGAATACAAAGAGTAAATAAAAATAATAGAAATAATAAAAAAAATACACATTGTGGCACTTTAAAAACTAACTCCTTTATTGCAATGTGAGCTTTCGTGGATCAAGTCCACTTCGTCAGACTGAAGCCCCGAAAGCTCACAGTCCAATACAGGAGTTCGCTTTTAAGGTGCCAACACTTTTTGGTCTTTATCGTTTAGTTTTCTTGACCCTCCGCTATGCCGGCCAACCGAGCCGTTCGAGAGCAAGGCATTGCAAGTGAGGGACCACTTCGGTGGGAAGGTAAAAACAGCGTCCCGTGCGCTCCGGTGTCTAGTCGTGCCTGCCACATGACCACGGAAACGTCTGCAGAAAGCAGCAGACAGCGCTGGCTCATGGGCTTTGAAACAGAGATGAGCACTGAACCCTAGAGTCGGATACGACAGGCTTTCGAGCAAAGGGAAACCTTGAGCTATGCTTGCACAGATTTAGCGCGGCTCTCGCTTCAACCCAATGCAAAAAAAAAAAAAAGTTGTCTTGCCCTCCTTCTCCCAGCGGCGGGGTGGCCCCGATCCTGCCCTTACCTGCCAGCAGCACCTGCCGCCCCCCGGCAAAGCCCCACCGACTCCTCGCGGCCGGCCACCGCCCCATCTTTTTTCCGCCTCCTCCGGTCCGTGTGGGGCTGCCCTCCAGCTGCTCCAGGCTTGCTCGCTCGCTCGCTTCTGGCCTCCGCTCCGGCGCTTTTCTGGCCCTCCCGGCCGCCGGGGTGGGGATTTAGCCGCAGGCTGGCTTCGCCCCGGCACGCCCAGGCAAGGGGGCCGGACTTACTTCCCAGGAGGAGCGCCGCCTGCAGGCGCGTCGCGGGAAAACAGGCTGGCTGCGGAGCAGGGCAAGGTTTCGCCAAAGAGGAGGCGATCGAGGGCGGCAGAGTCCGGCCACGAGGAGGAGAGCGCTTCCCCTTGAAGTGCTAGTAAGGTCAAGGTCAGGGTCACCCTTGCTCGAAAGCCAGGCGTATCCGACCCTAGGGCCCGGTGCTCATCTCCGTTCACAGCCCAAGAGCCAGCGCTGCGGTGTGTCTGCATCTGCTGAATTAATCCGCGGACAACATGCGGCAGGCAGGACTAAGGAACGCTGTTACCTCCCTCCGCTGAAGTGGTACCTCTTTATCTACTTGCAGTTTCTTGCCCTCCAACGGCCAGATCGGACAGGAGCTGGAACGGAGACGTCGGGAGCTCACTCTGTCGGGGCTCGAGCTGCTGACCTGCCGACCTTCCAGCCGGCAAGTTCAGCGTCTGAACCACTAAGCCACCAAGGCCCCCCAAAGTGGGGGATAGGAATGCTTTAAATAAGTTTCTGTGGTCATGTGGTAGGCATAACTAGGTGCCAGGATGCACAGAATGCTATTTACCTTCCCTACCGAAGTGGTCCTTATTTATCTACTCGCAATTTCTTGCTTTCGAACTGCTAGGTTGACAGGAGGTGGGGCAGAGACGGGAGCTCACTCTATCATGCAACACTTGGGTCTCGGACTGCTGACCTGCCGACCTTCCAGTTGTCAAGTTCAGTGTCTTAACCACTAAGCCACTGGAGTCCCAAAGTGGTAGTATTACTAGTGAATAATACCACGGTAGTACTCATCACATTAGTAGTACTGACAATGGGCGTTAACCATTTACAAACCCAACAGTATCAAGCTCCACAGCAAATCTGAACCCCAATCAGGGATCTTCTGTTATTAGGTAAAGTTCACTGGTGGCTTAGTGGTTTGAGATGGTGAACTTTGATGACCAGGTCAGCAGTTCGAGACCCGAGTACTACATGACGACTGAGTGAGCACCTGTCATCTGTCCCAGCTCCAGCCAATCTAGCAGTTTTAAAGCAAGAAATTGCAAATAGATACATAGGTACCGCTTTGACGGAGAATCTCTCTTTCTATACCAATATCTAAAGTCTAAACAAGGATTCTCCACCTGCAGCCCATGGGCTGGATGTGGCCCACAGCACCATTTCATATGGCCCCCTACCACCACACCAGGAAGTGCCATGTGGTGGAGGAAGGGCAAAATGACCGTCAGGCCCCCGAAGCGGTCTGAGGGAGCGTGACCCAGCAGAGTTAAAAAGGTTGAGAACTCCTGGTCTAAACAATGCTTGTCTACCTTTCATGACTGCACAAGCAACTGTGCCAGCCTGGTACCTGTCTGGCTGCTCTCCACTTCAACTCCCATCACCCCTATCATCATGCTGCTGGGGTTGATGGGTGTTGTATTCCAAAATATGCTGAAAGCAGGTGGAGGTTGACTGGGACAGAAGAATGGGAAGGAAGGGGAAATGGTTGGGAGGTAAGCAGGCATCAGAGGGATTTAATGAGGAAATGCAGTCTGCCCATATTCAACAGTCCTTTATTTATTTATTGTTACACCGGTATTTCATGTGGCCCACAATGACATCTTTCTCCTGGACTGGCTTCAAGCCATGGGAAAGATTAAGATCTGGACAGGTGACACAAGGAAAACAGACTGATACCAGTTACTGGTTAATAAACAGAAATGATGGGGTTATAATAATACCTGTGTGCCATCAGGTCTTACTGTACTAGGCTTTTATGACAGATTTGATTAATCAGGTCCATTTTGACTTATGGTGAACTTCTCCAGGAATTTCTAGGCAGAAAGTACTCAAAGGCAGTTTCCCAGTCCCTTCCTGTGGGGCCTTCTGAGGCTGCACAACTTACACCAGCACTGTAGGGATTTGCACTCTCAGAGTCTGGCTCCACCTAAACCTCTCAGCGTTTTTTTTAAAATCATGTCAGAAGCACACCAAGGTGCTTTTTGGGTTAAAAAGATTTTTGCTGGAGGAACTCCGCTCAGGGGATGCCCAGATGAGGTTCCTTTCATATCCCCAAGATCTTTTCCCACTGAAGCGGTCCCTATTTATTTACTTGCAATTTCTTGCTTTCAAACTGCTAGGTTGGCGGGAGCTGGGACAGAGATGAGCACTCACTCCGTCATGAAGTACTCAGGTCTTGAACTGCCAACTTGCTGACCTTCCAGCCAACAAGGCGGGTTTCTTGACTATTGAGCCACCACAGTCATAACCACTCAGCTAATCTGCCCGATATGTATTCCTTAACTGCAGATTTAAACATCCTGGATCTTAATCTAAATGCAAGGGCAGCTGAAGCCTTTCTTGATGTATGGAATGGTGGCGCCACCTTGGGGCTACTCAGGAAATTGCAGACACTTTATTTGGCTTTATGTCACCTTTGAGCACTTTGATTACGGATTGCCTTAAGAGGAAGCCCACTGCACATATTTAAGCCCCCTGTTTTTACACTTTATCTGTCTACACAGTTAAGATGCTGAACTTGATGACTGTAAGGCTGGCAGGTCAGCGGTTTGAGACCTGAGCAGTGCATGATGGAGTGAGCCTCCATCTCTGTCGCAGCTCATCCTAACCTAGCAGTTTTAAATTAGAAGTAGATAAATAGGTACCGCTTCGGTGGTAAACTAGCTCCTGCCAACACCAGTTTAGAGGCTTAGATCTTTCCCCCACATGGACTAGTTCTTGTTGGTGATCCTGACAGGGAAATTCTGGGATGGAACACCTTCCCCTTCTCTGTCCATGAGTCACCTGGGGCTGCCAGCGTAGCTTGCATCCAAATCCCTTTTCAATCATGATTTTTAGGGCAATAATATAGCTTTTTAGGAGAGGCTTTTCACTTGCTTCTTGGGATATGGAGACAGGTGCAAAATGGCATCCATGTTTTTCGGCTTTCAGGGAATATGTTGTCCGTCTTTGCAAGATCACTGTAATCTTAGCTGGGATTGCTCCAGAAAATGAGCAACGTTAGGTGAACTTACTGGAGTCATTTTTATTGCAGCAACTGGTTGATAAAAAACACGGTAAACCAGGATGAGCCTGGGGGGTGCAGTGGTTAAACTGTTGATGTTGTGAGTTCAATCCTGACCGGGCTCAAAGTTGACTCAGCCTCCCAACCTTACAACGACAGTAAAATGAGTACAGGTACCTAGCATGTTGGGAGCAAAATGCTAATTACCTTGTGAATCGCCCAGAGAGTGCTAGGGGAGGCAGTATATAAATGTAATTGCTACTGCTAAACGCAAGACAGTCTTCCTTTGTGTCAGCAAGAGGAAGTGAAGACAGAATAAAATGTGTCGTTACATGACCAAAAATAGATTCATGTACCATTTGTCAGTTGTTAGCAGACCCATTAGCAAAGAACTCAGGACTGCTTGCAACAAGATGAAACCAGGAACAGATAAACACAGGTGTGGGTAAAAAGCAGCAAAACGTTATAGCATTAAGACACAATGGATAAAATCCAGTAGCAAAATGCAACCACAGTTGAGTCAGTGGTGAATGGGTGAGTCAACTCCTCAACAAGGCAGACAGCAACACATTGTGTGAATGTGGAGAGAGACTGGGGTTGCCATAATTCTCTCCCGCCAAACCGGGACAGCCATTGCATTCTTCAAACTGTGCATTTTTCCAGGGCAGATGGGGAATACTGACCCTAGGCAATTAACCCTTTGTGGTCACGTGAAGAAGGAATCCTCCATAACAGTGTATCGTGGAGGTTTGGCTTCTTAGATATGGGTATTTCTTGCTTCTTCCCGGCTTTTGAGGAAAAGGGCTGAGGACGACTCCTTGTCCCGCAAACTTCAAGGTGAGCCAAGGGATTTTTGCAAAGAGTTATTTCACTGCCTCCGTGCCTTTCTTTCAATTATCTCACTTGCAAGTGTCTCCTCTCCCCGGCAGGCTTCTCAGGGTGCTGTTTTGCCTTCACTACTTTCAAGCAGGATAACTGAAAGAAAGGCAGGGAGGCAGTGAATTAACTCTTTGCAAAAATCCCTTGGTTGGGGGTGATCTTGCTTCCTGTGTTCAAATTTAAAAATCCGGGACTTTTACATGTTTTTTTCTTGGACCGGCTGGGACAGCTTGAATCTGGGAAAATCCCGGAAAACCGGGACATATGGCAACCCTAAGAGAGACAGAGAGTCCAACTCATTTACCGGTCTGCCAATTGTTGCCCCAATGAGGACTTGGGTTTGGGCAGTAACAAATCCAAGAAAATGGCTTCATTTTGGCAGCCCAGGGTTTGATCAGGACCTGAAAGAAGAAGAATCCTAAAGTTCAAATCTCCATTTGCTATCCTTGGAAGAGTTGAATTGTGGCAGGTCACAAACCAGTGACCACTTGAAAAACACTTTCCAAAATGCTTTATTTACCAACACAGCAGGAGAAATTGCTTCATAGCATAGCATAGTGCAAGTCTATCGGGCCCAGTTGCTTTCTGTTCCAAGTGGCATCTTGGAGGAGCATTTGCTGAACACTTTTCCTTGCTCCAAATTCTTTGAATCAGAAGAACAGCAGATTTCCATTGTGTTCAGCTGTTTGGCTTCTTCTGATAATGTTGCAGCTGCTCATATTCATCCTGGTGCTGAAACTGGAGGGTCTGGAATGGAAAATGGAGGTACAGTACATCACATTGGCATACTGCCAAATCCAAACTACTTTGGTTTTTATGTGTCTTCCTGGCTATCATGCACATTTCGCTGGTGCCGTAGCCAGTTATTAGTCCTGAGCGGAGGTGATCATCTGAACAAATGTAACTTACCAGAGTATTGATTTACCAAATCCCCATTTGCCAGAATCCAACTGAATATTTACTTTAGCATTGATATCCCGGTGTACCCTAAAGTGATGAATAGCCATTCGTAAATAAGTCCCTTGTTGGATTCTCAGCTACCTATCAGTTGTGTGATTTGGTGTGTGACTAGGGATTCAATTGAGAACTTGTTAACTAGTCAATATCACTTCTCCAAGTCGTGTCATTGTATTTATGCTGGTATAGCTTGTCCAGGGGTTCTCAACCAATGGCCTGTGGGATCTGGCCCATGGTGCCATTTCATGTGGCCCACCACTCTCACTCCCACTGCTGCTGGACGTGCTGAAAACTGCTACACCTATGTTTACGACAGATGTAAATGTGCCCGCTGCTGTCATAAATGCATTTACCACAGCCACGGAACATCTTACACCAGCATTTAAGGTGCCCCCCATCCCAATTCGGCCTTCTCATTTGTCTGAGGGAACATGACCTGATCCGCAACTTGAAAAGGTTGAGAACCCCTGAGCTAGTCAGTTGAATTCCAGCTGTTGTTTTATTGGTTTTACTCTAGCAGGGAATAATCATTGTGTCCAGGCTTATATAATATTTCTTTGTTGAAGAATTAGGATACATTTTGAAGATGGTAGGAAATAAATATACTGTGTTTTAACTGGCATGATTTACACCCGAGGGAGGGTTTCCTTGGATGGATGTCACACCACGGCAGTCTCAGACTAATAACACAAACCATATAAGACGCTGACTGGGAGGCGGAAGGTCAGCAGCTCGATTCCCGGGTACTGCAGGACGGAATGAGCTCCTGCCTTTGTCCCAGCTCCTGCCAACCTAGCAGTTCAAAAGCAAGAAATTGCAAGTAGATTAATAGGGACCACTTCGGTGGGAAGGTAACAGCATTCCGTGTGCTCCGGTGTCTAGTCATGCCTGCTCCATGACCACGGAAATGTCTGCAGCAGCAGACAGCGCTGGCTCTTCAGCCTTGAAACAGAGATGAGCACTGCACCCTAGAGTCGGATACGACTGGCTTTCGAACAAGGGAAACTTTTACCTTTACTATATATTGCAGGCTGCTGACTCCGATCTTATGGTTGGATAGTGAATACTACTAATGATTGTGTCCCATCAAGTCAGCTGTGACTTATGACAACCCTTTTACAGTTTTCTAGGTGGCTTAGTGGTTAAGACGCTGAGCTCGACAACCGGAAAGTCGGCAGGTCAGCAGTTCGAGATCCAAGTGCCGTGTGATGGGTTGAACTTCCGTCATCTGTCTCAGCTCCTGCCAAGCCAGCAGTTCAAAAGCAAGACATTGTAAGTAGACAAACAGGTATTGCTTCACCTGGAAAGGTAACAATGTTTTTGAGCTCAGGTATCTAGTCATGCCTGCCACATGACCATGGAAATGTCTGTAGAGACAGACAGTGCTAGTATAAACGGAAATGAGTACCACCCCGTAGAGTTGGCCATGACTGGCTTTTGAGCAAGGGTGACCAAGTATTCAGAGATGGTTTACCATTTCCCTGGTTGGAGTTCAAGATGAAACCCACAGTGGATTCCCCCTCGCACCCAGGAAATTCAGAGGGAAGGATGGATCGTAGGAGTTTCCATAGAATCACTGAGTTGGAAGGGGCCTTTAGGGCCATTGGGTCCAACCCCCTGCTCAATGCAGGAATCTGAACCAAAGCAAATCTGACACAGAGGGTGGTCCAAGTCTCTCTTGAATGCTTCCAGGGTCTCCACTCACCTGATACGTGTTGCCAACCTCAGAAGAGCTCTGTGGATCAAATTTTAAAAAGAAAAGATGAAGACAATCATTTGCTGACTGTAGATTCCTTCGCTGGGATTTCGTTGGCTTAGTCAAGGAAGGCCGCGACTCGGAGGAGAGCCTTCTCAGTAGCGGCACGAACTTTATGGAACTCCCTTCCCATTGAATTACGCCAGACCCCATCCCTGTCTTCATTCATGAAGCTGCTTAAACCGTTCCTTTTTAATGTGGCCTTTGAGAAGGTGTCAACAATGGCTCAGCGCTAGGTTTCATATTGGGTTTTCTCCGCCTTTAATAGGGTTTTTTGTATTTTTAATATGTGCTTTTAATATGTGGGTTGGTCTTGTGAGCCGCCCAGAGTAGGAATACCTCCTACATGGGTGGGGTATAAGTGGAATAAATAATAACAATCAGTGTTTAAGACACTGAACTTGATGACTGGAAGGTCAGCAGTTTGAGACCAGAGTGCTGCACGACGGAGTGAGCTTCGGCCTCTGTCCCAACTCCTGCCAACCTAGCAGTCCGGTTAGGTCTTATTATTCGGGAAAATAGGGTATGCATTACAGAATTCCCCGATCAGCATCATCCCTTTCAATGAGTAGGAATAAGCCACGCTTCTTAGGTGGAGTGTTATTCCAACCTCACCAGTGGGAACAGCAATACCTCCAGTGACCCTACTCAGTAAATTGCAGAAGATTAGCTTGTAGGGGAGGGTTAGCAAAAGTAAATCCTGGCTTTTGAGCAAGGGCAGCTTTTACCTTTACCTAATAACACAAGATCCCTGGTTGGGGGATTGAGATTTGCTGCAAAGTTTGTTTCTGTTGAGTTGTCAATAGTTAGCATCCCTTCTTAGTACTACCCTCCTAGTTAGTACTACCATGGCAGTGCCCACTTCAAAACGTCCCCCTTAAAAGGGGAAGTGGCCTCTTCCTGGTTGGATTCTGACAATACAGTGAACCCCCGACTAATGACACGTTCGAATAGCGTCCTTTTCGATTAACGATGCTACCGATGCCCCACACGTGATCTCCCGCACAACGACGAAAAAACATCGTTATTCGAATAACGATGGTTTTTTTACCGTCGTTGTGCGAATAACGATGTTTTTTTGACGTTCTGCGGGAGATCTCCCATAGGAAACCGCAAAACGACGTTTTCCGCATAACGACGCTATTTGGGGAACCAAGCAATGTCGTTATGTGAGGGTCTACTGTACCTCCTCCGTCTCCCCACACCTTTTTTGCCCTGCCCTCTTTGCTTTCTGAGTTTACAGTACCTAACAAGTGATGGTAGTAATTCTCCTCCACACCAGATGACTTTGACATAGATACACAAACCATCCCATTAATTTTGTTCTTGTATTCTCAACTGGGTGAACCTACCTAGGACTTGCAAGTAGACTCTCCCACCTTTAAAAGTATTACCTCTGTATGGAGCTGAGCGGGCTGTGGAGGATGGTGGAGGACAGGGGTGCCTGGCATGCACTGGTCGACGGGGTTGCAAAGGGTCAGATTTGACTGTGCGACCGGGAAACGACAACACTGATATTTGATAAAACTCAGAGTCGTGTAATTGTAAATTTGTGATCTGAAGAGGGCAGTCTGAGCCCAAAGTCTCCCGTCTGGTGTGCCATCCCTTGAATGGATGAGTAATGGGCCATGAAGTTGTTATGATCAGGAATAAAGAGCCTTTCCTGAGCATTTCTCTCTCTCTCTGTACCAAATGCAGCAAAGCAAAAACCAAAATACCTGATCAATTTCTGGTGTTAAGGTGACGTTTTGTCCTCCTTTCAGCTCTGCCGGTTTCACTGTGAAGGCATGACTTGACAGGCAGCCCAAACATAGGACGGAGGCTGTGGGGGAAAAGAGACAGATTAGTGCTCCAAGCACACACTCGGTCCGAGATAAAGGTAAAGGTCGCCCTTGCTCGAAAGCCAGTCGTCTCCGACTCTAGGGTTCGGTGCTCATCTCTGTTTCAAAGCTGAAGAGCCAGCACTGTCTGCATCTGCAGATGTTTCCGTGGACATGCGGCAGGCATGTCCTGACACCGGAGTGCACAGAACACTGTTTTACCTTCCCACCGAAGTGGTACCCATTGATCTACTTGCAATTTCTTGCTTTCAAACTGCTAGGTTGGCAGGAGCTGGGGCAGAGACTGGAGCTCACTTTGTCATGCAGCCCCCAGGTCCCAAACTGCTGACCTGCCAACCTTCCAGTTGTCAAGTTCAGCATCTTAACCACTTGCACTGCTGCAGACTTTTCCTAGAAAGACTAAGAGCTAAATGCGGCTGGGTCTTCTTTTAACAAGTGTTTGAAGTGGTAGCCATGCTAGTCTGTGCAAGCATATCTGAGATTAAAGAGAATGGGGGCGGGGGCGGGGATGTTGTGGCACCTTAAAGACTAACTCCTGTATTTAAATATGAGCTTTAGTGGACCAAGTCCAAGTGGAAAGCTCACATCTTAACAAGTGGTTGGTCTCCCAAAGGGCTCTCAAAAAGGGTGTGAACATAACTGCAAGGACCAGATTCTCTCACACAATGTCCAATGGGATTTAATGCGCATGCAACTGTACTTGCGCATGGATACACTGCAGAATTAGTTGCATGGTTGTTTGTGCAAGTCTATCATACACTTGTGGCAGACATTCTGCTAGATGATGAAAATGACCTGCAATCTTGCAGAATCCTGGATTTGTTGTCTGGTGCGGTATTGCAACTCCTCCACTGCACACAACTCTTGTGCCCTGCCCTGAACAATAGTTGAGAATCCTAAATCCCTTGCCAGACTCCGTGATGGTGAACCTTGGCACTCCAGATGTTCTTGGACTTCAATTCACAGAAGCCCAAGAATCCACATGAATGGGTTTACTGCGGTCCGTACGGTTGCGTTTTACTTCCGCTTTCGGGAGCGATGAGGGCAGCATGGGCTGGATGAATTGCAGTAAACTCATTCGTGTGGATTCACAGGGTGCTTGGGCTTCTGGGAATTGAAGTCCAAGAACATCTGGAGTGCCAAGGTTCGCCATCAGGTGCCGGACTACTGTCAGGTTCAAGTTACATTTACTCACATAGAAGTCAAGCTACAAGTGCTTTTCTGACATTGTCTTCTATGTACTCCATTTAGGATGTGTACTTTGTTATTTTGTATTGATGCACCATATATGCTTGCAGTTATTCATATACACCTGTGGTTAAATAAATGGAAAAAAGGAACTTGTGTCACGTTCATTGCATTTCTATTATTATGAAAGGGTGTGCACCTACAGAACAGCTTATTCATAAATTTTATTGAAGGTTTTGGATTTTGGCAAAGTATCTAGAAGTGAGGCCGGTCATGCGATATCCAAGTGTGTTGACAGTATAGTTTAGACACACCTGTAAGAATTCATGTTCAATGATAGGTGCTTTTTGAACAAGTCATTAGGGTGGAGTCTGGATCAGTGGAAACCATGGAATTTCCCAGTTTCTTGAAACAGCCTTATGACAAAATTGTAACATCATTATGCGGTAGCAATTTCCACATATTTGTTAGTTGCTCAGATGTGACCTTTTTTTTCCTAGCTCTCTTTTTGCTGCTTCCAAGTTGAAGTTACTTCCTTGTAGGAAAGTAGCCCTGGTGGCACAGGGGTTAGTGCTGTACCACAGCCAAGAAGGTTGTGAGTTCAATCTTGATGGGACCCAAGGTTGACTCAGCCTTCTATCCTTCCAAGGTCAGTAAAATGAGGACCCAGCATGTGTGTGTGTGTGTGAGGCACAATGACAATTACCTTGTGAACAACCCAGAGAATGGGAGATAAAGACAAAGAAGGGGAATAGTCTTCAGAGTTGTCAGGTTAGTTAACTGCTGCCTAAAGTGTTAAGTCACTGGCGGTACAGTCTACTCCAGGAGTTCTCAACCTTTTAAAGCCGGGGCCCTGGTCATGCTCCCTCAGACAGCTTCAGGACTGGGTGGCAATTTTGTCCTTCCTCCACCACATGACATTTCCTGGTGTGGAAGTGGGGTGGGGGTGGGGCACATGAAATGGTGCTGCGGGCTGCATCTAGCCTGCAGGCCGCAGGTTGAGAATCCCTGGTCACCATAGCAGGATAACCTGGCAAGACCAGCAAAGCCATTCTATCCCTTGCATTCCCACCAAGAGCAGGACTTTTGTAAAGCTAACTTGCTTTAATTGCCTGTTGAGGATGAAGTCATTTCATAAATCTAGGATTTCCAAGCATCAGTGCTCATAACAACATGTTGACGATGTCCTCGTCAGCCGCTGTGAAGATGGCAACAAAGATGAGAAGAAGGCTCAGGTGACACCTTGCCAAGGTAAAGGTTTTACCCTGATAAGTCCTGGAGTAAGAGATGGGGAAAGTTACTTTTTTGAACTACAACTCCGAGCATTCCCTAGCTGAGCATGCCTTGTGGTGATAATGCTTAGGAACTAGGGAATTCATTCCACCAAATAATTTTTGTAATCTGTAATTCTGATTCCTTCTGCAAGAAATGCAATCTTATCTGCCAGGAGTTTTTTCCATTCAGGACTTCTGCACCTCTGAACTTTCTATTCCTGGATTTCTTTATTATGCAGACCGCAGATGCCTGAACACCTGGGTTCCTTAATGCTCCTGATTTCTTGCCACCGCTGGTGCCTCTGAAGTTGTCGCTGTGCCTGCACCCAGTCTAAAAAAGTGTGATCCTAGGAGGGAGAGAGTCTTTTGGTACTTCCTTTAAGGAGCCAGGCTTCTCCAAGGACAACTGTGTAGCTCCAACCCTCCCATGACACATCCATTGATGGAATGAGTTGTGTCCACTTAAGGAGAGTGAAGGTCAGTGGATGAATGGGAAGTGAAGACCTCTGCCCAGAACTAGCCTGGGGGAGGACAGAAACCAAAGGTTATCATTTGGTCCCAGATGCTCCAGTTTGGTGGGATAGCAACCTGGGAGAGAGAGGTAGAGAGAGCTTTGTTCACATCAGGACCAAGGACAGCTCCCTTAAGCTTGCCTAATGGTTTCTTCCTTTCTAGGGACTGCAGTGGCTCAAGTAGCTAAGACGCTGACTGGGAAGCGGAAGGTCAGCAGTTCGATTCCTGAGTACTGCAGGACGGAATGAGCTCCCGTCTTTGTCCCAGCTCCTGCCAACCTAGCAGTTCAAAAGCAAGACATTACAAGTAGATAAATAGGGACCACTTTGGTGGGAAGGTAACAGCATTCCGTGCGCTCCGGTGTCTAGTCATGCCTTCCACATGACCATGGAAATGTCTGTAGAAGCTGACAGCACTGGCTCTTCGGCTTGGAAACAGAGATGAGCACTGCATGCTAGAGTCGAATACGACTGGCTTTTGAGCAAGGGAAACCTTTACCTTTAGAGGCTGGGCACCATCATTAGGAAGGAAGAAATGAAAAGAAATTCAGGTGTCTAGAAGACCCCATTGATTGAGAGCCCATCTCATAAAAGATCCTATTTGCACATCTACATAAATATGTATGGTTCCCTCATGAGGCAAAACATGATCCAGGCTCTTTAGTCTTTTGCGTGGAAACCAGTGACTTGAAAAGCTGGAATTCCTTCCGGGCTGGAAATCAGCCCCTTGGATAAGTGTTTTAGAGTTGTGACTAATATCCAGAGCAGATTAACCACCCCATCGACAGCAATAAGGGCTGGACTGCATCGTTTCAACCAGCAAATCATCCACTTTACACCTGCAACAAATTCCACAATGTTTGAGCGCATAGTCACAGCCTGAATTGCCTTTATATCTGAAACCAACAAATAAAGTCTGAACCAGTTATTCCTCTGATTTCTTTAATCACATTTTAAACCTACATTTCCCCTTTAAAAAGGGTTCATAGTCACTAGCTAAATCATTCAAAACAAATCATAATAATTTTGTGTCGGAAATTATTCTGGGTCGAAAGGATTTTTGCTGGAGAAACTCCGCTCAGGGCGGGTGCCCGAATGAGGCCCCTTTCATGTCCCCAAGATCTTTTCCAACCCGAAGTGGTTCCTATTGATCTACTTGCAATTTCTTGCTTTCACACTGCTAGGTTGGCAGGAACTGGGAGAGAGACAGGTGCTCATTCCGTCATGCAGTACCCGGAGCTTGAACTGCCAATTTGCCGGCCTTCCACCTAACAAAGCAAGCTTCTTAAACACTGAGCCCCTCCATTCAAATTTATGACACAAAATTCAAAACAAATTAAACAATTTCAAACAAGAGAGGCCTTCCATACATGCTACTAAAAACAAATTAGATGATCAATAATCAAGGAGTTGCTGTCAAAAAATTAGGTCCTGATCATAGCTGCCAATTATCCCTTATTGGCCAGGAAAACCCCTTATTTTACCCTCTTTCCCGCTGTCATCCCTTATTAATTAGACTGCAATGCCTTATTGCCGCCATTGGAGGGCAGCACAGGATAAGCATAGCTGTCAAGTATCCCTTATTGGTCAGGAAAACCCCTTATTTTACCCTCTTCCCTGCCGTCATCCCTTATTAATTAGACTGCAATACCCTATTGCCACCATGGGAGGGCAGAACAGGATAAGCATAGCTGTCAAGTATCCCGTATTTGCCGGGAAATTTCCCTTATTTCCAAATCCAAAACTTGACAGGTTTGATCCTGATAGATCAGCCCCATCCTACCATGAAACATAAGACTCCTCCTAGAGCAGTGATAGAGTACCTTGGCACTCCAGGTGTTCTTGAACATCAATTCCCAGGAACCCTGATCAGCAGGAGTGCTGACTTGGGCGTCTGGTAACTGAAACAGCTTTGGGGCTGTTTGTAATACACCCTGCAGTCCAACTTGAACAAAGTTGATAATCAGACAAGTAGCAAGAAGTCTGTTTCATCCACATTTCTTTTAAACATTGACCCTTCATTAGTTGCTGGTCGCCATTTCTACCCCATAACTGAGAACAGAACATAGACCTTGTGAATTCTTGGGTTCCCAAGTCTTACTTACGGCAACACGAGTAAAACAGGAGGCCCATCAAAACCAGCGTCACAGCCATGGACCCAAGAACAATCAAAGTGATGACTCCACATCCCAAATGATCAGGACTGGAAAGAGAAGGCTCTAAATTGCAAAGCATATTTTTAGGGACTTAATTAATTTAATTTAATTTAATAGATTTATATACCGCCCTATCCAAACAACTCTGGGTGGTGTACATTAAGACCAATATATAGGTAAAACAATTTAAAAAACCCATAAAAACATAACAATATTCCCCCCGCCGCCATGATATCTATTATCTAAAAACAAATCTAAAATCTAAAAAACCTTTAAAAAAATAATTACAGGAGGGCAGAAGCCTCAGACGAGCCAAAAAGGGGAGCTTGTTGACTTATTAATGCTTTCATTAAAGGTAACTATTCAAAGTGCATCTTTACAGCTAGATTCCAGCATATCATCTACATTAAAACCCCGACTCACATATGCCTCAAGTTACATAAAATTCGACTTACATATGATTTTTCCACATAAGATTTTTTTACAAAAAACCATGTCCCAATTTACATAAATGTCCCAATTTAGATAACACAAGTTCCTATGGTTTTGCTTTGAGTTACGTAAAAAATTCATTTTTCTTATGGGGTTGCTTCGATTTACATATTTTCTTATGGGTTTGCTTCGAGTTAAGTAAAAAAGTCACTCCAGTTTAGGTTTGTGATGTGAAAACATGGTAGCTAACCCAGTACAAGAATCAAAGTATCAAAAGGGGAGTACAGTATAAAGTGGCATACAAAGGTTTTATACTGTATCTCCAAGCACGGGAATAATGCAGGCAAACAGATTTTTCCATATGTTTCCATCTCGCGAAACACCCCTGCTAAGCCACAAATCAAATAGAGTACTGTAACATTTATATCTTCCTGGAATGTGGTTGTATAACTTCTGCCTTAAAGGGGGGACAACGGGCTACAACTGAATCCTGGCTAGACTGAGTGGCTGTGGGTCAGGGGCCCTGAGTTATCCCAGGAGTTACCATCCTTGGAGCTGGATGGGGCCCTTTTTCCGCAGACAGACCCGGTGTGTAATTTGGGGGTCCTCCTGGACTCACGACTCCTGCTCGATGAGCAGGTGGCAGTCGTGGCTAGGAGGGCTTTTGCACGGCTTCATGTTGTTCGCCAATTACGGCCAATAAGGGATACTTGACAGCTATGCTTATCCTGTGCTGCCCTCCAATGGCGGCAATAGGCATTGCAGTCCTGGACCGGGACTCCTTGCTTATGGTCACACACACTCTGGTCACCTCCAGACTGGATTACTGTAATGCGCTCTACGTGGGGCTGCCCTTGATGACCGTTTGGAGGCTGCAGCTGGTTCAGAATGTGGCTGTCCATGTGGTGATATGGTGTGGGCATTATACCCATGCCTCACCCCTGCTACGAGAGCTGCATTGGTTGCCAGTGTGGCTCCGGGTGCAATTCAAGGGGCTGGTAATTACCTTTAAAGCCCTACATGGCAGTGGGCTAGGATACTTAAGAGACCGCATCACCCTGAGGACATCTGCCCGTCCCATTAGAGCAGACCGGAGGGGCTCTTCAAAAATACCAACTGCTAGAGAAGCTCTTCTAGCACTAGAAGAAGAGCCTTTTCGGTATCCGCTCCGGCCCTATGGAACCTCCTGCCACTTGAACTGCATTTCCAGACGGAGTTGCTGCCCTTCAGGAAAGAGCCGAAAACCTGGCTGGCGGGGTAGGTGTGGGGAGGTGGAGGGGAGGTGACCCCCCCACTGACTCATCTAGAGCAGGATCACTCAGGTTTTTAGTTTTTAACTAGATGTTCTTTTCTGTGTTTTTAGGAATTTTATGTGGATTTTTTTATTGTTTAATATTTGGGATTTTATGTTCACCGACGGGAGTTGCATGTCAATTGGGGCAGCTATACAAATTGAATAAAATAAAATAATAAATAAATAAATAAAGCTGCCATTTTCTTGTTAAAATTGGAAGTCAAAATGAAATTGAGATGCAATCTGCCCAGAATTTCTGCCCTACATGCAATCTCATTCAGACAAATGACTGCTAGTCAGGACCATTGAGAATGCCATAGTTTGGACCTAGCTTGTCTCCTACAACACAATTCTTACTTGGGCCCATCTGACCACTCTTGCTTCTTGCTAGAGGTTTTGGTGTCTCATACATATGCAAGAGTTGGGAAAAGTTAACTTTTCTGAATGAAGACACCTGGAATTCCACAGCCAACAAAGCCTTAAGGCTGAATGAATGACATGAACACAAAGAACTCTCTTAAACTCCTAGAAATTAGATTTCAGTTGTGCCGCACAAAACCTGCTTAACTCTCAGATCAAAGTACCTTGAGATGAATGGACACGATTGCCAGAATGCTGGCACAGTTCTGGCTAGACTCCAATTTCAATGTCACATTATTTTAATCCAGATCAACCAACCCACAATCATTACCAATTCCGGGTTCTGCACTACAAATTATCATCAATAACCAGAATCATCAATCCTCTGCAAACACACACAAACACAAATCATTGGGAAATGCCACATTTCTACCTGTCCTTCAGCATCCTGATTGTGGAGGTGGAGAAGTGTCTGAGGTATTGCATAGAAAGGGGTAACTAATGCAAAACAAATTAATTTTACTTTCACACTGGAGAGATTTTTTAAAAGGCAGTAGCAAACTCTGGGAATCCTGGAACACCGATTATGGGTGAAATTCCAAGATTTGTAGGGCAAGAAACATTCTTTCAAAGAACCAACTAGTGGAGGGCAGAGATTTCCTTAGGGTATTTTTAGGAGACTGAGGTATGGAGAACAGAACTCTGTTCCTACAGAGATTGGTGTGGTTGCTAAAAGAAGTCAGGTTGGCTGGAGAACAAATTGAACATACCTGCAACCTTCAGGTCCACTCTCCCATGTTCAGAGGTTGTAGGTTGGTTCACTATCACTGTGTAGTTTCCAGAGTCACTTGAGCTTAGGTTTGTGATGTGAAGAGAGCAATCTGAGCCCACCGTCTCTCGGCCAGTGTGTGCAGGTCCCTCTCTGCCATCAGATAATCCCAAGAAATAGATAAATATAAGGTTTTTCACAGCAGCTTCTCCTTGGTACCAACGGCAGACGACAGACATTTCGGGGAGAATTCCTAGTTTAAAAGAGATATTCTGTCCCACTGGTGGTATTGGAGGTTCAACTGTGATGATTAAAGTCTCACTCTGGCCTTGACTCAACAGGGAATATGAGCTAAAGATGGAAGCTGTAGAGTGGAGAGAAAAAAAGATGGTGTTGAGTCCAAAACCAATAAGCAGATGTGCCAGCAATAAACTTGTGTGTGTGTGTGGGAAACCACTCAGTGATTTATTAACAGCTCAGTTCAGACTGGGGAACAACAGGGTTGAGGTAGCAACTTATATACAGACAGAACGGCAGTTACAATGATACATTTGCCCTGGCTAAAGTTAGGGTGGAAAAACCTATGCAGGACAATCAGGGTACATTGCAAACATATGAATAAGGTGCCTTACAGAAAGGGTGTGTGATTTCGTCTCTAACAAAGACATTGATTAAACCTTCGGACACGACATTCCTGCCCCCTAGTAAAACAACAACAACACTCTCCCGTGATCATTGGTGGTGGACCACAGGTCTGTTCAAGATGCCCGTCAAATCTGGGTCTTACGAATCGGGGTTCAGAGCATCCAGGGTCTATGGGTACACTGGTGGACTTACCGGATGACCTAAGCTGGCTAGGTTTTTCTGTGAGGCTCGTGCGGAGGGGAAACCACAGCTGGCGGTTAAGGTACACCTCCTGGACTCAAATCTACTGTAGAGTCAGCCCCGAACAATTTTGGCACCTGTGGTGTCGGAGCACCCCGAAGTCTAAATCCTCAGCTCTGTTAGCTGACGTATGTGACTCTTGAGACACAGTTATGGTGTCTGGCTATAGGCGCTCCCCTGGAACGTACTTCAGTCCTATTACATGAGGGACCTTCCCTACTGCGGCCTTTGTGGTGGGTGACCAAACCTGGGGATAAGAATGATTCCCCATGTGGAGACTCACTTTCAACTGAATTGACTGCAGTGTTTACCCTGGAAATGCGGGGATGCGCTTGATCCGCGCAATTCTCTTCCATGACATCCAACCTCCCATGCCCTTTGTGGTACATTGGCCCCGTGTTCTCTATAACCTTCCCCTTCACCCCCGGGGGCTGTGCTCAGCCAATGAAATTGAGATGCAATCTGCCCAGAATTTCTGCCCTACATGCAATCTCATTTAGACAAATGACTGCTAGTCAGGACCATTGAGAATGCCATAGTTTGGACCTAGCTTGTCTCCTACAACACAATTCTTACTTGGGCCCATCTGACCACTCTTGCTTCTTGCTAGAGGTTTTGGTGTCTCATACGTATGCAAGTGTTGGGAAAAGTTAACTTTTTTGAATGAAGACACCTGGAATTCCACAGCCAACAAAGCCTTAAGGCTGAATGAATGACACAAAGAACTCTCTTAAACCCCTAGAGATTGGATTTCAGTTGTGCCGCACAAAATCTGCTTAACTCTGAGATCAACGCACCTTGAGATGAATGGACACGATTGCCAGAATGCTGGCACAGTTGTGGCTACACTCCAATTTCAACGTCACATTATTTTAATCCAGATCAACCAACCCACAATCATTACCAATTCCAGGTTCTGCACTAAAAATTATCATCAATAACCAGAATCCTGAATCCACAAACACAAATCATTGTGAAATGCCACATTTCTATCTGTCATTCAGCATCTTGATTGTGGAGGTGGAGAATTGTCTGAGGTACTGCATAGAAAGGGGTAACTAATGCAAAACAAATTAATTTTACTTTCACACTGGAGAGATTTTTCAAAAGGCAGTAGCAAACTCTGGGAATCCTGGAACACCGATTATGGGTGAAATTCCAAGATTTGTAGGGCAAGAAACATTCTTTCAAAGAACCAACTAGTGGAGGGCAGAGATTTCCTTAGGGTATTTTTAGGAGACTGAGGTATGGAGAACAGAACTCTGTTCCTACAGAGATTGGTGTGGTTGCTAAAAGAAGTCAGGTTGGCTGGAGAACAAATTGAACATACCTGCAACCTTCAGGTCCACTCTCCCATGTTCAGAGGTTGTAGGTTGCTCCATTATCACTGTGTAGTTTCCAGAGTCACTTGAGCTTAGGTTTGTGATGTGAAGAGAGCAATCTGAGCCCACCGTCTCTCGGCCAGTGTGTGCAGGTCCCTTTCTGCCATCAGATAATCCCAAGAAATAGCTAAAGATAAGGTTTTTGTGAGCAGCTTCTCCTCGGTACCAACGGCAGAAGACAGAGTTTTCGGGGAGAGTTCCTAGTTTAAAAGAGACATTCTGTCCCACTGGTGGTGATGGAGGTTCAACTGTGATGGTCAAAGTCTCACTCTGGCCTTGACTCAATAGGAAGCATGAACTCAGGATGGAAGCTGTAGGGTGGAGAGAAAAAAAGATGGTGTTGAGTCCAAAACCAATAAGCAGATGTGCCAGCATTGTGTGTGTGTGTGTGTGTGTGGGGGGGGGAAACAACTCAGTGATTTATTAACAGCTCAGTTCGGACTGGGGAACAACACGGTTGAGGTAGCAACTTATATATAGACAGAACGGCAGTTACAATGATACATTTGCCCGGGCTAAAGTTAGGACGGGAAAACCTGTGCAGGACAATCAGGGTACATTGCAAACACATGAATAAGGTGCCTTACAGAAAGGGTGTACGATTTTGTCTCTAACAAAGACATTGATTAAACCTTCAGACACAACATTCTTGCACCAAATGATCACTCTCCCGTGATCATTGGTGGCAGACCACAGGTCTGTTCAAGGTGCCCATCAAATCTGAGTCTTATGAATCGGGGTTCGGAGCATCCAGGGTCTATGGGTACACTGGTGGATTTACCGGATGACCTAAGCTGGCTAGGTTTTTCTGTGAGGCTTGTGCGGAGGGGAAACCACAGCTGGTGGTTGAGGTACACCTCCTGGACTCAAATCTGCTGTAGAGTCAGCCCCGAACAATTTTGGCACCTGTGGTGTCGGAGGCACCCCGAAGTCTAAATCCTCAGCTCTGTTTCATTTCATTTCATGTTTAATTTCTATACTGCTTTACTCACCCAGCAGGCAACTCAAAGCGGTGTACATAGTAACAATAAGATAGTACAATAACATTAGTAAATATAACACAATAAATCAATAATACAATAATAAAGCAATAATGTCATCAAATTACAAGACGAATGTGCTGACGAATGTGACTCTTGAGACACAGTTATGGTGTCTGGCTTTAAGCCCTCCCTTGGAACGTACTTCGGTCCCATTACATGAGGGACCATCCCTACTGCAGCCTTTGTGGTGGGTGACCAAACCTGGGGATAAGAATGATTCCCCATGTGGAGACTCACTTTCAACTGAGTTGACTGCAGTGTTTACCCTGGAAATGCGGGGATGTGCTCGATCCACACAATTCTCTTCCATGGCATCCAACCTCCCATGCACTTCGTGGTACATTGGCCCCATGTTCTCTATAACCTTCCCCTTCACCCCCGGGGGCTGTGGTGTCTCGTTAAAGTCAAAAGCCATAAACACCCTTCTACTCATTAAGAGGCTCGCTGGTGAGATCCCTGAGGCCAGTGGGGTAGTCCTATGAGTAAATAGAAATTGACACAACTGCAAGTCAAAATCACTGAACCCATACATTTAAATGCATTCCTGACAGTTCTAAACTGTCCTTCTACTTCCCCAACTGTGGTGGGGTGCAGGGAGGCTGTAGTTGTGTGCCTAACACCATTATGCTTGAGGAACCCTTGAAAATCTCCCAACCTGAAAATTGGATCGTTGTGAGAAATGACAACTTTGGGTAACCCAAAAGTACAGAACACATGCCTTAGCTTCCTAACTATAACACTTACGGAAGGCGTCGATACTGGGATCACCTCTAACCATTGTGAACAGGAATCAATGATCAGCAGAAACATGGCTCCCCGGAGAGGGCTGGCGGCGTCAATATGGACTCGCAACCAGGGATCCCAAACAGTATCGAACTCTCTCAAGGGGTGGTGGTTTACCTTTGGCCTGGAGGACTGGCATACACTGTGTTGCCCAATCCATGCTTTGATGTCTGAATCGAGCCCGGGCCACCAGAAATGGTTCCTGGCAAGCGCTGTTGAGTGGGCAATACAAGGGTGACATTTGTGTAAGATACATAGAACCTTGTTCCGTAGCGCAGACGGAATTACCAACTGTGTTCCCCACACCAAACATTCATTTACCACAGATAGTTCATTACGAATCGAGTAGTAACCCATAAATTCATCAGAGACCGGTGGCAATGGCCACCCAGACCTCTCCCATGGCACAATATTTATTAAGAGGGAATCAGTCTTGGTAGCAGCAGCAACGTTCAAGTTGGCAAGTTCAGTTACCAAGTGGTCTTCTAGTGCAAAAGGCACCAGGCAGACTGGACAGATGGGTCCCAATTTATGTGAACAGGGGCCCCCTTAAGTCCTCCTGGCCCCAGGCAAAGTCTTTTAGGGGAATGACCACACTCCAAGCATGGGGAACCCAACATAGGCTTCCCAAACCCCTCAAGAACAATACCCAGCTTTCACTGGAAAAATGTCAAATTCCCCAACCAAGCCCTCTCATTACATAAATTTGTGCCTTAGTTGATCATTAGGTATCTCACCTGCAAATAGCAGCTTCATCCTGGAATCTGGATGTGCTCCACGTCCGCTGCCCATTAGGGTATAGTTGTTGAGGGTTGCTTTGAAGGTTGCCACGCTCCTGCGATGCCAACTTGTCTTTCTGCTCCCTGACACAAAAGCCTAATGGCTTTTCTTCAGAATCAGTCAAAGAGGCAGCTGATTTCTGCAACTGTATTATTTCACAACTGCGTTCCTCAAAAAGCTTTTACTTCCCTTAAGTAAGACTTCCTTCTCTCTTCTCCTTGATTTCTGATACTAACAGAGCGACATCATGATTTGTTGGCTGAAGTAATCAACTCTACTTCGCCCTCCTGTGTATGCAGTTAAGGCATCTTTGGAAAGTTATTTTTGGTGACTATAACTAAGACTAGTTTAGATCCTGGTGCTAGATCGGCTCACTGGTGCAAAGAAAATGATGCACAAACAGGTATTTTATGGAAGATTGCAGGCAGAGTTTGTCTCATTTATAATGTCTGTGCAATTATTCTAAAGCTGTTTTTAAGCATGTTGTTGTTGTTGTTCAGTGATGCACTACAGTTTTTTTTACCACCCCCTACCATGGGTGTGGCTAACTCTGTGGGCCATGCCCACTTGGCCTCCCTACGCCATGGCCTGGGGTAGGGAGGTGGGCATGACCGGCCAAGTGGGCATGACCTGGGGGGATTTCCGCTACCGGTGCACACCTGCCTGAGCACCTGTGGGCACCTGGAGCAGCTCAACACTGTTGTTGTTGTTGTATGACATCAAGTAACCTCCACTTTTGTCAGCTCTGTGAATCAGCACCAGTGAAAATGTCCTTTCATGGAATATGGCAATAGATTGCCATGTGAATAAAATTTTTTTAAGGGGGTTATTTAAAAAGAAGACTAACTTTAGATGGTTTTTATTTGGATTCTGGGTCCATAACTGAATCACACCCGTTCTATCCACAGCATCAAAGTGGTTTGGGCTAAAGCGATTCTATGATAGATGGAATGGCTATGTTGAGCACATGCCCCACAGGGAGGCTATTTGATTTTTAAGAGGGTGGGAGAGGAAATTAATGATGAGTTAGACCAAGCTAATGGCTTTTTAGGCTTTCTCCATGTGACTAGGAGTTCACTTTTGGAATAATAAAAATTTCATGTCACAGGGGGGTGAGGTCAGGCGTTTACAGATGCTTAGGTGGAGCATGGCCAAGTAAAGGTTGGGAACCCCTGCTTTAAGGGAAATCTTTCCCACCAAAATGACCTAGCAGTTTCCAGATGGCTCCTGGGATCAGCAGACCTATGGTCACCCTTCCTTCCAGGGACAACCCCAGCCCCGCAGGAATGAATATTACTTATTTACAAATGGTAATAACTCATGGAAAATTTACAGAACCAATCCATGGAGCCAAGCACTGTGTTTAAAGATAAATGTCTCCCTTGCTCGAAAGCCAGTGGTGTCCGACTCTAGTGGCCGGTGCTCAGCTCCATTTATATCAAAAACCAGAGACCGTTTGAGGCACTGTAAAAATATTTACTTCCAGAGTAAACTTTCTGATCGTTTTATTATAACAAATGTATAAATCCCTGATAGTCTCTTAAATAACTTGCAATAGACCAATAAATTCAACAAAAAGTCTTTCACTCTTGTTAACTTCACAGAGGATAAGGATAATATACAAAGTGTCAACTAGGAAAACAAAATAAGTATCTCTTGTTAACTTCACAAAAAGTGGATAATGTAAGTGTATCAGCATGAAAAATCTTGTATCTTGTTTCCTTCTCAAAAATATTGCATATATAGAACTCAAATATTGCATGTAACACCCACCCAGTCACATGGCCACGTCCACAGTGTGGTAGGAATCTTTTTTGATGCCCACTACTGTGTGGCAGGCATGACTAGTTGCCAGAGTGCACAGAACACCGTTACTTTCCTGTTGAAGTGGTACCTATTCATCTACTTGCAACTTCTTGCTTTTGAACTGGGACGGAGCTGGGACAGAGACGGAGGCTCATTCCATCGTGCAGCACTCAGGTCTCAAACTGCTGACCTTCCAGTCTTCAAGTTCAGTGTTTTAATCACTAAGCCGCCACAGGGCCCCCCCCACCAAACTATTCCCAGCCACACCTAGAAAGCACACAATGTGGAGATTTACGATTTTATTGAAGAGTACAAAAAAGGTACTTTGCCCCTAGCATCTCTCTGACATTACTACGCCCCTGCTTCTGGTGTAAAAAAAACTTTGAACCTCAGCCGAAGGGAACGGGATTCGACTGATCCACGCTGCCGATCCAGAAATCCTAAACACTTCCTTTTGTGAACAATGTGCCACTGATACAGCACTTCAACTCTCTATGTGTTATGTGAAAAATTCATTTTTTGGAACAAGCGTCTTTCCAGAAAGATGGGCTTCAATTGGAGAAACAAGGTTCAGCAGGTTGCAGTTTTTTGATGGAGAGCTTATGGGTTTCCATGACCGTTGGGATGAATATTAGGAGCAACGCTTATCTGAAAGAGAAGTTGGTGGTTTGAGAAACCCAGAAAAGAAGAGACATTTGGTAGATCCAGGCTGTACCTCTCTGCCTCTTTGTACACAGGCTGCTGTTTGTGCTGCACACCAGGCAAGAAGCGAAACAAAAGTGAAAACAAACTAATAAGTTTTAATTAGCAGCAGCACATTAAAACGGGGCAGGTTTTTAGGCAAATCTTAGTTTGAATGCAAGTTCTCCCAAGCTTTCTCCCCGTATAGCCCAGCCAATGAATACACTTGAACTAAATCAGGGGGTTCCCAACTTAAGGCCTGTGGGCCAGATCTGGCCCATGGTTACATTTCATGTGCCCACACCACTCCCCCAAGGGACATTTGAGAAACAATATGGCCACCACCCCCTTTGAAGCTGTTGGGACAAAAAGTCCACCCCCATTGTGCAGGCAGGGCAAAATTGCCATCCGGCCCTCAAAGCTGACAGAGAGAACGTGATCCGGCCCCTGGCTTGAAATATACATGTGCTCAGGATTCTTGGTGAGATTGTTTTTAGAAAGAAGTAGAGTTAAAGTAAAGTTTTGAGGTCTTTTAAGTCTTCTAGGCCTGCCATGTGGCCCAGAAAATGGAGGAGCTGAAATAGACGTCTTTCTTCTTTGAAAGGCAAAAAACAAGAGAGATTAGGCCAGAACATGCAAAGCCTTAATACATACAAATAGGCCAGATGACTCCTTGAGGCGGGAAGACAGGAAACTTTCCAATTGGTTACTTAGGAACAAACAATATATAACTGCTTCCTTTTGTTCAGGCTAGTATTTTTGCCTCTATAGTTATTGTGTTATCAGCCACTGCATGCTGGGGTTGCACTGACTACAATATACAACACAAAACAATAAAAAGACAAAAATGTTGTGGGGTGGCACCTTAAAGACTTCCTGCTATATTTTAATATGAGCTTTCATGGATCAAGTCCACTTCCTCTGTATTTTATAAAGAGATATACAGTGGAACCTCATACAACTATCGCCCCATTTAGCAATGAAATCGCATAACAATTAGGTTTTTTTGGGGGAAATGGCATCCCACGTAATAATTTTCCCTATGGAAAAAAATGTATAACAATTTTTTAATGGGAAAAACCACATAGCGAAAAAAAACATTGTATGATACATCCCATAGGGAAAATAGCTATACGATGCATGCATCGTATAGCAATTGTTTCGTACAACAACGAGCCCCATGGAAATTGTTGTACAAGGTACCACTGTATCAGGTGGGAATCACACTGGCCAAACATGTCTTCAGACTATCAAACAAATCACTTTTAAGAAGTACACATCTGCAATGATTTGAGGGACAATTATTTGTTTTTTTCCCCCCTGCATTGTCAACAATGTATAGATTCCCAACCCGAAGAAGACCAATACAGTAAAAAACCCGGGTTACATCCGCCTCGGTTTAAGTTTGCTGCGATTTACAATGGCAAATCCTGTGGAAATGCCGTCCCAGTTTACAAAAAATTTATGTATTTTTTGTTTTATTTACAACAATCAATTCAGGACAATTTTTAAAATTTTTCAGTGCATCCCTATGGATGTTTCAGTTCACAATTTTTTTGGGGTTGCAACGGAGGCTGTTGGAATGGACCTCTGTCGTAACCCGAGGTTTTACTGTATATGTCAAAATTGAGCCATATTTTAAAATTTTTTTAGTGGTCTAATAAAGGTATTGACTGACCTTGATTTTGTAAACAAATACTAAGTTTATCCCTGAAGACCAATTGCAAGAACAAAACACGTGAATTTGGAAACTGCACGAGACAGGTTAAAAGCGCCTACTGTGACAATCATACTTCTTTTTGCATTTGAGATAGCCTGGCTTTTAATGACATGTTAGTCTATAATTTGGCCTCAGTCTATTTCTAGGTTTCTGTTGGTCAGATGCCCTTTACGACGAGAGAGTAATTCCACTTACATGATATATGTTTGCAGGTGGAGCGGTAGGATTGGCCTGGGCATTAAAAATAAAAGTAATGCAATAGTTATTAACCATAACTATACTCTGTTCAATATTTTTATAGCTGAACTCAAGATTGTTTTCCTTTGCCGTTTCTGCAACTTGGCTAAGCTTGTGCAGCCATGTCTGATACAGACTGGCTATTGGTCCCATTTTTTCCTTCCTCCTACAGTTTAGTATAAATTAGGAGTGCCCAAATTTTTCAGCCTGTGGTCTGGGCATGTGGTTCAGTGGGTTGGTCACACCGGATGTAGAAGTAAAACGCGCCTTGCAATCTGTTTTGCAACAGATATGTTTTGACAACAGGATGAGATAGATTTCAGGCTGCCATTTTCTCTGCTTAAACCAGAGGTGCCCAAACTATAGCCCATGGGCCGGATCTGGCCGCAATGCCAATTCATCTGGCCCACACCACCCTCATTGCTCCTGGAAGCAGAAGTAAAACACGCCTGCCTGGGAGTGATAAGGGCTGCATGGGTCAGATGAATTGGTGTTGGGGGCTGGATCCGGCCCATGGGCCATACTTTGGGCACTCCTAGTATAAATTATACCACAGTTGGATCCAGGAGGCAATAATTCTGAATTAATTTACAGTAACCCTAATGGGGCTTTCATGTGATATTTAAGGAATTTCTTTACCACTTTCACACCACTCATGAGTCACCATGGCTGAGTGAGGATTTGAACTCAGGCCTCTGGAATCTTAGCCCATCATTTTATCTACTACACTATAGTAATGGTAAAGGTCACCCATGGTCGAAAGCCAGTCATATCTGACTCTAGAGTTCAGTGTTCATCTCAGTTTACAGCTAAAGAGCCAGCGCTGTCTGCGTCTGTAGACATCTCCGTGGACATGTGGCAGGCATGACTAGATACCGTCGTGCACAGAACCCTGTTTACCTACCCACTGAAGTGGTAACTATTTATCTACTTGCAATTTCTTGCTTTCAAACTGTTAGGTTGGCAGGAGCTGGGACAGAAGATGGGGACTCACTCCGTCATGCAGTATCCAGGTCTTGAACTGCTGAACCGTCGACCTTCCAGTTGATAAGTTCAGCATCTTAACCCCTTGAGCCACTGCGGTCCCACATACTTCAGGAGAACTGAAGAACTCCTACCACGGCAATCAAATGTTTTCAGCAGTTAAAAGAATTTTGTCTTCAGTGATGGTCTGTCTGTAATGTTTATTTCAGCTCTAGGGCCAACTTTTTTTTTATTTTTAAATCTTTTTACACCACTTATTGCAATTCTGTTTCTGAAAATACATGAAGAATAATTTGGGCAAACCCAGTTGCCTTCCAGAGCTCACCCAAGGCCCCGTCGGTCCAAAGGGGAAAATATTTTCATAGGCTGGAGGTGGACCTTGAGGTGGAGGTGGAACTGGAGGTGGAGGTGAACATGGAGTTGGACGTACAGGTGCAGATGGTAGGCTGGCCACTGACTCAGGCATATTGCTTTTCGGACATCTGGAGCCTGAGGAAGGGAAAGAGTAAAGAATCAAATCTTTATGCAACTTCTACTTCATCCTTTTCTTCTTCATTCTCACAACATACTCTGTTTTCATAACCTGGCTTCTAGATTCTGTCTCCCACCGGCTCACCGTGAAAAGGCAAGAGTGGTTTACAGAAAAGATGCAGTAAATAACCCACATCTGGGTGGAAAGACCTAATTTCCAATTGGTAGGTAGAGATTTCAAGTTTCACAGGGAGAAAAACAACACAAATTTGCACCAGGTTTTGATCCGAACTTTACAGGACAAACCCAAGGTGGCCTACTCAAGCCACCACTTGGCAAGGTGCCACTGCGGACAGCCTCCTCAAACCGTGGCCTGGCAAGGAGGCACCCAGCCTCATCCAGGAACGGCCAGCCAGCCGGGTCCACGACAGCGCGTCAGCCCACTGCCACCTCGGAAGGTGCGATTGGCACGGAAGACGGGACCCCTGGTGTATCCCCGGCCTGGGTTGGGTCCATCCCGGACAAAGGATGGGTATCTCTGCTAGTAAATAAATAAAGGGGAGGGGGTTTATTTCATTTTAGTCCTACTTACGGATGCAGATGAAAAGCAGGATTCCCATTCCAGTTGCGAATACTAGGCCACAGATTCCAGCCACGATTTCAACAGTGTTATCGTTGTGCAAAGGGGAATCACTGTAGGAACTCCAGCTTGGGGAATCTTGAGGTGAAAGATGCATTTGTAAGGGACTGACTAGCAATGATGTTCTTGACGACCGGCATTAAACTAGCTTGCTATCCATTTACAAAAAGAACAGGACTTTCTGCACAAACTCTGCACCAAATTCAGCGTTGCATTGAAATGCATTGCAGACTGAGGGGGTGGATGGAATCTGATCCATCAACTCTTATACAAGTCTTGTGGGTCTTCCCCTGTGGGTGTTATAATATAGGATTTGTCTCCTCACTTTATTCCCAAGCCAGGGCCCAGGCCACGCTCTCTCAGTCAGCTTCGAGGTCCAGATGGCCATTTTGTCCTGCCTGAATGATTGGGGGGGGGGGGGAACCATTTTGTCCCAACAGCTTCAAAGAGGTGTCCATTTTGTTTCTCAAATGCCCTAGTATGGGTGGGGGTGGGGCACATGAAATGGCACCACAAAATCCGGCCCATGGGCCTTAGGTTGGGAACTCCTGGAGTGCCATGGTTGGCTATCACTGGTGTAGGGTTTTGAGATCAGGACAGGGAAGGCTTAGGCTTAAGTTTATGGCTAAGCCATTGGTGTCAGAAATTGATCATTCAACCTTTGCAATCAAACAGCTGGACCTTATTCAGTTTCCCATTCCACCTGTATATATCCTAGAGCGGCATCTATCTATCTATCTATCTATCTATCTATCTATCTATCTATCTATCTATCTATCTATCTATCTATCTATCTATCTATCTGATAGATAGATAGATAGATAGATAGATAGATAGATAGATAGATAGATAGATAGATAGATAGATAGATAGATAGATAGATAGATAGATAGATAGATATCTCCACGACACCCTCTGAACGGATATGAGCCTCAAGTCTGCCGGCTCAGATCCAGGAAGAACTTTATGGCAAAAACAAACATTCTTGAGGGTACACGAGAGCAAATCCAAATTAGAAGACGGAGGAAGGAGCTCACTGGGAAAGGAACATCGTTAAAGGTGGATATAGCTGAAGATCTCGACCTCCCCTATATGTCACTTGGAGGACCCTGAATAGGCTGAGGGTTGGAGTCCCTAAATGCAAGACCAACATGCTCAAGTAGGGTCTGTTGGTGAACAATAACACATGGTGTGAATGTGGAGAGACATGGAGTCCAGCCCATGTACCAATGAGGACTTGCGTTTGGGCAATGACACAGCGAAGACAGTGGCTTAATTTTGGCAGTCCAGGGTCTGATTAGGATGCAGAAGAAGCATTTCTCAACCTTGTGTCCCCAGCTGTTCTTGGACTATAACTCCCAGAAGTCCAAGTCAGCACACCTGTTGATCAGGGCTCCTGGGACCTGAAGTCCAAGAACATCTCGGGACGCAAGGATTCTGTCCTGGAGCACAGACCATACAAGGGGGGTGGGGTGGGGGGACTCTTTGGGTTTGAAGAATTGAGAATCTCTACTAAGGACACTTTCCTCTCTGAAAAGGGAGTCCTTTTTCTAGGGGAGCTTCTTAGAGGATGAAACGGGAGATAAGCTGGGAATCAAAGACAGTTCAGAACGGCCAAAGAATGACTGACCTTTAAATATCACCTGGACTGTCACAGATCCCATTGCAGAAAACCTCCCAGAAATGTCCATGGTGATTAAGTACACTCCAGTATCCTTCTGGGCTAAATATCCGATCTGAAGGGAGCAGTCCGAAGCCAATGTCTCTCTCCCAGTAAAAGCTTCTCCGGTCACAATAAACGAATAGTCGCCTCTTTTATGGGATACGATCAAATCCTCTGAATTCTCTCTCATTCCTCGGTACCAGGCACAACTCAAAATCTGTTGGGAGCCAATGTTTGGTTTTAGAGTGACGCTCCCTCCTTCTTTTATGGGATTTGCCGGCTCCGATGTGACCAATATTTGAGTGGATGGGGAATAGTCGCCTTGAGCCGGCGAGATGGAATAAATTAGGATGGAGGCTGCCATGCAGAACAGGAAAAAAGAGAGTTTAAGTGAATGAGATACGGCAGAGTCTTACTTCAAAGATACTCTGTGAGTAACAACAATCACGCAGTGGAGATTTTCTCTCTGTCCCCTCCACTATACATCCAATCTTATAACCTAACATAAGATGGCTCTTGCGAAAGGCCACTTGCCAGTCTTTTTTGTTGCTGTTCAGTCGCACAGTTGATTCCAACCCGTTGCGACCCTATGGACCATTGCCCACCAGGCACCCCTGTCCTCCACCAACCTCCTCAACCGATCCAGCTCTGTGCCCGTTGCATCTACAATACCATCTAGCCATCTCATTTTTGGCCGCCCCCTTCTTTTGCCCTCCACCTTTCCCAGCATCAAGGCTTTCTCAAGCAAATCCTCTCTTCTCATTTGATGTCCAAAGTACTTTACTATTTAACCTTCTAAAGAGCAGCCAAGGTTGATTTCTTCTAGGATCGACCTATTTGTTCTCCTCGCTGTCCAGGGGACTCTCAAGACTCTCCTCCAACACCACATTTCAAAGGCATCTATTCTTCTGCACTCTGCTTTCCTTATGGTCCAGCTCTCACAACCATACATTACCATCGGGAATACCATTGCTTTGACTATGCGAATTTTGGTTTGCAAGATGATGTCTCCACTTTTCACTATGTTCCCCAGGTTTACTCATATCTTGTCTCCCAAGCATCAGTCACCTTTTTATTTCATGGCTGCAATCTCCATCTGCAGAGATCGTGGATCCTAAGAAAGTAAAATCTGTCACTGCTTCTACTTCTTCCCCATCTATTTTCCAGGGACTGACATGGCCTGTTGCCATTATCTTGGTTTTCTTGATATTGAGTCTCAAGCCAACTTTTGCGCTCTCTTCTTTCAACCTAATCAGCAGCTTCTTTAGGTCTTCCTCACTTTCTGCCATTAGGGTAGTATCATCTGCGTATCTTAAGTTGTTGATGCTTCTCCCAGCAATTTTGATCCCAACGTGATTCCTCCAACCCTGCATTGTGCATTATGTGCTCTGAGTTGAAAAAGCAGGGTGACAAAATGCAGCCTTGTCTTACTCCTTTTCCTATTCAAAACCACTCTGTCATTCTGTATCCTGTCCTAACTGCTGCTTCTTGACTCATGTACTGATTTCTCATGAGGCATATAAGGTGTTCTGATATTCCCATCTCTTTAATTACTTGCCACATTTTGTTGTGGTCCACACAGCCAAAGACCTTGGTGTAGTCAATGAGACAGAAGTAGACTTGTTTCTGATACAGTATTCCTTTGTTTTCTCCATGATCCAACGTATGTTTGCAATGTGGTCTCTAGTCCCCCTGCCTCTTCTGAAGCCAGCCTGCACTTCTGGTAATTCTCTCTCCACATGCTGCTGAAGCCTGTCTTGTATTATCTTGAGCATGACTTTGCTAGCGTGTGGGATGAGCGCAATTGTTCAATAATTCAAACATTCTTTGGCAGTACCCTTTCTGGGGATTGGAACGCATACTGATCATGCATGTAAAAATTATATATAATGACTACATGCACCCATCACCATTATAAACTTTCATTTAACTATTCTCTATAAACTATTAAAAGTAAAAGTCACCCTTTCGTGAAAGCCATGGTCATGTGGCAGGCATGACTAGCCACCGAAGTACAAGGGACACTGTTATCTTTCCTGCCAAAGTGGTACTTGTTTATTTACTGGCAATTTCTTGCTTTTGGACTCTTAGATTGGCAGGAGCTGAGCAAGAGACAGGGGCTCACTCCGTCATGCAGCACTCAGGTCTCAAACTGGTGACCTACCAGTCTTCAAATTCAGCATCTTAACCACTAAGCCACTGCAGTCCACTATATATCGTTAGCTTTGATTTCTCTATGTATCCCCCTTGTTCCCAAAAGATTATACATCATGCTCTGGCTTTACTCTCTCCCCCTTTTAAAAAAAATCGTGTCAAAAGCACACAAAGGTGCTTTCTGGGTTGAAAGGATTTTTGCTGGAGAAACTCCACTAAGCCCGAATGAGGCTCCTTCCATGTCCTCAAGATCTTTTTTCCCCACCGAAGTGGTTCCTATTTATCTACTTGCAATGTCTTGCTTTCGAACTGCTAGGTTGGCAGGAGCTGGGTCAGAGACGGGTGCTTATTCTGTCACACAGTACTCGGGTCTTGAAGTGCCGGCTAGCTGACCTTCCAGCTCACAAGGCGAGCTTCTTAACCACCGACCCACCACCACAGTCCCTCACACCTTTCCCTTTCCTTAATACATTATCTAACGGTTCACCTCCTATTTCTCTGAAGCCAGTTTTTTCCTACATTGTCCTGACTAGCACTGACATAAGAATCAAGTGTTAGCCTGCTTGCCTTCAGTGCCTGGAAAGGTGAGGGGTATCTCTCTGCCACCTTGTTCTTTACCTCAGGCAGCACAATGCCTTGGGCAGCACTACCTGAACAGTCACAGTCGTTGTGCTCCTACCAGCGCTGGCTGGTCACCCCACAGAGATGCCCTTACACTTTCACATGGATTATAATTGCTCCCTTCAGCCCAAAGTACACATTGCCCTACCCGCTGCTACCCTATCAGTCTTATTCTGCATGCCTATAAAAAGCGGTAGCAGGAAGAATATTCTAACAATGTTTCTGAGGCTTTGTTGACCCTGATTTTTTCACCCCTGGCAACCCATTCCCATTACTTGTTTTCTCTGTGGATCCTGATCCTTCTGGACCTGTACAGAATGAGTTATTAACAGTGAATGGCCTTGTAGGCTTCCTCCACGTAAATATGAGTTCACTTTTTGAATAATAAATGATGCCGATGAGGATGATGAAAATAAAAGGATTGCTGATCCCGGGGGTGACCACGTGTGCTCTAAGAGTGACCGTCCCAGGATTTGAGTTCTCTTTCTTCCTCTCTTTATTATTCCACCAACTCTGCCATCACCCGTGCCATATTTTGTGCTAATCATTCTAGAGTAGTGGTTCCCAACCTTTTTTTTGGCTATGCCCCACCTAAGCATCTCTAACATCCTGACACCCCCAGCTCCCTTGACATATAATTCTTATTTATTTATTTATCTATTAATCAAATTTGTATTGCCGCCCACTCGACAAGCAACTCTGGGTGGCGCACAATACTGTACATCATAAATCACCTACCTTAAAACTTTAAAAGACCCTAAAAACCCTAAAAATGCTTAAAAAACTACTCCTGCCCCCACCAGTTAAAATTCTAATCAAAAGCATGAGCTTTATTATTCAAAAAGTGAACTCTTGTTCATGTGGAGGAAGCCTAAAAGGCCCCTCACTGTTAATAACTCATTCTCGAACCATGGGGCTGCAGTGGTGGCCCCGTGGTTAAGAAGCTCAGCTTGTTAGCTGGAAGGCCGGCAAGTCGACAGTTCGAGACCCGGGTACTGCATGACGGATTGAGCGCCAGTCTGTCCCAGCTCTTGGGGACATGAAAGGAGCCTCATTTGGCCGTTCCCTGAGCGGAGTTTCTTCCGCCAAAAAAATCATTTCAACCCAGAATAATTTCTGACACCAAATTATTATTATACCCCTTAATGTCCAGTTAATAAGGGTACGGTTGGACAATGCCATCCTTGAACACCATCAACCGTTATTGTCTGTATATGATGTACACTGCCCAGAGTGGGAACATTTGCCAAATGGGTGGTATAAAAATGCAATTTGGGCGATCCCTGAGCGGAGATTCTCCAGGAAAAAAAACCTTTTCAACCCAGAATAATTTCTGACATGAAAATACAGGTGAAACTCGAAAAAATTAGAATATCAGGCAAATGATCATTCAGTTGAGTAATGCAACTTAAAAGGTGAGACAAAGATATGAGATAGACTCGTCGCATGCAAAGCAAGACAGTTCAAGCCTTACTTTGTTATAATATTGATGCTTATGGCTTACAGCTTATGACCCCCCCCCAATCCCATGTACCCCATAATCATCACATAATCTCATTTATTTATTTATTTTTATTTATTCTTAGATTTTTATGCCACCCACTCGGGAAAACCCGACTCATGTACGCTGTACGCCACGATCATCACAATTATCACGAATTAAGGCATGACATCTCTCGCTTTGCATGTAGTGAGCCTATCTCATATATTTGTTTCACCTTTTAAGTGAAATGAATAGACATTTGCACAATATGCTGATTTTCCGGGTTTCACCTGTATCATCATCATCATCATGATACAGGTGAAACTCGGAAAATCATCATCATCATTACCACCACCACCATCATAGCAATAGCAAATCCTTTAAAAAGGGAGTGATAAACTTTAAGGGGGGGGGAACCTGTAGTTGTTGCCCACCTGCTTGGGTGGGGTGGGGTCACCCCATCGTAGCCACACACCCCTCACCCCCAGCCCCCCCATCTCGTGGGGAGGGGGATCCCCTCTCACCTGTCAGCCACGCTGCCTGCCAGGAGCCTCTTCGCCCAAGAGGAGCCCCAAGGAGGCTCAAGGTCCCCATCACAGCCGGGCTGTGCGGAGCAGGGGAGGGGGGGCTGTCGGTGCCGTGCCGGACTCACACCTGGGTCCCTGGGCCGGGCTCCAGCGCTCGGGGCAGGGTGGAGCTTGGCACCGCGGGGCGACTCCCTGCCACTCCTTGCCATGCCCGTCGGGAGATCCCGGGTGGGGGGGGGCACCTGGGCGGACCTCCTCCCTCCCCTTCCATGGGGCGCTGCCAGCGGGCAGGGGAGGGGGGGCACCCATCCTGGCTCCACCAGGTCGACGACCCCAAAAAATGGGGGGATTGGGGGTGGTCCGGGCTGGCTCGCTGCCAGGCATTGCAAAAGGGTAGGAAAAGCATCGTGGAGGGCGGTAGAGAAGCCGAGGGGTGGGAAAAAGGTACGTTTGGGGACTACATTTACCATCATCCCGGGTGCGCTGGGCAGAGTTGCGCTCCCCCTTTCGCAGGCCAGGGCCGTAGCCAGGATTCTAGATGATGATGATGATGATGATTATTATTATTATTATTATTATTATCATTATCATTATCATTATTATTTTGGGGTGGGGCGCAAAATGTTTCAGGCTGGGCAAAAAAAATTGCAGGAGGGGCAACAATGTCACACTCACATAGATAACATTGGCATCCCGAGGGGGTGGTTGGGGGGGGGGGGTGGCTGTTAGCTCAGGTGGGCTTTTGGCCCCCCTGGCCCCCCTGGCTATGGCCCTGTCGCAGGCTGTGGGTGGTGGAGGGACTATGGCTTTCCTTCTGGATGGGAATTGTAATCCTAAAAGTAATGCACCTCCCCCCCCCAAAAAATAGCAATAATAATAATAATAATAATAATAATAATAATAATAATAATAATAATAATAATAATAATAATAATAATAATAATAATAATAATAATAATAATAATAATAATAGATAGACAGACAGACAGACAGACAGACAGATCTTTATTGTCATTGTCCTGCACAGAACAACGAGATTGAAAATCCACTTATCGACCCAACAAAACCTAAACAAAATACAACTGTACAAAATTATCAACATACTCCCACCCCACATATACACATTTAACCTCTAAAAAGCTCTAAAACTCTAAAAACTAAAATGCAGAAGCTCCCTCGTAAACTGCATTTCACAGCGTTCAAACCCTGAACCGCTTTTGGGTAGAAATTATTTCTCAAGCAGCTGGTCCTGGTCTTTATGACCCTATTGTGGTGGGCATCAGTAGGTTCACACCAGGTTGCCAGAACCGTTAGCAGAAATTCTGGCTGGCCCTGCCCACCCAAGTTTTGAAATAAAGTAGTCCTAATTTGGGTACAACGCAGGGCTTTCCCCTGGCCATGGCCACCATACCACGCCCACAGTGTGGTAGTAATTTTTTTTGGAGCCCACCACTGTGTATACCTTCTTCTAGAAGAGATCATTTCCAGGGTGCGTTCTATCCTGCACAATCTCTACAGCTTTCTTATAACACCTGGTGGCATAGATTTGATCTAGAGTGAGAAGAGTACGCCTGATTATCCCCTCCGCAGTCTTTACGACCCTGGACAGCATTGTTCTTTCCCTAGCTGTACAACTCCCAAACCATCCATACACACAGACCATAGGTTAACACATGCTCTAGGGTACAGTGGGAGAAGAATGCCCACAGCAGGTCCTTTGAAACATTGTTCTTCCTGAGGATTCTCAAGAAGTATAACCTCTGCTGTGGTCTCTTCATCAGAAATCATTCTGGGTTGAAAGGATTTTTGCGGAAGAAACTCCACTCAGAAAACGCCAAAATGAGGCTGCTTTCATGTTCCCAATAGCTGGGACAGAAATGGGCGCTCAATCCGTCATGCAGTACCTGGGTCCCGAACCGCCGATTTGCCAGCCTTCCAGCTCACAAGGCAAGTGCATTCTCTGGGCAGTTTACAGATAAATAGCGTTCCCCCCTGTTGTGTTCTATTACTGTACCTTTTACAATGTATCCATTCACGTGTATCCAATGTAACCATGCTTGTGTAACATTATAACCAGCAGCTGCTTAACTGTAGCCTTTACAATAGGACGCGAGCTAATGACCACCTGGTGGCAATAGCGAGCGTTCAAGCTCTCCTGGCCCAGACTCACCAGCAAACAACAGCGCGGGAAGATTCCCGCCATCACCTACACCTGGACAAGAAGGGCGTGACCGTCCATGACGTCACGCGAACAGTAACCAATAGACTGTCGTGGAGCCACATTCAAAATGTATAGCCTCTGTATATATTGAGCTACCCATCCGCCATTACCTCATGTTCCCCCGGATCATCATGCAATAAACCTGTGTTAAGCCAACCCTTCGGCTGTTTCATTGTCTTCGGTCCACTACACTAAACTGGCGACGAGGATGGGATTGGCTGCCCACGGGAGCAAGACATGTGCCGGTTTCGAGATCAGGAAGCCGGGAGACTGGGACATCTTCGAGATGGACTACCAGGGAGCCCTGGTAGAATCCGAAGTCACGGACGAGGCCAAGAAAAGGGCCATTTTCACCAGAATGCTGGGACCGGAAACCAAGAGGACCTTGGTGGACCTGATCGCACCGAAGAGGGTGAGCGAGTTTAAAGTCAAAGAACTCCTGCAAATACTGCGCGAGTACTTCCGGCCCTCGACGGCAATGTTCCCCGCTCGGAGCGCATTTTGGAGGCGAGTCCAAGCGCCCGGGGAGACGGTCGCCGACTTCGCAGCGGCCCTGCGACTCGCCGCCGGCCCGTGCAAATGGGAGAACGTAGAAGTCACCCTCCGAGACTGTGTGCTATGCGGCTTAAACGACGCCGAAACCCAGCGCACGCTAATGAACCAAGAGCCACCCCCCACGCTGCAGGAGGTCCTGAAGGCGGCGCAGGCCACGGAAGCCACGAAGGCTGGGGTGCAAGAGCTTCAGGACTGGCGGCCAAAAGAGGGCAAGGCCAAAGTTCCGGTGCACGCGGCCCGTCGAGTTTCGAAGGCGCCCGCGGAGAGCAGCGCCGACGAGGACGTCCGGAAGGTCCGGAGAGAAGGTCGGCGTTGCGACGGCTGCGGAACGAACCACGACCGCGCGAAGTGCCCGTTCAGGAAGGCCGAGTGCCACAACTATGGCCGCCGCGGACACATCGCGAAGGTCTGCAGGAAACGGCGCGAGGACTACAGGAGCCCGAAGGACCGCCCGACGAGACCCAAAGACGGCGCACAGGCCGCAAGGAAACGGGACGGTGTGGGCCGCATCTCAGACGACAGCGAGGACGACGCCTCAGTGTTCAACGTGTCCGCGGGACACCCCCGTTACTTCGTTGAGGTACTAGTACAAGGGGCCCCCATTAGGATGGAAATTGACTCGGGGTCCTCATACTCAATTATTTCCCAGAGGGAGTTTCTGAGAATTGCCCCCCAAGCGCGGCCCAAGCTCAGAGTGTTGAGGTCTACGCTACGAGATGTGCAAGGGAACAGTATTCCAGTACTGGGGGTTGGAAAATTTCAGGTCCAGTTTAAAAAACACGCCGCGACTCTCCCCCTAGTCGTCCTTAAAGGGGGAAATTGCAGCCTCCTCGGGACTCAATGGTTTCAGCCCCTGGGTTTGTTTATTGGGGGGGTGCACACCGTTGCCGTTGGGACTGACCCGATACAGGAGGTGTGTGATGCGCACCCCGAAGTCTTCAAAAAGGGACTTGGGAAGTACAAGGGACCCCCAGTAGCTTTCAACCTAGACCCGGAGGTCCGCCCGATAAGACTCAAGCCGCGCCGAGTGCCCTTCGCACTCAAGGACAAAATAGAGGCGGAACTGGACAAATTGGTGGGCCAGGGGATTCTTGTTCCTGTTGATTCTGCGGAATGGGAGACCCCAATTGTAACAGCGCTAAAGGCCAACGGGGAGGTGCGCATATGTGCTGATTACAAGTGCACCATCAACAAGGCAATCCGCCCTAATGCGTATCCGGTGCCGGTAGTCAGCCATTTGCTGGCCAGGTTACATGGCGGGAGGTGTTTCGCTAAACTAGATTTGGCACAAGCCTACCAGCAGCTGTCGGTGACCCCAGCCGCAGCTGCTGCACAGACCATAGTCACCCATAAGGGGGCGTTCCAAGTGACGCGCCTTCAATTCGGTGTAAATTCAGCGCCTGGAATTTTCCAGTCACTCGTGGAACGCCTCCTGAAGGGGCTAGAGGGGGTGTTACCTTATTTTGATGACGTATTGATAACGGGGGGGAGTCGGGATGAATTGGCCAAGAGGTTGGGCAAGGTCCTAGCGATATTCGAAAAGGCGGGGTTGAGGTTGCGAAAAGACAAATGCGTCTTCTTCGCGACCGAGGTCGAGTTCCTTGGGTTTCGTGTGACGCCCGAGGGAATAAGATCATCCAATTCCAAGGTAGCCGCCATTAAGAAGGCCCCTCGCCCCACCTCTAAATCCGAGTTGCAGTCGTTCCTGGGGCTGCTGAACTTTTACCACTCCTTCCTCCCCCGGAAGGCAGCTGTGGCTGAACCGCTGCACAAATTGCTGAAGAAAGACGAGGCTTGGGAGTGGGGCGACACCCAAGAGAGGGCATTCAATGAGCTCAAACAACTCCTGGCCTCCGATGCTATACTGACCCATTTTAATCCAAAACGCCCAGTGGTTCTGATTTGTGATGCATCCCCAGTGGGGGTGGGGGCGGTGTTGTGCCACGTGCTAGAAAATGGAAGGGAGGCCCCAATAGCATTCTACTCCAGATCCCTGTCCCAAGCTGAAAGGAATTATGCCCAGACAGACAGGGAGGCGCTAGCGATCATTGCCGGGACGAAAAAGTTTCATGATTTTCTGTACGGTCGCCCCTTCACCATCGTGACTGACCACAAGCCCCTGTTAGGCATTTTCACCGCAGATAAGCCCACGCCGCAGATCCTATCCCCAAGAATGCTGAGGTGGGCCATATTCCTCAACGCGTATCAGCACGCGTTGGTGTACCGGCCCGGGAGGGAAATTAGCCATGCGGACGCCCTGTCGAGTTCCCCCCTTCCCCAGGATAGCAGCCACGTGGGCGGGAAGGAGCCAGACCACCAGGTGCTGATGATAGAGGTCCTAGATTCGCCCCCAATACTGCCCGCCGACATCGCCAAAGCGACCGGCAAGGATGCCATATTAGCGAAGGTTAGCTCCTGGGTTCAGAAGGGGTGGCCAGCGTCCTCCCCGGCTGCGGAATTCGACCCATTTTTCCGAAAAAAGTTGGAGTTGTCCCTGGAGAGGGGGTGCCTACTGTGGGGCCAGAGGGTGGTGATTCCCGCGTCCCTACGACCGAGGGTGCTTAAACTGCTGCACGTCAGCCACCCCGGAATTGTACGCTCCAAGGCTATTTCTGGTGGCCCCAGTTAGACGCCGACATTGAGCACATGGTCAGTACTTGCGAGCCCTGCCAAGCCTCCAGACCAGAGGAGGCTCGCCTACCTCACAGGGAATGGGACGCGGCGAAGGGCCCATGGTCCCGGGTTCACGTAGACTTTGCTGGCCCGTTCCGCGGAGCACTTTTTCTCCTTGTGGTGGACGCTTACTCCAAATGGTTGGAAGTCATTCCGGTAACGAGCACGTCCTCAGCCACGACAATAAAACACTTGCGGAGGGTCTTTTCAACGTTCGGCCTACCCGACACCCTCGTCAGTGACAACGCAAGTTGTTTCATGTCTGCCGAGTTCAGGGCATTCACAGAGATTAACGCCATTCGGCACATCACCGCCGCCCCGTTTCACCCGGCCACCAACGGCCAAGTAGAGCGCCTCGTGCGCACCACCAAGGATGCGCTGCGGCGCATGGGGGACGGGGACCTAAACCACCAGGTGTGTCAGTTTTTGCTGGGTTACAGGGTAACTCCCCTAGCATCAGGGTACTCCCCCGCAGAGCTCTTAATGCGCAGGAAGCTAACCACCATACTCACCAGATTAGACCCGACGAGAGTAGAGGACAAGGGGAGGAACATTGAGCTAGAGGCCACAAAGAGTTTCGATGTAGGTACCCCTGTGTATTGCAGGAATTACGCCAGCGCGGGTCCGGCCTGGGTACCGGGCGTCATCTTAGAGCAGACCGGTCCCGTCTCGTACCGCGTCGAGACCAGCACAGGTCTACTCTGGAGGCGGCACGCAGACCAGCTCCGGCGCAGGGTCCCCAACGAGCAAGGCACGGACCGCGGGAAACAAGATTCAGCGTTAGGGTTCTCCCCCACCCGTTCAGCCCAAGGGGGAGGAAAGGGGGGCCATGGGTCCCCACCAAGGGTGGAGGAAAGGGAATCTGTCCTCGTAGATATCCTGCGGGAGCGGTCAGCAGAGGGAGGGGAAGCCGATCTCATAGATATCCCGCGGGATCCCCCCACAAATACGGATACCCCAACAGAGTTAGATTTTGATTTCCAGAACCGGGGAAGTTTTTCGGAGTGGTCCCCCACCCATCCAAGCGAGAAGAGGGGTTTTTCGTTAGCCTCGAGTGTTCCCGGTCTGCCCACAATGGAGTTTTTCCCTTCCCCCAAAACCGCTAAACCACGGCAAGCCTCTAACAAGTCTCCCTCTCCCCATTCAGGACAAGGGACCAGGGAACGAGGAAGCAGTAGCGCCCCTGGGGCGGGTCAGCCCACATCGTGGCCCAAACGCGTTTGCAATAAGCCATCTTGGCTGAGGGACTTCGTCCCATCCTAGGGGGGAGGGATGTTGTGTTCTATTACTGTACCTTTTACAATGTATCCATTCACGTGTATCCAATGTAACCATGCTTGTGTAACATTATAACCAGCAGCTGCTTAACTGTAGCCTTTACAATAGGACGCGAGCTAATGACCACCTGGTGGCAATAGCGAGCGTTCAAGCTCTCCTGGCCCAGACTCACCAGCAAACAACAGCGCGGGAAGATTCCCGCCATCACCTACACCTGGACAAGAAGGGCGTGACCGTCCATGACGTCACACGGACAGTAACCAATAGACTGTCGTGGAGCCACATTCAAAATGTATAGCCTCTGTATATATTGAGCTACCCATCCGCCATTACCTCATGTTCCCCCGGATCATCATGCAATAAACCTGTGTTAAGCCAACCCTTCGGCTGTTTCATTGTCTTCGGTCCACTACACTAACCCCCCCCAAACATGTTAGGTACTCATTTTACTGAACTTGGAAGGATGGAAGGATGAGTCAACTGTGTGTCCCCGTCAGGATCAAACTCACAATGTTTTGGTTGCATTACTGCAATTTAACTGCTGTGGCACCAGTGGTTAAAAAAACATCTTGAGAAGAGCCTTGGCAAAAACAGGCAGGGGAGCTCTTAAGTATTGTAAATTGAACAAAGTGATAGTGATGCTGAAGTTCTACAAATGGACAGTCTCAGTTGTTGCTTAAAATATCGTATCAATATTAAGTGAGTCTGCTGATTAATATGAGTACTGATCATAGCTGTTAAGTATCCCGTTTTGGCCAGGAAACTCCCATATTTTACCTTCTTTCTTGCTATCCTCCCATATCAGTCAGACTGCAATGCCCAAGTGCTGCCACTGGAGGGCTGCACAGGATAAGCATTGCTGTCAAGTTTCCCATTTTGGCCAGGAAATTTCCCTTATTTTCAAAGCCAAAACTTGACAGGTACGGTACTGATAAGGATTTAAGCTTGGTCAACGAAACAGCCAAGAAGTTGCCTTCATTTTGGCAGTTTAAAGTTTGAGCTGGACACAGAAGAAGATGATGAAGAAGCAGGGTTTCAAACCCAGGACTTCTGAGTCCCTCCCCCTCACTCTGTCTCCAACACCACACGGGGTTATTATTATTTTTTAACCCCACACAAAAGAATTGTAAGTTGTAAGACTAGTCAATTTTGTTTGATTCCTTCTGCTTTGCAATGGACGTGATGTCTTTAATGCAGGGGTTCCCAACCTATGGCCTGTGGGCCGGATCCGGGCCACGATGCCATTTCATGTGGCTCCCCACACCTCCAAGGGCATAAAAAGAAACAAAATGCCCACCCCTTTGAAGCTGTTGGGACAAAATGGCCACCCCCCATCATGCAGGCAGGGCAAAATAGCCGTCTAGCCCTTGAAGCTGACTGAGAGAGTGCATACCTGGCAAGCGCAGCTCCGGAGATTACGGGACCTGCGCAGAACGTTTCTGCGCAGGTCACTTTTACGCATGCGTAGAAGGCTTTTAGGCGTGTGTAGAACGGACCTGCACAGAACCGTTCTGTGCAGGTCACTTCTACGTATGCATAGAAGGCTTCTACGCATCCCCTTCTGCACAGAAGCCTTCTACACATGCGAAGAAGGGTTCTACGCATGCCTAGAAGGGTTCTACGCATGCGTAGAAAGGACCTGCGCAGAAGGGATGCGCAGTAACTTCTTTCCCCGCACTGCCAAATTACGGGGTAGCGACAGCTCTGGGTGGGAAATGGAGAAAATCGGCGCGGAATTACAGTGTAATCCCGGCCAATACAGGGAACTTGACAGGTATGAGAGAGTGTGACCCGGGTCCCGGCTTGAAAAGGTTGGGAACCCCTGCTTTAATGGGAAAATGCCACTTATATTTCATACTTTTAAATCAAATGTTTTTTTCATGTAAATATATACATTTTATGAAGGAAAAGAAGGTATTCCTGTGACAAAATTGAGTTGTTCTCCTTATGCCTGTGCTCCTGAGAGACTTTGGCCCTGTTTTGCACTTCATTTAATAACCCACTACTTTCCTCCATGGAAACCTACTTCAGATGTTAAATGAATGCACGAAAAGGTAAGAGATTACAGAGTTTTCCCTTTCATGCCCGCATTTACAGGATGATGTAAACAAAGCCCTCAAATGTACAGCCACTGGAAGAATACGTTCCTTCCTTCCTTGTGAGGTGGGTGTGGATAATACCCTTTTACCCAAAGAGCACTCCGTTCAAATGGTCCTACTACTCAGAGTTATAATCAGAAAATAAACATTTCTTAGGTTGCCAAGATGTACAAGGAAATTTAAAAAAAATATCTGCATTATGGAAAAACCAGGTCAAGCATTTCCAGTTTGCACCGGCTCAGTTTAGCAAGTATATATATTCTCCTTCTGACACATACACTCTCTTTATTCCTTTTTTTTCTTATCAGATTTCATTCCCACTTCCATAGCAAATTGTCAAAGTAAATTATCTGCCTATAATGTAATGTGGGATAACTCACTCCTTCTGCAGTGTAAGTATAAACTGGTTTTAACTACAGTAGTTTCTTTTTCTTTACGTTGGCAAGCAGCAGTGGGCACTGTTACTGCTTTGGGATATAACTCTGGCTTGACTTTTTAAAATAAAGCTTTTTTGCTTCTTTCTCAACCTCTCATCTTTAAATATCAACTTTAAATACCAGGGGTTCTTTATCCTTTTAAAGCTGCGGGCCAGATCAACTCCCCTCCCGCAGCTGAGCGGGTCAGACTGGTGGCTCCATCCGCTATATATGCTGCTATAAAACATGCCCGTGGCTCCCGTAAATGTGTTTACGACAGCCACAGGTGCATTTATGACTGTCGTAAATATGTACGCATCTGCTTCCCCTTCCGGTGGCGGCAGTGGTGGCGGCGATATGGGCCACATGGACTGGGTCAGGCCCATGGGCCAAAGGTAGGGAACCCCTGATCAAAGTTTTAAGAAGAGATCCATTTGATTCAAAAGTTCACCCCGTATGTAACAGTTTAGTAATCTAAGTAAAATGCTAGAGTTCTCCCTCTTTTATGTGAAAGAGCATTCAAACATATCATTCAAACATAGTATCCCCAACTTTGTCTTTATCCCCCATTCTCTGGGTGGTTCACAAGGTAATTACCATTAAATTGGCGCACAACATGCTTGACAGACCTTGGAAGGCTGAGTCAACCTTGGTCCCCATGAGGATCAAACTCACAACATTTGGGTGGCAGTACAGCAGTTTAACCACTGCAGGGCCGACATCAGAAATTTCCGGGCCTGGTATGCACCCCCCACACACATTTTGGCCATGCCCCTTGTGGTTTCTGTGCATGCATGGTCTGTTTGCGAAAGAAATCCACGGAGGATGCTGTGGCTACGGCCCTACATGCTGTTCTGACCCATTTGGAGAAACAAGGAACTTGTGCGAGACTGTTATTTGTAGATTTTAGTTCTGCTTTTAATACTATTCTTCCGCATAGACTGGTGCCCAAATTATTAGATCTGGGGCTTACGCCATGCTTATGCAGGTGGATACTAGATTTTCTATCAGATCGTTCCCAACGGGAAAGGATAGGCTCTCATGTCTCTGCAGATCTCAGTATAAGTACGGGGACGCCGCAGGGGTGTGTGCTGAGCCCGCTTCTGTACACGCTTTACACATATGATTGTGTTCCCAGTTACCCCAGCAATAAGATCATCCAGTTTGCAGACGACACAACGGTGGTGGGTCTGATCACTGCTGGGGAGGGGGAATCAGCTTACAGGAAGGAGATGCTGACGGAGTGGTGTAGGGAAAACAATTTATTCCTCAATGTAAAAAAGACATTGTGGACTTTAGAAAATGCAAATTGAACATCCAGCCACTTATTATTGAAGGGAATTGTGTGGAACAGGTCTCGGTGTTTCAATTTCTGGGAATGGAGCTGAGGGATGATCTAACATGGGGAGCAAACACCAAAGATCAGATCAAGAGAGCACAGCAAAGGTTATACTTCTTGAGAATCCTCAGGAAGAACAATCTTTCAAAGGACCTGCTGTGGGCATTCTTCTACCACTGTACCATAGAGAGTGTGTTAACCTATGGTCTGTGTGTATGGTTTGGGAGTTGTACAGCTAAAGAAAGAACAATGCTGTCCAGGGTCATAAAGACTGCGGAGCGGATAATCGGGCATACTCTTCCCACTCTAGATCAAATCTATGCCACCAGGTGTTATAAGAAAGCTGTAGAGATTGCGCAAGATAGTACGCACCCCAGAAATGATCTCTTTCAGCTTCTGCCTTCTAGAAGAAGGTATAGGGTCATAAAGACCAGGAACAGCCACTTGAGAAATAGTTTCTACCCAAAAGCGGTTCTGGCTTTGAATGCAGTGCAATGCAGTCTATGAGGGAGCTTTTGTATATAGATTTTAGAGTTTTTAGAGTTTTAGAGTTTTAGAGCTTTTTAGGGGTTAAGTGTATATATGTGGGGTGGGAGTATGTTGATAATTTTGTATAGTTGTATTTTGTTTAGGTTTTGTTGGGTTGTTAAGTGTCCCCCCCCCCCCCAATCTCGTTGTTCTGTGCAGGACAATGACAATAAAGATTTATCTATCTATCTATCTATCTATCTATCTATGCGCACATCGTTTGTTTCCCAGCGCCAACGGGCCCCCGTCATCTCTGGGCCCAGGACGGGACTCCTACTTGTCCCCCCCTGATTGCAGCACTGAACCACTGTGCCACCAGAGCCCTTGTTTATCTGTTCAATAAATGTTTGAAACAACAAGGCAGATAAATTTAACTTGGGATGTCATCGCAAGGACATATAGCCTGCATTTTGGACCACTTGTGTGGTCAAATATGAGTTATTTCCTTGTGATGCATGAGATCCTCATAAATCCTTTTATCCTTTCGCAAGAGCCTTAAGATCTGGCTTGCGCAGCAGGTGTGAGGGGCGGCTGGGGAGATAGCCATCCTGGGCTGGCTTGTTTAAGTATTGCCTGGGCTGTCAGGTTTAGTAAATCATGTGATGCAGCATTGGGAGGGCATTTTTTTTTTAAATTTAAACAATCTAATTTTTAATGCTATTTTAATGTTTTTGTAAAGTTTTTATTTGTCATGTTTTATGTGTAAGGCGCCCGGAGTCGTCTCGCCGAGGGGGTGGTGGTAGAAATGTGAGTAATCAATCAATCAATCAATCAATCAATCAATCAATCATGAGGAAAGAGAAATTCTGACTAACTGAAATCCCCATCTAAATAGATAGTATAAAAATGGCCCATCTACAAAGTGACCCTTATCTGCGTAACCAGATGCTAATCTTCTTCTCATCTTTAGTTGTTGCAATAATATGCCAAAGAATTAATATTAGAATTAGAATTTGTAACTATAACTATAGTTATAGATGAAAATAAATGGAAAGGGAAATGGTCTCAAAGAATTGTTTGTTATCTATATGGGAGAAAGAGCACAACTGCAAAATACTGTGGAGATGGTACATGATGCCAGTAAGAATACAACAAATGAAAAGGCATAAAACAGATCAATGCTGAAGATGTAATCAACCAAGAGGTACTTTTATGCATATGTGGTGGGAATGTCGGTACACTCAAGTTTTTTGGAGATCAATAGAAATAGAATTAGGAAGGAAATTAAAAACGACAACCAAGTCCAGAATTAGCTATACTAGGTGAGGTTGATGACTTAATTATAAATCATTATGAGAAAGAACTATTGATAACACTTCTTTCACTATCAAGGCAAATTATTGCTAAAAAATGGAAAGAGAAATTAACATTCAATAGAGAGAAATGGTATTCTGACATATGGCAGTTAGCATTGAATGAGAAATTAACTATAGAAATGAAAGCAAAAAGAGGTGTAAAAAGTAAAAGTAGTTTGGGGGAAATATGGCAGAAATTCATTTCATATGCTTTACCTAAAGAAAATAATGTCGGCCCAGACCCGGAGACTCGTAAATTTTGGGAAAGCTAGAAAGGAGGAGAAGTAAAGCATTTACCATCTGTAGATCCAATTGTATAGCACGGGTGACATATCTCATATTCAAACATGAGTAATTTGGAATGGGATTAATAGGAGGTAATTATGTGAATATGGGAGATTGTTTGTTTTTTATTATGTTGTAAATGTATGTTTTGTCATCTTTTTTTTCTTTCTCTCTCTCCTTTTTGTATGTATGTGAATCTAATTTTGATAACTCCCCTATGGAAGATTTGCCCCTCATGATAATCAACAAAAAGGTGTCAACATACAAAATGATGTTACTGTATATTCATATGTTTAAACTTGAGGTTGCCATATGTTGCCCAACTGCAGAGAGTGTTCAAAAGATATAGATCAGTGTTTCCCAATATGGGTCCCAGGCCCCACACGGGGGTCTTCAATTCCCAGAAGCCTAAGTCAACACATTGGCTGATCAGTGCTTTGGGGAATTGGCTTAGGCTTCTGGGAACTGAGAAATACCAAACGGTTGGGAAACACTAATGTAAAGAAACACTTTCTCAGAAGAATTTTCTCAGGTGAATCGTCTCACATGGCATCATCTCCACACCTCACAATGGCTCAGAGTTTTGTTTTATGACCTCCTCCTTCTTTCTTACTAAGCATGTGAGGAAGGAGGCTGTCAGTGAGACAACCTGGGTCATGAGGAATGGGTCCAAGGTGCCATCAACAAAGTAAATGAAACAATTAAAAGCATTTAGACGGGCACAAAAATGACCTAATCTACCCAAATCTCTCCAGGATCAGATGGAATGTCATGTGGGCCTTGGCTACCATCTGCTGGGTCACCCCTGGATGCCGAAAATCTTGGCTCACCTTCTTTTCAACTGGTGAGAATTTGGGATTGTGTAGGGGGCCTATAGGAGAAAGAAATTGCAAGTAGATAAATAGGTACCACTTTGGTAGGAAGGTCAAAGGTGTTCCATGCACTGTGTATAGTCATGCCTACCACAATTCCACAGACGCAGATGCAGACAACGCTGACTCTTGGCTGTAAACAAAGATATGGGCTGAACCCTAGAATTGGACACAAGTGACTTTTGAGCAACAGTGAACTTTACTTTTACCTTTAATTTAATGGTAACCAGTTATTTTTCAGACATTGTGATGAATTATGTCACCCATATTTTATTTTAAAGCCACCTTTTCAGCTCTTATCTCACATCTGAAAACTTTGGAGATAATTGGACCATGATAACTTTTTTGAGGGGTAGTAGAGAGAGAAAATAGATGTTTCTTCTTTTCTTGCCTTTTCCCATGAATGTGACAATGAAATCGAAAACATAACTGTACTTGTGCGCTCAATCGTAAACTGATTGTTAGTTTCTTTTCCCCTCTAGCTCACATTTTGATAGCTTGGTTCTCACTGGCTCATTCTCAAAAGGGAAGAACACAGCGCATTGAGATTGCTCTAACTCCAAAATATCCCTTCATTGGAGAGAAAGTTTTCCTTCAACCAGAAGGATCTATGAAATATACAACTTCATGCCTGTGGTACAGAGGAGAAAATGAAACGTATGTGGAAATTGTACTCTATCGTGTAAGACCTAAGGCTCCAATCCGTTATTTGGCTGGCTCTGACCAACGGCACCATTTGGAACAAAATTGTTCCTTGACCATTAGTAACATTTCATTCATCGATCAGGCCTTGTATGGATTAGTGAGGAACAAATCGGGTAAAACTGAAATCGGGGAGACATTTATACGTGTTCTAGAGGGTATGTTTTTTGCTTCCTTTTTATACACTTTGATGATGCATTTTATAATTCTTAAAAACTCAGTTCCTTCTTTAGAGCCACCCAGTCCTTAATTTCTGCAGCCAATCTGTAGGAAAAGAAATTAAAATACAGGTTTTTGAAATGGAGTTTTTGTTCCAATCAGAGCTAGAAAGGTTTTCTTTTCTTTTTAAAATTTGATTGTATCTTTTAAAATCACCCGAAGATGATAAGACTTTTAAATCCAAAACCTAACTATTTTAAGATTACTTTAAAAAGTAACTATTGTAAATTATTCTGGCCCAGCTACTACTGGAGAGTTTTCAAATTGATTCTGAGTAGCAGATTGTCAGCTAAACATACCTGTCAAGTTTTGGATTTGGAAATAAGGGGAATTTCCTGGCAAATAAGGGATACTTGACAGCTATGCTTATCCTTTGCTGCCCTCCAATGGCGGCAATAGGGCATTGCAGTCTAATTGCTAAAGGATGACAGCGGGAAAGAGGGGAAAATAAGGGGTTTTCCTGGCAAATAAGGGATACTTGACAGCAATGCTTATCCTTTGCTGCCCTCCAATGGTGGCAATAAGGCATTGCAGTCTAATTAATAAGGGATGACGGTGGGGAAAATGGTAAAATAAGGGGTTTTCCCGGCCAATAAGGGATACTAGACAGCCATGGCTATAAATCATATGTCGGTGGTGGCGAACCTATGGCACACATGCCAGAGGTGGCACTCAGCGCCCTCTCTGTGAGAACTTGTGCAGTCAGCCCAGCACAGAGTTTGTCCCGCCCCTCTGTCCAGCAGCCCAATGGGAACATTTACTTCGTCCCCCAGGACAGAGTTCACCCCACCCCTATGCCCAGCAGCCCAATGGAAGCACTTCCTCCCTCCCCCAGCACAGAGTTCACCCCGCCCCTCTGCCCAGCAGCCCAATGGGAACATTCCCTTCGTCCCCTGTTGCTGTGTTGGCATTTTGAGATAAATAAGTGGGTTTTGGGTTGCAGTTTGGGTACTTGGTCTCTAAAAGGTTTGCCATCAACGTCATACGTGATAAAGGGCACATGATTTATTTCCCTCCAAATTATGTAGTGGTTTGACAGTGACCGGCCACCAGGAAGAAAAATGCAGCCTGCTTTTGCAAGCCTGACTGCTCAGACCCAGAGCTTTGAAGGAATTATGTCCTCAGAGGGAAATCAGGCTACTAGCTACTAATTGAAAGCTGGTGCATAGATTTTGAATAGCCGTCTCACAATATTTACAAGCTCACATGCAAATGAGAACTACTTGCTGTTCTGGGGAAGAAAGGAAGGCAAGAAAGAATGATAATCCTAATTTTTCTGGAAATGATGGAGATGGTAATAACCAAAGTAAATTGAAATAAGGCTTTATGATTTGGTTTCTCACTTGCCATGTGATTTATTTCAGAACCACATGAACACGAACCAGAGCCAAAAGGTTTAAATACACAAATGATTGCTGGAGTCATAGCTGGATGTACCATTGGAGCAATCCTTTTTGTAGCCCTCATCTCCTACCAAGCTGACGGATCACGTGGAGTGTAATGTTTATTAATTTATTCTTCTTCTTTGCTTCCTCTTTTGCCCTGTTGGGTGTTGAAGGAGATGCAAGGTTCTTGTTATTTCATGTTATTGTAATATTTATTTGATGTTGTCTCTCTACCTTCCTCTGGGTCTGCCTCGTGGTCTTTGTCTCCTCTTTCTACATAAATTTTGGTATGGAATTCCAAAACATTTTCTCCAAATGGGAAAACCACTTGACAGTATTTGTTGTCTCAGTGTGTAGTTCAAAATTGGTTTTATCCCATTTCTTCCCCATATAATCTCATTCCTGACTTCATCCCTTCTAGTTACCCCAGCAGCCTTCCTTAGACATCTGATTTCTGTGGTGACCAAATTTTGTTTATGTTTTCTTGTAAGTGTCCATGTACAGCACTGGTAACATAAGGTGGGAATGAGTATGCTTTGTATGAGGTGTATCTTTCTGTTGATCGGTATTGTCTAAAATTTCAAACCAAGAAGGGAACTAATTGAATCAAGTCATCTTTACAATTAAGTTTGGACAAGGTTGAGAACTCCTGATTTAAACAATATTAATTTGCTTTTACTCATCTCTGCCATCGATCAGATATTCTGCTCCTGCCAACCATTTCCCCTACATAACCCCTGAAAATGCTTAACACGATGATCCACAAAACAAAGTGTAATTTGATGTATGTCACATCAGAGCTGCGCTCTCAGGTAGAGCCGAGATGGCCCCAAACAAGGTCTTCACCTCACCTTTTTCTTTCTTTCTTTCTTTGGGAACAGTGTCCAAGAAATTACGTGGGCCATGCACCTAGCTATTGAAGCTCCGTAAGTACCAGTCCATGTGGAAATCAGAACTGAAAACCTCTCATTTGAGCGGGGTGGGAATGGAAAGGGCAAAATGCTTTCCCTTTGAGAAATGGCGCTCACAAGAGCAGAGCCGGGAAGATGGGGAAACAATACTGGAGGAAGAAGGAAGGAACAATAAAACGGAGATGGTTTCTAATTAGAGATTGCCATTCATTCCCAAAGATTAGTAGGCAAAAAGGGCAATGTCTCCCTTGCTCAAAAGCCAGTTCTATCCAACTCTAGAGTTCAGTGTTCACCTCCGTTTACTCCCCAAGAGCCAGCGCTGTGTGTATGCTGATGTTTCCATAGGTATGTGGCAGGCATGACTAGACAATAGAGTGCATGGAACACTGTTTACCTTCCCACTGAAGTGGTCCCTATTTATCTACAGTACTTGCAAATTTCTTGCTTGTCTACTTGCAAATTTCTTGCTTATCTACTTGCAAATTTCTTGCTTTCAAAATAATAGGTTGGCAAGGGTTTGGACAGAGATGGGAGCTCACTCTGTCGTGCAGCACTCGGGTCTCAAACTGCTGCCATGCTGATCTTCCAGTCGTCAAGTTCAGCGTCTTAATTGCTAAGCCCCAAAGAGTAGTGGTTGGAGAATCCGATTTCAGAGATGCTGTGAATCCAGTCCAAGTTTTAGATTAAGCTTAATCTTAAAGCAGCTATCCAATGTGCTGGGTCCTGTAATTTGAGAGTAGCGTTCAGCACTTTGGATAGCTCTTGCAACCTGCAAAGAAAATGATGATGATGATACTACTACTACTACTACTACTACTACTACTACTACTACTACTACTACTACTACTAATAATAATAATAATAATAATAATAATAATAATAATAATAATAATAATAATAATAATGAGGAAATCGCAACAGCTGATCCATTGACATATCCAGGGATTTTAAAATAAAAATGCATGGAGTATCAATCCCTAAGAGAACTGTAAATATATCTCTAAAAAGCAGTTATAATTCTTCAGATTGTGGTCACCATACCAGACACACTTCAAAGGGCTGGCCATTTTGTTTTTTGAATGCCCTTGAAGGGTTGGAGGTGGCCACATGAAATGATGCCACGGGCCAGATCCGGTCAGCAGGCCTTAGTTTGGGAACCCCTGATTTAGAAGCAGGAGACCAGGATTTGCCTATGCCCCCCCCATGCCCCTCCTGAAACCAGCAGCTCTCCATGTGGCCATGGGGGTTGGTGCAATTCAAAATCAGTCCTCCAGGATTGTGCAGTAAATTTACCCACTTGGCTTCCCCCATGGCCACATGGAGAGCTGCTGGTTTTGGGAGGGCCATTTTGGTGATGGTGTGTGTGTGTGTGTGTGGGGCGGGAATGTGCAAATCCTGGTTTTCCTGCTTCTCAATTGTAGAGAGATGTAAGCTGCTGTTTGTCCCATTTTACAACTAAGAATAAGCCTGGCTGGACTACATACAGTGGAACCTTGGTTAACAAACGGCTCGGTTAATATAAAAATCGCATAACAAAAGGAAATCCATAGAAAATAGCGGCTCGGTTTACATAATTTTTTTCGGAATGGCTTAATTAGTTTTCAATGCATTCCTATGGGAAACAACGTTACGGCTAAAGTATTTTGGTTTTCAATGCATTCCTATAGGAAATTGCACTTCCTATAGGAAGTTTGGTTAAAGTCATTTTTGCTGTAAGAAACGTCTCGGATAATACATTACTTACATTAACTATGGTTCTACTGTACTGTACTCCATGCTACGTTAGCCTGAAGAAGTAGTCATAAACTAAGAAAGCAAGCTAAGTTTTCAATTTTTAAAGAGACCTGGGAAAGGTATCATCTTTTTCCTGCATTTGTTTGAATTCCTGATGTGGAAGAAACGTCCTGGAGAACGCATTAATTATGTTAATCGAGGTTCCACTGTATTTGGATATTGTAGACAATTTGCAAATTGCAGGACTCGAAATGACCGAGGAGATGAAAAGGGGGAATATTTTTGAGCCATTTGTAGCCCTTGAAACAGCATAGAAATCAACATTTCAAGAAGCGGTTAAAATAAAATCTTTTTTCTGTCCGAGATGATGGCGTGGCAGGATGGGACAAGCTATTATGGGAAAGGCTGGGATCAGGAGGAAGGGAAACTTTATGTTCCACTCTGTGCAGTTTCTTTGTTTCTGCAGGAATGAGAATCCACAACAGAGAGATGTAACTCATAACGTCAGGGCAGAAACCATTCCAAGCCGACCAAATGGGATGTCATTTCCTAGCAGGTCAGTGACTTTTGAGCTTTTAGGTAAAAGGTAAAAGTTTCCCTTGCTCGAAAGCCAGTCGTATCCAACTCTAGGGTTCAGTGCTCATCTCTGTTTCAAAGCCAAAGAGCCAGTGCTGTCTGCTTCTGCAGAGGTTTCCGTGGTCATGTGGCAGGCATGGAGACGGACGAGGCCATGCCAGATGTTAATATCCTCAAGGCTGAAGCCCATTGAAGTCTTGGTGTTAAATGATGCATGTCTCATTTCGTGTGTGGTACAGGAGATGGCTCTGAGATCACAGTGTGTGGGTCACTTCATGGCAAGCTGTGATCCACCTTAAACAAATTAATGCCACTGGCATTTTTCCTGAAAATGATTTTCGGTGGGTGGTGGGTGGGAATGATGTATACTCGGATAAGAGTAACGACAACTGCTTTACAACAAATATTTTAATTTTTCCATTCCTATGCTTGCTCAGTTGTTGCTTGGAAAATTCCACTCCATATATAAAGGAGGAATTGACTTTATGTTCATTGAGACCCACCTCACACTTCTGTATGTCTGTGGCTCTCCGCTTTTAAAAGCTGATAAATGTTATTGTTTCAGAGAATAAACAAAACTACAGCAAAAAAAAAGGACAAAAAATGTTTTTGGCAATGTTAGATTCTCGCAAGAAGTAGACTAGCACGCAGCGTGTGGGTTAAGCATAGTAACTCTTTATTCAGATCGGGAGACAAGACTGAGGATGTGGGGAAAGATGGTATCTTATATACAGCGGTTTTCCGTTTCAACAACAACAAGGAAACATACCAGCGGACACTCCCGTTTATTACCCCATTTGGTCTCCAGCTCCGCTTTGATATGTGCCCCTCCTTTGAAGTGGGCGCCCCTTTGAAGTGAGTAACACTTGGACACAACATCCCCCCCCCCTTAGTGAGAAACAACCTTTCCCCAACGGATGGGTGGCCCACAAACTCGTCTGGGCCGCCCGTGCGTCTCTGGCACCAGGGTAGGCTCAACGGACACCCCAACTGGTTTGGAAGTGGGGGGAGAGCTCAGAGTGGCCCCCCTTCCATTCCTGCCTCTGAGCTCGGGGTAGCTTCCCCTCCCGCCTCGGGCTCTGGGGAAGACGTGGGCAGGGGGTCACTAATTAAATCCCACTCCATATCACTCTCCATGTCTCCCCTTGTTTCCCCTTGTGGCTCCCTCCCTGGGCCGGAGTTAGAGTTCTGCCCAGGGACCCGGAGCCGCATTTGATCTGTGTGTCCCCTCCAAATCGCGCCATTCTCCATTTGCACTCTGTAAGACACCGGGCCAGTCTGTTCCAACACTTCCCCCCCCCCAACCATGGAGGCCCATTGGCATAATTCCTGCAGTGGACTGGTTGCCCAACCTCAAAACCTTTTAAAGTTGGAATGTCTATATTTAGGCCCCGATCCTCTTGGCGCTGAGGATCTAAACGGTCAAAAACAGTCGGCAGCTTCCTTTTCATTAACAGTTCGGCTGGCGACAAACCAGAGGCCAATGGGGTGACTCTGTAGGACAGCAAAAATTGACACAACTGCAGCTCCAAATCCCCATGTCCCATGCGTGAGAGCGCGTCTTTGACCGTCCGTACCTGCCTCTCGGCTTGACCGTTTGTGGCAGGGTGAAAAGGAGCGGCCGTGATGTGTCTAATCCCATTACGACTTAGGAAACCCTGGAATTCTGCCGACATGAAGCTCAATGCGTTGTCGGTCACCACGATGTCGGGCAGGCCTAGATTAGTAAAGACCCGCCTTAATTTGCGGATTGTGGTGGCAGAGGAAGTTCCTGACACTGGGATGACATCTACCCACTTGGAAAAGGAATCTACAATAATCAGAAGTGTTGTTCCCCTGAAAGGGCCAGCAAAATCTATATGAATCCGAGACCAGGGGCCTCTGGCCGTATCCCATTCCCTGCGGGGAAGACGTGGTTCCTCGGGCCTTGATGCCTGACATTCCCTGCACTTCCCCACCCAAGCCTCAATGTCCAGGTCCAATCGAGGCCACCAGAAGTAGCTTCGCGCTAGCGCTTTTGACCTGCCAATACCTGGGTGGCTAACATGGAGTGACACTTGGACACAACAGGCACCTTAAAGACTAACTCTTGTATTTAAATGTGAGGTTTTGTGGTCCAAGTCCACTTCATCAGACAAAGTGGCCATGAGGTTTTACTCTTTATGTCTGATGAAGTTGACCCTGATGATTAGCAAGAAAAGCCATGACTTGGAGAGGAGCCTTCTTCGTGGCGGCACCAACTTTGTGGAACTCTCTTCCAGTTGAGTTGCGGCAGGTTCCATCTCTGCCTATACTGTATTTTAAAAAATAGCTAAAATCATTCCCTTTTAAAGAGGCTTTTAAGAATATATTGCCAATGTGCGGGTGTTTTATAATGTGTGGGTTTTGTGTTGTAAGCCACCCAGAGTGGGAAAATATCACAGCTGAGAAGGGTATAAATGTAATTGTTCTTCTTCAGGTGCCGTACCTGTTCCGGGCATTGGCTAACATCATGGCGATTGTCTTCCTGTTCTTAATTTCTTGAAACAGTTCTTCCGAAGACGTGCCACACCATAAATAAACAAATAAATACAAGTAGCCTGCCCATCAAGACTACAGTTCTCTAGACTGATTCTCAAACTCTTACTTCCTCTAAAACCAGTGTGTTGGAGGATGATGATGGTGGACCCTATTCCCATCTCAGCTTGTGTCACTGAAGCAGAGACATGTTCTTCTTATTTCTCTGGGTCTCTGGTAGCTGATTTGAGCATGGCCAAGTTTAGATTGATGGCCAGCCTACTTCGAGAAGTTCTATTCTCACTTATTCCTCTGCAATGTCTTTTCCCACAGTAAACCAAGTCAAATACCAAAAAGTGCCCCAAAAGGCAATCCTTCTAAGTCCTAGAAGATGTGCCAAGGAATGTTGGGCCAGAGTACTACCAGGCCTTCTGGATCTCCAGGAAAGCATCTGTTGTGCAGATTACTTACCATTCTCAAGATCTCTAAAATGTGGTATGCATCCTGCATTTGTAAGTATCATGCTCTGGCGGTGCATCTCAGCACTGGAAGGAAAGTGTTTACATCAAGGGTTCCCAACCTAAGACCCATGGGCCAGATCCAGCCAGTGGCACCATTTCATGTGTCCCCCCTCCCAAGGGCATTCAAGAAAGAAAATGAAGCTGTTGGGACAAAATGGCCATCCCCATTGTGCAGGCAGGGGAAAATGGCCTTCCGGCTGTCGAAGCTGACATAGAGAGCACGATGCGGCCTCTGGTTTGAAAAGGTTGGGAATGCCTGGATTAAATATTTCTCTGACGCAATAAACACATAAATATGGCCTAAGGCACTTTAAAATTTCAAGCATAATATTGCCTCTGAGTGGTAAATGATGTCTGTTTGTCATAGAATATGACTTTGCTCCCCCATGTATCTTGCTTTTAGCATGCTGGGCCTTGGCATGCTTTTAGCATGCTTGCCCTGGTGGTGCAGTGGAGTAAACTGCTGTACTTCAGTCAAAAGGTTGTGAGTTAGGTCCTGACTAGGGCTCAAGGTTGACTCAGCCTTCCATCCATCCAAGGATGGTAAAATGCATACCCAGCATGTTGGAGGCAAACTGCTCATTCACTTGTGAACCGGCCAGTGAGTGCACTAAGCGCTAAGGGGCGGTATATACGTGTGATTGTTTTGCTTTTGTGATTGCTTTGATTGGGCTTAATTTAGAAGTCTGGTATATATATATTTAGGTACATAGCTCTGCTGAAATCTCTGTATGGGAGGAAAATGAGTTCACAACACAGACATTTCGGAATGCATGCTGTGGCTGAAATCTTGTTACACAGTTTGGCAAATGGAGCAACTTTTAGACATGGGTTGCCATATATTCGGCAATCTCCATAGGCATTATATGTCATACACCAAGTCATGCAACTCAGTATACAACAGAAAATACCTATGGAGATTTCTTAGTTTCAAGCAACTCACTTCCAAAATTACCTGCCAAGTATCCCGTTTTGGTCAGGAAATCCCATATTTTACCTCTCTCCCTCTTTCCCGCTGTCATCCTGAATTTGGAGCGACCAGAGGGGGGTGATACTGCACATGCATTCCCATCGGAGGCACCGGTGCGCATGCATGAAGGGATTACTGTGCATGTGTGAAGGGGTTACTACCCCGGTAATGGCAAACTTGTGTTGCCAGCTAATCTTTCTCACACTAGGTCAGGTGAAAGGAACTGCAGAATGAACTCACCAAAATGTGCCTTCATCTTGGCAGTTTCACATCTGGCCTAGAAAAGGAAGAAGAAGAACCATTTGTGTAACGATGCAGCAGGATTTCAGCCTATGAAATGATAATAATAATTTTGTGTCAGAAATTATTCTGGGTTGAAAGCATTTGTGTGTGGAAGAAACTCCACTCAGCGAACGCCCAAATGAGGCCCCAAGAGCTGGGACAGAGACAGGCGCTCAATCCATCTTGCAGTACCCGGGTCTCGAACTGCCGACTTGCCAGCCTTCCAGCTAACAAGGCAGTCTTCTTAGCCACTGAACCACCGCAGCCCCAGTCTATGAAATGAAGTTCTTGCAAACATGATCCAATCTCAGGAGAGGGAGAGCTGGGTGGTGGTGGTGGCTTTTCCTGCTGATGTGATGTTTTTCTAGTAAAGTGTTTTGTTTTGTTTTTAATGCAGAGAAACAACTCACAGAAGCATTTGACTCTGGTGTTCTGTAGTATAATCAATTCTTCCCCATCATGGGCTTTTTCTCTCATTCTGCAGAATCATGCGTCACACCAAGAGCTTCCAGATTCTAATCACTAGAGAGTGGTTTTTTTTTCTGTTGGGGGAAATTGAATGATAACCACATACTTTATCTGTGACAGAAAAGTTTGCCTCTGGACCGCTTCTGAATTTGAGAAGCCTTTTGGGTTGGAAAACATTCAGGATCCCCTGAAATAAACATGGTAGGATGTGCTTATTGACTCCTGATTCTCAACTGATTCTCTCTCGGTAGCAAATCATTCAGAACATCCTCAACCAAACTCCTGTGGCCCGCACCAGAGTCCAATTGATTTAATTTGATTTTGTATCTCCCTCTTAAAGAAAAGGTCCTCCTATCATAAGTCTGAGAAATTCTGAGGATGGCTTTTCTTCTTATCTACTACCCCCAATAACTTAGAAAAAAATGAACAGGATGGCTATCACCATGATGATAGCCAATATCTGGAATGGATACGGCACCTGAAGAAGAAGAAGAATCTTTCAGTCGTTTGAGATTCTTAGTTTCTCTTTCAGAATAAACTACCTTTTAACCAAGGTTTACGTTTGTGGTACCAGTTTGTTTACTCCAGGGGTGCCCAAACCTTTCAAGCCATGGGCTGGTCATGTGGTTCAGTGGGCCAGTCTTATGGGTCCTCCCAGTGGTGGGATTCAATTTTTTTTTTACTACCTACTCTGTGGGTGTGGTATGGTGGGCATGTCCAGAGGGAAAGCCATGTGTTGTGCCCGAATGAGGACTACATTAAAACTTGGATGGGTGGAGCCAGCCAGAATTTTGTCTACCGGTTCTGCCGAACTGGGGCGAACCTGCTGAATCCCATCCCTGGTTCCTCCCACCAAAAGCGGAAGTAAAACACGTCTTGCAATTTATTTTGCAACAGGATGAGATAGATTTAAATCTGCCATTTTCTCTGCTTAAACCAGGGTTCCCCCAACTATGACCTTTGGGACAGATCCAGGCCCTTATGCCAATTCATCCGGCCCACCCTCACCGCTCCCGGAAATGGAAGAAAAACGCACCCACATGGCCCACAGGCTTCTGGGAGCGATGAGGGTGCGTGGGCCAGATCTTTGCCACTGCCCATAGTTTTGGCACCCTTGGTTTACTCCTATGCGCAATATATCCACGAGAAACAATATAACATGGAAAGAACAAAAGTGACGTGCAATGAAATGTAAAATTACATCAGTACAATGCTTTATTTTTTTATTTATTACATTTTTTATACCACTCATTTGGTGTACATACAAATATCAAATAACACAACAAAACACACAATAAATCAGAAAAAGACCAAACAAATACATCCTAAAATAAAATAAAATAACATAAATGGTGTCCAAGGATCAAATGACTGGCTAATTTATAGCTAAAATAAAGAATCCGGCCAAACAGTAAGTATATCCAGAAAAAACCATTTGAGGCAACAATAAAATATCTTGAATAGAATTGTTGTGTTTTATTCTATTCTTTGGCAAAAAGCTCTTGAAAAATAATACAATGTACTACTCTTCAGTAGTCCAAATAAACTGTAAGGACTCTCACTGAGAACCAAAATGAAAAATTGTTTCTTCACAATATGATTATAAAATAATATATGCAACGGGTAACATCTTACTGTCCAAAGTTCCTCATGTGGTGTCTTTCAAATAGTTCCCAATGTTGCAAAATCCTTCACAAATTACTGTCAGTTTCTTTCAAAAACCTTGAAATCTAATCTGGTAATTATTGGTTTTTCGGAATAATCTTCATCAGAAGTATTTATGTTTGTTACTATAATAAAAATGAAAATACATTAATAGCACTGACATATTAATTGTGTTTACAATATATTTCCCTTAAAGAGTATATAAACAATGCAATGGAAAGTTCCTTACCAATTCTGCGCCACAACACGGCCTCAATAGAATTCTCTTTTAATGCCCATTGATGTTAAACATGCAGTTCGAGCATATTCCTTATATGAGGCAACCAAACCCCATGTGTATTTAATTAACAAGTTACTGCTCCGTCTGAAAGTACTGACTACAGTCAAACCTATACAAGCAAAAACCTGACAAATAGTAAGTGCACCGTTACAGATACTATTTACAAGAAAAATTACAGATAGCATGACAAGTCTATCTCACTATTCAATCCCTCAGGGTTTAATGATCTCAGTCTGTGTATAAAATGCCTCACGCTGAAACAGAGGAAATGTGAACACAAATCTCGGATCCGTAACCGGATTACATCAGCCCCTTTGGTTGAACATTTTCTAGAGACACATCATAGGAAAGACTCGCTCAAATTTGTAGTTATTGAAACTGTGCGCTCTGAAACGCATAGGAAGGTGGACATTGAGAAAGTGCTTCTGCAGCATGAGGCAGTAAAGTGCTAGAATTCTCCTTGTGGTGAGTTCTCCCTCTTTCATGTGAAAGAGCATTCAAACATAGTATTCGCCGCCCCACACTTTGTCTTTATCTCCCATTCTCTGGGTGGTTCACAAGGTAATTAGCATTAAATTGGCCCCCAACATGCTTGACAGATCTTGGAAGGCTGAGTCAACCTTGGATCCCATCAGGATCAAATTCACAATGTTTGGTCTGCAGTACAGCAGTTTAACCACTGTGCCACCAGAGCCCTTGTTTATCTGTTTAAGAAATGTTTGAAACAACAAGGTAGATAAATTTAACTTGGGATGTCATCGCAAAGACATATAGCCTGCATCTTGGACCACTTGTGTGGTCAAATATGAGTTATTTCCTTGTGATACATGAGAGCCTCATGAATCCTTTTAACCTTTCACAAGAGCCTTAAGATCTGGCTTGCGCAGCGGGTGTGTGGGGCGGCTGGGGAGATAGCCATCCTGGGCTGGCTTGTTTAAGTATTGCCCGGGCTATCAAGTTTAGTAAATCTTGAGATGCGGCATTGGGAGGGCATTTTAATTTTTTTATTATTTAAACAATCTGATTTTTAATGCTATTTTTAATGTTTTTGTAAAGTTTTTATTTGTCATGTTTTATGTGTAAGCCGCCCAGAGTCGTCTCGCCGAGGGGGTGGTAGTAGAAATGTGAGTAATCAGTCAATCAATCAATCAATCAATCAGTCAATCAATCAGTCAATCAATCAGTCAATCAATCAATTAATCATGAGGAAAGAGAAATTCTGACTAACTGAAATCCACACCTAAATGGATAGTATAAAAATGGCCCATCTACAAAGTGACCCTTATCTGCGTAACCAGATGCTAATCTTCTTCTCACCTTTAGTCATTACAATAATATGCCAAAGAATTAGTATTAGAATTAGAATTTGTTTTCCTAGAGATTTTACAGGTTTTGGACACTAGTGAACTTGCCGATAGGCCAGGTGAACAGTAGCATAGTTTCATTTAATGCATATACTGTATTTCTTTTCTCATATGATCAGAAAAGGGAGCAAAACCATTGATTAATTTTGATAACTCTCCTATGGAAGATTCAGCCCTCATGATAATCAACAAAAAGGTGTCAACATACAAAATGGTGTTACTGTATATTCATATGTTTAAACTCGAGGTTGCCATATGTTGCCCAACTGCAGAGAGTGTTCAAAGGACATAGACCAGTGTTTCCCAACATGGGTCCCAGGCCCCACACGGGGCTCTTCAATTCCCAGAAGCCTAAGTCAATACATTGGCTGATCAGTGCTTTGGGGAATTGACTTAGGCTTCTGGGAACTGAAGTCGAAATACCAAACGGTTGGGAAACACTAATGTAAAGAAACACTTTCTCAGAAGAATTTCCTCAGGCGAATCTTCTCACATGGCATCATCTCCACACCTCACAATGGCTCAGAGTTTTGTTTTATGACCTCCTCCTTCTTTCTTACTAAGCATGTGAGGAAGGAGGCTGTCAGTGAGAAAACCTGGGTCATGAGGAATAGGTCCAAGGTGCCATCAACAAAGTAAATGAAACAATTAAAAGCATTTAGACGGGCACAAAAGTGACCTAATCTACCCATATCTCTCCACGATCAGATGGAATGTCATGTGGGCCTTGGCTACCAGCTGCTGGGTCACCCCTGGATGTCGAAAATCTTGGCTCACCCTCTTTTTAACTGGTGAGAATTCGGGATTGTGTAGGAGGCCTTTGGGAGAAAGAAATTGCAAGTAGATAAATAGGTACCACTTTGGAGGGAAGGTCAACAGTGTTCTATGCACTCTGGTGTCTAGCCATGCCTGCCCCAATTCCACGGAAACGTCTAACCTTCGATTCCATACAATGGCAGACTATACAATGGTGAAAAAGATGGGATTTGGGGAGAGATTTCAACATGTAATAGAACAACTATATAGCAAAGCCCCCCCAAAAATAAAAGTCAACGAGACGTATACGAAGAACGTGGAATTGAAGGTGGGAACTAGACAGGGTTATCCACTCTCTACTACTTTGTTTGTTTTAGCCATGGAATTGATAGCTGAGGCCATTAGAAATGACCAAGGAATAGAAGGTCTAGGAAAGATTAAAAAAAATAAGCTTATATGCTGACGACACGTTGCTAGTGCTAAAAGATGCTTAAAATTCATTAAATAAGGTTCAAGAACATCTGGCAAGATTTGGAAAAAAAATAACAGGTTTGAAAATTAATTGGGAGAAAACGGAGGCAATCACTTGTAATTATAATCGAACAGAAAAGGAAGAATTAAATAGGCGACACAGGATTCAAGTAAAGAACGGTTTGAAATGTTTAGGTATATATGTGATGGAAAAGATTAACAAAATGCAAAAATTAAATTGTGACAAAATACAAGAGATAAAAACAACTATAGACAAACTTAGAAAACTGAAGGTATCTTGGTTTCCAAAAATAAGCTTGGGAAGAATGAAGATCATGGTTAAATTGAATTTTTTTTACTGAGTAATCTTCCAATTAAAATAAAAGATAGGCAGTTAGAGGAATGGCAGAGAATGTTAGACACATATTGTGATGTGGGTAGGAAAGCAAGGATACCTAAGTCATTAAGATATCAGAAACAGGGCGAAGGAGGGCTAGGGCATACCTGTCAACCGTCCCGGATTGGCCGGGATTTCCCATTTTTCGGCACCGATTTTTGCCATTTCCCGCCTGGAGCTGCCAAAAACCCAGAATTTGGCAGCGGGGGGAAAGGCATTTACTGCGCATCCCTTCTGCGCAGCTCGCTTCTATGCATGCGTAGAAGGCTTTTACGCATGCGTAGAACCCTTCTACGCATGCGTAGAAGGCTTCTGTGCAGAAGGGGATTGTAGAAGCCTTCTACGCATGCGTAGAAGCGAGCTGTGCAGAATGGTTCTGCACAAGTCGCCTTTACGCATGCGTTGAAGGCTTTTACGTATGTGTAAAAAGCGACCTGCGCAGAACCGTTCTGCGCAGGTCCCGGATTGTCCGGAGCTGTTGTTGACAGGTATGGGCTAGGAATACTGCACAGAAAAAGTTATCATAAAGCTTTTCAACTGAGAAGAATAGTGAGTAAGTTAACTGAAGTCAAAGAGAAGTCTAAAGAAATAGATCAAGTAGAGTATAGAAAATTTAAAGGTAATTTATTTTTAACCAAGTGGGAAAAGAAACCGGTAATTAAACCAAGAACATTGAAGGAGTTATACACCTTTTGGAAAGGGATGAAAGACAAGCTGGTAAAAGGGGATTCTCCAGTTGTAGAAGTATTAGATTACCCAGAATGCCCTCTAAATAAAATAAAAGGTATAAAACAAAAGTTACAGCAGAACAAAGTGACTTTACTGAGAGAATGGCTCCAAATGGGCAGTATAAATCAAAAGAGGGAAGAGATGTATAGAAAGTTAGAGTTGAACTGGTATCAAAAAATTCAGGCATTAAAATGGGATAAATAAATAAGAAGTAATATATACACAGAGAGAGAAGCGACAAAATTTGAGGAGTTAATATACAAATTAAGGATGGGGTTAATAGGGAAAATAAGGATTAGTTGGTAAATTTTATGAAATCTTAACCTATAAAATCAAGCGTTAACCGTTGGAACTTCAGATACAATCCTAAATCAGGCCCTACTAGCCCGCACCGACCATTCGTGCACACGCCCAAACTGGGTCCGCAGGTCAACGCGAAAAAAGGAAAACAACTTCATTTCCCAACATTGCTTGCGCCGTTCCGCACCACAGCCAATCAGGCTGAGAGGCGCGAGCAAAAGGAACGTTCGGAAACGCGCCACGGCCAATCAAAAGGAAAATGCGGGGGGGGGGGGAAACGATGCACAAGCCGAAAACGCAAATGCCAAACTACAAGCCCTAGCGTCCTGCACGCCATGAGCGCGCAGAACACTGAGAAAGCTGGCGAGCAAAAAATAAAAATAAAAAACACATCGGGAGTGCAAGTCCTCCACAGCCGGACACAGCACCTCACAGGAAAAAACAACAACAACACAGGGGGGGGGGGGTCAAGAGGGGAAAAGGCACTGCCCCCCCTTGAAAGTGAACCCATTCTCAGGTAAGCAAAGCCATCGGATGGCACTCCGTCCGCTGACTTTACTTACCGCCAAAGGGTTTCGCTGTCAGCAAGGTCAAGCCGCAGGAACCAAAGCCCCCTCCCCAACGGCGCCTGATCGGAGTTTCCCCTTTAATATCACTGGGTGGGGGGGGGTGTTGCGCTCCCCCTCTCTACTGGCTCCCCTGGGGTTGGGAGGGTTGGGGGGACAAAAGGGATCCATCTTCCCAACCCTCCTGACCACAGGGGACCTGGCAGAGAGGGGATTCCCCCCCCCACACACACACACCATATTAAAGAGAAGAAACCAAGCGGTTACTTCTCTTTAAAAATGGAGGGTTTTTTGGAGGGAATCCCCCTCTCCGATGGCTCTCCAGGGTCCGGAAGGGTTGGGGAGACAAACCCCTTTTGTCCCCCCAACCCTACCAAACCCAAGGAAGCCAGCGGAGAGGGAGATCACAAACCCACCCACCCCACTGATATTAAAGGGGAACCCCCAATTGAGATTTCCCTTTTAATATCATAGGGTGGGCTGGATTCGATCCCCTCTCCTGGGTCCCATGAGTCTGGAAGGTATGGGGGGACAAAAGGGGTCTGTCCCCCCAACCATTCCAGAGACAGGGGACATGGCAGAGAGAGGATTCCCCCCCCCGTAGGACACCAAAAAACACACACAAAAACCCCCAATCAAAAACATCAAAAAATAAACAAAAACAACCAAAAATAACACCAAAAAACAATACAAAGTAAACAAAAACAAAAATTTCCAAACACTCACAGCACCCAGAGGCCACGAGAGAAAAAACAGTCAAAATACAAGATAACCTCTACCAGCCCCACCTGCTGGCCACAATAATAAAAACAATTCAAAAAGACACAACAGCCCCACACAAAAGGCCCCAAGAGTAAAAACAAGTCAAAAAGGAGGAGGGTACCTACTTACATATGTGGTGGGAATGCAAATCCACACAAAATTGTTGGAAATGGTTGGAACAAGAACTGGAGGGGATTTTTAAAAAAACAGTCATAGTTTTAAATCCAAAATTAGTACTATTAAGTGAGGCCCAAGAGCTAAAGCTAGATAAAGAATTGTTAATTATGTTATTTTCAGTAACAAGACAATTAATAACACTAGAATGGAAGAATAAAATGGAGATAAATAGAGAAAGGTGGTACAAACATGTATGGAAATTAGCTTTGAATGACAAACTAACAACTGAAATGAAACAAAAAAAAGGGGGTCAAATTGCAAGGAATAGATTCTGGGAGATTTTGGAGCCTTTTGTAACTCATGCATTAACTTCTAAGGAGGGAATTTGTGGATTCCGCGAGCGCAATTGGTATACTGTCCCTGACAGAACCCCGCTGATGAAGATCACCTCGTCGACATGGGTTCCCGAGGGGACAGAAATTGGGGGAGCGGCATATTAGATAGAGTTTAATTCATCAATAGCTGATCTGACAGGCAGCTAAGACAATGGAGAGCTAATGACTAACTCGCTAGGCATGTAATAGGTAATCTCGCGTCTGCAGATTCCTTAAAGCCCTAGAGTCAATGTTGGCCACTTGTTTGCTTCCAATAACGAGGAACAATGTATGTCCCCAGTAGTTAATTAAGTTAGATAATGAACTTCCCCTGGTGTTGACTTCCCCAATTAACTTATGTAAACATGATGTGTGAAGCCAGGATTTGCACTGTATCGCTACGCTTATGCAAGCGGCCAGAAAGGATAAATGCTCATGATTTGTGATCATTAAAGACTGGTCTTCGCTCCATCTTGCCTTGTGTGTCTTTGCTTGACCAGTCTCCTCCAGGACCCAACGGCCGCTTTGCGGCCCCGATCCAGCTTGCGCAACCCGCTTCGTGGCCCAGATCCAACAGGGAATAAACGCAGTCAGGATGAATATATATTCTGGGAAACAACCTGAACAACTAGATATAGCTGGTGCCGTATCTTTCATGTATAACACTTGTTGGGGTTTGGGGGGTTGTGGGAAAGGACACTATGGAATATTGTAGGTAATTGTTTTGTGTACTAGGTTTGGGGAACATAGCCAATTGATAGGCAAGTTTAAGGTTACACATATGCTGGGAAAGCAAGTAAAGGTTAAATAAACTTCTAATGACTTTAAAAAGGACTATCAATATGAATAAGTAATATTTATAGTAGTAATGCAAGTTTCAAAATGTATCAGTGTAAGGGAGTGTGAATCGCTGGGTAATAATGAAGGGTGGACAAGCAAGCAAGTTAAAGTAATAATTGACTTTCACAGGTTTTTTTGTGTATGTTTATTTATCTTATAATGCAATTGTAGTTTGTACTTTGTTGTATGTAAAGTTTTGTTCGTCTGAAAATTTAATAAAAAAATATTAATGGTAACCAGTTATTTTTCAGACATTGTGATGAATTATGTCACCCATATTTTATTTTAAAGCCACTTTTTGAGCTCTTATCTCACAGCTGAAAACTTCTGAGATAATTGGATCATGATAACTTTTTTGAGGGGTAGTAGAGAGAGAAAATAGATGTTTCTTCTTTTCTTGCCTTTTCTCATGAATGTGACAATGAAATCGAAAACATAACTGTACTTGTGCGCTCAATCGTAAACTGATTGTTAGTTTCTTTTCCCCTCTAGCTCACATTTTGATATCTTGGTTCTCACTGGCTCATTCTCAAAAGGGAAAAACACAGCGCATTGAGATTGTTCTAACTCCAAAATATCCCTTCATTGGAGAGAAAGTTTTCCTTCAACCAGAAGGATCTATGAAACATACAACCTCCTGCCTGTGGTACAGAGGAGACAATGAAATGTATGTGGAAATTGTACTCTATCGTGTACTCTATAGTAAGGTTACAATCCATTATTTGGCTGGCTATGACCTGCGGCGGCACCGGTTGGGACAAAATTGTTCCTTGACCATTCGTAACATTTCATTCATCGATCAGGCCTTGTATGGATTAGTGAGGAACAAAACGGGTAAAACTGAAATCGGGGAGACATTTGTACGTGTTCTAGAGGGTATGTTTTTTGCTTCCTTTTTATACACTTTGATGATACTTTTATAATTCTTAAAAACTCAGTTCCTTCTTTAGAGCCACCCGGTCCTTAATTTCTGCAGCCAATCTGTAGGAGAAGAAATTAAAACACAGGTTTTTAAAATGGAGTTTTTGGTCCAATCAGAGCTAGAAAGGTTTTCTTTTCTTTTTAAAATTTGATTGCATCTTTTAAAATCACCCGAAGATGATAAGACTTTTAAATCCAAAACCTAACTATTTTAAGATTACTGAAAAAAGTAACTATTGTATATTATTCTGGCCCAGCTACTACTGGAGTGTTTTCAGGTTGATTCTGAGTAGCAGATTGTCAGCTATAAGTCATATGTCCGTGGTGGCAAACCTATGGCACACATGCCAGAGGTGGCACTCAGCACCCTCTCTGTGGGCACTTGTGCAGTCACCCCAGCACAGATTTTGTCCCGCCCCTCTGTCCAGCAGCCCAATGGGAACATTTACTTCCTCCCCCAGGACAGAGTTCACCCCACCCCTATGCCCAGTAGCCCAATGGGAGCACTTCCTCCCTCCCCCAGCACAGAGTTCACCCCGCCCCTCTGCCCAGCAGCCCAATGGAAACATTCCCTTCCTCCCCTGTTGCTGTGTTGGCATTTTGAGATAAATAAGTGGGTTTTGGGCTGCAGTTTGGGCACTTGGTCTCTAAAAGGTTTGCCATCACTGTCATACATGATAAAGGGCACATGATTTATTTCCCTCCAAATTGTGTAGTGGTTTGACAGTGACCGGCCACCAGGAGGAAAAATGCAGCCTTCTTTTGCAAGCCTGACTGCTCAGACCCAGAGCTTTGAAGGAATTATGTCCTCAGAGGGAAATCATGCTACCAGCTACTAATTGAAAGCTGGTACATAGATTTTGAATAGCCGTCTCACAATATTTATGAGCTCACATGCAAATGAGAACTGCTTGCTGTTCTTAGGAAGAAAGGAAGGCAAGAAAGAATGATAATCCTAATTTTTCTGGAAATGATGGAGATGGTAATAACCAAAGTAAATTGAAATAAGGCTTTATGACTTGGTTTCTCACTTGCCATGTGATTTATTTCAGAACCACATGAACATGAACCAGAGCCAAAAGGTTTAAATACACAAATGATTGCTGGAGTCATAGCTGGATGTACCATTGGAGCAATCCTTTTTGTAGCCCTCATCTCCTACCAAGCTGACGGAACACGTGGAGTGTAATGTTTATTAATTTATTCCTCTAAGGAGATGCAAGGTTCTTGTTTTTTCATGTTCTTGTAATATTTATTTGATGTTGTCTCTCTACCTTCCTCTGGGTCTGCCTCGGGGTCTTTGTCTCCTTTTTCCACATGCATTTTGTATGGTATGGAATTCCAAGACATTTTCTCCAAATGGGAAAACCACTTGACAGTATTTCTTGTCTCAGTGTGTAACATAAGGTGGGGATGAGTATGCTTTGTATGAGGTGTATCATTCTATTGATCGGTATTGTCTAAAATTTCAAACAAGAAGGGAACTAATTGAATCAAGTAATCTTTATCATTAATATTTGGACAAAACTACTGTAATAATTTAAACCAGGGATTCTCAACCTGTAACCCATGGGCCAGATGCGGCCTGGGGTGCCATTTCATGTGTCCCCCTGCCTTCACCACACCAGGAAATGCCATGTGGTGGAGGAAGAGCAAAATGGCCATCCGGCCCCCCCAAGCTGTCTGAGGGAGTGTGACCCAGCCCCGTTTTAAAACGGTCGAGAACTCCTGATTTAAACAATGTTAATTTGCTTTTACTCATCTCTGCCATTGATCAGATATTCTGCTGCTGCCAGCCATTTCCCCTACATAACCCCTGAAAATGCTTAACACGATGATCCACAAAACAAAGTGTAATTTGATGTATGTCACATCAGAGCTGCGCTCTCAGGTAGAGCTGAGATGGCCCCAAACAAGGTCTTCACCTCACCTTTTTCTTTCTTTCTTTCTTTGGCACAGTGTCCAAGAACTTACGTGGGCCATGCACCTAGCTATTGAAGCTCCGTAAGTACCAGTCCATGTGGAAATCAGAACTGAAAACCTCTCATTTGAGCGGGGTGGGAATGGAAAGGGCAAAATGCTTTCCCTTTGAGAAACAGCGCTCACAAGAGCAGAGCCGGGAAGATGGGGAAACAATACTGGAGGAAGAAGGAAGGAACAATAAAACGGAGATGGTTTCTAATTAGAGATTGCCATTCAGTCCCAAAGAGTAGTAGGCAAAAAGGGCAATGTCTCCCTTGCTCAAAAGCCAGTCCTATCCAACTCTAGAGTTCAGTGTTCACCTCTGTTTACTCCCCAAGAGCCAGCGCTGTGTGTATGCTGATGTTTCCATGGGTATGTGGCAGGCATGACTAGACAATAGAGTGCATGGAACACTGTTTGCCTTCCCACTGAAGTGGTCCCTATTTATCTACTTGCGAATTTCTTGCTTTCAAACTAATAGGTTGGCAGGAGCTTGGACAGAGATGGGAGCTCACTCTGTCATGCAGCACTCGGGTCTCAAACTACTGCCGTGCTGACCTTCTAGTCGTCAAGTTCAACATCTTAACCACTAAGCCCCAAAGAGTAGTGGTTGGAGAATCCGATTTCAGAGATGCTGTGAATCCAGTCCAAGCTTTAGATTAATCTTAATCTTAAAGCAGCTATCCAATGTGCTGGGTCCTGTAATTTGAGAGTAGCGTTCAGCACTTTGGATAGCTCTTGCAACCTGCAAAGAAAATGATGATGATGATGATGATGATGATGATGATGATGATGATGATAATAATAATAATAATAATAATAATAATAATAATAATAATAATAATAATAATAATAATAATAATAATAATAATAATAATAATAATAATAATAATAATAATTGCAACAGCTGATCCTAAGACATTTCCAGGGATTTTAAAATAAAAATGCATGGAGTATCGATCCCTCAGAGAATTGTAAATATAATTCTCTAAAAAGCAGTTATAATTCTTCAGACTGTGGTCACCATACCAGACAAGGGTGATGCTGAAGAAGGCCTCTGTGAATCCTCTCCTTACTTTGTGCAGCTCAAGAATGACTAGGCAACATAGGCACCATGCAATGAAGATGTTTGTCCTGGTTTTCCTCTTTTCTGGAGGGCCGTACCCAGTCGGTGTGGTTAGAGAGTGAGAGGTCCAGCCCTAGGTTCCTCAAGTATGGGGTGCCTCAGGGCTCAGTGCTCTCTCCTCTCCTATTTAACATCTACATGAAGCCACTGGGTGAGATCATTTGTTCCCACGGGGTGCGGTACCATCAGTACGCAGATGACACCCAGTTGTACATCTCGGCCCATGGGGACCCCAGTGATGCCGTTGAAATCCTATCCGGATGCCTGGAGGCCATTGGGGTCTGGATGGGGCCAATGGGCTTCAGCTGAATCCCAGCAAGACAGAGTGGCTGTGGATAAGGGGCCCCGTGTTATCCAGGGAGTTACCATCTTTGGTACTGGATGGGGCTGTTTTGCCCCAGACAGACCCAGTGCGCAACTTGGGGGTCCTTCTGGACTCGCTGCTGCTGCTAGAAGAACAGGTAGTGGCTGTGGCCAGGAGGGCTTTTGCCCAACTTCGGGTGATTCGCCAGTTGCGCATGCTCGACCGGGGCTCCTTGCGAATGGGAACACGGTCCCCGCCTGCTGGCTTATGTAAAGAATTAAGAACTCTCTCTTCTTCTTCTTTTTATAGTGGGTGGGATGGGTGGGTGGGATATGGGTTTTTTGAAGCGGGTGGAATATGGTCTTTTAAAGTGTTTTTATGTGTTTTTAGAACTTGTTATAATGCCGCCCTGAGTCAGGTTCTGCCTGAGTGGGCGGCATATATAAATATGACTATTAAATTAAATTAAATTAAATGTTTGATTGCATTAACCCAGGGGTTCCCAACCTTTTCAAGCTGTGGGCCAGGTCATGATCTCTCAGTCAGCTTTGAGGACTGGATGGCCATTTTGAGCCAACAGCTTCAAAGGGGTGGCTATTTTGTTTCTCAAATGCCCTTGGTATCCGACTCTAGCGTTCAGTGGTCATCTCTGTTTCAAACCGAAGAGCCAGCTCTGTCTGCTTTTGCAGACCTTTCCATGGTCATGTGGCAGGCATAACCAGACGGGACACTGTTTACCTTCCCACGAAAGTAGTCCCTATTTATTTCTTGCAATTTCTCGATTTCGCACTGCTAGGTCAGCAGGAGCTGGGACAAAGACGGGAGCACATTCTGTATTGCAGTACTCGGGAATCGAACTGCTGACTTCCCGCCTTTGTTTATAGGGCAATGCAAAGAAGTACATATCTAGGAAGTTCAGCTGGCTTTCTATGAGAAACTACGTTATGGTTAAAGTATTTTGGTTTTCAATGCATTCCTATAGGAAACTGCATTCAGTGCATTCCTATGGGAAATTCGGATAAAGTAATTTTTGCTGTAAGAAACGTCTCGGATAATACATGAATTACATTGACCAAGGTTCCACTGTATGCCATGCCATGTTAGCCTGGAGAAGTAGTCGTGAACTACAAAAGCTTGCTAAGTAGCCGCCTTGAGTGGTTTACCCACCAGGAGGGCGGGATATAAATGCGCATAAATAAATAAATAATAAATAAGTTTCCAATTTTTAAAGTGACCTGGAAAAAGGTATCTTCTTCCTGCATGTGTTTTAATTTCTGGTGTGTGGGTCACACGACTGGATTTTGTTAATTGAACCTTCCATTTCAGTGATTCTACAATTCTATGATTGTATGAAATAGCTGGGGGAAGATTCCCCAACATTTCCAGCTGAGGAATGCAGTGCTCTTTTATCTCATAGAGTTCATGCATTTCGTGTCTCCCATGTATGTTATGCAAAGGTGAGCAGGATGGAAGATTCAGGGGTCAAGTTGTCCTTTCATTCTTTAAAATGATCAGGTCAAGTTTCATACCACGAGATGGAGCATGCCCACCCTTACCTTTCTGAAGCACGCAAATTTAGAAAAGACAATTGTTATTATTTTTAATATAAACTCCCAGAAACCTCCAGTTAGTGAAGCTCTGAAGCCCGTGAGCATATGAAACCACTCTGAGTTTTAAAAGAGTAACCCAAGGCACTAAGCCCTGTCTCCCCCCCAAAAAATTTGGACAGATATTCCCTTTAAAGCAGGAGTTCTCAACCATTTTAAGCCAGGGGCCGGGTCACGCTCCCTCAGACAGCTTCAGGGGCCGGACAGCTATTTTGCTCTTCCTCCACCACATGGCACTTCCTGGTGTGGTGGAGGCAGTGGAGTGCCATGAAATGGTGCCACGGGCCGCATACAGCTTGCAGGTTGAGAAACCCTGCTTTAAAGGTTGGGCTGACACCTAGGGTGAAATTTTTAATTTTTGAAATTGTAAAACCCACAGGAGCAGCAGCAACGCAAGCTTGGGAAAGGCATGATGATAGATGTGCCAAAGCAGTCATATATGCTACACTGTTGGACAGTCAGCTTACTTATGTAAGGAATTGCAAAACAATTCTTTGCAAATCTTTGCAAATCTTTGCTAGAGGCTTTCGGAATTGGAACTCATCATGTAACACTGATATAGTACATTTAATAAGACAATTAGGCAACATCCGTTTGCAAGGCAGACAGGATTCTGAAGAACATATTTCTAAATACAGTGGAACCTCGGTATACAAATGGCTCGGTTAGCATAAAAAGCACATAACAAAAGGAAATCCATAGAAAATAGTGGCTTGGTTTACAGAATTTCCCCCTGGAATGGATTACTGTAATTGGTTTTGAATGCATTTCTATGGGAAACCACATTCTGGTTAAAGTATTTTGGTTTTCAATGCGTTCCTGTGGGAAATTGCATTCAATGCATCCCTATGGGAAATTTGGTTAAAGTAATTTTCAGTGTAAGAAAAGTACTGGAGGAACGCATTAATTATGTTAATCGAGGTTCCACCGCATTTGAATATTGTGGACAATTTGCAAATTGCAGGACTAGAAATGACTGAGGAGATGAAAAAGGGAAATCTTTTTGAGCTATTTGTAGCCCTTGAAATAGCACAGAAATCAACATTTCAAGAAACAGTTAAAATAAAATCTTTCTTCTGTCTGAGACGATGGCGTGGCAGGATGCGACAGGCTATTATGGGAAAGGCTGGGATCGGGAGGAAGGGAAACTTTATGTTCCACTCTGCAGTTTCTTTGTTTCTGCAGGAATCAGTATCCACACCAGAGAGATGGAACTCATAACGTCAGGGCAGAAACCATTCCAAGCCGACCAAATGGGATATCATTTCATAGCAGGTCAGTGACTTTTGAACTTTTAGGTAAAAGGTAAAAGTTTCCCTTGCTCGAAAGCCAGTCGTATCCAACTCTAGGGTTCAGTGCTCATCTCTGATTCAAAGCCAAAGAGCCAGTGCTGTCTGCTTCTGCAGAGGTTTCCGTGGTCATGTGGCAGGCATGGAGACGGACGAGGCCATGCCAGATGTTAATATCCTCAAGGCTGAAGCCCATTGAAGTCTCGGTGTTAAATCCTGCATGTCTCATTTCGTGTGTGGTACAGGAGATGGCTCCGAGATCACAGTGTGTGGGTCACTTCATGGCAAGCTGTGATCCACCTTAAACAAATTAATGCCACTGGCATTTCCCCTGAAAATGATTTTCAGGGGTGGGTGGTGGGTGGGTAAGTATACTCGGATAAGAGTAACAGCCAACGACGACAACTGCTTTACAACAAATATTTTAATTTTTCCATTCCTATGCTTGCTCAATTGTTGCTTGGAAAATTCCACTCCATCCTATAAAGGAGGAATTGACTTTATGTTCATTGAGACCCACCTCACACTTCGGTATGTCTGTGGCTCTCCACTTTTAAAAGCTGATAAATGTTTTTGTTTCAGAGAGTAAACAAAACAATACAGCAAAAAAAAGGGACAAAAAAAGTTGTGGCACCTTAAAGACTAACTCTTGTATTTAAATGTGAGGTTTTGTGGTCCAAGTCCACTTCATCAGGCAAAGTGGCCATGAGGTTTTACTCTTTATGTCTGATGAAGTTGACCCTGATGATTAGCAAGAAAAGCCATGACTCGGAGAGGAGCCTTCTTCGTGGCGGCACCAACTTTGTGGAACTCTCTTCCAGTTGCGCTGCGGCAGGTTCCATCTCTGCCTATTTTAAAAAATAGCTAAAATCATTCCCTTTTAAAGAGGCATTTAAGAATATATTCCCAATGGCTGAGCATTAGGTATTTTATTTCTTTTCATCGCCAATACATTTTTGTTTCTGGTATTCCCCCGAATGTATGGGTGTATTTTAATGCATGGGTTTTGTGTTGTAAAGCCACCCAGAGTGGGAAAATATCATAGATGGGAGGGGTATAAATGTAATTGTTCTTCTTCAGGTGCAGTACCCATTCCGGGCATTGGCTAACATCATGGCGATAGTCTTCCTGTTCTTAATTTCTTGAAACAGTTCTTCCGAAGACGTGCCACACCATAAATAAATAAATAAATAAATAAATAAATAAATAAATAAATAAATGAATAAATGAATAAATAACTAAATAAATAAATAAATAAATAAATAAAATACTAGGTAGCCCGCCCATCATGAATTGAGCGATATTTTCCCATTAAAGTAGATGAAGGAAAGTAGGGAGTGAAACGGAGACTACAGTTCTCTGATTCTCAAACTCTTCCTTCTTCTAAAACCAGTGTGTTGGAGGAGGAGGATGGTGGGCCCTATTCCCATCTCAGCTTGTGTCACTGAAGCAGAGACACGTTCTTCTCATTTCTCTGGGTCTCTGGAAGCTGATTTGAGCATGGCCAAGTTTAGATTGATGGCCAGCCTTCCACAAGAAGTCATGATGGATGGATGGATGGATGGAGAAGATATGGTCTGGAAAGAGCTTCTTTCCTCGAGCCCATGTTGGCTAAAGGGTTGGGGAAACTATAGTCCAGAAAAGGGAATGCATCCAAACTTTGGGTTAGAACAGTGGTACCCAACATGGGCCCCAGGACCCACCAGTGGACTTCAATTCTCCGAAGCCTAAGTCAGTCCATTGGCTGATCAGTGTTTTGGGGAAATGACTTAGGCTTCTGGGAATTGAAGTCCAAAAAACCCAAAGGTTGGGAAACACTGGTTTAGAGAATTGACACTACTGTGAGAAAAATAACTTTTCGAAAGCCTGGTTGAGAAGAAGGGGGTTAAACATTAGATGCAGGAGATCAACAACAGGGGATAGTTTTCGTGGCATGGCTGTGGAGCTCCTGGGGGCTTTTGACTGACTAATGTCAGAAAACAAGGAAATGGGGTTAGGCCAGGAGTTCTCAACCTTTTTAAGCTGGGAACCAGGACCATACCTGTCAAGTGTGGTTGCGGAAAATCCGAGAACTGCTCTGGCCTAACCGCACATGCGCAGCAAAAACTTCTGCGCATGCACAGGACCCTTCTGCACAGAACCCTTCTGCGCATGCACAGGACCCTTCTGTGCAGAACCCATGCGCAGTAACTACTTCCCCATGCCGGTCAAATTACAGGATGGTGCGGATGGCAGTGGGAAATTGGAGCAATGAGCGCTGAAATATGGGAAATCCTGGTCAATCCGGGATACTTGACAGGTATGGCCAAGACACACTCCCTCAGACAGCTTTGGGGGCTGGATGACCATTTTGCCCTTCCTCCACCACACAGCTCTTCCGGGTGTGGTGGAAGTGGTGGTGGGCCACATGAAATGGTGCTGTGGGCCACATCCGGACCCATGGGCCACAGGTTGAGAATCACTTGGTTAGATGGACTGCTTGAGTGACTAAACATTGCTTCTCTTAGATCCAACCAAAAGGCCTGTTGGACTCCGTATCGTTTTTGGTGTAGCTGAGGCAATTGCACAGCACAGAAAGTGGATAGATAATGGAATAAGAATGATGTGAAATGGGGTTCTGTTCTATTAGAGAGGTTCTATTCTCACTTGTTCCTCTGCAATGTCTTTTCCCACAGTAAATCAAGTCAAATAGCAAAAAGTGCCCCAAAAGGCAATCTCTCTAAGTCCTAGAAGATGTGCCAAGGAATGTTGGGCCAGAGTACTACCAGGCCTTCTGGATCTCCAGGAAAGCATCTGTTGTGCAGATTTCTTACCATTCTCAAGATCTCTAAAATGTGGTATGCATCCTGCATTTGTAAGTATCATGCTCTGGCGGTGCATCTCAGCACTGGAAGGAAAGTGTTTACATCAAGGGTTCCCAACCTAAGACCCATGGGCCAGATCCAGCCAGTGGCACCATTTCATGTGCCCCCCTCCCAAGGGGATTCAAGAAAGAAAATGGCCACCCGTTTGAAGCTGTTGAGACAAAATGGCCATCCCCATTGTGCAGGCAGGGGAAAATGGCCTTCCGGCCGTCGAAGCTGACATAGAGAGCATGATGCGGCCTCTGGTTTGAAAAGGTTGGGAACGCCTGGATTAAATATTTCTCTAACGCAATAAACACATAAATATGGCCTAAGGCACTTTAAAATTTCAAGCATAATATTGCCTCTGAGTGGTAAATGATGTCTGTTTGTCATAGAATATGACTTTGCTCCCCCGTGTATCTTGCTTTTAGCATGCTGGGCCTTGGCATGCTTTTAGCATGCTTGCCCTGGTGGTGCAGTGGAGTAAACTGCTGTACTTCAGTCAAAAGGTTGTGAGTTCGGTCCTGACCAGGGCTCAAGGTTGACTCAGCCTTCCATCCATCCAAGGATGGTAAAATGCATACCCAGCATGTTGGAGGCAAACTGCTCATTCACTTGTGAACCGGCCAGTGAGTGCACTAAGTGCTAAGGGGCGGTATATACGTGTGATTGTTTTGCTTTTGTGATTGCTTTGATTGGGCTTAATTTAGAAGTCTGGTATATATATATTTAGGTACATAGCTCTGCTGAAATCTCTGTATGGGAGGAAAATGAGTTCACAACACAGACATTTCGGAATGCATGCTGTGGCTGAAATCTTGTTACACAGTTTGGCAAATGGAGCAACTTTTAGACATGGGTTGCCATATATTCGGCAATCTCCATAGGCATTATATGTCATACACCAAGTCATGCAACTCAGTATACAACAGAAAATACCTATGGAGATTTCTTAGCTTCCAGCAACTCACTTCCAAACATATCTGTCAAGTATCCTGTTTTGGCTGGGAAATCCCATATTTTACCTCTCTTTCCCCCTCTTTCCCGCCATCACCCCAAATTTGGAGTGGCCAGAGGGTTTTTTACTGCGCACGCATGCCCATCAGAGACGGCAGTGCACATGCACGAGGGGTTACTGCACATGCACAAAGCGGTTACTGTGCATGCACACCTGTCGGAGGCGGCAGTTGTGGGCGTGGGCACCGTTGCCCAGAAAATTTCCCTTATTTTTGCAGCCAGAACTTGACAGGTATGCTTCCAAACATGGCATTGTTTGTATAGGAGTACACAGAAAGAGCCTCCTGGAAGACTGTGGTATTTTTGAACCACAATCAGGCATACCTCAGCAATGGCAAACTTGTATTGCCAGCTAATCTTTCTCACACTAGGTCAGGCGAAAGGAACTGCAGAATGAACTCACCAAAATGTGCCTTCACCAAAATGGTTCTTCAGAAGAAGAAACATTTGTGTAACAATGCAGCAGGATTTTAGCCGATGAAATAATAATAATAATTCCGTGTCAGAAATTATTCTGGGTTGAAAGCATTTTTGTGTGGAAGAAACTCCACTCAGCAAACGCCCAAATGAGGCCCCAAGAGCTGGGACAGAGACAGCCACTCAATCTGTCATGCAGTATCCAGGTCTCGAACTGCCGACTTGCCAGTCTTCCAGCTGACAAGGCAGGCTTCTTAACCACTGAACCACTGCAGCCCCCGCCTATGAAATGAAATTCTTGCAAACATGATCCAATCTCAGGAGAGGGAGAGATGGGGTGGGTGGGGTGGCTTTTCTGTTTTTTTTCTAATAAAGTGTTTTGTTTTGTTTTTAATTCAGAGAAACTACTCATAGAAGCAATTGACTTTGGTGCTCTGTAGTATAATCAATTTTTCTCTCATTCTGCAGAATCATGCGTCACACCAAGAGCTTCCAGATTCTAATCACTAGAGGGGATTTTTTTTTCTGTTGGTGGAAATTGAATGAAAACCACATACTGTATCTGTGACAGAAAAGTTTGCCTCTGGACCACTTCTGAATTTGAGAATCCTTTTGGATTGGAAAACATTCAGGATCCCCTGAAATAAACATGGTATGATGTGCTTATTGATTCTCAACTGATTTTCTCTTTCTCTCTTGGTAGCAAATCATTCAGAACATCCTCAACCAAACCCCTGTGGCCAGCACCAGAGTCCAATTTGATTTAATTTGATTTTGTATCTCCCTCTTAAAGAAAAGGTCCTCGTATCATAAGTCTGAGAAATTCTGAGGATGGCTCTTATTCTTGCCTACTACCCCCCAAGAATTTAGGAAAAAAATGAACAGTAAGACTATCACCATGATGATAGGCAATATCCGGAATGGATATGGCCAGTGGTGGGCATGGCCAGGGGAAAAAGCCCTGCCTTGGACCCGAATTAGGACTACTTTATTTCAAAACATGGATGGGCGGGACCAGCCAGAATTTCTGCTACCGGTTCTGGCAAACCGGGGCGAACCGGCTGATGCCCACCACTGCATACAGCACCTGAAGAAGAAGAATATTTCAATCGTTTGAGATTCTTAGTGTCTCTTTCAGAATAAACTACTTTTTATCCAAGGTTTATGTTTGTTGTGCCACTTTGTTTACTCCAAGGGTGCCCAAACTTTTCAAGCCATGGGCTGTTCACGTGGTTCCGTGGGCCGGTCTTATGGTTCCTCCCAGTGGTGGGCTCCAAAAAATTTACTACCACACTGTGGCCGTGGTATGGTGAGCATGGCCAAGGGGAAAGTCCTGTGTTTTACCCAAATAAGGACTACTTTATTTCAAAACATGGATGGGTGGGACCAGTCAGAATTCTGGTTCTGGCAAACCGGTGTGGACCTGCTGATGCCCACCACTGGTTGTTCTGAGGGAGAGACGCTCCGACAGATAACAAGGTCCCAAACTGTATAGTGATAACACCTTGTATCTGACATGGTAGGCAACTGGTAACCAGTGCAGGCTTGCCAAGGCTAGGGAAATATGATTGAATTTCTTTACGCCTGTCACCAGCCTGGCTGCTGCATTCTGGACCCACTATAATCTCCATGTCAGACACATGGGCAGCCCCACATAGGAAGCATTACAGTAGTCAATTCGCAAGATTACCAGTGAGTGGGTCAGGGTTATGAGAGACTGTCGGTCCAAGTAGGAGCGTAATTGCGCAATCTGCCGGAGCTGGAGAAAAAAGCAGCTTTGGACACTGCTGCTATTTGTTGTTATTGATAATAACAATAACAACAACTTAAGAACATAAGAACATAAGAACATAAGAACAGCCTTGCTGGAACAGGCCACAGCCCATCCAGTCCAGCATTCTGTCTCACACAGTGGCTCACCATTTCCTTCAGGGTATTCCCAAGGAGATGCCTTCACCTGCTTAGGATTCCCTGGAAATGGCATTGAGAGATATCCTGCCTATCTCTCCAACCCGGAGGTTGTCCTTAGGTAGCCATAATTATAGCCATTGATAGCCTTGTCCTCCATGAACTTGTCTAATCCTTTCTTAAAGCTGTCAAGTCTGACAGCTGTCACCACTTCTTCTGGCAGGGAGTTCCATAGACCAGTAATCCTCTGGGTGAAAAAGTACTTTCTCTTATTTGTTTGAGAACTAGTACCCAAAAGTTTCATGGAGTGTCCCCTAGTTCTAGTGTTGTGCGATAGGGAAAACAGTTTTTCCTTATCTACCTTGTCCACACCGTGCATGATTTTATAAACTTCAATCAGGTCACCTCTTAGACGCCGTTGTTCAAGAGTGAAAAGGCCCAACCGTTGCAGCCTCAGATGGTAAGGAAGGTGTTCCAGTCCCCTAATCATTCTGGTTGCCCTCCTCTGTACTTTCTCCAACTCCATAATATCCTTCTGGAGGTATGGCGACCAGAACTGTACACAGTATTCCAGATGGGTCCTCACCATAGATTTATAAAGAGGCAAAATGACACTTGCTGACTTATTTTCTATACCCTTCCTAATGATCCCTAACATTGAGTTTGCTTTTTTCACTGCTGAGGCACACTGGGTTGACACCTTCATTGAGCTGTCCACCAGGACACCAAGGTCCCTTTCCTGGTTTGTCGCAGAGAGTTCAGACCCCATCAGTTTATAAATGTAATTGGGGTTTTTTGCCCCAACATGCATCACTCTGCACTTACTGATGTTGAAGCTCATTTGCCACTGTTTTGCCCACTCCCCCAGTGTCAAGAGATCCCTCTGGAGCTCTTCACAATCTCTCACAGTTTTCACTACCCTGTATAATTTAGTGTCGTCAGCAAATTTGGCTACCTTGCTTTTTACTCCTACCTCTAGATCATTTATGAAGAGGTTGAAAAGCAGGGGTCCCAGTACTGAACCTTGGGGGACCCCACTCTTTACTTCCCTCCACTTGGAGAAGTGTCCATTTAGTGCTACCCTCTGTTTCCTGTCCCTTAGCCAGTTGCTGATCCAGGACAAGACCTGTCCCTTTATTCCATGACTGGTAAGTTTAGTCAAGAGCCTTTGGTGTGGGACCTTGTCAAAAGCCTTCTGAAAGTCCAGATAAACAATGTCAACTGGATCCCCCTTATCCACATGCTTGTTGACACTCTCAAAAAATTCCAACAGATTAGTGAGGCATTATTTGCCCTTGCAAAAGCCATGTTGGCTCTCCTTTAGCAGTGCCTTCTCTTCTATGTAACTATTAATTCTGTCTTTTAGGATGGTTTCCATCACTTTACCTGGGACACATGTCAAACTGACAGGCCGGTAATTTCCTGGATCACCCCTGGATCCTTTTTTGAAAATTGGTGTTACATTCGCTACCTTCCAGTCATCAGGCACAAAGCCTGATTTGAGGGAAAGATTATATATTTTGGCTAGGATATCAGCAATTTCATCTTTAAGTTCCCTGAGAACTCGTGGATGGATGCCATCTGGTCCTGGGGATTTGTTAGTGTTTAGCTTAACAAGACATGCAAGGACCTCCTCCCTGGTTATTTCTATCTTGCTTAATTCTTCGGTTTCCCTCCCTACGAAGATAGGCTCTGTTTTGGGCATGTGGTCTCTGTCTTCTTCAGTGAATACTGAAGCAAAGAATTCATTGAGTCTCTCTGCAATCTCTGTTTCCTCTTTAATAACCCCTTGCCTTCCATTGTCATCTAATGGTCCAATGGCCTTCCTAGTTGGGTTCTTACTTCTAATGTACTTAAAGAAGTCTTTGTTATTTCTCTGAGTATTTTTAGCTATACGCTCCTCAAAGTCTTGCTTTGCTTTCCTGATTGTTGCCTTGCATTTGTTCTGCCAGAATTTATGTTTCTGCCTGCTGTCCTCATTTGGACAAGCCTTCCATCTTCTAAATGAGCTTTTCTTGCTCTTGATCACTTCCCGAACAGCTCCTGTAAGCCACATCGGAGTCCTCTTGGACCTGGCAGTGCCCTTTTTCCTTTTGGGTATGCATTCCAATTGAGCCTCTGTTATTGTTTTTGTAAACAGCCTCCATGCCTCTTGGAGTGTTTGGACTCTCTCAATTTTCCCTTTCAGTTTCTTTTTTACTAGTTTCCTCAACTTTGGGAAATTTCCTTTTTGAAAATTTAAGGTCTCTGTGTTAGATTTTATCAGTGACTTGCGGTCTATGATCAAGTTAAACATAATTGAGTTGTGGTCACTGTTCCCTATTGGATCAGTCACATTAACATCTTGCACCAGATCCTGAGTATTACTCAGAATCAAGTCAAGGATTCTTGTACCTCTAGTTGGGTCTTCAACCATCTGTCCCAGGGAACAATCATTGAGCATATCTAGGAACTTTATCTCTTTATCATGTGCTGAACAACAGTTCACCCAGTCTATGTGAGGATAATTGAAGTCCCCCATTATAACCAGGCTTCCCTTCCTGGATGCCTCCTTTACAACATTCTCCAACTGCCAGTCTCCCTCAAGAGTTTGGGTCGGAGGCCGATAGTATATGCCTACTGTTAGACCATCCTTGTGGCCTGGTACTCTTACCCACAGAGCTTCTAATGGTGACTCCAAATCACCTAGATATTCCAATTCATACGATTTTATCACTTCTTTGACATACAAGGCTACACCACCTCCTGTTTGCCCCTTCCTATTCTTCCTGTACAGTTTGTACAACTTACCTGCCTGCAAGTTTTAAAATTATATTCTGGCCGTTCCGTGCACGCCGGTGTCTAGTCATGCCATGGGCAACCATAACCTGGCTACACTGACAGATGTTGCAGCCCAAGAATGCCTCCCCAAATCCACAAACTGCCACCTCTACTTTATGACCCTCCATAAACCGAAGAGGACTGAAACAACAAGGTGCGCAAAGATATGACCACATTGTGGGTGAAGTAAAATACTCTTATATCTACAAATAAAAATAATACAAGATTGTCTATTTATGTTCCTCAAGTCGCTAAGATGCTGACTGGGAAGCGGAAGGTCAGCAGTTTGATTCCCGAGTACTGCAGGACGGAAATGAGCTCCCGTCTTCGTCCCAGCACCTGCCAACCTAGCAGTTCGAAAGCAAGAAATTGCAAGTAGATAAATAGGGACCACTTTGGTGGGAAGGTAACAGCGTTCCGTGCGCTCCGGTGTCTAGTCATGCCTGCCACATGACCACGGAAACATCTGCAGAAGCAGACAGCGCTGGCTCTTCGGCTTAGAAACAGAGATGAGCACTGCACCCTAGAGTCGGATACGACTGGCTTTCGAGCAAGGGAAACCTTTACCTTTACTGTTGGGCCAGTTCTTTCCACATTCCAGGGTTTAGCATTATATCACACAAACCTTATTCAGGCGTTACAGTCTAACTCTAGATAAGGCGTGAGGTTTGGTGTGGAGGGTGATGATTTATACATTCCTGCCCCATTTCACCACCCCGTGCGAAAGACAGGCAGACTTCATGTGCAGTTTGCCCTGCTCATTTTGTTGAATTTGTGCTACTCCACCAAAGTAAAGTTCTGCAATGTACAGATTCAAGTTTGGAATCGCTTGACTAAAGGTCTTTCTAAAAACAACAGAATATGAACATTCATGGAAGTTGTCTTAGCGCAGGAATTCTCAACCTGCGGCCTGTGGGTCAGATGCGGCTTCCCTGCAGTGCCATTTCATGTGCTCCCCGCCACTGCCTCCACCACACCAGAAAGTGCTATGTGGTGGAGGAAGGGCAAAATGGCCATCCAGCCCCCAAAGGTGTCTGAGGGAGAGTGACCCGGTCCCCAGCTTAAAAAGGTTGAGAACTCCTGTCTTAGCCTATTCGTGTGCATGCGCGCTTCCTATGAACATTCAGGGAGGCTAGCTAGTGAGTGCTGTCTGTAGACTATGAAAAGAGGAGGAACCCTACAATTTAAGGGGGATATCACTTGTGCTACACACATTGCCTAGAACAGTGATGACCAACCTTGGCACTCCAGGTGTTCTTGAACTTCAATTCCCAGAAGCCCATGTCAGTATACCTGCTGATCAGGGCTTCTGGGAATTGAAGTTCAAGAATATCTGGAGTGCCAAAGTTGGCCATCACTGGTATAGAATATCTCCAAAATTCCCAAGGTCCCGTCTTCTTAGGCTAATATAGAGAATGTCTGTCTTGAAAGAATCTTATCCCATTGCATCACTTCTGTACTTCACAAAGGCTTGGAGCTCTGCTTTATGATCCCCTCTGCCTCATCTTCCTTTGCTTATTATACCTGAGAACCAGCAGTAGGTGGGGAGGTGGGCCCAGGAGTAAGGATCCCAGGGTCTCAAGATACATGAGGTGGGGAAGTACTGGAAAGGGGTCTTTTCTGGAGGGTCTAGGAGAGCTTGCGCAAAGAAGAGGAGACACAACCTCCCAGCAAGCCCAGACCTTGGCATCTCCCAGAGAGGCCAAAACATCATGCAAACACCAACTACAGCCAGCTGGATTACCACTGTGTGTGGAATATCTTGGCTAATCCTGCTTCTACCTGGTGAGAAAATAGGGCTCCACGGGTAACTTGTAGGGGTGGGGGGAGGGAACAAGAGAATAGCAAAATTACAGTTCAGAAGGATGGTAACAAACAGAAATGATGGGTAACTGCTGCGACATTTCTAGGTACTTTTAAAGTAGATACTGTTGTGCCAGCTCTGCAGCTGGCAAGTGCTGCAGTAGAGGTAAGGGAGAGTCTCCTTACTTGAGTTCAAAAGGGGCAAAGCAGAGCCATCATCAAATGTCCAGGGGGTCAGAAGCCGGTTGAGTTGTACCAAGGATGCAAGGGTCTTCCGGAAGCGTAGTCAGGATCACGAGCATTGGTCCAAAATCCAGTATTCAGAGTCAAGAAGCCATGTGCGCAGTGTCGGGTCTACAATAGAGAAGAATTGATCCAACAAGAGCCTGGCAACACGCCCCTCCTTTAAGGAGAGTCAGACTCCACAGCTTTTTTTCTTAACCACATTGGTTTTTTTAATAACATATAACATGCAACATGTAACATATAACCCTCCACCCACCGACACGCAACACTCAAAAATCTCATCTCACCCTCCCCCCCAGGTTAATTATTGCCTGGCCGCTCCCTTTTAGGGAATGGGGGAGGAGGAGGGAGAGCCTATCCCTTCTATTCTAAATTCCTTCTTTCACTATTCCCCGTCTCCTTCTCTTATTTTTCCTCTATTTTAATTCTTTTGGTCCCTATTCTATTCATATTCATATTCCTAAATTGTTAACACTTTCTTGCCTGTGCCTATTTATATTTATATATTATTTTTACTTTTTGGCTTTTGGCTTTATCTTTGCACCAGACAATTCTGCATCCTTTTCTTCTCTTATTTCCCCTCCACTTCCATAACCCAAATGTTTCTCCCTTTGTTTCTCCCTTGAATGGTCTCTCCCCTTTGCTTGATACTCCTCTTTCTCCTTTGATCCTTCTGAACCTTCTCCATAGAGATTTTTTCCCCAGTTTTTCCCAGTTTGGGTCTCCCATCGCTATAATTTTTAGTAATTCAAGTTGTCTCATTGCTCCCTTTGGGTCCTCTGCTCTAACCACCTTCCCATCATGAAATATCTTTAAGAAGATAGGGAAACCCCATTAATATCTTATATTGCAATTAAACAAAATTTCAGTTATCGGCTTCATCTGTCTTCTCCATTGAATAGTCTCATTACTTAAATCATGATATACTTGTACTTTTACTTCTCCTATCTTTAATGCAGAGTCACCATGCTTCCTTAAATAGTCCATTACTTGATCTTTTTTATAACCTTATACCAAAGTAATTATCATATCTCTGGGGCGTTGACCTCTCTTGAAACCGACCTTAAAAATTGCTTCAGTCTCTTCTTCTTTAATTGTGCCAGAGTCCAAAGCAAAGGTTTGTAACCATTTAACCACTTCAATTTTTAAATTGTCTTTATCCATGTCGGGGAAAAACTTAATCCTGATGTTTTTCTTTTTCACTTGATCCTGTAGCTTCACCAATTGCTTAAATCTTTTGTCCATGGTATTTTCATGCCTTACTGCAATCTCCACCAAGTCCTTAACCTCTGACTCCAAAGTATTGGTTCTCATGTTTAATCCAGAAATTGATTTTTCCAGAGATTGCACTTCCTCTCTGACCACCTCTTTAACAAACTGTTTAATTTCTTTTTTATCTTCATTAGATTTTGTAGTTATAAAGTCTTTTAATTCCAACAGAGTCAGATCTCCACTTGGTTTTTCCTTAGAGGGTGGTCTTGCATCCATATTTTCAGATTCTTCTTTGTTTATTGGGCTGTCATCTGCACTGACAAGATGTCTATATACTTTATCAGATACAGTCTCTTTTTTCCAGACTTTCCTCTTCATTTATTTTGATCCACCACCGCTGCAGTAACTCTTGTAAAAAAAAAAGTCTCTTACTGTTGTCTCTCTTCCAGTACCTATTATTTGCTCAGCAACTTGCAGCTATCAATAGTCCACAAATATTTTTCCACCAGCTACTAAGAGACTGCAGTTTTTATTTTAATTTACAACCACAAAGCTTTATCTTATCACAAAAAGCACCTGGCTTCTTGCCAGCTCTGTTGGCTCAGCCCAATATGGCAGTTCCTCCCTCTGAAATTAGGACGGCAACAAAAAGAAACAGCTGTAGTGGATAAACTGTAAACTTTTCCAAACCAATCTTGTAGGAAGCCTTTTCCTCCAAAATTGTATCAGAGGTAAAGAGGTAAAAAAGAAAGTCCTCGCAGCAACAAAAGGGAGATGGCAGGTCTATTGCTTTAAAAAGCCTTGCAACCAAAGGCCCTCTGCTTCTTAGCACTTTTCTCTCCGGTATTTTTCAACCGAAGATTTATCAGCAAATAGTTTTTCAACAGGACCTTCAACACCTCCCACGGTACCTTATCATCCAAAGGACTGCAGTAGCTATCTTTTGGCAAGTTCCATGGTACTTTAAACCCAAATAGGACCTTTTTTCTTTGTCTGGAGAAGGAGACGACAGACATCACTCCAACCAGCTCAGACTCCACCGCTGAGGGTGGGTTCAGGAGGTGAGCTCTGGCCCTCTTTCTCCTCGGCTGTAACTGTTCTCTCAAGGAGTCTCTGCAATGGGCAGACATACTGCTGCCTTGGCCCTGATGGACCGGCTCCAAAGTGATAGCTGGCTGCAGGGCTGGTGTCAGGTCCGTGTCTTCTTGCTCGGCATCCTGATCTGGGCCGGCCGTGGCCTGAAGGACTAGCTAGAGGTCCTCCTCAGGCTCAGACTCCAGATTGGAGCAGCAGGCAACTGGGCTGGCTGACTGTCCTCCTCCTCTTCGCACCCAGGATCTCAGGTCACAACAGATACAGACCATGATCTGATCAAGGAGATGTGTGGTTCAGTCCCCCAAAGAGCAGGGATGTATTCCTTTTTCCATCTACTTTAATCACAAGCCACCCATCTTTTTGAAAAGCATTTTTTTTTTTAAAAAAGAGGTGTCTTGAGTGGATATTTTCAAATGGCGTGCTTTCCGTTAATCGGTTCCTAAGTCCCTCCTGCAAAGTAAATAATATCCATTTCGGTTGTAAGATGATGAGTACCAGGACTAGGAATGCAATGGGTTTACATCAGGGATCCCCAACCACCAGGCCGTGGACCAGTACTGGGCCAAGGGCTGTCCCGAACTGGGCAGTAGGGATGGGTGGAGTTGGGAGCCCCAATAGCAGCCTTCTGCTCTCAATGTGCTCTGCTGGGACTGCCTGGCAAACGGAGTGAGAGGAGAACAGCATAGCATAGCAGATAGGCAGGTGGCTGGGCACCTCCTCCACATTGCTTAACTATGTGGGGTTCCACCCCCACCCCCCACCTGTGTGCAGTGTAATACTGGTCAGTGGAAAAATTGTTTAGCATAAAACCGGTCAATTGTGCAGAAAAGGTTGGCGATCCATGGTTTATATGTTTTAATTCCAATATTCCCACTAATCAGTTAGGATGGGGGTGGGGTGGGGTGTTCAATCAGTTACATAACTAATTGCTTGCGAAAAATTATTTCCCAAGTTATGAGGCTGTGCCCCTGACTCTGGGACGAGGAGACCACGATAATTCTTTGGAAAAACAGAAAATCAACAAACATTTCAAATCACATAGACGGCAATGCCTGTGATTCTTGCTGCCTTTAAAAATGACAGGAAGACTCCGCTTTATTCACTGACGCTTGATAGTAACATGCTGTGACATTTGAAACTTAATTTAGAAGGTTAAAAAGGTAAATTTTAGGCACTGTGGTGACTTAGTGGTTAAGACTCTATGCTGGTCAGCAGGTCATCTGTTCAAGACCCGAGTGCTGTACAACAGAGTGAGCTCCTGTATCTGTCCCAGCGCCTGCCAACCTAGCAGTTTGAAAGCAAGAAATTGCAGGTAGATAAATAGGTACCACTTTGGCAGGAAAGGTAACAGTGTTCTGTGTGCTTTGTCATGCAGTCATGCCTGCCACATGGCCATGTAAGCATCTGCAGATGCAGACAGCACTGGCATTTGGCTGTAAACAGAGATGAGCACCGCACCCTAGAGTGGGATACGACTGGCTTTCGAGCAAGGTCGACCTTTACCTTTACCTAGACTCAATTTATCCTAATTGTGTTTATGGTTGTGTTTGTTTTTATTGTGAATTTAACAATCCTAGTGTTGAATTCACTTGCATTTTCCTCACCAATGTTTTCTGTTGTAATATTTCCTGGTTTTTTTACTATGCTTTACAACAGGGGTTTGCAACCAATGGCCCATGGGCTGGCCCCAGCCCCTGATGCCGTTCCATCCAGCCTGTGGCGACGACCACGGAAGTGGGCGCATTTACGACAGCTGTAAACGCGCCTGCTGCAATTTGCAGCAGCATTTACAACAAGGGTGTGGGGTGGTGGAAAACCATGTGTCCGGCCCGCTCATGTGCCTGAGGGTGAGTGGTCCATGGTGTGAAAGCCTTGAGAACCCCTGCTTTACAATAATGAGAAGCCGCCTTGAACATTACCTACAGTAGTAGTAGAAAAGGTGAGATGAAAATGTTACAAAGCAACAGCGATAAAAATTAAGTTTACAGCCTTTTTCTTGATCTGGATCCTGTTCTTTTCTTTACCAGCTCATGTTCTGACTGCTTCTATCTTCTTGACTAAGACTATAAACATCCCTGATAACATAACCATTAACATCACAATAACCCCACAAGTTTCACGGACAGGACAGACTGTATCTCTTGTGCCAGAAGTAAACTTTAGCGACATAAGTTCTTGCTTGTGGATGAAAGTGATAGGCAACTGGCCCTTTCCGATCTTGGTCTATCAACCGAGACCAACTGTGGAAATCCACTATCAATCTGGTTACAATGGCCGCCAGACTCCAGATGACGACTGTTCTTTGCACATTGTGAAAGTTATTCGAGAGGACATGGGTCTCTATGGAGTACAGATCGAGAGAAAGAATGGTAGAATTGAATATGGGGAAGATTTCTTGTTGCTTCAAAAAGGTAACTCTTATGTACACTTAGAGAGGTCAGTGACTAAGGAGTTTATCCCACTTTAGAGGGGATCACCAAATGTCAACTATATGATTGTCGTTGTCGGATGCTACTTGTACCCGAGCATACATTTTTAATCCTGGAAGTCATTTCTCAGTTGATGAATGTGTCTCTGGTGACTCCATAAACCAGGATTCCCAACCTTTTCAAGCTGGGGCCTGGTCATGCTCTCAGTCAGTTTCGAGGGCCGGATGGCCATTTTGCCCTGCCTGCACAATGGGTGTGTCCATTTTGTCCCCACAGCTTCAAAGGGGCAGCCATTTTGTTTATTGAATGCCCTTGGAGGGATGAGAGGGGGCATATGAAATGGTATTGTGGGCCGGATCAGGTTGGGAGCTCCTGATATAAACTGATCGTGGCATGAAACATATGACCACACACTGTGCACTGAATAGATGGTGGAGGGCGTGGTTGAGTTTGGCGAAGCTTTTGTGTTTCTTGCTTAGCCTCTTTGTGTCTGTGGCATTATCCTTCAAAGTGATCAGTAGCAGCAGAGATGGTTTGGCGCCAATATGGACAATCTACGGCCACTGCCTCCCAGGTTTTTGGCACTATACCTGACACCTTCATGGTTTGTGTCAGTTGGGCCTTATAGCACAGTGATGGCCAAGCTTGGCACTCCAGGTGTTCTTGTACTTCAATTACCAGAAGCCCAAGTCAGCACTCCTGCTCCCCAGGGCTTCTGGGAATTGAAGTTCAAGAACATTCTGGAGTGTCAAGATTGGCCATCACTGTTATAGCGCTTCAAAGGAGCTCTGCAAGGCCTTGTACTGGTGCTAAGTTCCCCATATGATGTTCCTATTCAAACTAATGGGGAACAATTTGTCTTGGATTAGTCTAGGCTTGGACCCTATTGCTTACGCTGAACAATTAAGGATTGTTTCAGATAAACAACTTTTCTTGATGCGCAGTTTCCGAGATCACACCAGTGTCCATTTGCAAATATTCAGGAAGTGGCTTAATAAGCAGTTTGCAGATATTGGCATGTTAATCACTTCCTCTGTTTTGGCAATTGAACAAAAAAAAATCTCTAGGACTCAGTGATGACTAACCTTGGCACTCTAGCTGTTTAGGAACTTCAATATCCAGCAGGAGTGCTGACTTGGGCTTCTGGGAATTGAAGTCCAAGAACAGCTGGAGTGCCAAGGTTAGCCACCTTAGGTTATAATTTAAAATTATTTTTGCCTCTCTCGTTGATAAACTGCCCTCAGTTAAAGCCAGCCTTGAGCAGGGGAAGTGTTTAATTTGCTGATATCCAGAAGTGACTTGCTTATTAAATCACTTCCCAATATTGGCTTTGGGGTGATGGGGGCTGGATTAGATCAGTTCTACTCAAGCCCCTCTATTCCAAAATGACCCAGGCCAGATCGCTGTTGGGAGCTAATGCAGATATAATATTTATTTATTTATTACCCTTGTATACCGCATATCTGAGCCGTGCTCCCACTCTGGGCAATTTGCATAATTAAAATGCCAACAATCTGATACAGCTATTCTACAATCCCAAACCACCCACCCTTACATGGTGGCAGTGGCGGGCTTCAGCAGGTTCACCCCAGTTCGCCAGAACCAGTAGCAGAAATTCTGCCTGGCCCCACCCATCCAAATTTTGAAATAAAGTAGTCCTAATTCAGGTGCAATGCATGGCTTTTCCCCTGGCCACACCCACCATACACCCACAGTGTAGGTAGTAAAAAAATTTTTGAATCCCAACACTGCATGGTAGCATATCAAAACACACACACACTTGCTTAAACTTAAATAAGGCTATACATTTTAAATAAACTAAACATAAAAAATATTCAAAGGCCAATTAAAAATTAAAAGGATTTTGGTAGCTTGGCCATGGCTACACAGGTGTTCTATTCTTTCAGTGGGGGAATCAAACACTTAATCTTTGTGCAGCCAAATACGTAAACCACTGAGCTCTCCAGCTAGCTATTGTGGAGGCAGCACAGAATAAATTCTGGTTCTTGATCCTTGTGTGAACTTGGGGCTCAAAAGGAATAATAATCACATTATTAATGACAACAGTTTGCTATCAACCTTTAGCAATTTAGAACTTGCAAAAAGGATTAACATACATCAATAACACTTATTGCAAGATAATCCAGCAAGAAAGCCACAATGAGATTTTACTTGCTCAGTTTGTGCTTTTCAATAAAAATAGACATGACACCAGCTTGGCTGTAAAAAGATGATAAAATGGTTTCCCTTCCATGTCAGACTCTCTCAAAGGTGCAAGTTGAGCAAGTGAGTGGACCTGAGCAAGGGAGCTTGGAAATTAAGCCCCTGTTTACCTCCCAACAACCAATCAAAAATAATAACAATTAAAGCCTGCTAACATGCCCCACGCAGAATCCAGGTAAACCAGGCAAAACAAATATCTTTCATCTCTCAAGGGAGCTCTTAGTGGGTCGGCAGGTCAGCAGTTCGAGACCCGTGTCCTGCACAACAGAGTGAGCTGCTTCTGTCCCAGCTCCTGCCAACCTATCAGTTTGAAAGCAAAGAAATAGCAAGTAAATAAGCAGGTACCACTTGGGCAGTAAAGGCAGCAGTGTTCCAGGCACTTCAGCATCTAGTCCTGCCTGCCTCATGGCCACGAAAACATCTGCAGATGCAGACAGAGCTGGCTCTTGGGTTGTGAACTGAGATGAGCAATGGGTAGAGTCTGATATGCCTGGTTTTCAAGCAAGGATGGACTTTACCTGTACCTAATTGTCCTATCTTGTTTGATCTCAATCACACAACACTTTAGAAGATAGAAATGAGGATAATTTGCAATTGAGAGAAATGAAAGTGGTGGTGGTGGTGGTGAGTCCATTATGAGATTTTAGGAACCAGTTTGGGATTTGAGAATGATAGAAATAATAGTACCCAAGGCACAATGAAAGAAAACTTCATTGCTTCCTTTCTTACTTGGACTTTCCTTCTGCCCCCAGAAAAACCACCAGTAACATCAGCACCGACAGAGATACAGAAAGGTCTACGTTTATATGTCATCACAAGAATTGTTTTGGCGTGTATTGCCACTTTATTCCTCATTGTGATGATGGCTATTTACACCATCATTGAAAAAACTAAAAGGTGATTTTTATTTCTTGTCTATTTTAATCTTTTGAAAAGCTCAAATGATGATTGCCAAGAGTAGCCATTCATACAGTACCCAAAAATGGGTGAAAGGATAAATAGAAGAAAGAAAAGGTAGATTAGGAGGAAGATCACATAAACAAAATAACTTCTACACACACATATATATATAATATTTGGCCCACATGCTCAGAACTTCTTGATAACAATCCGTGAGTGAACCTGAAGTATGTTTTCTCATATCATCTTTCATTTACCCATTTTGTGAGCCTCACTATGCTTAATTTTTTGGAATAGTAGCCATGTCAGTCTGTGGTTCATGCCTATTTACTTATTTGCATATTTGCCGAGTCTTGCTGTAGGTGAGACTAAATTATTTATTTAAATCAATTTACTGCTGAGGTATGGTGAAAGTTTCCTGCCAACACAGGAGTTCGAAAGCAAGAAATTGCGAGTAGATATATAGGTACCACTTCGGTGGGAAGGTAAACAGCATTCTGTGCACTCCTCTGTCTAGTCCGGCCTGCCACATGTCCATGGAAACATCTGCAAATGCAGACAGCGCTGGCTCTTTGATTATAAACAGAGATGAGCACCACACCCTAGAGTTGGATACGACAGGCTTTCGAGCAAGGGTGACCTTTACCTTTACCTTTACGGTGAAAGTAGCCTATGTGGAAATAGGTGGATTTTCCATTACAGTACGTTTATACCAGTAGAAATGTTTACTATTCTAAATGTAATGGTTTCCTCCAGTGATCTCATGGTGGCATGAAACAAAATGAATTATCCTGGGTTTTCACAACAACCTTTTGAGGTAGACCAGGCTGAGACGGAATGTTCAACTAGCAAATAGAAAGGGCTCACTAGAAAGGGCTCACTATTTGAGTGACTTCTCTTTCCTCATGTTATAGCACATTGATTATATACAGTACTCTGTTTATACACTCCATAATGGACCATAATAGAGCTGATGATTTAAAGAACAATCATTATTTTGGTTAAACTATTGAAAGTTAACTATTGAAAGTAATTCAAGAAAACCAAGATACTGTAATGGCAACAGGCCCTATCACTCCCTGGAAAATAGATAGGGAAGAGGTAGAAGCAGTGACAGACTTTACCTTCTTAGGATCCAAGATCACTGCAGATGAGGATTGCAGCCATGAAATAAAAAGGCAACTGATGCTTGGGAGACAAGCTATGAGAAACCTTGGGAACATAGTGAAAAGTAGAGACATCACCTTACAAACAAATGTTCGCATAGTCAAAGCTATGGTATTCTCGGTGGTAATGTATGGTTGCAAGAGCTGGACCATAAGGAAAGCCGAGCGCAGAAGAATAGATGCCTTTGAAATGTGGTGTTGGAGGAGAGTCTTGAGAGTGCCCTGGACAGCGAGAACAAATTGGTCGATCTTAGAAAAATCCAACCCTGAATGCTCCTTAGAAGGTCAAATAGTGAAGATGAAGCTAAAGTACTTTGGACATCAAATGAGAAGAGAGGATTCACTTGAAAAAGCATTGATGCTGGGAAAGGTGGAGGGCAAAAGAAGAAGAGGGAGGCAGAAAAGGAGATGGCTAGATGGTATTATTGATGCAGTGGGCACAGAGTTGAGCGGGTTGAGAAGGATGGTGGAGGATGGGGTGCCGGGCGAGCAATGGTCCATGAGGTCGCAGAGGTCGGAATCGACTGTGCAACTGAACAACAACAAAACTGAAAGTAACAGAAACCTTTTGAGATGTTAAGCATTCTTCCAGATGCACTACAGGTATTTAATCTGCCTTGTTCTCTCTCCCATTTCTGCTTTCAGATCTTAGCATTGATGGGGAGATACGTCTTAACTGCCAACAGTCTAGCGCTAAAGCATTTCAGCGTTTCAGCTTAGTACTTGAACCTGCCCAGTGTTGGTTGCCTTTCTTTATGCTTTCTTGACTGTTGCTTCCTGATTCACCTGACACATTAGTGCTCTCAGGAATTGTCATAGCTCTACACTCCCTCTCCACACAAACCACTGCAAAAATAATAATAATAATAATAATAATAATAATAATAATAAACCAAGGGTATGGGGATGGAAAGAAACAAAAGGGGAAGACTGTCACAAAGCAAGATATAAAGAAGATGGTTTGAATGCCTGAGAAAATCCTGCTAAAACCAGGTCCTGATACTTGAATCTAGAAAAATTGCTGCATTTAGAAGAGATTTAAAGAAAGAAAGTTAGTACAAACTGTGTCTGGCCTTGCTAAATGGGGAAAGTTGCAGTTGGTTTAATTAAGCCAGTCATGGTCAACCTTTTAGAGACTGAGTGCCCAAACTGCAATGCAAAACCCACTTATTTATCGCAAAGTGCCAACACAGCAACAGGGGAGGGAGGAAACGATCCCATTGGGCTGCTGGGCAGAGGGGCGAGATGAAATCTGTGCTGGGGGGAGGGAGGAAATGCTACCATTGGGCTGCTGGGCAGAGAAATGGGGCAAACTTTGTGCTGGGGCGACCACAGAGAGGGCTCAGAGTGCCACCTCTGGCACGCGTGCCATAGGTTCACCACCACTGAATTAAGCTGTTCTCCCAGGCACAATGGAAAGGGACCAAACTGAATTCTCCACTCCTTGTTCTTTTTCTTCTTTCCTGATAACAGGATTGAACCTACATGGACTTTAAGACCATCTTTTGAAGACCTGTGAGTACTATTGTTCCAATGATATGGCGCTGAGAAGTTCCCACCTGAGAAAATCAGATTCCCCCCCGCCCCCGTGGGGTCATGACTGTTGCCCAAGGAAAGGAAAAACTTTGTGCATGGCTCGTGAGTCTTGTTCCTGAATCTCTAGCTGTCTTCCTCTGTGACCTCTTTTCTCCCCACAGACCAAAGCAGCACAGATTGGGTATGAGGAGATCATGGCAAGAGCCGCCAAGCAGCATTCACAGCATTGAGACACTGTGAATGTGAACAACAACATTGGGTCAGTGTGATCCAAGCTCTTCAGCAACCTTGTGACGCCTGTTCAAAAGCCTCCAGAAGAAGGAATATTTCAGCCTTAGAGGTAGTACTTAATAATGTACAATAATACCTCATACAACGTCCAATCTTGGTTCCACAAGTTTGGACTTTATACGGATTTGGACTTTGTATGAGGCATGCAAAATCCTAGCCACGATGCCTCATACAATGTCCAAATCCTTGCCGCGATGCCTCATACAATGACGTTTCCATAGAGATACATTGTACTGTAACAGCACAGACTTCAGGGCAAAGTCAAGGAAACAAAAGGGAAAAAGACAGAACTTTAAGAAATCATTGTCTAAAGACTAAATACACTACAAAAACATGTCAAACAACCCTGATTGTCCAAGAACCTGAAGAATGCTGCAAAAATCCCAGGAATGCTTCTAAAAATTCTGACAAAAAAAAATCAAAAAAATCCAAAATCGCACTCAAAACCACTCCTAAACACTCTTTGCCTCATGCAAAACCCACAAGAGCAATGCATGCATGTGTCCTGCCTTTTATACTGCCCAGGCACAATGCAACCTGGGAAAACCTTAATGCCTCATACAACATCACACGACTTTGTATGAGGCAACTTTTTTCAAGGAATTAGGCGATGTTGTATGAATCCGATGTTGTATGAAGCGGACTTTGTATGAGGTATTACTGTATTGATTTATATACCCACATTCCTCTTGTGAGGGGACTGTGGTGTCTCAGTGGCTAAGACACTGAACTTGACAACTGCTGGCCAATATTTTGAGAGCCTAGTGCTGCATGACGGAGTGTGCGCCGTCATCTGTCCCAGCCCCTGCCAACCTAGCAGTATGAAAGCAAAAACTTGCAAGTAGATGAATAGATACTGCTTCACAGGGAAAGGTAACAGTGTTCCGTGTGCTCCAGTGTCTAGTCATGCCTGCCACATGACCATGGAAATGTCTGCATACGCAGACAGTGCTTGCTGTTTAGTTGCTAATTTAATTTTAATTTATTTTTTGCACTTATATGCCGCCCACTCAGGGCAGCTCACGTAGCACATGAAAAATGTATACAGTACATAATAACACAGTAGATACAAAATAGCACAATATACAAAATACAGTCTATCAACAGTATGCATAACAAAAGGTCCTTGCCGCTCGACTCTACAATGGAGCCTGGGCTCAACGTCATGAGGGCGCCCAGGGCTCAACGTCCACAACATCCAGCATCCGACATTAGAGTCCGGTATGTAAGCAGCGGCGGTGGCGGCAGTCCCATGGCCACGAGGCCACAGCACAGCCACGCCCACTCCCACCAGCTGGCCGAGCCAAGAGAAAGAGTCCGGCATCCGGAAAAGCCATGGCTTTTCCTTTTCCCCGGGCCTGGGAGGGCAGGACTCAAGGCCAGCTAGCGGCACAGGACTCGGCAGCTGTAGCCACTCCTCCCTCTAGCCAGGCATGGTCGAGATGCGCATCACACCCTAGAGTGGGATAGGACTGGCTTTCAAGCAAGGGAGATCTTGACCATTACTGTTCCGCTTGTGAGCTCAAGGAAGACAGCATGGCTGTCCCCTGTCCCCACAACAACCCTGCGAAGCTGAAGAAGCTAAAAGACAGGCTTCTCCAAAGGACATGGACAAATACCAAGCACTCCTAGAGAAATACCACTCTACTGACTCGGGTATGGTTGTGTGGAATGTTTTTCCCTTCTATGGGGAAATGTAGATGTATGCACTTGAAGGAGGGGTAGACAGTAGGAGCTTGATATGAGTTCTACTGGTTCTGTTCATACGAGATGGCCAAGTACTCAAAGAGTGCGCCGACCCACTCCAGCAGCCACAGTCGCCGCATGATGGTGCTACACAGAGAGTCTGTTTGAGGAGAGTCCAGATATCAAAGTCCAAAAGGCAAGCCAAGGTCTGTTTACCAGTAGTCCAAGTAAGCGTCTAATCCAAAGGGTGTCCAGGGGTGTCGTCAGGGTTGGCAGAGAAGTCAGGGTCATGGCAAGCAAGTCAGGGTCTAGGCAGACAATCTGGAGTCGAGCAGGGTGTTGGTCTTCGCTCGAGAGTTGTACCGACACTGGAGGCTGCAACCAGCTTGCTTATGAGCCTCTCAGCTAATCGGTATCAGCTGAGAGCCTTCTTTGGTACTTCATTCTAGCCAGCCTGCATCTCAGGTGTAGCTCCTTTCTGTACCTCTCCCTGACGGAGGACTGATCACTGTCAGAACCAGACCCCCGATCTGACAGGTCAGCTGCCAGGGGAAAGCAGACGGGCCAGGCGCAGGCTGAGATCCCTGGCTCAGGACATCCTCAGTCTCGGGTGCAGGCAGAACTGGGCTGGGCATAAGGAGTGTCCCCTGATCCGGGCCATCCCCAGAGTCCGACGAGGACTGGATCACAGCAAAGACAAAATCACCATGAGGTGAGCAATTATTCTGGAGCGGGTAGGAAAATAGATTTCTGGTCCTTAGCCACCTTCCTATTTGAAAACTATGGACTTTCCACTTTTCCCAGGGGCAGCTGTGTGCTGTCAAGGCACAAATATCTTTTGTGGGTCTGGTCTGGCTCCGGAGATGATGGCAAATGGGTACTTTCTGAATGTTAATCCATTTCTTTTCCAGGTGGAAAAAAAGAGAGCGCATTGGTAATCATTCAAGTCTGGCCAATTGTCAAGCAGCCTGTTCTTCCTTTCCCCATGTACTGGGGCCTCTATTTGCCAGAAAATCACAGTCAAATATCAATCACATTCTGATGGCTTGTTAATTATATCTACCCAGAACACTGAGAGCAGAAAACTCTATCCTATACCTGATGACGAAATAAACATTTCCAATGCCCAACATCTCCACCTGTGTATATACTTCTTAGCGTGGGATGGTTGGAGTGGGTTATATGTTTCTTTCAAGGGTTCCCAACCTTTTCAAGCCAGGGACCGGGTCACACTCTCTCAGTCTACTTCAAGAGCCAGATGGCCATTTTGCCCTGCCTGCACAATGGGGGTAGCCATTTTGTCCCAACAGCTTCAAAGGGGTGGCTATTTTGTTTCTTGAATGCCCTTGAAGGGATGGGGGCCTACATGAAATGGTGCTGTGGGCTGGATCTGGCCCATGGGCCTTAGTTGGGAACCCCTGGTTTATTTAGTAATGACACAAGCAGAGGGCATCAGGCTAACCTTATTTATTTATTTATTTATTTATTTATTTATTTATTTATTTATTTATTTATTTCAACTTATTTAACTTCCCTCTCACCAAAGTGACTCCGGGAAGTTTACAATGCAGGGAACAACACTAACATGAAACACTCCAACACATGATACACATAAATAAAACATCATAAATCTCTAAAATCTAAAAATCTTAAATCTCAAATCTAAAAATCCATTGGTACCCATAGAGAGCCCCTCCAGTCCACTCTAGTGGGGTGGGCAAATGTTCTCGGGGTGACGTGGTCTCTTAAGTAACCTGTCCCACTACCATGTAGGGCTTTAAAGGTCAAAACTAGCACCTTTAATTGCACCTGGAAGCATACCGGCAACCAATGCAGCTCCCACAACAAGGATGCAGCATGGTCATAATGACCACATCCCATCACCATGTGAGCCGCCACATTTTGCACCAGATGCAGCCTCCGAATGTTCATCAAGGGCAGCCCCATGTAGAGCGCATTACAGTAATCTAACCAGTAGGTGGGCAGTGCGTGAGTGACCATGAGCATGGAGTCTCAGTCAAGGTACGAGCATAAATGGCAAATCACTCAAACTTGAGCAGAAGCCCTCCTGGTCATGACTGCCACCTGCTCCTCGAGCAGGAGTTGTGAGTCCAGGAGGACCTCCAGATTACGCACCGGTTCTGTCTGGGGCAAGATAGCCCCATCCAGTTCCAAAGGTGGTAATTCTTTGGACAAAACAGGACCCCTTATTCAACCAAACCAACCAAACCCAATCAAACCAACCTACCTACCTACCTGTTGTTTCTAACATGCAAAGAGTTAGGCAGAGAGGTATAACTCTGCAGCAAAACAGAACAGCACTAAGTATTGGGAAGGTGGTACGGAATCTTATATTAATGTAATACTAGCAGAGGTTGCCCGGCATTGCCGGGCTGTTTTACATTGTGTTGGAAGGTTAAATTGTGTTAATGTTTTTAAAAAATTGCTTAGTCTGTAATTTTAATTTTTAAAATGTTTATTTATGTAAATTTTTTTGGCTTGGCTGTTATTAACTGTGATCTGCTTTTTTGGAAGGAAATTTTAAAATTCAAGGACGGTGTATGAAACAGATCTCAAAAATGTTACCTTTTCATTCATTCATATTTCATTCATAGTTTTATTTATATCCCTTTTCTAACCACAATGGCCAAAATGCTGGCTGGGGGAGTCTGGTCATCATAATATCAAAATGTAATGTTCCAGAGATGTGGTCTGGAAAGTCTATGAGAAAATCAATTTCCAGAGCTTGGAAATATTACTTTCTGGAGTGTACTTGTTAAAATCACCTCGGGTTTTATAGACCAAGAATGAATCTTTGTATGGACCTTTTCCATACACTGCTGCATGTGGTTTCCCCGTGCCCCATAGGGCATGGAACGGCACGCTAGGAACCACCGCAGTGAGACACGCTCCTTGCATGTGGTTTCTGCGGCCGCCAAATTAAGGGGGGTGAATAAAATATAGGGTTTGATTCACCCAATTACTGTGACCTGACCTACGGCTCTGCCAAGTAAGCAGATAGCTGACTCCTGTTTGACATTAAGTGTATACCTCATCTCCCAGCTCGGGGGAAATCCCTGGTGCAAATAAGCCATGTTTGCCCCTGCCTAATCCCTGAACAATGGGACTCCTAAGTCCATGTTTGCCCCAGTTAATAAACTTCCCTTGAGATGTTCCCCATTAACCCGGGTACGTGGGTGAGGTAATTTTCCTGTCAGATGACAGCTTGCCACCGTTGCTCTTTTTTCCCTATATATGTTGCAGCCTTTTCTCAATAAACTACTGGTCTTCACTCCATCTTGCCTCGTGTCGCTCCTTTGACCAGTCTCCTCCGGGATCCTAAGGGCCTCCTCACGGCCCAATTCCTACATCTGGTGACCCCGACGTGATTTACTCGTGAGTAAGGGACCCTGGAGAGGTCTACTCGCGAGTAACGATCCACGCGGTCCGGTTCTGCGCTTGAACCGCGACCAAAACCAGCCCGGAGGACAGCACGGCACTCTGGTCGGCAGCCAGCCGGTCAGAGGGACGGCCAGCGGCGAGGCATTCCAAAGAGGCATTCCTACAGCTTGCTCCCAGCTTTCGGGGAGGCTTGCACCAAAGGGAAAAACGCGTTCCGCTCAGGGCAGGCTGTGAGCCCCTGACAGCGCAGAGGCCGCCGAGGGCCCGTGGCAGAAGGTCCACGCTCCGAGGGCTACCCCACACACTCGTCGCCCGAACCTGTTGCCTGCAAAGACGCGTCGACTTTCGTCCCGAGGAGGAAACTTCAGAGGACCATCGCAGGTAATATGGGGACTTGCTCTCACAGACCAAGTCCGTCCGCTAGCCAAAGAACTCGAGAGGGAGAGTTCATAATCCTGGCCAGGGTTTTTAAGTTGCGATTTCACAGCGGAGAGCTAGCGAGACTTTTGGCGTACCTCGGGGAACACTGCCTACTTTACCCAGAAGTAGGTACGTTAACCCTGAAGCTCTGGGATCAGATAGGAGACTGCATCCAGCAACCCCCCAAAGCTCCAGGCAAGGTAGTCAGTACCTGGAGAAAATGTAGGAAACTCTCAGCAGAGGTAGACCCAGTCCGGATAGAGACCCAGAAAACCCCAGCGCAGTCAGAACCATCAGCCCCAAGAAGTCTCTATTCGTCATTTCAGCTTAAGCAGGGCAGTATAGGGAGCATTCCCTCAGTGACAGCTGCAGACGTCACTGAAGGAATTCATGGCATGAGAGGCCTTGGTGCTTCTCGGACAGTTAAAAGTTCCCTGCAAAGAAAGAGCTCCATTCAGCGCATGGGTAAGGAAGATCCATTCACGGGGAAATTACCAGTGGCACAATTAGCTAGCGCCCAACTGCTGTGCTCAGCCCATCTGAAGGCAGACACACGTTCAGGCAGGGATGCTCAGCGCCCACTGCTCACGGAAACCTGCACGGCCCCTGGCCACGCAGGGCTCCAGAGCAGACCCATTTCCACACTCAGGCGCAGAGCAGTGCCAAAACCCCAAGGCGTCTGCTTCCAGTGTGGAAAAGTGAGACACCTTAGAAGAGAAAGCCAATCTAGACCAGGCAGATCTTCAAAAGATTGTCTTCACGCCAAATGGCCACCCTGGCATGCATCTGGCCCAGGCTAGAAAGGAGGCAGCCATCGCCCTGGCCATGCCAGGAGAACCATCCCAGCAATAGTACCCCGAGTTCCCCCAGGGCACAGGCAGAGTCTACTTGTCTCACCTTGGGAGTAGCCCAGAGAAACTTGTCCCTAAGTAAAAGCACCCAGATGGCTGTAAATAGCCAGCTGTGTATTAGCCATCTCCTCATGTGTAGTATAGAACACTGCAGATCAGGGGAGGAATGTGTGAATGCGTAAATAGATGTGTGTATGCGTGGTGCACCACTGAATGTATGTCTGCAAGAACTGCGTATGATTGCAAAAGCCTTGTCTCTATGACCACAGTATGACTGAAAAAGTGTTCCTTGTGTGTAACTGCGTGGTAATGTCACTGTGAAATATGTGTTAAAACAGTTTGCACTCTGTTCATGGGCAGGAGCTATTTAAACTTTGAGGAAGCATGATGAGCAAAACCCTTTGCCTTGCCTGCTTGGCAGTTTGGGCAGGAGAGGGGGGGGGGGAGAATCCTAACCTACAATAGGCCTCCTTCCCTTGAGACTTTTCTCTTTGTCAAAGGATTAAGCCTCTCTTGGAAACCGGTTTTGCAATCAGGAAAACTGATTTTTTCTTTTCAGAAGCGCGATCTGAAAACAAGAAATCACTTCTATGAGTTTTCCTCACTGTATCATAAGCTATGGGGCCCCTCCCTACGTCTGCGTTCCTCAAACCCCATCTCTGTGTTTTAAGGTTTTTTGAATGTCTCTTAGCGTCTTGGAATCTCACTAGTAGTGAGAGAATTGCATTGTCTTCATGTGTGTGTTGTGTTATCATCTTGTAACTTCGGTTCTCAACCTCTTAAAGTCAGGGGCCAAATTCCGGGGCCTCAGGCAGCTCTGGGGTCCGGACAGTCATCCTGCCCTTCCTTCACCGCACAGCCCTTCTTGGCTTGGCGGGGGGAGTGGCAGAGCAACATGGGCCACATCTGGCCGACATCTGGCCGCAGGTTGAGAATCGTTCTAACTCTCCTTCATTCTCTTAAGGAAGACACTGTTCTGGTAATCTGTGCAAAGTAACTCGCTCATTGTACCCCTTTCACAGGAAAAAGCACGCAAACGTTCTTGCGCTCTGTATGTTCAGAAAATGCTTACCTTTTTACAGGAACAAAACTAACCAATTTGTTTCCTTCTAAGTCTTAAAATTGTTTCCTTTCACAGGCTCCAAGGTTAATTACTGATAGGGATTTTCTTGACAGAAGGACCTGGTTGCCTTGGTTACCTGACCTAATCTGATTTCGTTATGATAAGAGTTGTTGCATTCTCATTGTGCTAACTTCTGACTTGTCTTTCCTCCTTTTCTCCTTCCGCCAGTGGAACTCCCTGCTGGAAATGCTTAACCTGTGTGTCTTTTCATTTTTTGTGTATTGTTTCCTTACAGCTGGCACGTCATAGTTGGCTTGCCTTTACTAAGTCTTAGTAGGTCATTTTAAGTATGGCACCTGGTCCACAGCACCCTCTCTGGTGAGCAGACACATTTTGCAAACTCCAGAGCACAGAGGAAGGATTAGTCCCTGAGCTCCCGAGCATATGCAGAGTGCCACTCATTAGTCAGGACAGCCTAGGACCATTTTAAGAGTGCAGTCAGGTCACACCCTCAATCGGATACAGGCATTTTTAGGCCACCCCTTCCCTTTTCGCTGCTAGTCTAAGCACAGGCAAAAAGCTAAGCCAGCATCTGGCACCCTTATCACAGGAGCACCAAAATCGCTCCAATGAAAGTGTGCACGCACACCATGGATGGATGTGCGCAGGGGGGGGGGGCTTCTTGAGAAATTTACCCAAGGGAAGCCTGGTGCTTCATGCGCCAAGGTTTGCCATAAGACCCCAGACTCGTCTCACTTCTAGCAGACAGTCACCTTGTGTGGATGAATGTCACTGGTTCCCCTTTGGGGGGGCTAGGACAGTTTTCACTTATGGGGGTCACACATATTGGGTTCTTACTTGGCAAGAGGACCAAGCTTGGCGCACGCTCCTGACTCTTCCGCAAGCGGGCAGAGCTGGCAGCCGTGCGCCTCGCTTTGCGCACCTTTGCCAAGTAACGCTCCAAAATAATTGCTGACAGCCAGTTTTCCTAGGAATTTGCTTCACAGTCTACCGGGAGCATACATCACTCCTGCGATAGACAAAAATTTGCTAAGTTTGTTCTTCACTACTCCACTTCAGAGTCATGCATTCCTTCTTCAGAATGCCAAGCACTCGCAAGGCAGTTCAACCTGCCACTTTCTCAAGCCCAAGGCATGGTTCGCTCTTGCCAGCATTGTGCAGGGGCCCTCGTGGGGGGGTCAACCCACGAGGGACAGAGGCCATCCAGGTGTGGCAAATGGACGTCACACATCCCCACATTTTGGCAAATGGCAGTACATGGACGTTTGCATTAATACCTTCCCACAGTTTGTTTGGGTAACAGCGCAGAAGGGAGTAACGGCTCCCCGTGTGGAGCAGCATCTCCTTTCCCACGGCCAAGGGCGAACGTCGGCGCACGACGTCCGTTGACGCCCCAGCTTATAGCTCCAGGCAGCTGGCCACCTTCAGGGCCACCTGGGATATTAAGCTCACTTTTGGCGTTCCTTACAATCTGCAGGAGCAAGCGATTGTGGAACGGGTCTATCGGACGCTTAAGTCCTACGTTGATAAACAAACAGAAAGGGGGGAAACCACGTCCCATAGTTGCACAGCAATTGCTATCCTATAAGTGCAAAAACCAACTAACTCTTTCAGAATTTTTATCTCCCAAACAAGTCTCTTCCCCATGCAGGTCCCAGAGGCCAGAATCAGACCCGGATGATTGCAAAGAGCAGCACCAGTCACTGTCAAGGATGTCATCAGCTGTCCGTCTTCCTTTATGACTTACATCTCCAAAGACATTTCTATGAACATTTTTGCATACTCAGTGCTCCCCAAAACAAGACTTCTCCAAACTCAAGTTACACAGGAAACCCCACCAAGAAGGGAAGCTTCATCTCCGGAAAAGCTGCTGAATGTCCTTTTATTACCTGCAGTTGCTATTATTTATTCATGCCTTGTACAATGCTCCAGTTGGGATTTGCAAGGGACACTTGAATTTCTGTATATTGTTAATAACGGCCAGCTTCCACCAAAGGAAGCCAGACCGGCCCATGTTTGCACCGGCCCATTGCTTGGAAAGATTGAGCACCCGGTAGCCGGCAATCCCCAGTTAGTTTCACACCTCCCCATAGGTGCTAGAAAGACATTTGCACAATGCCAGAAGCTGCAGAGATAGCCTAGAATCTCCCCAGGTCACAGTAAGAGATCAATGAATAGCGCTGCTCAACCAGGAGCAGGCAGAGCTTCGCCATGCCATACTGGATAATCAAGCAGCTATCGATTATCCCCTGTAGTCGCATCATTTGGGCTGCAGGTCTGTCCATGGCATGTGTTGCTTTAACCTCACAGACAATACCCACAAGATACAGAGCCAGCTCACCGACCTCCACACCCCAGTTAGGGACATCAAGGAGGATTCTTCATGGGGGTGGCAGGACTCCCTGTGGTTGTGGATTCCATGGGGGTGGCTTCAGACGGTGCTTAAAGTGGTGGTGGGGGTAGTCATACTAGGCATTGCAGTCTGCTGTTTTGCGCAATGTATTCCCTCACTGCTATCGAGATATTCCCCATGGAGGGAACCCCGAAGCGTCATTCCCGCTCATCAGCTGGCACCTCTCTAACGCAGAGCCGCCGGTCAGGCTCTTAAATAAAACAGAAAGGGGAAATGTGGTTTCCCCGTGCCCCATAGGGCATGGAACGGCACGCTAGGAACCACCGCAGTGAGACACGCTCCTTGCATGTGGTTTCTGCGGCTGCCAAATTAAGGGGGGTGAATAAAATATAGGGTTTGATTCACCCAATTACTGTGACCTGACCTACGGCTCTGCCAAGTAAGCAGATAGCTGACTCCTGTTTGACATTAAGTGTATACCTCATCTCCCAGCTCGGGGGAAATCCCTGGTGCAAATAAGCCATGTTTGCCCCTGCCTAATCCCTGAACAATGGGACTCCTAAGTCCATGTTTGCCCCAGTTAATAAACTTCCCTTGAGATGTTCCCCATTAACCCGGGTACGTGGGTGAGGTAATTTTCCTGTCAGATGACAGCTTGCCACCGTTGCTCTTTTTTCCCTATATATGTTGCAGCCTTTTCTCAATAAACTACTGGTCTTCACTCCATCTTGCCTCGTGTCGCTCCTTTGACCAGTCTCCTCCGGGATCCTAAGGGCCTCCTCACGGCCCAATTCCTACAGCTGCACTCACTTCTATGACTACTGTATAGTCCATGGGTGCCAAAACTACGGCCCATGGGCCGGATCCAGTCCCTAATGGCAAGTCATCTGGCCCAAGCCACCCTCATTACTCCTGGAAGCAGAAGTAAAACACTCCCATATGGAGGGATTTTACTTCCACTTCTGGGAGTGACGAGGGTGGTGTGGGTCAGATGAATTGGCATTGGGGGCCGGATCCTGCCTATGGGCTGTAGTTTGGGCACCAATGGTTTAAGTAGAGAAAATGGCAGCCTCAAATCTATCTCATCCAGTTGCAAAACAGATTGCAAGGTGTGTGTTACATCTGCTTCCGGTGGGAGGAACCATGTGACTGGCCCACTGAACCACATGACTGGCCCACTGAACCATATGACTGGCCCACGGTACAAAAAGTTTGGGCACCCCTGGTATAGTCGGAAGATGCCAAGGTTTGCAATTGACAGAGGTTTCCTTACCACACAATGGCCACCCAACTTGCCCAAGCTGAGTTCTGTGCTTTATGATCTTCCCTTGTTGCCTGGGAGACCGGAATAGAGGGTAATGGCCTGGCAGTTGGCCATTCTGAGCATCAAGGAAGGAGAACCTGAGGTGGATGGTGAGGAGATGGTTTCAGTTGGTGCTCTCAGGGCACTGGGCATCCTTACATGCCAACCATGACAGTCCAAACCTGTCTCCTTCCAAGAATGACGAGGACTCTGTATGGATTCTGCCCCACAGCTGACACACAATCTTGGTGCAGAAGACGTTGGCCTATGCTGCTTCTAACAGGTGAAAGATCAGGGCTTGTGGGGGAAGAGGTTGGGGGCAGCCACAGGGAGAATTCTGAGTGGTGGGAATTGTGACCAAGCATTGTAGATTGGGTTTGGCAGGAGTTCTATAACAATTCAGTGTGCTTGTGCGCGCGCATGCATGCACTTCAAAATATAGACATCAGTATGGAAACTTTTGAACATTGCAAAAATTCCTGACACCACTGCAGGAAACTGGGCCACAACAATCACCAGGTGTCTCTGGTGCAGAAGTGTGCAAAAATGCTCTTCTATATCATAAGGGCCTTCCTTCTGAGAGTGGCAGAGGCGGCAAAAAGACCCTGGGAGAGCATATATCCATGATGGCCAACCTTGGCACTCCAGGTGTTCCTGGACTTCAGTTACCAGAAGCCCAAGTCAGCACTCCTGTTGATCAGGGTTTCTGGGAATTGAAGTTCAAGAACAGCTCGAGTGCCAACGTTTGCCATCCCTGTCATATATGGACCATTGCCTGTATATAGCCCAGGTCTCATAGAGACAATACTCGTCATCGACTACAATGTGTATCTGAGAATGCATTTTTCCCCTGAAGCAGGAAAAATGTCTCTGGCATGAATTTGTTTAAGGTGGATGCCAGCTTGCCATGAAGTGACCCACACACTGTGATCTAGGAGCCATCTCCTGCAGCACGCATGAAATGAGACATGCAGGATTTAACACCGGGACTGCAATGGACTGCCACAGCCTTGAGGATGTGGACACGGCGTGCCTTCACAGCCAGTCCATCTGGCATGGCCTCTTCCACCTCCATGGCTGTTGGGAATCTGAGTTCCTCCTCCGCTCATTTTGCCGTTGGGCACAATAGGATGGTTTTCAGTGGCATTTCCTCTACTGAGGGAGACCATCACCCCACCTAAAGGGGCTTATCCGCCCATAGCCATTGGCCCCATTCGGGAGTCAGGTTAGTTAACCATCACCTGACACTTGGCATTGAGTCACTGGTTGTATGGTATACTGTACTCCTTTACTGTAGCGGGATATCTGGCCGGACATTGAAAGACAATACTAAACTTGTCAATACTAAACAAGTAGTATCAAGGATCTAACTGTAATATAAAGCAGCTTCTGAGTCCCCCCCGCCCGCCCACTTTCTCAGATGTCTGAGCTTTCAAGGTTGTTTCGAAATCCACAAGATGGGATCGCCATTGCCTCTGAATCTTGCTTGCAAATCCAACAAAGGTTTTGCTCCCATCTTTAAGCAAACAAAGACAGCCATGTGATCCATATATAAAGGCAGGAGGAAGGTGATACCTTTATTGGGTCACTTAAAAATCAAATGCCATGAGAGCTTTTGTGAATTAAGATCACTTCTTGAGGCATGCATCAATTTCTTGTGGATAGGGTAGGGAAATTATAAATAAAAGTCCCAAACATTCATGGCAAGATCTTCTGCCAGGCTCTCTTTCTTAGAGGTGAGTTGTGAAAAGACAGCAGGCTGTAATCTTTTATCCTCCCCTATTCAACAAACAAAGGAAACCAGGTATCTGCACATTGCCTTCCCACCAATGGTCTTTCTTTTTTTTTTTGAAGCATCATGTCAGAGATTACTCTGGGTTGAAAGGATTTTTGTAGGGGATGCCCAAATGAGGCTCCTTTCATGTCCCCTATTGTGAAGCTCATAGGAATCGAACCCCTTTCCAGTCTCCAAGCCTAGTGCCTTAACCAATAAGCCATGGGAGTGGGGTGGAAGGGGCAATCAGAAACTCAGAGGCAGAACATCTTGCCACGAACTTTTGAGACTTTCATTTATAATTTTCCTACCCTATCCACAAGAAATTCGTGCACGCCTCAAGAACTGATCTTGAAGCATGAAAGTTCATGCGATGTTTGATTTTTAAGTGATCCAATAAAGACGATGCTCCCCCCCCCCCCTTGCAATTATCTTTGAGGTTCTTGTCAGGCACACCTTTCCCTTGAACTAATTGTCTTTCTCCGTCTTTGATTTCTTCTACACTCTGCCTCCTTCTCTAAATCCAGGCCACCTCTTGAGTTCATGCTGCTTCGCAATGACAGGAGACGCGCAGAACTTTAGCATCCTAGTCTCAGCGGACCCATGGTTTCCCATGGTAGGCACGGATGTCAATCTCATCCCAGAAGAAAGCTTGGAAAATGTTCTCACCTGTGCCTGGTACCGCTGGGATATATCTGACAAGAATCAAATCTTAGTCTACACGGCATCAGCGAGTTCACTAGTGGAATATAAGAACTCCTATACTGGGCGGGAGAGTATGAAACCAAACTGCACCCTCCATATTGCAAAAACATCTTTACTAGATGTTGGTTATTATTTTATCCAAAGGAATACCACTGAAACATCAGAAGCAGGACAGATATTCCTAGTGGTCATAGGTAAACGTTTTTATAGTACATTGGCTCAACAAACCCAGATTTCCTTTTTTAATTTAGCTGCTACTGGATTTCCCCCCAGCTAGCATCCTTTTATTTCTTGAAAGTACTAGTTTATCTTCTTTATGTCCAGCAGAATCTCTAAAGCATTTAGATCCAAAACAGCTGGTAACTAATTCAGGATGTTTCTGGACTAAGGTGTGGCACAGAGCCTTTAAAGAATTTTTTTAAAAAAGGAGTAGGGTTGTTTATGATGCCTCCAGGATCTACCCAGGGCAGTTGTGAACCTTGGGACTCCAACTGTTCTTGGACTTCAATTCCCAGAAGCCCAAGTCCTCTGTGAATCCACATGAATGTAAACCCATTCATGTGGATTCACAGTGGACATGGGCTTCTGGGAATTGAAGTCCAAGAACAGATAGGGTGCCAAGGTTTGCCATCATGGACCTAGGTCCTTGATGGCTAACCTTGGCACTCCAGCTATTCTTGAACTTCAATTCCCAGAAGCCCTGATCAGCAGGAGTGCTGACTTGGACTTCTGGTAATTGAAGTCCGAGAACACTTGCCGTGCCAAGGTTCGCCATCATGGACCTAGGGTAATAGTATCCCAGTGTTCCTTCCTTCCTGGCTTCTTATCCTGCATAGGCTCTGTTGAAAACAACGGTGATAAACTCCTGATTGTGTTCTGGGAACAACGGTATACTATAGTCAGGATTATGCTCAGCAGTGTAAGGAAATTATGGCCTAGACCTCTAGACTCTGTCTCTCAAAATCTCTGCCATCCATTTATTCAAGCGTGACCCCAGTGCACATTAGAGAGGTTGAGAAAAGACCCTAAGTCTACAACTCATCCCTCCTCTCAGTACACAACAACTGCCCACATAGACAGCTAATGGCAGCACAAGGGTCCTCTTCTGCCATTGAGGGTCATGGTGGTGGTGCCACGTTCCCAGCCTCAGGTGGTGGGATAACTTGAGATGGTCATAGGGCTGGGGTCAAGTCTGAATGAAATGTGACTGTCTCCTAAAGCCACTCAACAAGAGTGTGTCTGATCAAAGATCTGAAATGAGATGTGAGTTTCTCACCGCATACTCTTAGTCTCAGTGTAGAACCACATCAGAAACATCTGAAGGCTGTTTGTAATGAGGAGCATAGGATATGGGGGAGGGAAGAAGCAGGGGTCTTGCCATGTCTTTCAAAGGCATAATGTTCTGATGCAGCAGAAGAATTCGTTATATGGGACTGATGAGGGACATGGCCATGAGGCACCCCAGAATCATAGAATCATATAGTATCATTGAGTTGGAAGGGGCCTTTTAGGTCATTGAGTCCAACCCCCTACTCAATGCAGGAATCTGAATCAAAGCAGATGTGACAGAGGGTTGTCCCATTATTGCAAATGAGGTTTTTGTTTTTGGCTTTTGTAATGTTTTGTTGCTGTGATGATATGGAAGATTGTAATTAATTTGCAATTGTATATTTTGTATCTCTGTGCTGTCATTTGTGGTTGATACTGAATTATAAGCCGCCCTGAGTCACATTTTTGTTGAGTAGGGCGGGATACAAATCTAATAAATGAAAGGCGTTGGTTCCACTGTCGAACTGCTCTAACCATTAAGAGGTTCCCCTAATATTCAGCCTATATCCAGCTTCATGTAGTTTCAGCCCACAGAAAGAGCCTTCTCGAAGATTGAGGTATTTTTGGATTACAATTGGGCGTACCCTGGTAATGGCCACCTTATGTTGCCGGCTAATCTTTCTCAGGCTAGGTCAGGCAAAAGGAGCTGCCAAATGGACTCACCAAAAGGTGCTTTCATTTTGACAGTTTCACGTCTGGCCTAGACATGGAAGAAGAAGAAGCCTGTTATTACGCGTCCTGCACTTCCCTTCCTCTTTAAGAATGCTCAAGGCAGGTTGATGGAAATTGCCATAGTCCACACCTTCATTCTCTTATGCTCTTTGCTTGTCTCTCCAGAAGGCGTCTTCAAGGAGAAAACAGCTAAAGGTCTACCAGGAAAAACCATTGCTGGGATTATTATTATGTGCACTCTCGTGGTCACAGCCGTCGTATACCTGGTTTCTTATAAGATCTTCATCACCTCAGCAGGGTAGTATTTATCTTTTTAAAAAACATATTCCACAAAATCACTATCTATCGATTGATTGATCAGTTGATCACTAAAAACACAATGGGGAGCAAGGTTGTTTTTTTTTTAAAAAAAAATCCCAACTCGTAACAATATTCCTAAGAACAGCTATTAAAAACAATTGATTAGCTGAGTACCCGGCTTTGCTTGGGTGTTTTTTCCCCTGTAAAGCACCAGTGCTAGGTTGTTGGCAGGCGCTGGGGCAGACAACAGAGCAGAGTTTTAGCCACTTGAACTGCTGCAGCTCCCTCATAAAACCCACTTTCCCCCTCATAAAGTCCCCCATTTCCCCTCATAAAACCCACTTTTCCCCTCACAAAACCCCCATTCCCCTCCTAAAACCCACTGCTCCCCTCATAACCCCCCTTTCCCTCCTCTTCCCCTCCTCGCAAAGATTTATGTGATTTATGCCATTGCTTCCCCCAACTCCTTTTCTCCCCTCACCCACCATCATCCCGGCCTCTCCTCCACCTCCTCCCTTCTCTCTGGGCTCGGCTTTGTCTCTTTTTCGCTCGTGAGCCGCGGCAGCCAGTGTTGCTGCTGCTGCGGCCGGCTCAGCCTGGCCCTGTCCCGCCTTCTCCCTCAGCTTCACCTGCCTCCACCTCCGCCTCACAAAATGACAGCCGCCGGTGGTGGCAAGAGGAGTGGTAGTAGTGGCGGTGGTGGCCTAGCTTTTACCTCAGTTGTGCCACCTTAAGGCGTGCTTCTTTCCACCTCGGGGCCTCCCCCTCCCCCTCTGCCTTGTTCCAAAGGGCCTCTCCTGCTCCTTTCACTGGCCCACAATGCCGGGGTCTCCTCCTCGGCCTCCTCTATGGTCTCTCTTTAACTCCGTTGGCCAACCACCTCCTCATGCCTTGTGGCATTCCATGGTGGGGAGAACAACCCCCCGAGTGCAAAGGCCGCTGGGAGCTGTAGTCCCACTCCCCATTCTTCTCAATGGGGGTCACCCACCCAAAGAACTACGACTCGGCATATATTCCCAAATGGGTTTCGGGACCCCCACAGTGCTGATCCTGCAAGGCCAAGGAAGGAATGTGGCAAGTTTCAGCGAGTTCGGTCAAGGGGTGTGGGAGCCTTTTGAGCACATACAAACCCACACCTCTGTTTTAGATACAGTAGACCCTCGCATAACGATGTTACTTGGTTCCCCAAGTAGCGTTGCAAAGCGATTTTTGTTGTTATGCGGGTTTCTATGGAGTTTCCCGCATAATGACGTTTTTAGCGTCATTGTCCGGATAACGATGGTTATTTTAGCGTTGCTGTCCGGACAACGATGCTAAAAAAAACGTTGTTATGCGGGGGAACACGTGGTGCATAACGAAGTGTTGTTAAGTGAAAATGGTATCCAAATGTGTTGTTATGTGAGGGTTGACTGTATATAGATAGTGCATTTCTAAGCCCTCCTCAACGCACCATTGCTTAAAAAAACATTAAGGTTTCTGCCATGTCTTCATCAAATGAGTCTACACAGGTTGTGGGACTGAGAGAAGGCCCATCCTGGAAGATTTTAAAAACTGGGAAGTGAACAGAAAGCTAGCCAGGTGAGCCTCTTGCAGGCAGTGTAAATCACTGCAGAATGTTTCTCGTTTTGTTTTTTTAACTTCTAGTGGCTTTCTTACAGGTGAACTCTACCATCATATTTCTCATCCAAAAGAATGTCGGTATTCATGTTTGGGACATGATCCAGCCCAACTCCACAAACTTTACACCTGTTTTGCCAAACGGAGAAGTTCCTTTAACATGGACATCTCAATGAAAGCACAAAGCTACAGCCTCCTTAAGAACCAAGCCTGACAGATATCCAGAATGCTGGGAGTGAGAGAAATTGTATTATATATTTTCTGATGCAGTAAAAATCCTTTAATGCCCACTTATCTCTGTATCCATGCTTCTTTATTGAGATGGGTGTTCTCAATGTTCCAGGGGTTCCAACCTTTTTGAGCCAGGGCCCGAGACGCGCTCTCTCAGTCAGCTTCAAGGATTGGATGGCCATTTTGCAATGCTTGCATGATGGGGTGGTGGTGGCCATTTTGTCCCAGCAGCTTCAAAGGGACAGCCGTTTTGTTTCTTGAATGCCCTTGGCTTAATATTGCATGATTATATATACAGTATAATGTCGCATAAAGAGCGCCTCGCTTAGAGACTCACTGGCTTAAAGAGCAGAATTTTCTCTGAATGGTCGCCTCGCTTAACAACTAAAACCAACAAAAAACTCGCTTAACAACTAAATCAGGGTTTGCAATCCCTCCCACCCCACCAGAAGTCACAATTGGTCAGTTGCAATGGTGTTTCGTTTAAAGAGCAATCCTGTGCAACGCATTATGCTCTTTAAGCGAGGTACCACTGTACTAGTTTGGTGCCTCACAATGAATGGCTTTGTATCAAAACGGTAAGTAGGTTAATCAGGCTTATTAAAACAGATGCAGGCATATAAATTTAGGCTGATGAACATACAGACTTGTGTAAAGACAGGTATGATGGTTCTTGCTAGATATTGCAGCGCTTGGGAGTAATGCATTACAAGTCAGAATCATAACCAGGACAGGACAAGTGGGGCTAAAACTAAAACCAAATCCAGGAGAAAACAACATTTTCACTTGAAAATAATAAATAAATATCTTTGTCCAAACTTATCCTTTATTTATTTATTTATTTATTTATTTATTTATTTATTTATTTATTATTTTTAAATTCCATTTTCCCACTCTGGGCGGTGTACAGCATATACAAACAATAATTATTGATGGTATCCAATAGGAGCTTTGTCCAAACATATCCTTATTAACTGACTATTAGGGGGTGAATGTTATTAAAAGCTTCTTTAAAGAGTACAGTTTTCAGGTATTTCTTAAAAATGTCTAACGATGGGGCTTGGCGTAACTCCACTGGTAGAGCATTCCAAAGTGTGGGCATTGCCACTATCTATCTATCTATCTATCTATCTATCTATCTATCTATCTATCTATCTATCTATCTATCTATCTATCTATCTAAGATAAGCCCTTCTCCCAGACAAGCCAACTCTAATTGTTTGTACAGTATCTGTCTTGCTGACAGATAATAAATCCACCACCATCTATTTGTGGCTGTGATTATGTTCTTTCTTTAGGATAGATTGGTTTCAATTCTATAGTAGACAGATAAAAAAATGAAGACTCTTCCATATAAGTTGTGTTTATTAAAAGATCTTCACGTTCAGGATGCTGCAGTTCTTTGTAAACACACGCGCACACACGCACACAGGCACACATAAAACCAAGCTTCACAAACTTCAAAGTAACAGGGAAGAAAGTTTATTAGAATAATTCTGATAAGAGATAATAGGTATGGTAAGCTATGACTAGGGACTGCGGTGGCTTAGTGGTTAAGACACTGAACTTGACAACTAGAAGGTCGGCAGGTCAGCAGTGAGGGACCCAAGTGCTGCATGACGGAGAGAGCTTCCGTCTCTGTCCCAGTTCCTGCCAACCTAGCAGTTTGAAAGTAAGAAATTGCAAGTAGATAAATAGGGACCACTTTGGTGTGGAAGGTAACCCCAGGGGATGGTGAGCCCTTACCTGCCACTGGAGAAGCTGAAAACCTTCCTGAATCTTGTGTGCTTACAGTACTATGTTGCAGCCCCCAAATCTCAATGACCTGTTCGATCCCCGGCCACCAGAAATAGCTACGTATATAGCTACGTATAACGCCTTGGGAGCGAAGAAAATCTTGGGACCTGCTTAACTAGTGCTCTAACAGTTTGGTCCGCAACCCACATGGAACTACTGTCTTGCAAAGCCTATATAAGCACCCTCCCAACACTGAGTTTTTCTCGGTCCCAGTAGTACACACTTGCCTCCGTGTTGTATGAAGGAGGCAGCCACCCAATGTCCATCCACACTATAACATCAGACAACAAAGGATCCACCTTGGAAGCAGCAGCAAAGTTCAGGGACATTTTGAGCGAAGTTATGGCCACAGTGTCCCAAAAGTCAGGATTTTCAAAGTCCAGTGCATCAGGGGGCAAAAGTTCTTGCAACTCGAACAGTTCCGGAGAAGCAGTCTTTTGGGCAAAGTTGCCGTCTTTGTGCACAACATGCACTTGTCGTGAAAACAATGCACTTGACTCTTCCATGGAGGAATCACTGCCAGGGACCCCGGGTAGTAACAATGCTTGGGGCTTGTTCTCAATTCGAAGGACTGGTTCTCTCTTCTCCCAATTGGATTCCCATGAAACAAATGCCCAAGAGCCCGAACCATTGAGATGTTTATCTTACCTGCTTTTGCAACAACGAGGGGCAGACTCGCGTAGACACAGTGATAGTGGACTTCAAAGTTCCCTACTCCCCGAACTGGAATGTTGCAACTCCGCAAGTCCACTAACTTGCCCTGGAGACCCTTGAACTTGGGCCTGAGGTGAGGCGGAATACGGCAATGCTCATCTTTGGTCACGATGGAGAGGAAGGTCCCGGAGTCCACCACAAAATGGAAAGGTACCCCTTCAATGCAGAGGTCCATGCTGATTCCGTCCTTCAGGTCTCGTCTCTCGTCATCAGCCCCAAAGCTTGTGAAGATCTTGGCTTTACAGAACTGGAGTTTCAGCGAGCTTTTGACGCATCACATACAGACCTGTGGCCTGTTTTCCTGCAATGATGGCACTCTTGAAGGGACCCTCAGTGCTGAGATTGTGCTTCCTGCAACCTTGGCATGGCGCAAATGACGCAGGCGTTGGCGTTGGTGGCCATGTTCCCTGTGGTGAGCTGTCGAGGTCATGGCCGGAGGCTTCTGGAAAGGTGGCCACGGTCGTAGCTGGACCCAGTGATTCTTTATCTTCGAGGGCCGACTTGCGCTAGAAGTGCTCAAGCAGCGTATGCAGCAATGCTGGCAGAGAAACTTGTTGGAGCACGTCGGGCGGTAGATGTTTCGAAACCATGGCAAGAGTCTCTAGCCTGCAGTGGGCCAAGTACGTGGCCTTCCACAATGCTGGATCAAGTTTTCTTACTGTGAAGTAGCTCTCCAGGTGGACTTCGTAGCATGGCCAAAGGCGAGGCTTGGTGATGTCGAATGGTCACAGCCAAAGGGGGATCTGGTCAGCCATCTCGTCGATCTTCAATCCCACCTCTGTCGCCAATGTTATATCCGGCCCTTATAAGCACCAGTCCAGACAACGATGAACAAAAAAAGCAGCAAGTCTTTATTCAACAGTCTTTTAGAGATGAGCTTGCAAGATGTTCCGGACACGGAGAAGGCTATACAATCCCAAAGGAATCTGTCCCTCCGGACTCTTGCCATAGCATGGCAATACACTAGCTAGCATTAGGAGCATAGCATAATGGAGGAGACCCAGGCTACCTGTCTCTGGATACCTGTATGGAGTGGGAAGTGTAGTCCGGTCCGGACCCACCCTTGTTTACTCGTGGGGCTTACATAGTGTCTCCTTGGCGGTGGCTTCCTGATACAAAGTAGCGACCCGCCGGAAAACTGTAACTAACCAATTATAACAGAGTATATATGTATTTAACCAATGGAGAACAGGAAAACTGTATCCAATCACAGGGCTTGGATTAGCATAATGAGCACGCCCTGTGCAAGGGGTTTCCGCGCCACTTTAGGTTTCTAATTTGGATGGCGGGAAACCGCCATTTTCCTATTGCAAGGCGTCGCCCGCTCTACTTGCAATTGTGCCTCAATACACAACACCTACCCTAATGGACTCATATTCAGTCTTTCCATGTTAAAGGGAAACCTCACATGAAATCTCTCCCTGGGATTACCATAGCCCCAGCCATGACTGCTTTATGACCTCTTCCTGTCATTGTGAAGTTCAAAACAGGCTGGGAGTGGCAGTTGACCAACCTAGGTCTTGGGGTCGATGAGGATTGGGGGCGGGGAGGGGGTTCCAGCTGAGGAGGGAGAGGATCATGTAATGGGAGAGAAGAGTGTAGAAAGAACCCCAACATCTGGCTGTTCGTGGCAATCATCTGTAATGCCCAGAACTTTCCCACCTCGAAGAGCAGCAAAACCTTCATGGGGATACAGGTCAACCTGGAGGACAACAGTGGTTCTAGCAGGTGAGAGAGGCTGGGACCTTCTGGGGAAGGAAAGATGGCAAGGAGGGAAATCATGGCTGGAAGGAAAAATTCCATGGAGCTAGGCTATAGTTTAGAGCTGAGTTGAGTTCCAAGCCACCTCAAGCAACATGTAGCTCCAGGTTGTATGCCTGATCACTGGGTTGGCATAGTATGAGAAAAATGGGTTTTAAACTCCTTAACATCGAGTTGGATCCACACATCATTCTTTCTCAAAACACTGCATCACAATAAAAATATTATAATAACATGCTGGAACATGCATGCCACCAGGGGGCATGTTTGTCTGCTACTTGGTCTAATCCATGTGTCCTATACTAAATCATGTGTGCTGAATCCAAATCTGAAGTCTGAAACTGCGTAGGCATTCAGGATCTTAAGTTAGCAAATCACACCCTCTTGGTTATGTTCTTGCATTGATTATTTGTTGTTCAGTCACCCAGTCGATTCCGACCCTTTGTGACCCCATGGACCATTGTCCTCTAGGCATCTCTGTCCTCCACCATCCCTCTCAACCCGCCCAACTCTGTGCCCATTGCATCTACAATACCATCTAGCCATCTCATTTTTGGCCGCCCCCTTCTTCTTTTGCCCTCGACCTTTCCCAGCATCAAGGCTTTTTCCAGTGAATCCTCTCTTCTCATTTGATGTCCAAAATACTTTAGTTTGATCTTCAATATCTGACCTTCCAGTGAGCAATCGGGGTTGATTTAAGATTGACCTGTTTGTTCTCCTCGCTGTCCAGGGTACTCTCAAAATTCTCCTCCAACACTACATTTCAAAAGTGTCTATTCTTCTGCGCTCCGCTTTTCTTATTGTCCAGTCCAACTCTCACAGCCATATATTACTACCAGAAATACCATTGCTTTGACTATGAAGACTTTTGTTTGCAATGTGATGTCTCTACTTTTCACTATGTTCCCCTGGTTTCTCTTAGCTTGTCTCCCAAGAATTAGTCCCCTTTTTATTTCATTGCTGAAATCACCATCTGCAGAGATCTTGGATCCTAAGAATGTAAAGTTTGTCACTGCTTCTACTTCTTCCCCATCTATTTCCCAAGGACTGATAGGGCCTGTGGCCATTATCTTGGTTTTCTTAATGTTGAGTCTCAAGCCAGCTTTTGCACTCTCTTCTTTCAACCTAATTGGGAGCTTCTTTAGGTCTTCCTCACTTTCTGCCATTAGTGTGGTATCGTCTGCAGTGACTCAACGCTGATGTCAGGTGGCAGTTAACTAACCTGACTCTCTAAAGAGGCCAATGGCTATGGGCAGATGAGCCCCTTTAGGTGGGGTGATGGTCCCCCTCAGTGGAGGAAATGCCACTGAAAACCATCATATTGGGCCCAACGGCAAAATGAGTGAAGGAGGAGGAACTCTGATTCCCAACGGTCATGGAGGTGGAAGAGGTCATGCCAGATGGACTAGCTGGGAAGGCGCACCTTGTCCATATCCTCAAGGCTGTGGTGGTCCATTGCAGTCCCAGTGTTAAATCCTGCATGTCTCACTTCATGTGTGCCATGGGTGATGGCTCCGAGATCATAGTGTGTGGATCACTTCATGGCAAACTGGAATCCACCTTAAACAAATTCACGCCAGTGACATTTTTCCTGCATCAGGGGAAAAATGTATTCTTGGATATGAGTTGCAGTTGACGACGATCTGCATATCTCAAATTGTTGATGTTTCTCCCAGCAATTTTGATTCCAACTTTTGATTCGTCCATCCCTGCATTGCGCATTACGTGCTTTGTATATAAGTTAAATAAGCAGGGTGACAAAATGCAGCCTTGTCTTACTCCTTTTCCTATTCCAAACCACTCTGTCATTCCGTATCCTGTCCTAACTGTTGCTTCTTGACTCTTGTACAGATTTCTCATGAGACCAATAAGGTGTTCTGGTATTCCCATCTCTTTAATTACTTGCCACATTTTCTTATGATCCACACAATCAAAGTCCTTGGTGTAGTCGATGAAAGGGAAATAGACTTGTTTCTGGTATTCCTTTGTTTTCTCAAATGATCCAACTTATGTTGGCAATTTGTTCTCTAGTTCCCTTGCCTCTTCTGAACCCAGATTGCACTTCTGGAAATTCTCTCTCCACGTGCTGCTGAAGCCTATCATGTATTATCTTGAGCACAACCTTGCTAGCATGTGGGATGAGTGCAATTGTTCGATAATTTGAACATTCTTTGGCATTGCCCTTTTTGGGGGGATTGGGACAAATACTGATCTTTTCCAATCCTGTGGCCATTGCTGCATTTTCCAAATCTGCTTGCATATAGAATGCAGTATTTAATTCCATCATCTTTTAGGGCTTTGAATAATTCAGCTGGTATACCATCATCTCCATTGGCTTTGTTATTTGCAGTGCTTTTTAGGGTCTTCCTGACTTCACTCTCTAGGATGTCAGGCTCAAGTTCAATGTTCTCATCGCTGTGGTTATCAGGGGTGTTGAGGTCCTTCTTGTAGAATTCCTTTGTGCACTCTCACCATCTTTTTAAAATCTCTTCCACGTCAGCTAGGTCTGCCATTTTTGCCCCTTATCCCAGTCATTTTTGCTTTAAATGTTGCCTTGATTTCCCCAATTTTTTAAAAAAAAAATCTCTCTAGTCCTTTCCCTTCTGTTGTTTTCCTCTATTTCCTTGCACTGTTCATTTAAGAAGTTTTCCTTATCTCTCCTTGCTTTTCTTTGGAATTCTGTATTCAACTGATTGTATTTTTTCCTTTCTCCTTTGCCTTTTGCGCTCCTTCTTTCCTCTGCTATTTTAAGAGCCTCATCAGACAGCCACTTTGCTTTTTTATACTTCTTTTCTTTTGGTATGGTTTTCCTTGCTGCCTCCTGTATGATGTCGTGAACCTCTGTCCATAATTCTTCTGGCTTTCTGTCTATCATGTCTAAACCATTACATCTGTTCCACACCTCCACCATGTATTCCTTGGGGATGTTGTCTAGGTCACAACTGTTTGGCATACTTGTTTTCCCCATTTTCTTTAGTTTAAGCCTAAATTTTACAATCAGTATATTATGATCTGCACCACAGTCTGCTCCAGGTCTCGTTTTTGCTGACTGTATGGAAGTTCTCTATCTTTGGCTGCAGAGTATGTAATCAATCTGGTTTCGATGTTGGCCATGTGGTGATGTCCATGTGTAAAGTCTCCTCTTGTGTTGCTGGAAGAGAGTGTTTACTATGGCCAGTGCGTTCTCTTGGCAGAACTCTATTCATCTTTGCCCTGCTTCATTCTGTGTTCCAAGTCCAAACTTGCCTGTTATTCCATTTACTTTTTGATTTCCTACTTTAGCATTTCAATCTCCTATAATAATACGGACATCATTTTGGGGTGTCTGTTCTATGAGATATTGTAGGTCCTCATAGAGCTGGCCAACTGTAGCTTCATCTGCACCAGTGGTTGGTGCATAGACTTGAATTACAGTGATATTGCGTGGTTTTCCTTGGATTCGGACCGAGATCATTCTGTCATTTTAAAGATTGTATCCCATTACTGCTTTTCTCACTCTTTTATTTACTATCATTGCCACTCCATTTCTTCTAAGATTTTCTTGTCCACAGTAATAGATATGATGGTTTCCAGAGCTGAATTTCCCCATCCCTGTCCATTTTAACTCACTGATTCCCAAGATGTCAATGCTTATTCTTTCCATCTCATTTTTAACTACTTCCAGCTTGCCTTGATTCATAGATCTGACATTCCATGTTCCTATGCAGTATTGTTCCCTGCAATATCGTATTTCTCTTCCCACTACCTTATCCCCTCATCCATTTCACGACTTGATGGGCTCAACCTCCTGTTCCATTTATTTTGCCTTTTTTGTTTAGCCTTTTGTCCCTGTCAATGGAGTTCTCTTGGCAAAAGCCATAACGTGGTTTGCCAGTTTCTACGCCAGTATTTTCCTATTATACATATTATCACAATTTAATACAAAGTAACATACTCTAAGGATAAGTTGGTTAATACTGAATATACGAATTTAGAAGTTATATATGTAGCAGTCATAAGCTAAAAGTATCTCATTAGCTATTTCAAAACTAGTCATCCACCTTGGTCTGAAAAGGAAAGTTTACTAAGGAAATATATAAAGGCAACAAAATATAAAGAATTTGATTAATTGGTGATATGGTAAATGTTACTTATCACATGCATGCAGTTTGGAGTCTGTGTTTGAAACATCGAGGAGTCTGTCATGTTCTGGACAGGCCAGAGCCCCTCAGGGGTGACATTGATCATGCAGGGTATATTTGCCACAAATGTAGCAAAAATTGTCGGGTTTATTAACACAGATGTGCCTACTCATGTTTAGCTCAATCTCACTATGGCCTAGCTTTACTATTTAATAATATGGTTTCGCAGTAGAGACAAGCCCTTGGTCCATCTTTCCTTATATACCTATTTTTGGTGTCAGCTCAGTAACTTGCCCAGACCTGCCCAGCCACTGCTGGAACATGCATGCCACCAGGGGACGTGATTCAGCTGAGGCGGCAGCAGGCTCAGTGGTAGCTACAACTGTTATAATGTTCCCATGTAAAAATACATTACCCAATACCATTTGAACAGCTATAGCAAGCCTAATACCTAAAATCTGTATGTGATAAGCAAATTCTGAGTTCAGATTTTGAATCAGCACACTCGATATCATGTAAATCACACGTGTTATTCCCAGTAGCAAAATCGTTGTTGTGCAGTGGAATTGACTTCCTATTCAAATGAAATGTCTGTTTTTTTTCTCTTCCCATTTATCCCCATTCTTTCAGCCCACGTCTTGAGCTTAACATGTATCGCCCAAAGCAACGCCGCAAAGCCTAACATTGAAGTCACCTCAAACCCGCTCAATCTTATGGTTGGCATGAGTGTCACCCTGACTCCAAAAGGAATGACAGACGACATAGCACAGTGTACCTGGTACCGAGGGGGACCCGGTAATTATTCAGCAATTTTGACCTATTGGGCAAACAATGGATCGGTGTTACATGGAGCATCCTACTCTGGCCGGGAGTCGGCAGAAAAGAATTGTGCGCTTGTCATCCAACAATTGTCAAAGAGCGATAATGGCATTTATAAAGTCCAAATGATATTTCAAAACTATGTGATGGAAATCGGGGCAAAACAGTTAGAGATCCTAGGTCAGTGTTTCTGGGGAACATACTGATGATGGTCAAAGCTTACAAGGGACATTTGGATTTGGGAAAGGAATTGGATTTTCAGTCCTGGCATTTGGCAATTAGACTGGCGACTGGGTTTAAGAGCTAATATGGCCACTTGAGCAACATGTCTGCTATTTGGCCACTGGGTGCCAAATGAAATCAAAAAGCCCCAAAGTGCCTACTGCTCTCTCCAGTAGAACCAAATCACCCTTTCTCTCCAACATATATCGACCCCAAGCACTGGGTTCAGGATTAGTTCCAGTATATAGATTAGGGGTTCCCAACCTAAGGCCCACAGGCCGGATCTGGCCCATGATGCCATTTCATGTGGACCCCTGCCCTCCAATGGCATTCAAGAATCAAGCTGTTTGGACAAAATGGCTGCCACCACCCATCGTGCAGGCAGGGCAAAATAGCCATCTGCCCCTCAAAGCTGACTGAGAGAGCATGACCCAGCCCCTGGCTTGAAAAGGTTGGGATCCCTTGATCTAGATAATAAACAGGTGAAGTTATAAGAGTTAATATGTAGTTTGAAGCAACCACCTCATGTGGTTGTGGAAGTGGGACTGCAGCAGTAGTTTACCCTTCATACCCTTCATACCCTGGATCCCTGGCCCATCCCTGTCAACCCGCAGCTCCGGAAAAACAGGACCTGCGCACATCGCTTGTGCGCAGGTCGCGTTCCAAGCATGCGTGGAAAGGTTTTACCCCTTCCACGCATGCGCGGAAGTGCTACGCCGCTTGCGCAGCCCTTACGCAAGCGACGTAGCGCTTTCTCGCATGCATGGAAGGGGTAAAACCCTTCCACGCATGTGCGGAAAACGTTTCCCCCGCTGCCAAATTACGGGGTTTTGGCAGTGGGGGCCGGGTTATGACGTCAATCGACGTCAATTTACGGGGTAATCCCGGCCAAATCGGGAAGGTTGACAGGTATGCCCTGGCCATTTCCCTCAGACTATGTAGCTTGTGGTCAGTCCTAAACTTTCTTCAGGCGTTCTGGGTGTGAAGAATAAGTCTATAAACATTTGCACATGTGCTGGAGGAAGGACACAATTTTTTCCCTTTGCTTTGTCCTTTTGTCCTATACCTCACTGGCCTAAAATTAGGCAGGGTAGGCTGGCCCTTAGTTCATCAGTTCCTTCCCCAGCCTGGAAATGCTCCTTATTTCAGACTACAACTTCCAAAATACCCAGTTAATTTAGTGGTTAAGATGCTGAGCTTGACGTTTGGAAGGTTGGCAGGTCAGCAGTTCGTGACTCGAGTGATCACTGGTCACCTGTCCCAGCTCCTGCTAATCTAGCAGTTCAAAAGCAAGAAATTGCATGTAGAAGGTACCACTTCGGTGGGAAAGGTAACGGTCTTCTGTGTACTTCAGTGTCTAATGCCTGTCATACTAGCAAAGAAACATTTGCAGATGCAGATAAATGCTGGCTCTTTGTCTGTAAACGGAACATAACTTCTGAAGAAGAAATTTCCGAAAGACCGAATACCGGATCGAGTTTCAGGTCTTTTTCAAGTTTTTGTGAAGCATAATGTATCAGCAATTACTGAGAAGGATCCATTTTCATTTATGGACTATATATCTACAGAAAAAGAATGTTATTTATTGAGAAGTATCATTGTTTATTTTGGACATTACAAATGGAAGGGCATCTTTGGATAGCCACAATACATTCATCAAAACTTCTTTGCCTCAAACGGTTTTTGTTCTTCTTGTGGTGTAAGCGGATATGAGCACCGACTCCTAGAGTCAGATATGACTGAGAGGCCTTTACCTTTACTACCTAATTAGTTTAATTTCTGGGGAAATTGTGGGCATTATAAGTGATATTTTTCTTTTTAGAAAAATCTACGTAGGGAGGAAAGTTCCTTCACTGTTACAAGGATTAATTTTTCCCCCTAGTTATTTTCCAAAATCATTTTTAAAAGGGACACGTGGAGCTCTCTTTTAATAAAATTTTGATAGATCACGCTTACGTTTTGTGCCAGTTTGTTATGAAAACTAACTGTTGACAGGATTTTAAAAAGAAGAGTGACAGGCAGAGCATCATGTAATGCAAAGAGTTGCTTTTTGTAAATTGGAACAAGTAATGCCAATGAGTTAAAGTAAATAACTAGAACAAATTACTTTTAAAAAAAGTAATTGTCCAAACTCTGTTTAGGACAGAGGGATAGGAAAAGGCACCTGAGAGAAGTTAAAGCATGGCAAAGTGTTCTCTTTCTCCATTCATTCTCAGCTTTTCCTTTGTACTTTCAGACTCATCACAAGAGTTGCAGCGAAGGAAGCGCTTAACGCCCCTAGCCCTTAGTGTAATAATTGCCTTTGGCAGCATTGTTGGGTTCGTTCTCGTGACTGCGGTGGTTGCTTATCAATTCAGAGAAAGGTAATATTTATCTCCCGTTCATTAATAATGTTTCTCAGAAAACTACTCTCACTCATTATTCTGTTGTCTGTCTGGACATCCCACTATGGTAATGTCATAGACCATGCAGCCAGAGACTCAACGCCGAGTGTTGGGTGGTGATAAATAACCTGAGCAAAGGGGCCAATGGCTATAGGATGAATGAGCCTCTTTGGGTGGGGTGATGCCCCCCCCCAATGGAGGAAATGTCACTGGAAACCATCGTATTGGGCCCAATGGCAAAATGAGCAGAGGAGGAACTATTTCACTATTCCTATTCCCAACGGTCACGGAGGTAGAAGAGGTTGTGAAGGCACACCTTGTTAATATCCTCAAGGCTGTGGCAGTCCGTTGCAGCCCTGGTGTTAAATCCTGCATTTCTCATTTCATATGTGCCACAGGAGATAGCTCCGAGATCATAGTGTGTGGGTCACTCCATGGCAAGCTGGGATCCACCTTAAAACAAAGTCAAGCCAATGGCATTTTTCCAGGGGGAAATGATTTGCGGGGAGGGGGAGTTTACTCAGATACGAGCCCGTCACGGACAACATTAATCTGAAAAAACTCAAAACAGTTGGAAAATAAAAAAGCAGATGGAAAAAAAAACAGATTTAAAGGCATATGGTAAACGAGCAGGTCACTGCAAAAAAGGCAGAAACAGAAAGCAAAGGGGAAAGCCAAGGTCAATTCATCTCCATTTCAAAAAGACCCATTTCTAGCCAAAGAGCTGTCTGCATCTGCAGACATTTCCGTGGACATGTGGCGTGCATGACTAGATGCCGGAGTGCACAGAATGTTGTCTACCTTCCCACCGATGCGGTACCTATTTATCTACTTGCAATTTTTCTTGCTTTCAAATTGCTAGGTTGGCAGGAGCTGGGACAGACGACAGGAACCTATTCCATTCACAGCATTTGGGTCTTGAACTGTTGATGTGTTGACCTTCCGGTTGTCAAGAACAGCATCTTAGCCACTAAGCAGTCGTCTTCTTGATGTTGCTTGTATTTTATTTTTTTTAAAAAAAACTCACTTGCTTGGCACATAGAAATAACACTTCTCCTTGTCTCTCCTATGCCGGCACGCTCAGAACGCTGCAGTTCAGAGGATTCGGAACAAACTTTTCATTCTCCTTTGGCTATTAATGAGCCAGACAGTTGATTCCCTGTGTCCTCCTCTGATGCCAGTTATTTTATTTTATTTTATTTTGGGATGCAATTGCTTAGTGTTATCAGATATTGTGTGTACACTGCCCAGGGTGGGAAATTTCCCAAATGGGCGGTATAAAAATGTAACAAACAAACAAACAATTTATTTACCTTTTTCTCTAGTGAAGAGGTTCCTGAGGAGACTGAGCGTCGTGCATCTGAAATCCAGTAAGTACAATGCAGAGAAGACTCGAACATGTCTAATCCAAGAAAAGCAACTTTTGCTCTTGAGATAGGGATAAAGGTTTAGTGGAAGGGCAGGCAGGAGATAGAAATAATTTCACCAAATAGGCATGGGATGACAAGGTATCTATGGTGAAATGCACTCTAGGTACTTTTGGTGTATGAAGACCAAGACACAGGACACAGCCTCGGGCTGGGTTAACTCAGGTTTATTGCATCGTGGACAGAGGGAACATGAGGTAATGGCGGATCGATAGCTCTTTTTATACAGCAGTAATACATTTGAACGTGGTGCCATGGTAGCCCATTGGCTACTGCCTGCGTGACGTCATTGCGAGTCACGCCCTTCTTGTCCAGGTGTAGGTAGTGGCGGGAAAGCTTCCCGCGCTGTTGCCTTTGATGAGTTCGGACCAATAGAGCTTGGACGCTCGCTGCTGCCAGCTGGTGGTCATTAGCTCGCGTCCTATTACAGGGTTTATATGATACAGCTGAAGGTTACATTGTTGCTATAGGCAAGGTTACATTGGCTCCGATACATTGTAATCCATGTGGAAGGAAAACCATTAGAACACAACACCCCTCCCCCCTAGGATGAGACAAAGTCTCGAGCCCCCACTCAAACACGCTCCCCCCCCTAGGAGACAAAGTCTCTCAGCCAAGATGGCTTATTTCGAACACGCTGGGGTCTCGATGCGGGCTGCCTTTGCCCGGGTTTGCTACCTTCTCTTTGTCCCCTGGTTTCCTGCCCTGTAATTGGAGAGGGAGACTCGTTAGTGACTTGCCGCGGCTCCGCGGCGTTGTTGGGAGGTGTGCTCTCTCTTAGGGAAAAACCGGGGGCACTGGGGACTAACGAAAAACCCCTCTTCTCGCTTGGATGGGTGGGGGAACACTCCTGAAAACCCCCCCGGCTCGCAAAACCAAAACCAAAATTACATTCGGGGGCAGCGGTCGCGAATTCCTCTCCCCCTTCCCCGGCCTCTGATGGAACTGGTTTATCAAAAGGATATGAGTCGGGGCCGCTGCTTCTTCCTTCCCCCCTTGCTTGGGACTGTTGTCCGCTGATGTCTCCCCCTTGGGCTAAACGGGTGGGGGAGAACCCTAACGCTGAATCCTGTTGATGAGCCCCACTGTCCGGTACGCTCACTCGGTGCCTCAGCTGGTCCGCGTGCCTCCTCCAGAGGAGACCTGTGCTGGTCTCGACCCGGTACGACACTGGCCCCGTCTGTTCTACTACCGTCCCCGGCACCCAGGCTGGCCCTGCGCTGGCATAGTTTCTACAGTGAACAGGGTCGCCGGCGGCGAATCCTTTCGAGACTGCCAGCCCTATGTTTTTTCCCTTCTCCTCGACTCTCGTCGGGTCTAGCCTGGACAGAATCGTGGTCAGTTTTCGCCGCATCAAGAGCTCTGCCGGCGAGTAACCTGACGCTAAGGGGGTCACCCTATACGCTAATAAGAACTGACATACTTGGTGATTTAGGTCCCCCGGGCCCATGCGCCGAAGCGCATCCTTTGTTGTGCGCACCAACCGTTCCACTTGGCCATTCGTGGCCGGGTGAAACGGTGCGGATGTGACATGCCGAATTGCGTTCGCCGCCATGAATGCTCCGAACTCCGAGGAGGTGAAGCAACTCGCGTTATCGCTGACTAACGTGTCGGGTAAACCGAACGTGGAAAAGACTCTCCGTAGCTGGCTAATTGTCGTGGCGGAGGACGTGCTCTTTACTGGGATAACCTCCAGCCACTTGGAGAACGCATCCACCACCAGGAGAAACATGGTTCCTCGGAATGGGCCAGCGAAATCTATGTGTACTCTGGACCACGGCCCCCTTGCTGCGTCCCATTCCCTATGCGGGAGGCGAGCCTCCTCTGGACGGGATCCCTGACATGCCTCACAAGTGCCGACCATGTGCTCAATGTCCGCGTCCAGTTGTGGCCACCAGAAATAACTGCGGGCCAGCGCCTTCGAACGAACGATCCCCGGGTGGCTGACGTGCAGCAGTTTGAGCACCCTCGGCCGCATGGATGTAGGGACCACCACCCGTTGGCCCCACAACAGGCACCCCCTTTCTAGGGACAGCTCTAGCTTTTTTCGAAAGAATGTGTCGAATTCCGTGCTCGGGGACGATGCCGGCCACCCCTTCTGTACCCATGAGCTAACCTTTTCCAGCGTTTTGTCCTTGCCTGTCGCCCTAGCAATATCGGCTGGTACTAGTGGGGGTGCGTCTAAGACCTCGATTAGCAACACCTGGCGGTCTCTTTCTACTCTAGCCTTTTGGTCATCCGACAGGGGCAAAGGGGATCTCGAAAGTGCATCAGCATGGCTGATCTCCTTTCCGGGCCGGTACTCCAACTCGTGTTGGTATGCGTTGAGAAAGATAGCCCAACGCAGCATTCTCGGGGATAGGATCTGCGGCGTGGGCTTGCTTGCCGTGAAAATCCCTAACAGGGGCTTGTGATCCGTTACAATTTTAAACGGGCGGCCATACAGAAAGTCGTGGAACTTTTTGGTCCCCGCTACTATGGCTAATGCCTCCCTGTCGGTTTGTGCGTAATTTCGCTCTGCCAGCGTGGGTGGCGGCTCCTTGTTCATCAAGCTGCGCTGCACCTCCTTGTCTTTCAGGCCACACAGCACGCCGTCCCTGAGGGCCATGTCTAGGATGTCGCCCCATTTGCAGGGGACGGCGGCTACCCTCATGGCGGCCACGAATGCCTCAACCGACTCGTCCGGCGCTTGGACTCGCCTCCAAAACGCGCTCCGAGCGGGAAACATCGCCCTCGAGGGTTGGAAGCGCTCCCGTAGCAGCTTCATGATGTCGTCCGCCTTAAATTGGCTCACCTTCTTCGGAGCGATGATGCCCACCAGCGTCCGCTTGGTTTCCACCCCAAGCATTCTGGTGAGGATGGCCCTCTTCCGCTCCTCATCGTCTTCCTTGACTCTGAGTTCCACCAGCGCCGCCTGGAAGTCCATCTCCAACAGCTCCCAGTCTTGCGGTTTGGTGATGTTGAACCCGCTCTGTGCCCTGGCTGCTCCTTGGGGATCCATTATCCCACCTTCGTCGCCAATTTGGTGTATGAAGACCAAGACACAGGACACAGCCTCGGGCTGGGTTAACTCAGGTTTATTGCATCGTGGACAGAGGGAACATGAGGTAATGGCGGATCGATAGCTCTTTTTATACAGCAGTAATACATTTGAACGTGGTGCCATGGTAGCCCATTGGCTACTGCCTGCGTGACGTCATTGCGAGTCACGCCCTTCTTGTCCAGGTGTAGGTAGTGGCGGGAAAGCTTCCCGCGCTGTTGCCTTTGATGAGTTCGGACCAATAGAGCTTGGACGCTCGCTGCTGCCAGCTGGTGGTCATTAGCTCGCGTCCTATTACAGGGTTTATATGATACAGCTGAAGGTTACATTGTTGCTATAGGCAAGGTTACATTGGCTCCGATACATTGTAATCCATGTGGAAGGAAAACCATTAGAACACAACAGTACTGTAAAGGTAAACGTCGCCCTTGCTTGAAAGCCAGTTGTATCTGACTCTAGAGTTCAGTGCTTATCTCTGTTTATAGCCAAGGAGCCAGTACTATCTGAGCCTGCAGACCTTTCCATGGACATGTGGCAAGCATGAATAGTCACCGGAGTGCAAAGACCACTGTTTACCTTCCCACCAAAGCGGTACCTATTGATCTACTTGCAATTTCTTGCTTCCGATCTGTAAGGTTGGAAAGAGCTGGGACAGAGATGGGAGCTCACTCCGTTGTACAGCACTTGGGTCTCGAACTGCCGACATGCCAACCTTTCAGTTGTCAAGTTCAGCATCTTAACAACTAAGCCACCGCAATCCCGAAACACCCTCTACAACTCAGCTATTGAAAGTACAAGGCATTTTGTAGGAGCAACCCTGAGATGCGACAGACTGCAGTCAATCAGCGCTTGCTTGCAATCAATTTTAGCAAGCGTTTATGGGAATATTATAGCCCTTCACTAGGCTCGACTCCGGAGCAGGAAAGTACATTACGTTTAAATGCAAAGCTTCAAATTGTTTCCTTTTGAGAGGCTAATACTCCCAGAATTTTCCAGCCAACAAAACCAGTGGGATTATGGGAACAAGAGTCTCGAACAGAGTTCCTCAAACATGGCTCTCCAGATGTTCTTGGACTTCAATTCCCAGAAGCCATGACCAGAAGGTGTGCTGACTTGGGCTTCTGGGAACTGAAGTCCAAGAACACCTGGAGAGCCATGTTTGAGGAACCCTGGTCTAGAAAGTGCATTTTCCACACCCTGCTGAAATGAAGTGGTGGACCTCTTTGCATCCAATCCAAGAAGGAGGTTTAAAAAGGAGCACTTGGAACGAGCCTCTTGTGTTTGTAATCAAGTGCTCTGACATTATGGAATACAGAAAAATGTGTTTCCAGAATCCTAGTCCTCAAAATACAGAAATGGGCATGTTTCCAGTTTATGTATTATTATTTTAAAAAAATCTTCATGGAAACCAAGAAGCATGATCTACATAACCATAAGCAAAGATGTCGAATTGGAGAAGGCTCGGAATCAACTCCCAGTCTAGAGAATTTGGTAGGTCAGAATGTTAAGTTTGTTGGCTGATATAGATGAGACCCATTGAAACTGTGAATCATGTGGCCATGGACTGGATGGTTTGTGAGTTAGTTTCCCCCCCCCCTGAAAGTGTTACCCAAACTGCTTAGGAGAAAGGGGCATGTGTAGACCCCGTCCGCCATTTTGCCCACTCAACTCAGTCTGAAACTGTCATGGTGACAGGATGAAAAGGGGTGCCGGGGAACAGAGTGTAAATCAGAGGAAAGGAAATGTGGAGCTTGTGTATGGTGGCTCTGTCTCTAGCTGTAACCTCTGGGATATGATATCTTTCTTCCACAGGCCAGAGACTGATCAGCAACGGAGAGCCAGTCAGCGGAGGCCAAGCGAGCGGAGGCTAAGCGCACGGAAACCAAGCATGCAAAAGCAAAGCATGCGGAGACCAAGCGAGCGGAAAATAAGTGCAGTCTGAAGAGAATAAGCCAGACCTGCATAAATAGCAACCCTCCGAGATGGGAAAGTGAGTATTGGGCTCAGCTTGAAAGAAAGAGTCTCTTTTAGAGACTAGGCACAGTTGCGCCTCTACTTGAACAGACATTCCCTTACAAACCTGGTGTATTCATTGGTGGTCTCATGTATTGGCTAGTGTAATGCTCTCTATGTGGGGCTGCTCTTGCGCCTGATACAGAAACTTCAGCAGGCCCAGATCGCAGCTGCCAGGTTGGTGACAGGGACGAAGGATTCAAACATGTTTCTCCAGCCCTGGCAGGCTAGACTTCAACTTGTTGCCTGTCCCCTTCGATACCAGACAAAGGATGCTCTAACATTCAACCTTGACGGTTTGGGACCTTCCTGACTGTTGGAGCATCTCAACTCACATCACCCATTGATCTCAATCTGCGTTGCTGCAGGTGCCAAGGAAGATGGCGACAAGGAATAGAGCAGTGTGTCTCCACATGGGCCCTGGGCCCCACAGGAAGCCTAAGTTCCCAGAAGCCTAAGTCAGTACATTGGCTGATCAGTGCTCTTTGGAATTGACTTAGGCTTCTGGGAATTGGAGTCTAAGTACCAAATGGTTGGGAAGCACTGGAAAAGAGCTTTCCTGGTGGCAGTGCCAACACATTGGTATTCTCTACTGGTGTAGTTATGCCAGGCCCCATTGTTAGCCAACTGTACTCTTTAAAGAGACTTTTAATAACATTCACCCCTAATGGCCAGTTAATAAGAGTACGTTTGGACAATGCCACCCATGGATACCATCAATCAATATAGTTTGTATATGTTGTACACTGCCCAGAGTGGGAAAATTTCCCAGATGGGCGGTATAAAAATGCAATTTTAAAATAATAGATAGATACATAGATAGACACAGTAGGTAGATACAGTAGATGGATGGGTAGGTAGGTAGGGTGGTAGGTCGGTTGGTCAGTCTGTTGGTCTAAAAGTGTCCAGTTCCTGCCCTGGTGCTTGCTGTCAGAGCAACGCCTAGCTAAGCCCTTCTCCCAGACAAAGCCACCTCTGTCTGTAGAGTATCTGTCTTGTTGAAGTCCTAGAACAGAGGATATTAGTACTGTATTTGTAGACCAAGAAACCCAAACATCCCATTATCTATTGCCCACTTTTCAGACATCAAAAGGTGGTGGTGTGTGGAGGCTTCAAATTCTGTTTTCCATGTTAGTGATTCTAGCCTGTCTCTCTTCCAGGTAAACACAAAATGATCATCTTAGGCCAGAAAATCCCCAGCATTCAAGTCTGGAACAACATCAGACGAATCCACAGATCATCTAACGGAAATCATGACGTAATAATCAAGGGCTTTGCTGACATGCACTCACCCTAAAAGAAAGAAAGAAAAGACCATCCTATTTCTTGACAATAATAAACCCTCCAGCATCCATTTGTGGCTGTGATTATGTTATTTCTTTAGGATAGATTGGTTTTAATTCTATAGTAATAGTAGACAGAGTGACTGCAGTGGTTCAAGTGGTTAAGATGCTGACTGGAGGCAAAAGATCAGCAGTTCAAAACCCAAGTACTGCATGATGGAATGAGTGCCTGTCTCTGTCCCAGCTCCTGCCAACCTAGCAGTTAGAAAGCAAGAAATTACAAGTAGATAAATTGGGACCACTTCGATGGGAAGGTACCTCTTTGGTGGGGAGGTAAACAGCATTGCATGCACTCCGGTGTCTAAGCATGCCTGCCACACGTCCGGAGAAACGTCTTCAAACGCAGACAACGCTGTCTCTTCGGCTATAAACAGAGATGCGCACTGAACTCTAGAATCTGATACGATGGGCTTTTGAGCAAGAATGACCTTTACCTTTCATACTAGACAGATAAAAAATGAAGATCCCTCTATATATAAATATATATTTGGTGTTGGAGATCCATGGACGGCTCATTGATGCTTCGAATAAGCAGCAAAGGTTGTTTAGAGTAAAAGGAAAAGTAGTGTTTATTAAAAGTTCTTCACGTTCAGGATGCTGTAGCATTTGTTTGCTGGCATCTCACTCCAAAACACACACACACACCAAATTTCACAAACTTCAAAGTAACAGGGAAGAAAGTTTATTAGAATAAGAGGTAATAGGTATGGTAAGCTATGAGTACGGACTGCGGTGGTTTAGTGGTTAAGATGCTGAACTTGATGACTAGAAGGTCGGCAGGTTGGCAGTTTGAGACCCTAGTGCTGCATGATCGTTTGAGCGCCCATCTCTATCCCAGCTCCTGCCAACCTAGCAGTTTGAAAGCAAGAAATTGCAAGTAGATACATGGGGACCACTTTGGTGGGGAAGGTAACAGCATTCCGTGTGCTTCGGTGTCTAGTCATGCCTACACCACAGAAACGTCTGCAGACTCACATAGTGCTGACTTAATGTAAGACCAACGTGCACAAGTGGGGGTTGCTGACCGACAACAACACGTGCCGTGAATGTGGAGAGAGACACAATCCTACTCATTTACTGATCTGCTGGTTACTGCCAAAAACATGCGCCAATGAGGATTTACGTTTGGCCAATTACAAAGCCAAGAAAGTGGCTTCATTTTGGTAGTCCAGGGTTTGAGCGGGACACAAAAGAAGAAAATTCCTCCACTATCTTCAAAGAGGAGAAACGGTCAGTACTGATTCCAGTCCCCCCGCCATCTGAAATTGGAAGGACAAGCAATGATATCCAGATAGTCAGAGAGTTTGGTCCTAAGCTCTGCCTCCCTTGCAGTTTGTGGTGCCCTTGCTTTTGAGAACAAACAGCCCACTGGGTAAAGATGGTAAAGGTCACCCATGCTCAAAAGCTAGTTGTATCTGACTCTAGGGTTCAGTACTCATCTCTGCTTATAGCCAAAAAGCCAGCGCTGTCTGCTTTTAAAGACATTTCCAACTCCTAGGTGGGCAGGAGCTGGGCCAGAGATGGGAGCTCACTCTGTCATGCAGTACTCGGGTCTCAAACTCTGACCTTCCAGTCTTCCAAGTTCAGCATCTTAACCACTAAGCCACCACAAACTAACAGGCTGGATCTCTATAGCACCATCCGCTTGAGTGGCACTGCTTGTCACCCTGAAGCTACACAGATCACCATAGCTTGTGGCTCTGCTTTATGACCTGCCATGGTTACCTAGGCATTCCACAAGGGGAAGGACCTACTAGTGACAGGAAACCATTCTGGGCCTCAGTGGAGGAGAAGGTGGGATGATGGGCTCAGTTAGAGCTCCCTGAGCACTGGATGCTTAGAAAACCAAGGGGTCTGGGTTGAAAGATCATTTCCCAGGATGTCTACAACTCTACAACCTAGAAGAGAAGCAAAAACATCATGCCACCTGGGAGCTCTTTTGGGTACGGGACGTCTTGGCCAGCATTGCTTCTGACAGGTGAGAGATTGGAACACCAAACCACCAGAAGCAAGAACATTACTCCATCTTCCACAATAATGTTGACTCTGATAGGTAGCCATGGTTGTTTCTGAGTTTCAGGCAGGATTCTTCACAAGCCCCATAGGAAGCTGTAAATGGTCTCCCATACCGTCTCAAAGCTGGTCCGACCCGGCTTAGCTTCTGAAACCAGAGAAGACTACGTGTTTGCGGTAATATTGTGGTTTAAGGAAAGCAGGGGCCTAATAATGGGTTTTAGCACCACATGCACCTGCTTACAAAATTGTGGATCAGATTTTACCACGCTCCAACAAAATCTCCCAGGACTCGTCCTTGAAACTCACGCACTGGAGGGGAGATAAAAGGGGAAGCATCTCAGGCAGAACATACAATGTTCCAGGGCCGGATTGTAAGGAGTCGTGGGAGTCAACCATGGCCCTGAAGCCTGAAGGAGAAAAAATTAAGGAGGGTTTGTGATCCCGCGTCCTCTCCCTGTTTCCCAGACCCTCCGGATGGAGGAGGTTGTGAGATCCCTAACTGTCTTTGAAAATGTAATCAAATCACATGGGAAATGGGCATCAAATTGAGACTGTTTACATGAAATAAGAAATCCCAGAGGTTGGAGATCAGGCAGCACAAGTGGGTTGTGCCAACTCATGGGCAGCTGTGGACCATACCTGTCAAGTATTGGCCAGGAAATCCCATATTTCATCCCTCTTTAACGATCATTCCCGTGGCCAATCCATATTTTGGCTGGCCAGGAAAGAGGTTACTGTACATGCGTGCATGCGCAAAGGGGTTCTGCGCATGTGCAAAGGAGTTGTTGCTGCACATGTGCGCCCGGGCCGGAGCAGTTCCCGTATTTTCCAGAGCCGTGCTTGGCGGGTATGCTGTGGATGCACAAATGAAATCCAATCCAGCTAGTCTATCTTCAGGTTGGGATCTCACTGTAAAGGTAAAGGTAAAGGTTAGGGTTGCCCTTGCTCAAAAGCACTGTCTGTGTTTGCAGACATTTCCATGGACATATGGCAGGTACGACTAGAGTTTGAAAGCCTAAAAGTGAACTGAATGCTGTTACCTTCCCATACCTATTTATCTATTTGCAGTTTCTTGCTTTCAAACTGCAAGAAGCTACGACAGACAATGGGAGCTCACTCTGTCATGCAGCACTCGGGTTTCGAACTGCTGACCTTCTAGTCGTCAAGTTCAGCGTCTTAACCACTAAACCACCGCAGTCCTCTGGATCTCACTGTAGGTCTTGTTTTAAGATTGAGAACCCTAAAGCAAGAGTTCAGGAATCCTAAAGTTCATAGTCAATTCTTCTTAAATTATAAATGCCATTTCTAGCTTTGCCCCTAGGCACATAAACTAGCACATGTGCTACCTCCCTCATTCTCCGGTTTGCTGAGGTTTTAAGTAGCTTTCTTCTACATCTATCTTTGCTCCAGGGCACATCTTTTCCTCTTCTTGCATGTGGTTGACTGAAGCCTACGTTAACATTTCTGTCATGCCGGATCGGTGGCTACCTTTTGAAGGAACATCTGTTAGCATCATTCCAGATGGAGACATGGAAAATGTTTTTGCCTGCTGTTGGTTCCGGGGAAATATGTCTACCGACGGTCTCATTTTCATCTACGAACTATCACCGGTGGCCAAATACCATTATGGAAATGCCTACACTAAGCGGGAGTCTATAGGATCACAGTGTTCGCTTTACATCCACAATCTAACAATGAAGGACGAGAACGTCTACATGGTCTATAAGCAAAGATATGAAGAGTTTCCATCTGACTATGGGGACATATTCCTAATGATCAGGCAAAAAGGTTCTGTGTACATTTCCTGCTTAAGCCCACTTCTTAGGATCCTCTATCAAAATGTTGTGCGCTGTCTTGCTTCGTTAAACTGAGTTTAATGTTAAGAATGGCGAAAACACCAGGGCATAGGTAGCGCAAAGGAAGAACTGGTCCCGTCAGGTTCCATGTCCCTTTCACACGTCCTTTACACTAGGGATTCCCAACTTTTTTCAAGCCAGGGGCTGGGTCACGCTCTCTCAGTCAGCTTTGAGAGCTGGATGGTCATTTTGCCCTGCCTGAATGATAGGGGAAGCCTTGGAGGGGGGGGGACATGAAATGGCACCCAGGGGCCAGATCTGGCCCATGGGCCTTAAGTTGTGAACCTCTGCTTTATGCTATATCCCATAAGAGGGTCATTCCAAATGCTCCTTTTTTATACTCCATTTTGGATTGGATGCAAAGAGGCTCATCACTTCATTTCAGCAGGGTGCGGAAAATGCACTTTCTAGACCAGGGCTGCTCAAGCTTGGTGCACCACGCGTTCTTGGACTTCAATTCCCAGAAGCCCAAGTCAGCACACCTGCTGATCAGGGCTTCTGGGAATTGTAGTTCAAGAAGACCTGGCGCGCCAAGGTTGGCCACCCCTGCTTTATACACCTAGGAAAGGCATGACATCTTTTTCTCCCCCTGTTGCGTCCAGAAAAACACATTTAGTTTCACTTCTGACTATTGCTCCTGATAAAAGATTTTGAGTTTTTGATGAATGCTGTTTGCCAAGTCCTCTTGACTGACTGGGGAAGGTGTTTTGCATAGGGAAAGGGGAAAGGTCACCCTTGCTCGGAATTGAGTTGTATCCGACTCTAGGGTTCAGTGCTCATCTCTGCTTGTAGCCAAAGTCTGTGTCTGCAGACATTTCCGTGGACATGTGGCAGGCATGACTAGACACTGGAGTGCACAGAATGCTATTTTACCTTCCCACCGAAGTGGTCCCTATTTATCTACTTGCAGTTCCTTGCTTTCGAACTGCTAGGTTGGCAGGAGCTGGGACAGAGACAGGCGCTCATTCCGTCATGCAGTTACCTGGGTCTCGAACTCCAATTTTCCAGTCAATGAATCAGCATCTTAAACCACTTAAGCCACTGCAGTCCTGCAAAGGGAAAACAGGAGCAATAATAAGACACTAATAAGAAGAGCATGCATTGTTGTCCCATGCATTCAATTCGCCTCCAACCTATGAATGAATCCCCCATGTCCGAGAGCTCTCCAAAATGCCCTGTTCAGAACAGCTGTGCTTAGCAACTGTAAATCCAAGTCTGTGCCTACCTTTAGGGCAGGGGTGGCTAACCTTGATGCTCCAGATATTCTTGGACTTCAATTACCAGAAGCCCAAGACAGCACACCAGCTGATCAGGGCTTCTGGGAATTGAAGTTCAGGAACAACTGGGGCACCAAGGTTGGCAACCCCTGCTTTAGGGAGCCAATCCACTCCACAATTGCTGTTCCTCTTTTCCTGCTGTCTTCAATTTCCCCCAGCATTATTGTTTTTTCCAGAGAATCTTGCTTTCTTCTCATGATGTGTCCAAGGTATGGCTGCCCAGTTTCCTTTCGGTATGTGCAAATCCCATCAATACTTTTGTCACCCTTGCAACGTCACTGTAGGGTATTTATTTATTTATTTGGTTATTTATTTGTATTGATAGGCCACCTTTCTCCCAATGAAGGTCTCAAGGTGGTTCACAAGTTTTTTTTAAAAAAAAATCATTGAAACACAATAAATCACACATTTTTTAAAAAGTTAGCATTACTAAAAAAATACAGGCAAAATCTGAGACAGAACTGTGGGACTCTCCTTAGACTAGAGCCGGGATTCTCAACCTTTGGCCCAAGGGCTGGATACAGGCCAGTGCAACACTTCATGTGCCCCCTCTCCACATCCACCACATCTGGAAGTGCCATATGGTGGAGGAAGGGCAAAATGGCCATCCGACCACTGAATCTGTCTGAGGGAGTCTGACCCGGCCCCCGGCTTTAAAAGGTTGAGAACTCCTGGACTCAAGTTTAGAAATATCTCTTTTGCAGTGAGTGGAGACTACCGTAGCGATTTTAGGAAATACGACCTCTATGTTTCTAAAAACCAAGCTATATCACTTGAATGAAAAGATAAACTGACTGTCCAGGACCAGAACTGAGAAGTGACAATTACTGTAGTTATGTAACTAGTTACTTTAGAAAATATTAGGCTGTACTGATGGTCTGTTTCAAAATTGACTCAGTGAATATGGATACGGTTTCTTCATTGGCATATTTCCTAGTTAACTTTTAGTTATTCTTCATCTTCCAAAGTTATTTTTAAAAGGCATTTCAAGACCTTTCGGAGTAATTTTGACAGGGCATTTTCAGGTTTTATGGGACTTTCTAATGTATGGTAAGCATTTGTTTTTTAAAAGGATGGTGAAGCAACAGAAAAACAGCAGTACGATCAGCAATATTAGCTACTGAAGTTCCTTTTTCAGTGTTGTGTAATGAGAAAGACTGTAACAAGTAGCATGAGAAATTACTTTTTTTAAAAAAAACACAACAACTTTCCAGAACTGATCAAAGGAAAGGGATCCTTGGTTCATTGCAGATATATTAAAGCAAATGACTATGTTTTATGGTTCTTATATGATTTTCCCCTTGTGCCTTTAGAAACGAAAAAAGAGGCAACCATAAGGAACGTTGAAAAACCAGATGTGCTTAGACTAGCGATTATTGCTGGCTGCATGCTTGGGCTGTCTCTGCTAGTTGGGATGATTGCATACCAGAGAAACATACATTCTATAGGAAGGTATGTTATGTTATGTTTATGTTATGTTTATTGGATTTATACCCCGCGACACTCAGCCCAAAAGGCCGACTCAGAGCGGCTTACAACACAATAATATAAGTACAATTACAACAAAAAATATACATACAATTAATAAACATACAATTATAACAGTATAATAATACAAATAATCAATAATACAAAAATACAAGATATGGATCCAAAAATACAATATAATCATAACAAATCAAATATAGACACAATATAACAGCATGAAAATACAATAGGAAAACAATAATAATACAATACAGTAAATTGCACAATGAATTATACAACAGACATTTAATTACACAGTCCCTCGGCTACTGATGTCCCCAAAATGGAATCATTGATTTATTGATAATCCATTGTAAAACTTTTCACAAATGCCTTCTGTTTATCTGGCCGCCCGTCCATCCTTCCAACATGACAAGAACAACTTGAACAACAAATTTATTTATTTGTTTGTTTGTCAAATTTATACCCTGCCTTACTCAGCACAAGTGCAACTCAAGTCGGCTTACAGAATAAACAAATAAACACAATATACAGATATACATGAAAATACGGTAAAGCAAAATTACAATAAAGTAGTATAACAGTACAATCCAAGATATATCCCCACAAGAAAAGTACAAAAATACAATATGGAAATACCTTACACAAAAGTACCGTATTTTCCGGCATATAAGACGACTGGGCGTATAAGACGACTGGGCGTATAAGACAACCCCCAACTTTTCCAGTTAAAATATAGAGTTTGGAATATACTTGCCGTATAAGACTACCTCTCTTCCAATGCACACCAAATAAAAATTAACCCACACTCAACCCGAAGACGCGCAGCCCTCCGAGTCGAATGGGCAGGTTCTGGTGGAGAGCCAATCCACGCTCACGTTCTCCTTCTCGAGGTACAGGAAGATGTGTGCAGCTTGCTTCCCCTTGCTTCATACTCCCCGCACAGAGCAGGGACTCGGCTGTGGCACCCCCCACCATATGCGCCGGACATATGAAGCAAGGGGAAACAAGTTGCAGTTAAGTACCTGTCCTATAAGACGACCCCCGACTTTGGCACAGATTTTTCGGGGTTAAAAAGTAGTCTTATACGCCAGAAAATACGCAAATACTTTATAATACAAAAGTCAAACTGCTACCCAAAACCCACTTACTTATCGAAAAATGCCAAGATAGCAACAGGGGAGGATGGAAGCGCTCCCACTGGGCTACTGGCCAGAGGGGTGGGCCAAACTCTGTGCTAGGGGGAGGGAGTAGCACTCCCATTGGGCTGCTGGGGAGAGGGGCGGGGTAAACTCTGTGCTGGGAGGAAGGAGGAAGCGCTCCCATTGGGCTGCTGGTCAGAGGGACAGGGCTGTGCTGAGGTGACTGCACGGGTGCCCACAGAGAGGGCTCCGAGTGTCACCTTTGGCACGTGAGCCATAGGTTCACCACCACTGTTATATCACATGACTTACATTCTGACCGGCAGTAACATTTCTTGCTTGGCATTAAACTAATTTCTCACTCACTCAGGTAACATTTGAATGTCTTTAACCTTGTCTCTCTCCTTTCAATTGTGCTTCATGGTTTGATATTATGCGTTCTATTGTTGCTTTTTTTACACAAGCTGCATTCATGATTAATTTGATGGGGAATAACATGGGCTTCTCACTTTTCTACCGTCCCCACTCTTTTTTTAGAAGTGAAATAACAGGAGAAATCGCCATGCAGCATTTTAGGCACAGTCCCCAAACCAAGTAAGTACTGAATACCCTATAGGTGAGTGTGTGAATAATTTCATTTTAGAAACCTACCTATATATCTACTCACTTTTTGTCCTGCTTTTCCATTAAAAGAATATTGTTCAAGAAAGCTTAGTAAAGGTTTTCCTTACTTGAATGCCAGTCGTATCCAACTCTGACTAGACACCAGAGTGTACGGAAGGCTGTTTACCTTCCCACTGAAGTGGTCCCTATTTATCTACTTGCAATTTCTTGCTTTCAAACACCTAGGTTGGCAGGAGCAGGGACAAAGACAGGAGCTCATTCCGTCCTGCAGTACCTGAGAATCGAACTGCTGACTTGCCACCTTCCAGTCAGCATCTTAGCCACTTACAAACTTCTTAAAGGAATAAAAACAGACAACACCCTATTTAGCCAAAAAGTTATTAAAATCATATAAATCGACTTGAGTATATAACCATTAGGTAAAAGTAAAGGTGGAAATAAGGGATAAGACTATGTATGGAAAGAATACACAGGAGAGCTGTTTATTGATGAAAGTGGTGAACAGCCTGTCATAAATGGCACTACTGGGCCACTAATACTGGAGAGTGAGGTTAGAAGAGCTTTGCAAAGATCCAACGATGGGAAAGCAAGAGGACCAGATGACATCCGAGTAGCAATTTTGAAACTTCTGTCCAAAGTTAACATCAAAGAACTGGTGGACCTTTTAAAGACCATTTATGACATAGGGATCCTTTTGAGTGACTCATTGCTATCAACCTTTGTTACACTGCCGAAGAAACCAAACGCGAAGTCCTGTGAGGAGTACAGAAATATTAGCCTCATGAGTCATGCTCTTAAGGTCTTCTTGAAAATCATCCATAGTAGAATTTATAAGAAGTGCGAAGAAAGCACAGGCGAAACACAATTTAGCTTCCGGAATTCTATGGGTACGAGAGAGGCACCGTTTATGATGCAGGTCCTCATACAAAGATGTAGAGACATGAGATGTGACGTAAATGCATGTTTTATAGATTCTGAAAAGGCTTTTGACAGACGGCAGCATGAGAAGATGATCACAGCACTGAAAAAAATAGGTGTAGATGATAAATGTTTCAGAATCATCACCAACCTTTATTGGAATCAGGAAAGGTCACCCTTGCTTGAAAGCCAGTCATATTTGACTCGATGGTACGGTGTTCATCTCTATTTACAGCCCAAGAGCCAGATGTTTCTTGCTTTTGAACTGATAGGTTGGCATGAGCTGGGATAGAGACAGGCACTCAGGTACCAACCTGCCGACCTTCCAGTCATCAACTTCAGTTGCTTAACCACTAAGCCACCGCAGTCCCTGAATAACCATTAAAATCAAACAAAATGCATTCAGAGAAGTAAATTTTTTTTTAAAAAAAGATGCAGTTAGAATAATACTGTGGAGCCCACTTGGTATTACAAGCTGATATGGGATGAGATGGTTACCCTTTTAGTGATTTCAAAGGTAGTTGTATCTTCCGTCTCCTAGTTTAACTAATCAACAAACAAGCCCTAAGGCAGTGGCGGCGAAACCTATGGCATGCGTGCCAGAGGTGGCACTCAGAGCCCCCTCTGTGGGCACCCGTGCAGTCACCCCAGCACAGAGTTTGCCCTGCCCCTCTGCCCAGCAGCCCAATAGGAGAACTTCCTCCCTCCCTGTTCCGGACCCAACACTCCCCCAGCACTGAGTTTGCCTTTCCTCTCTCCCCAGCAGCCCAATGGGAGCACTTCCTCCCTCCCCCAGCACAGAGTTCACCCCGCCTCTCTACCTAGTAGCCCAATGGGAGTGTTTCCTTCCTCCCCTATTGCTGTGTTGGCACTTTGCAAAAAATAAGTGGGTTTTGGGTTGCAGTTTGGGCACTCAGTCTCTAAAAGGTTCGCCATCACTGCCCTAGGGTCCCCAGTAGCAATAGCAAGCAATAGCAATTACACTTATATACCTCCCCATATCGCTTAGTGCACTCTCAGGGTGGTTCACAACTTAATTAGCATTTTGCCCCCAATGTACTAGGTCCTCATTTTATTGACCATGGAAGGCTGAGTCAACCTTGTGTGCATCAACACATGCACACGTGTCACTCAAACTCTCAACAAGATGATCAGCTTTTAAGTTAATTGATGTAAATAAATCAGCCAGAGAGGTTTTGAAATAGAAAAAGAGAATTTTTATCTAGGTTTTTCAATCATAACATAACACAATATTACATGATCATGATGTATCATAATGCGTGCATGCATGGTCTTGGATCCACATTTAGTTCCAAGGACCCCCACCAACAATTTACCCAGCCTTTTATACCCTTCATATGCACCACACATGTGTTCTCTAGTTCAGATGTGCCCCCATGGGCGGTAGGTGTTTCACATTCCCATCTCGGCTCCACACCTCATCAGCATGTTCAATGATGCACATTCACCATGCCCCTCTGCTTGTCATGCACATGTCTGCTTACTTACATAAGACCCTTTTAGGTGCATTTCTCAGTAAACTAGCTGTAAAGAACTTTTAACTAGAGAGGGTTTCATAATTCCAAGATGGCTCTGCTTATGGTATAGTCTTATTGCATACATGGCTTTGTTAAGGAATATGTCAACAAACCTAAAATACAGTAATACTTCGCATAATGAAAAAACTCCATTCCACGGAGCTCTTCGCTATGCGGTTTTTAGCATTATGCGAAGCGAATGGGAGATGCTCTGGATAACGGGGAAAAAGTTTGTTATCCTGGGTTCCCATTCAAAAACCCCGCATAACGAACTCCCCCCCCCCCCGTTATGTGGGGTATCTCCCTTGCATAATGAACACATCCTTATGCTAATCTTTCATTATGCAATGTGTTCGTTATGCGAGGTATTACTGTATGCTATTTAATCATTGGGAGTGTCACACAAATATGCTAGGTAACAGCAGATCTTCTCAAAGGACATGTTGGACAGGTTTCATAACTTGCGATTTCACTGGCAGCAGCCAATTAACGCTGCATGTACCAACCTTCAAGCGGAATGATATAGCCCTGCTATTTAATTCTTCTTCAGGAGAGGTCCACATGGCCGACAGCCAGCAGCACAATTCATGCGCTCCAGATATCAAAAGCCCCAATATATGGCAAACAAAGGCAAACTGCCACGCAGGGGCAAGAAAAGACAGCGGAAAAGCTCCCCCAATGTGACCGAACCAAAGGAAGGGAAACATAGGCCAAGAAAGAAGAAAAGAGAAAATGCAGATAGAGCAGAAATCATTATGCAGTCAGCATACCAACAGACGCCTGAGGACGTGAGTAACAATTCTTTTAATCTTATCACCGACCTGCCATCAGAAAAAATCCCGAATGAGAACGAAATCTCACCAAGCCAAAATCCCCTCCACCCCCACAGCTGGAAATTATCACAAAACAATTGTGAGAAGCATGCCTAGTCTCTACAGAATCGCTCCTTGCTATATTTGACCGTCTCCACAAAATTCAGGAGCAGATCAATACCTTGGCAATGTCCCTGACTTTTTCTCAACTTCCAGCCAACCTTCAACAAGGGGTAACAGCTCAGAAAAAGCCACCAGATGCGCACACACACACGCAATGCTTCAGCCACCGGGAGCCCACATCAGAAGCCCTCCGTAAGCAAATAGAACAAAGCGCAGAGAATTTTACAAACCGACCAAATTGTGATAAATCTTCCTAGCAAAGTGATAACCTTTGCCAAAAGGCCTAAGAAACATACCTGGAGAATAGATGGTCACAAGATAGAACTGTGTATCCAATGCCACCCTTCACCTGGAGACGGACAGGATAAAGGTGGAGACGAGAGTGTGGATAGCTACTCTCAACATTTGGCTCAAAATTCTGTTTAATCCCAATGGCTTGGCGACTCTAACGCTCCAGGACAGCTTCCAATCAGCATGGAAAAGTACAATCCAATCCAGACTGCAGTATTTTGGACACTGCCAACCTCTCATACAGGCCATGTGTCTCAACCAAGCAAAACAGTCCATTAAACAGAGAACATTAGACACAGAAAGGCAAGAAGACCTAGCCAGGGCCCCTACCTTCCTGGCTCCAGAGTCTTGGAGACACATCGTTGCCCCGGCCCCGTACCTGCTCCAACTTGAGACACCGAGTCATCTCCGCTGCTCTGCAAGTATCTTGGCCGGACAAACAGCACATACCTGTACACCCACTGGCTGCTATCTGATGAAAGACCCACCTTCGCCCACAACACTGCCAGATTCTGTGCTGCAGCATGTAAGATCAGAAGAACAATCCTGGCAGGACCTTCACAGTGGTGGGCTCCAAAAAAAATTACTACCACACTGTGGGCATGGTATGGTGGGCATGGCCAAGGGAAAGCCCTGCGTTGCACCAGAGTTAGGACTACTTTATTTCAAAACTTGGATGGGCAGGGCCAGCCAGAATTTCTACTACCGGTCCTGGCGAACTGGTGCGAGCCAGCTGATGCCCACCACTGGACCTTCAGCCAATTAATCTACTAACCTCATAGCATAGGCTTAATAATAACTGTAACACTAGTGATCAATGTACTAATTTTACTCCAGAAATGCTCCTTTTTTAAGCTGCCTCTTTTAAACTTTTGCCTCTTGATATATTTTAGTACCCCCATTTTAACTTCTGTTCCCTTCTGTTCCCTGCTGGTCTTGGATCATAATAAAGATTGATTTGATTTGTGGCAAACCATCCAAGTCAACCTCTTCACTGCAAATCAGATAGTTGTCAGTGAGAATTTTGTTTTCAGACAAAGGAAGGAAGGATGGAAGGAAGGGAGAAAAGACTGGGAAAACTGAGGGAAAAGACTGTGATGTTCTGTCAGGAGCTCATCTTCATTTGTAGCCCATGAGATCTCTCTGTTTCCACAGGCCAAGAAATGAACGAAGATTCGGGATTTTAGGGCAGGTCTAGGTAAGTACCAATTTCAGCAAGAGGGAGACAAGATTGATGGGCAAAGGACTTTTCTGGAAAAAACAACTCCACAGCTTAAGCCAGAGATTCTCAACCTATTGCCTATGGTCCAGATGTGGTCCATGGCAGCATTTCATGTGGCCCACCACCACCTCCACCACACCAGGAAATGCCATGTGGTGCAGGAAGGGCAAAACAGCTGTCCGGCCCCCGAAGCTGTCTGAGGGAGCGTGACCCGACCCTCAGCTTTAAAATTAAAGTTGAGAACTCCTGGCCTAAGTTCTGCCATTTGACCTGACTTGAATCAACCCATTGACTCAAGGGAACTTTTAAAAAATCCAATTTGCCATGGATTTCATTGGCCTACTCTAACTGAGACTGGCAATTGGATTTGAGTGCCAGATTCTGGTATATCTACTTTCTCCATCACTACAAATCCTCTTCCAAAAGGTTGGTGAGACCCTATGGTGCTCCTCTCCTCACTATGGTGCTCCTCTCCCTATTCGAAAACTTCTAGTAGAGAGGAAGGATGTCTCAGCCTAAACCAAGCTTTTCCACTTTGTGAATCACTTCACCAGATACAATATTTGGTCTATTCTCAAGGACTAGAAGTGGGGTAGCTGCCAGTCTCCCTATGGCTGCCCCTTACAGTATATCAGAGAATAGGAAGAGGTGGGGAAAGAAGTTCTGGTCAGGCCACAGGGTCTTTATGCCTCTGGGATATTTGTATGCTCTTCTGGTTCTTCTGTTTCCCTTTGACCTCTGTGCCCTCAGTTCTGGTTCAGTTAATTGGCTCTGATCACCAATGCAAGCTTCCAGCATCCCCAGCTACAAGTAATCATGATTCCATGTTCTGGTGAAAACTGGTGGTACCAGCAGTGAAAATGTTTCTAGCTGTGGTTTTCTCCTTCTGATTCTAGGGCTTCCATGTAAACACGCGATCTTCTCAGCACAGACTATTGAATGCATTCAACTTGAGAACGCATCTGGTCCAATCTACCGACCATGTACATCACCAAACACCAGATGCCGCCTACGTAGAAATTGTGATGAAAGAATCAAGGGCATTCCAACCGTCTTCACAGCACTAACAGGGAAACCTACCCAGAACCCCAAAATCATACATACCATCCTGTCTCCCAAAACAACAATTAAAAGCTTCCAGTGCTCACTTCTGGCTGCATTCATTCACTTTTGCCATCCCTGATTTGAATTGGGTTTCTGTAGGTTCCACTGGCTGACCGCCATAATTTTACCACACACAGATCAGGGATGGGAAACATTTGGCCCTGTTCGATATGCACTCAAAGTTGTTGCAGAGAATAAGCAGCAAACGCCATTTAGAGAAAAGGGGGAATCGTATTTATTGTCTGATCTCCATCCAAGCGAGATAAACTAGTGGTAGTAGAAATACTTGGGAAGGAAAGAGAATGGGATGAATGGGGCAAGAATATTAATCTATGTCACGGGTGTCCAAACTACAGCCTGGGAGGCTTACTGCCAGCAACATCCCCTTCCTGTTGTGAACTCCCAGGTAACAGAAGGTCATAAAGCAGAGGTGTGAGCTAAGGTGGGCAGGATGAGTGGGAGGGGATCCATTTGGAAGAGAGACCTAATGACCAACTGGTCTGTCCATCAGTCTTACAGATCCATCATCATGCCTGTGGAGGACATAGTCATCTCACTTGATGTTCAAGATGGACCTTAGCTTCTGTTGGACCTTAGTTTGAGCGCTTTCGCCAACAGAAGCTAAGGTCCATCTTGAACATCAAGTGAGATGACTATGTCACCAACATCGCAGTTCTCGAGAAAGCGAATGTAAACAGCACTGAAGCTTCCATCATAGGCCATCGTCTTAGATGGATAGGGGCATGTCTGCCGTATGGATGGTTCCAGGCTTCCTCACTAAATACTTTATGGAAAATTTAGCTCTGGTACAAGACCTCGCAGAGCTCCTCTGAAGTGCTATAAGGACCAGCTGAAACAAACTATGAAGGTGTCAGGTATAAAATCACAAACTTGGGAGACAACGGCTGAAAATCCCCCACTTTGGCACCATACCATCTCTGCGGCTATTGATCAATTTGAAGGGGAATGCCGCAGACATGAAGAGACTAAGCAACAAGCATGGAAGCTTCGTCAAACCCAACCACGCCCTCCATTCAGTGTACTGTGTGTGGTCGCATGTTCCATGCCAGGATTGGTTTATGGAATCACCAGAGACACATTCACCAGCTGAGAAAATGACCTCTAGGAAAAATGCATGCTCGGATATGAGTAGCAGCCGCTGCCGGCGCAATGTTAGTTAGCCCTACCCTACATTCTGCCCTATTGCTGTATAGTGAAGTTGAAGATGAACATGTAGAGAAGATGCCTAAAGAAATTCAGTCTTACAGTCTTCCTAATGATGGATCTGTAAGACTGATGGACAGACCAGTTGTTCATTAGGTCTCTCTTCCAAATGGACCCCCTCCCACTCATCCTGCCCACCTTAGCTCACACCTCTGCTTTATGACCTCCTTCTGTTACCTGGGAGTTCACAACAGGAAGGGGATGCTGCTGGCAGTAAGCCTCCCTGAACCAAAGTTGAAAAGACCTTGAGAAGTTTGGATGGTGGGCTAAGTTGGCCCTTCCCAGGCCCTGGTTGTTGGTAGCCTAGAAGACCAAGGGACCTCTGGTGTCCAGTGGAATTGAAGATTTCCTAGGATGCCTAAGTCCCTAATACCTCTGAAAGAGGCAAGCCAAGCATATGGACAGTGCTTGGCATCTAAAGTCATCTCTGGATATTGGGCATCTTGGCTGTTGTTACTTCTAATAGGTGAGTAAGAGAGATCTTATGGGTAATAAAGACCTGGGGTAGTGATGACATAAGGAAAATAGAGTCAAACCTTTTTTCTTGGTTGTAAAAGTGGCATGAAAGCTGTCATGATGACTCAATATAAACCTGTGGTTCCCAATGTGTGGCACATGCACCATATTTGATTTTTTATGGGAGAGAGGACAATTCAAGAATGAACTATTAACAGTGAATGGCCTTTTAGGCTTCCTCCATGTGAACAGAAGTTCACTTTTGAATAACAAGAATTATATGTCACGGTGGTGGTGGTGGTGGTGGTGGTGGGCATCAGCATTTTAGGAATGCTTAGGTGTGGCATGGCCAAAAAAACCTTGGGAACCACTGTTATAAACAATCCTTCCACATTCTGTAAGGATGGGTTTGGAATATATCCAGATAAAAGCCCCTTTATCTTTAATCCCTATATGGCTGGCTGGTGAACACATCATCTAAATAATATTTCTACCTGTTGAATTCATCTGAGGTAAAAGAGGGAAAATTACCTGTCACTTAGTTTGAAGAATTAGCAAAACTAACAAACAGTTTCATATTTATAGTCAAAAGAACTTAAGGTTTAGAAAATTCAAGTACAAAAGAAAGTGGAAAGCACTGCTTTTCTACTCTCTGCTCCCAATACTTGATGGCAGCATTCGAACCCTCACCTAGTGGTTTAGTGGTTAAGACACCGAGCTAAATGACTAAAAGGTTTGCAGGTCAGTAGTTCGAGACCCGAGTACTGCATGATGGAGTGAGCACCTGGTTCTGTCCCATTTCCTGCCAAGCTAGCAATTCGAAAGCAAGAAATTGAAAGTAGATAAATGGGTACCACTTCTGTTGTTGTTGTTGTTGTTGTTGTTAAAGGTAAAGGTTTCCCTTGCTTGAAAGCCAATTGTATCCGACTCTAGTGTTCAGTGCTCATCTCTGTTTCAAAGCTGAAGAGCCAGCGCTGTCTGCTTCTGCAAACGTTTCCATGGTCATGTGGCAGGCATGACTAGACACCGGAGTGCACAGAATGCTGTTACCTTCCCACCGAAGTGGTCCCTATTTATCTATTTGCAATTTCTTGCTTTCGAACTGCTAGGTTGGCCTGAACTGGGACAAAGACGGGAGCTCATTCCGTCCTGCAGTACTTGGGAATCAAACTGCTGACCTTCTGCCTCCCAGTCAGCGTCTTAGCCACTTGAGCTACTGCAGTCTCTGTTGTTGTTGTAGTAGTAATAATAATAGTAGTAGTAGTAGTAGTAGTTATTGTTATTGTTATTGCTGTTGCTGTTTCTGTTGTTGTTGTACAAATCAACTATTTGATCCACATATTTTGTGATTTTCTCCAGGTTTTTTTTCCCAATTTGTGCATCTCCTGGTATAGCAATGTCAATAAACCAGACCTTCTTTTCCACAACAGTTATATCTGGTGTGTTGTGAGGCAGATGTCTATCTGTTTGAATTTTAAAGTCCTACAGGATCTTGACTCTCTCATTCTCTAAAACTTTCTCTACTTGATGTTCCCAATAATTTTTACAGCATTCAAATCCAAACTTCTGGCAAAGTTTCTGATGAATAATTTTTGCAACCCTGTTATGGCATTGCAAATAATCAGTCTGTGAAATTTTGCTGCATCCGCTGATCAGATGATTTACTGTTTCATCATTTTCATTACAAAGCCGGCATTTGCTATTGTTGGATACATGCTATGTTTTTGTCTTCGTGCAATTTGTTGGCAAAACTTTTTCCTGAGCTGCCAAGATAAATCCTTCCATTTCCTTCTTCAAAACTCCTGCTCTATTAAGCATCCTCATGCCTTCTATGTTTTTCAAGTAATGACCATGCATAGGCTTGTTTTTCCAGTTTGCAACTCGACTTTCTATCCTTTCCTTTCTGTATTCAGCTTTCTTCTTCACTGTTTTCAAAAGTCCTCCTTTGTTCACTTTCTGAAGCATAGGCTCTTCACTTTTCTTAATGTAGTCATTCAAGCTATGCTTTTCTTCCTCTGTCTGAGTCACCTGTAGGAGTCCTCTGCCACCCTCAGCTCTTGGTAAGTATAGACGATCAACATCACTTTTTGGGTGCAGGGCATGATGCATGGTCAATAGTTTCCTTTTTTTCTGCTCAAGGTTGTCTAATTCCATTTGGGTTCCATCAATTATCCCAGCTGAATAGCATATAACAGGCACTGCCCAGCTATTAATTGCTTCCACTCAGTTTTGACCTCCAGATTTTCCGGACCCGCTTTATGTATTTTGAAGAAGTAGTTCTTTTCACTAGGTTGTGTATCAGGTCATAAGCTTCCAGAACACCCAGGTACTGTACTTGTATCCCTCTTCTGACATTATTGCTTTGATACATCCTTCATTCTCTAACTCAAATTCATCATCTTTGACCATTTTGCCTGCCTTAAACAGTAATTGCTGAGCACTTGTCAATTCAGAATTGCATTCCTATGTCTTCACTAAATTTATTTATAGTTTCCAGCAGTGTGTTTAGTTCAGCTCTTGTCTTTCCAAATAATTTTAAATCATCCATATAGAGCAAATGTAAAACCTTCACTCCTTTCTTAGCCAATTCATATCCACAGTTTGTTCAATTTAGAATAGTTGTCAGTGGTGCCATTCAGTGGTGTACTGCTCCAGGTTCCCACCGGATCCCGGGAACCAGTAGTGGAAATTTCCCCAGGCCATGCCCACTTGGCCAGCCATGCCCACCTCCCTACCCCAGGCCATGTTAAGGCCGGCCAAGTGGGCGTGGACCACAGAGTTAGTCACGCCCACAGAGTTAGCCCCACCCGGGGTGGGGGTAGTAATTTTTTTTGCAGTGCATCACTGTCCATTGATAAGACAAATAGCAATGGTGATAATGAGTTACCTTGAAAAATTCCACACTTAATTTCAACTTCACCAAATTCTCTACAGGCCATTAACTTTACTCACCTTAGCTTCACTGAAGTCTTCATGACACATTAAATGTTGCTGCTAATTCCAAAAACGTTAAGGCATTTCTCAATCCAGCTGTGAGGAACTGAATCAAATGCCTTTTTATAGTCAATCCAAGCCATAAGCAAATTTGTTCCTCTTTTCTTTGAATTCTTCAAAACCAATTGTCAATTATTAGCTGATCTTTTGTTCCTCTGGAGTTTTTGCAGCACCCTTTCAGCTCTACAAGCAACAAGTTGTTGTTTTTCAAATGTCCATGTATCTTGTTTGCAATTACACCTGTGAGTACTTTGTAAGTTGTTGATAGACAAGTTATTGGTCAATAGTTTCCAGGCTCATTTCCCTTTTCTTTATCCTTCTGAATTAGGAGTCTCCTTCCAGTTGCTAACAATTTTTCATCTGCTGGTGTTAGCAAAGCCTGATTCATCTGGTGTGCCAATCTTGTATGCAAGTATGCGTGGAGTTCATCTAAACCAGGAGTACTCCAGTTTTTGACCTTCTTTGCCTGTCCTTGTACAGCTTCTTTTGTAATCTGAAAATCTTCCATTTTGATGTTTTTGTTAGATTTTCAACCTGCTTGATCCATATTGTGTTTTCATTATGATCCTGATTGTTTTCTCACAAGCTTCTCCAAAACTTCAGAGTGCTTTCGTTAGGCTTTTCACTTGTGCTGGCTTCATGCCCATTTTCTATGGTCTTGTAAAAATGATGTTGGTTAACTAGAAATTCTGAATTTTGCTGAAACTGCATTACAGTAAAACCCCTAGGTAAAGGTAAAGGTTTCCCTTGCTCGAAAGCCAGTCGTATCCGACTCTAGGCTGCAGTGCTCATCTCTGTTTCAAAGCCGAAGAGCCAGCGTTGTCTGCTTTCTGCAGATGTTTCCATGGTCATGTGGCAGGCATGGCTAGACATCGGAGCGCATGGAACGCTGTTACCTTCCCACCAAAGTGGTCCCTATTTATCTACTTGCAATTTCTTGCTTTCAAACTGCTAGGTTGGCAGGAGCTGGGACAAAGACGGGAGCTCAATCCGTCCTTATGTAACCCCTACTTATGTAAAAAGTCTGTTCTGTAGGCTTTTATGTAAATTGTTTTTTTATTTAACTTGAAGCAAACTCGTAGGAAAAATGATTTTTTTACTTAACTCAAAGCAAACCCATAGGAAAATGATATTTATGTAAATCGAAGCAACCCCATGGGAAAAATGAATTTTTTTACGTAACTGGAAGCAACCCCCAAGGAAATTGTGATATGTAAATTGGGATATTTATGTAAATCGGTACATGGTTTTAGTGCAAAAGTCATTATGTAAGTCAAATTTTTTGGAACTCGCGGCATATGTAAGTAAGGGTTTTCCTGTACTTGGTTATCATGTTGCTTGATCTTTTTTGCAATGGCCACAACTCTTTGTTTCAGCTCTTCAGTTATATCTGCCGTTTCCTTGTTCCTCGAGTCATACTTTGTTATCAGGCTGCTTTCTGATCTTCCTATCTTTTAGATTTCCTTGTCTCAGATTTCTCAAATGACTCAAGTCTGATCGAATGCTTTTAATTTTCAACTCCAAGGGAATTTCCCACTTTGGTTTTCCTTTTTTAATCCCTTGACTCTTTTGGGTATTCCAGTTCTTCAGTGGTATCATAAACTGCTGCATATGTTAGCTGATTTGTTTGGGCTAATGTTTCTGTTGGAATATTTTGGACAGCTTCATTCAATTTCTTCAAAATTTTGGCCACGTTTTCTTTATTAATTTGGTTCAGTTTTGGCATTGTGGACTCTTTCTGTCATTTTCATTGGAGCGTTAATCTTTTCAAATAATTCATCACTGGCTATTGGTGCTACAAGAACCTTTCCAGGTGTTGTTCTTGGTTTCACAGCAGCCTTATTGGTCTCCTCTCTTTCCTCCACTACTTGTATCTCTATTTGTGAATTAGCTGCCTTATAAAGTATGCTCAGGACTGGTTCTTGCACTGATCTGCTTACAATCTCTTGTTCAGTGAAGAACTTCTGCTTTGAAATAACACATCTTTGGGACATCAGTCTTTGCTCACCAATTACCAAATCTGGGTGGTTTTTATTCCAAATTTGGTACATACATTTTTGAAATCCATGTTTTGATGGCTCAGACTGATAATAGGCTTCCATAACCAAGATGTTTTCTTCCCTCATCCAGAATCTTCTGGTTTTTTTATTGTCTTCCAGTAGCTTATCAACTCCATGCACTGGTTGTCTAGCAGAGGGAGTCAAGCCATGTAGTCCATTTTTCAATGAATGCCCAGGACCCATAGCATCCATTAGCATCCATAGCTTATCAACTCCATGCACTGGTTGTCTAGCAGAGGGAGTCGAGCCATGTAGTCCATTTTTCAATGAATGCCCAGGACCCATAACATCCATTGCAGGCCCCACCAATCCGAGCAATGACCAAGCTGTCATGGGATTAGAACAGTGGTGGCGAACCTATGGCACACGTGCCAGAGATGGCACTCAGGGCCCTTTCTATGGGCACCATGTGGTCGCCATAGTACAGAGTTCACCCCACCCCACTGCCCAGCAGCCCAATGGGAGTGCTTCCTCCTTCCCTACCACAAAGTTCACCCCTCTTCTCTGCCCAGCAGCTCAATGGGAGCATTTCCTCCCACCCTTGTTGCCCTGTTGGCACTTTGCAATAAACAAGTGAGGTTTAGGTTGCAGTTTGGGCACTCGGTCTCTAAAAGGTTCCTCATCATTGGATTAGGACCATGTTTATTTACCATATTCAACGGATTGTGAAACAGATTTAATCTGGTTCTTGCCAACATGCAAGCCTCTCCACCGTGTCAATGTACTGCTCCATTGGTGGGAGGCTTGTCATTGTTGCCATCGTTGTTGTCCTTATTATCATCGTCATCGTCATTGTCGTTGTTGTTGTTATTATTATTATTATTATTATTATTATTATTATTATTATTATTATTATTATTATTATTATTATTATTATTATTAGTAGTAGTAGTAGTAGTAGTAGTAGTAGTAGTAGTAGTAGTACTTCAGTGGGAAAGGTAACAGAATTCCATGTACTTTGGCATCTAGGCATGCCTGCCACATGACCATGGAAACATCTGCAGACACAAACAGCACTGGCAATTTGGCTGTAAACCTGGGATTCTCAAACTGCGGCTTTTGGGCCAGATGTTGCCCTTGGCACCATTTCATGTGGCCCCCACCGCCTCCACCACACCAGGAAGTGCCATGTGGAGGAAGGGCAAAATGGCCATCCAGCGCTTGAAACTGTCTGAGGGAGCGTGACCCAGCCCCTGGCTTTAAAAAGTTGAGAATTCCTGCTGTAAATGATGAGCACCACACCCTAGAGTTAGATACGACTGACTTTCGGGCAAGGGAGATCTTTACCTTTACTGTCGGCCTTTGTTTCAGTTGAACATCTACCTCTTTCTCAGGTTTCATCTTGACTTCTCCTTGCTTCTGTGACGACCATTATATTATTCTCAAGTCAACACCATGGTTCCCAATGATAGGTGAAAAAATCACGATCATCCCAGAAGGAAACGTAAAGGACGTGCTTTTCTGCTTTTGGTATCGAGGGCGTAGAGACCCGGCATTATTAGTCGCATCGTACAATGTATCCAGCAGAAGAACCACTCGCGGAAGATTACACACTGGTAAAGAGACCATAACACCCGAATGCCATCTCCAAATTGCTGATTTAGGATCTGTGCACTCCGCCTTCTACTACGTAGTTATGGAAAGGTCGGAAAAAAGCCCAACAGATGTTGGGCAAATATTCATACTCATTGGAGGTAAATAGCCTATGGTCCTTTCCCCATCCTACAAAATTACACCCCCTTTCTTCCAGACCTGGGGAACTTTATGTCACGTGGTGCCTGGGGAATCCATGTTTGGGGTGGAGCTGAATTTCCTTAGAGGCAGTAATGGCGAACCTTGGCACAGCTGTTCTTGAACTTCAATTCCCAGAAGCCCTGGTTGGCAGGAGTGCTGACTTGGGTTTCTGGGAATGGAAGCCAAGGTTCATCATCATTGCCCTAGGGAGTGACTTCACCATGGGAGAAATACAGTTTGACCCACGGTGTATTTGCAGTTTATCAGATTTGGGCTTCCTCTGGTAAATCACAGTACAGTAGTTGTTCAAACTGAAATTTGCCAAAGTTGGCGGGGTAATGGCAAAGGACTCCATTGTAAGACGCCATATAGAGACGACAGGCACTAGGTTAGAGGGAACCAATACCCCTTTGAGTGCTGCTTTGATCAGGCAATCACACTAAAAGTGGATAAAGGTGGTGTCAACTCGATTGGAACCGCCTCTGGTGGCTGAAGAAAAGTACTGTATGATGAAACCATTAAAAAAGGGTCCCCCCCCCCACTTTATGCCTTATGTCAGGGGTGCCCAAACCATTCGGGCTGGGGGCCTGACCACACCTCCGGAACAGCGGAGCGTGCCAGACCATGCCCCTGGAACAGGCTGTGTTTGTGTATACACATCCATATTCACTTCCTGGTTTAGTTCAGACGCTTCTGCGCATGCGCGAAAGTGTCCATATTCATTTCCTCATTCGGCGTGGACGCTTCTGCGAATGCATGGAAGTGTCCATATTCACTTCCTGGTTCAATGGTGACACTTCTGCGCATGCGTGAGCATGTCCATGCCAAACCAGGAAGTGAATACTGATGCTTCGGTGCATGCGCGAGCATGTCTGTGCCAAACCAGGAAGTGAATACGGACGTGTACGCACTTGTGCAGAAGTGTCTGTATTCACTTCCTGGTTTGGCGAGGGCATCATGGGCCTGATGGAATGGCTTTGGGAGCTATATCCAGCCTATGGGCCATAGTTTGGGCATGCCCACCCAATGTCATCCAAATCACTGGCTTCAACTCAAATTCCGCTGTGCCCAATTCAATGTAAATTTGGGGGCAAATGCCCAATATAGTCACACTGTTCGTCTGAATTTGACTGGAGCTTTTCAAAGTCCTGAGCTAATAAAATAAACTGAATAAGACAACTGGCATCTTATAAGGCCCTAGTGCAGTGGTGGCAAACCTATAGCACACGTGCCAGAGGGGCACTCAGAGCCCTCTCTGTGGACACTCATGCCGTTGCCACAGCACAGAGTTCACCCCACCCCTCTGCCAAGCAGCCCAATGGGAGCATGCTTCCTCCCTCCCACCAGCACAGAGTTTCCCCACCCCTCTGCCCAACAGCCCAATGGGAGCGCTTCCTCCCTCCCACCAGCACAGAGTTCTCCCCGCCCCTCTGCCCAGCAGCCCAATGGGAGCACTTCCTCCCTCCCCTGTCTTCAGTGGGAAGATAAACAGCATATGCACACCAGTGTCTAGGCATGGCTGCCACATGTCCACGGAAACGTTTGCAGATGCAGACAGCGTGGGCTCTTTGGCTATAGAGATGAGCACTGAACCCTAGAGTCAGATATGACTCCTTTTCCAATATTGTTGCAAGAAACAAAACAAGGTTCCTTTTCAAGAACTGTAATAAGTAACGGGAAAAATTACTTTTAAAAAGTAACATTCCAAGATCTGCTCTGCCCAGGACTGATGGATTGAGAGAGATGCTTGACTGCACCAAGCATAATTTATGGCAAGCAAATGTGGCTCCATTTCCTGGTTCTCACACAGGTTTCCCTTGTGCCTACAGAATCTGAATATGATACGAACAAAGCGATGGCCATACCGTAAAATCCCATGAAAAAAACACATGCGTTCGAGGCTCGGAAACAAGCTTAAAATTTAATCAACCAAATGGTATGGAAAAATCTCCTGCGTTTCAGATTCTTTCGGAAATATATTCCTTCTTTAGACATATACAACATTTGAATATCTGTAACAATTCAATATAGTCATTGAGTGTTACTTTTAAAAAATTTAATAATTTTATAATGTTATCGTTCGATCATTTTATAGTACAATAATTTTGTAATAGTCTTTAATAAACTTAAACAACAATGCACAATAAATCCACTTGCTTGGATGTGTGTTTTTTTTAATGGGATTTTACCGTTCGGCCATCGCTTTGCTCGTATCATATTTGGCTTCATGGTGACATGGAATTTTGGCCACATTTCTTCGCTCCGATATGAAGGATACATTTTTGAGATATAGGACTATTACAGACAGACACACCAGTTCCTCCACGGCGGGGTTTGAATGTTTGGACACTCTGCTTATTAGGTCTACTTTGCTTCAATCACTTGACATTACCTCAGCGGACTGTTGCAGGAATATATAAACTTAAATCATATTAATTACAAGCTTTATAAAGATATTTCGTATTACAGGGAGGTTATTCATTAAAAATATAGATGGGTTACCTGTCCCTGCTAGAATTTATTAAGTGAACTGGAGCATACCTGTCAACCGCGGCTCCGGACAATCCAGGACCTGCGCAGAACGGTTCTGCGCAAGTCACCTTCTACGCATGCGTAGAAGGCTTTTACGCTTGAGTAGAACCCTTTTATGCTTGCGTAGAACCCTTCTACTCATGCGTAGAAGGGTTCTACGCATGCGTAGAAGGCGACTTGCGCAGAAGGGATGCGCAGTACCTCTTTCCCCCACTGCCAAATTCCGGGGTTTTGGCAGCTCCGGGCGGGAAATGGCGCAAATCGGTGCCGAAAAACAGGAAATCCCGGCCAATCCGGGAAGGTTGACATGTTTGAACTGGAGTTGTCCCGATACCTTTAAGTTGTGTGAGATACTTACCTCATTTATCAGGAGCCCAGTGATTTGTATTTATCACACTCACCTGTTATAAAATTATTTATTCAGTAAATCTTACAGTATAGTTAATGTTCAACAAGCCCAGATACAGAATCCTGGGTGAGGCTTAGAACGCATTGGAAAAGATATAAAACGATATATGAAGATATAAAAAGACAAAGAAGATAAAAGAAGACTTTCTAGAGAAAAGATTTATGAAATATATGATATAAGGTATACAAGGTGGGTGTTGATAATACTAATATAATTCAAATAGTGTATAGGATTTTTCATCAATGGGTTGCTTTAGAACTGGATTTATTGTGCATTATTATTTAAGTTTATTAAAGACTATTACAAAATTATTATACTATAAAACGATAGATCGATAACATTATAAAATTATTAAAAATTAAAAAATGTAACACTCAACAACTATATTGCATTGTTACAGATATTCAAACGTTGTATATATCTGAAGAAGGAATATATTGCCGAAAAAATCTGAAACCCGGGAGATTTTTTCCATAGCATTTGGTTGATTAAATTTTAAGCTTGTTTCCGAGCCTCGAATGGATGTGTGTTTTTTACAGAACCTGAAGACATGAATAAAAAAGAAATGAAATTTGATATTGCTGACTATTCGGGAGTAATGTTTGCTGTCGGTTGCTTTCTTGCAATCTCACTTTTGGTTGGATTTATGGCATTCCTGGCAAATCTTCCCAAGAGGTAATACTAATTTATTCATCATTCATTCAGAGGAATCTGTCTGTCTGTCCAACCATCTGTCTGTCTGCCCATCGAACCATAGAATGTACAACCCCCAGAATCAGTGGTGGGATTCAATTTTTTTTTGCTACCACGCTGTGGACGTGGTATGGTGGGGTGTGGCCAGGGGGAAAGCCCTGTGTTGCACCTGAATTAGGACTACTGTATTTCAAATCTTGAATGGGCAGTGCCGGCCAGAATTTCTGCTACCAGAACTGGCGCGAACCTGCTGAAGCCCACCACTGCCCAGAATGTAAAGAGCCGTGGTAGTTTAGTGGTTAAGCCCCTGAATGTGATGATGACCAGAAAGTTAGCAATTCGAGATAAGAGTGCTGCGCGACAGAGTGAGGCGCCCAATGTCTGTCCCGGCTCCTACCAACCTAGCAGATTGAAAACAAGAAATTGTAGGTAGATAGGTATATACTACTTCAGCTGGAAAGGTAACAGTGTTCTGTGCACTCTAGTGTCTAGTCATGCCTGCTGCATGATCGCATAAACGCCTGCAGATGCAGACGCTGCTGGCTCTTTGGCTGTGAACAGAGATGAGCATCACCCATACCTGTCAAGTTTTGGATTTGGAAATAAGGGAAATTTCCTGGCAAATATGGGATACTTGACAGCTATGCTTATCCTACGCTGCCATCCAATGGTGGCAATAGGGCATTGCAGTCTAATTAATAAGGGATGACGGCAGGAAAGAGGGTAAAATAAGGGGTTTTCCCGGCCAATAAGGGATACTTGCCAGCTATGCTTATCCTGTGCTGCCCTCCAATGGTGGCAATAGGGCATTGCAGTCTAATTAATAAGGGATGACAGTGGGAAAGAGGGTAAAATAAGGGGTTTTCCTGGCCAAAAGGGATACTTGACAGGTATGCTTATCCTGTGCTGCCCTCCAATGGTGGCAATAGGGCATTGCAGTCTAATTAATAAGGGATGACGGCAGGAAAGAGGGTAAAATAAGGGGTTTTCCCGGCCAATAAGGGATACTTGACAGCTATGCTTATCCTGCGCTGCCCTCCAATGGTGGCAATAGGGCATTGCGGTCTAATTAATAAGAGATGACGGCGGGAAAGAGGGTAAAATAAGGGGTTTTCCCGGCCAATAAGGGATACTTGACAGCTATGGCATCACCCCCTCCTAGTGTCAGATACAACTGGGTTTAGGGTATGGAACACCTTTACCAGAAGGCAAATGCAGATCTAGGGAAGACCAGATGGGAAAATTCAAGCTTTCTGTGCTTTGTAGTTCTGTTCTTACATATAAGCTGTGTCTGTGATTCAGTTAATGAGAAAATGAACTTCTCAATATTTATTTCTCTCTTTTCTTAGTGAGACACCGGGAGCACTTGGCGTTGTGGGACCACCTGGCGTTGTGGGACCACCTGGCGCTGCGGGACCACCTGGTGCTCCAGGAGCCAAGGCCCCTCCCGCGGGCAAGGCCCCTCCCGTGGGCAAGGCCCCTCCCGCGGGCAAGGCAGCGGGCAAGGCCCCTCCAGCCAAGTGAGTATCCTATCCAATATCTTCAAGGTTGGTGCTAGAATGCTCTCCTTCCAAAGAAAGAGAGAAAGGAAATTAGCTCTGAGCTGCAGAACACAGAGATCATTCTGGACAAAGTCAGACTTTCCAGAATTCCTTTACCTTCTTGGGAAGCAAATCGGACTTCAGATGAAGACAAATGTAATAATCTTTATAATAATCTTCTTTTCTACCTAAAAAAGAGAGATGTAACACGTACCTTGCATGTGCAATTTCTGGGATGGCTGGGTCCGGGTCGCCAGGGGGTCCCTGCGCCCCACAAAACAACAACAACAACAATAAAAATTACGAGTTACGGCGACCTCTGCAGCACGCCAGGGCCAATTGTGAAGCCTGGCCAGCACGGGGAGTGTAACTGTGTGGGTCCGGCATGCACTCCCACACCCCTCACCCACCCCACACACCCCAAAATTTGGCACACACGTACCTTGCGTGTGCAATTTCCGGGATGGCTGGGTCTGGGTCACCAGGCGGGGGCCCTGCCCCCCCCCCACAAAACAAAAAAACAAAACTACGAGTCCCGGCGACCTCTGTGGCACGCCAGGGCCAATTGGGGTGCCCGGCCAGGGTGTGGGGGTGATATGGCGATGGGCGCATGAACAACACGGCAATAGTCACCACCCACACACAACGTGGCCATGGGGTTATCCAGCGCCCATGGCTAGAGACAACAGGGCCCACAATAGGCACGCCAGGAACATGCCCAGTGGAAACAGCACCCCCCTCCCCGAGAAAAAAGACCCAGAGAGTGCGGTTGGACGCCTGTCCAACATGGCACCAGCCGAGACCGAGTGTGGTTGGACGCGCATCCACAATGGCACCGGCAGAGACCATGCAGGCTGAGGGGCATGGGAAAACAGAGGGGAGGATGGCAGGCGCGACAGCGAGGACCCTGTGTTTTTTTAAAATATGGTTTTGGCCAGGCTGACTTAAAGGCTCTTACCCTTTGTTTGTCACCTGTCCTGATCTACCTTGAACATTATCTTGCCACCTGGCTAATCCCAGGGCAATGAACAGCAAAGGGAACAACCAAAGTGATCGACCATTCCAAGTGGCTTGTTATTCCAGGCAATGGTTTCAGAGTAAAAACAAAAGATGGCCTTTCTACAGAAGGGCTATTCTGTTACGTCAGGGGTTCCCAACCAGGGGTTCCCATGGGCCAGATCCGGTCCACAGAGCCATTTCATGTGCCCACCCCACCCCGCCAAGGGCATTCAAGAAACAAAATGGCTGCCCCATTGAAGCTGTTGGGGCAAAATGGCCACCCCCATCATGCAGGCAGGTCAAAATGGCCATCTGGCTCTCGAAGCTGACTGAGAAAGTGTGACCCGGGCTTCAGCTTGAAAAGGTTGGGAACCCCTGTTTTAGCTGATACCTTTTGCTGGGCTATTCATTTATTTTTCTTAATTTAGATATTGGTCTTTTATTGCCTTCTCCTGTTGTTTCCTCTTTGGGGCTTGGTCTCAGCCACTGTTGTTAAACTATCCTTGGCCTTGACCAGACAGGTTTTCCAGTTAAAACAGTCTGTGCTATGCACAAACTTATTCTGGCCTGAAGTCAACTCTGCAGGGGTGTTGTGCAAATCTTGCCAGTTTGGTAGGTCTCAGTCTTGGCTCTATTGATTGAGTCCAAACATTACTGCTTTGGATGAGAAATCCTTAAATTGCTCAAGGGGGGGGGGGGGGGGTTTGCTAGAAATAGCCATCCACAGCAGTGATGTTTGCAAGATCTGGTGAAAACTGATGGGGCCAGTGGTGTAGATCAAGAGTTCTCAACCTTTTTAAGCCAAAGGCTGGGCCATGCTCCTTCAGACAGCTTCGGTTCGGGGGCCGGATGGCCATTTTGCCCTTCCTCCACCACATGGCACTTCCTGGTGTGGTGGAGACCATACCTGTCAAGTATCCCGGATTGGCCGGGATTTCCCGTATTTTCGCGCCGATTTTCGCCATTTCCCACCCAGAGCTGCTGCTAACCCATAATTTGGCAGCAGGGGGGGGGATGAGTTACTGCGCATCCCTTCTGCGCAGGTCCTTTCTACGTGTGCGTAGAAGGCTTTTACGTGCGCGTAGAAAGCTTTTATGCATGCGTAGAAGGCTTTTATCCATGCGTAGAAGGCTTTTATCCATGCGTAGAAGGCTTCTGTGCAGAAGGGGATGCGTAAAAGCCTTCTACGCATGCGTAAAAGCCTTCTACGCATGCGTAGAACAGACCTGCGCAGAAACGTTCTGTGCAGGTCCCGTAATCTTGATCTACACCACTGCGCTTGACAGGTATGGTGGAGACGGGGGGGGGGGGGGGCACATGAAATGGTGCCGTGTACTGCATCTGGTCCGCTGGCCGCAGGTTGAGTATCCCTGATGTAGATGTTTCAGTTTCCTCCTTCTAATTCTAGGGGTAAATAAACACAAGATCATCTTAGCTCATAATGATGTCTGCATTCCAAGTTGGAACACCACCAGAACAATCCACAGACCACGTTCCTTCTCAGATGCCGGATGTCTTCTACACTGATATCATGATGAAAAAAAAGGACATCCTAACTCCACCGACACTCGTCCACCAAGGCCCCAGGGCAATACAAGACAATCTGCTGACTAACTAAAAACATCCACACTTCTGACTGTCTTCATGCTTCTTTGCTAGCAATATTTCATTATGCTTTTTTCTTTTTAATGTTCCACTTGGCCGTGGCCATCTGTCACGCTGTCAATAGGGCCACTAGGAAGTCTGGTGTGCCATTTGGTGTAATCTTCACGTACAAACAGCATACAGGCCTGAAGGGACCTTACTTGGTTCATAACAGCTCGCTGTCAATTTGTCAGTACTGTATCATGAAGTGACTGCAAAAGAAAGCCACCTCAGGATAGCGGCAAATTAAACACTTCCATGGGAGAACTGAGGAAGTGTTTTGTGCATTCTGTTATTTGCTTTTCTTTTTATTATATAAACACAAAAAAATAAAAGGGGAAATTTCTCCCCGGTAGCAAGTGGACACAGGAAGGAGCAATGATAGGGATTTTTGTTTATGAAAAGCAAAGAAAAAGAACCCTTGTTTCTTCCTCTTGTCTCCTCCTGCTTCTGGAAAGAACTTTTCCATTTCTCTCTCTTTTATTTAAAACAGGGATTCCCAACCTTTTCAAGCTGGGAGCCCGGTCACAGTCAGCTTTGACGGCTGGATGACCATTTTGTCCTGCCTGCACAAGGGGAGGGTGGCCGTTTTGTCCCAACAGCTTCAAAGGGCTTGCCATTTTGTTTCTTGAATACCCTTGGAGAGGTAGGGGCCACATGAAATGGCACCGTGGGCAGGATCTGGCCCACAGGCCTTAGTTTGAGAACCCCTGATTTAAAGCAATGCAGCATGTATGCACTGCCCTCACACATACAACATTTTTTTTCACTTGCTCGGCCCCTCCACAGAGCCGACGAAGTGTTTAGTTTGCCAATACCCTGACACAGCTAACTTCTTAAGCCACTCTGTGATACCGGCTAAGTGACAGAGGAAGGCCCGCTCTTCATTCTTTTCCAAAGATCACGCACACTGGAAATGAACCAAAAAGACGGAGAGACTACCCAAACTAAGGAAAGAGGAAGAAGCTCTTGAAATGGACAAAAAAGATGCAGATAGTATTGTTCTGGTCCTAGGCTTGTTTGCTACAGCAAAGGTGTCGCCTGAGTGCTGTCTTATAGGTAAATCAGCCCATCCCTGTAGCAGACCTAACAGTGGGATATGTTCCTGTGTAGTCACTCCCTCTGGACTGTGGTGGCTCAAATGGTTAAGATACTGAACTTGATGACTGGAAGGCCAGCAGGTCAGTAGTTTGAAACCCGAGTACTAGACAATGGAATGAGCGCCTGTCTCGGTCCTACCTCCTGCCAAATTAGCCGTTTGAAAGCAAGAAATTGCAAGTAGATAAATAGGTACCACTTCAGTGGGAAAGTAAACAGCATTCCGTTCACTCCAGTATGTAGGTATGCCTGCCACCATACCTGTCAAATATCCCGGATTGGCCGGGATTTCCTGTATTTTCACGCCGATTTTCTTCCTTTCCCGCCAGGAGCTGCCGCTATCCCGTAATTTGGCAGCGGGGGGAAAGGAGTTACTGCGCATCCCTTCTGCGCAGGTCATTTCTACGCATGTGTAATGGAATTGGTCACGAGTAATTCAACATGAAGTTTCTTTGGTTTCTAAACTGTCTTAGAATATATCTTTGCTTCTTTGCAAAGGCCTCACAATTCTTTCTGCTATGTTTACCAAGCAGATGGGGCTTGTAGAAGCTTCTCCAAGCTACAGGCCTATGTTTTGTCTTCTTCCCTAGGTCTGGAATGTTCGTTTATGTTCGTTTACATCCAGAGCCTGGGAACATCAGACCTTTGTTATGAGAACCAGTGGTTGTTTATAAAAACCCTGGGCTCTAATTGACTGTATGCTAATTTGGAGGGCCAAGCTCATGTCTTTCCTATAGGCACATAGGTTGAGGAGAGAGTGAGAGTTTGGGGGTTTCGGTGACACACCTCAGAAGGGAGAGGGGGACTCTAACATCGAGCTCTGACTCCAACCCAAGCTTACTCATGATTACCAAGATTAATCAGGTTTTCCTTTTGTTTCTGGGGGAAGGGCTGAGTGTGGATTTCCCTAACTGTCCTTTTTTATTAGTATTTTTTGTATGCTGTTATTCTTTATCCTGAACCAATGGAAGAAATGTTATTTCTACAATATGCTTCAAGAACAATAAACATTTTTACTTCATCAACAACGCCTGTTCTTTGGGAGAGGGAGTAAGACAAGAGTTAAGCAATAAACCACATGCTACCACATTTAATGCAATTCTCTCCATATTACTTGCTGGGCTCTGTTAATACAGGTAAGCCCCAGGATCTGCAGGATGGGACGTAGGCCACCTGGGCCCCAGGAGTCTTTAGGGAGTTCCATAGGGCAGACTGGTAAAAGTCGCTCAACAGGAATGGGAGATACCCAAGGGCAAGGGCAAGGTCAAAGCCTATCTGTCACAACATATTAAACTCAGGAAAATTCTCCCCCTCCACTTCTACCCGTCGACATCCAGTGTTGGATATAGGTGGTCTCTCTCTTCTGTCACAAAGTTTTTGGTTTGTGCTATTACAATCCATGCTGATCCTACATATATTTTGATCTCCTCCATTCATCTAGAACAGTGATGGGCAGTCTTGGCCCTCCAGCTTTTCTTGAACTTCAATTCACAGAAACCCTGACCAGGGTGTGTTGACTTGGGCTTCTGGGAATTGAAGTTCAAGAACAGCTGGAGGGCCAAGACTGCCCATCACTGATCTAGAAGAATAGATGTCTTTGGACTGTGGTGCTAAGGAGACTCTTGAGAGTACCCTGAACTGCAAGGAGATCAAACAAATCGATCCTGAAGGAAATCAACATATTGAAGTTGAAGCTCAAGTACTTTGACCACCAAATAAGAAGAGAGGACTCACTTGAGAAGGCCTTGATGCTGAGAAAGATAGAGGGCAAGAGAAAGGGATGACAGAGGATAAGGTGGCTAGATGGCATTGTTGATGCAATGGGCGTGGATCTGTGTGGGCTGCGGAGGATGGCGGAGGACAGTGGAGCCTGGCGTAAGATGGTCCATGGGGTTGCAAAGGGTCAGACTTGACTGTGCGACTGAACAACAACAAAAAATGCATCTAGTTTGCGGTCATCTTCTACTCTTTTGAAGAGGTCAAGAGTTTATAAAAAATAAAAAGTCGTAAAAGTTGTTAAATGATGTCACCAGCTATGGCAGGAAGATTGTCAATTACTCTAAAGTGCCTAGTAGCCACAAGGAAGAGATGACAATCTTCAGGTCTGGCCAATTTAGAGCAGCTGGTTGTTGCTATGTTTCATAATTATTCTTTGTATTACCACATTGTGTTAGTTTGTCATATATATTACTAGCATAGTTTGCCCGGCGTTGCCGGGCTTTTAAAAATTGTGCTGGATACTAAAGGGTTTGGTTTTTTTCTTGAACTAATGGTGATGGGCTGCTTTAAATGGTGGTGTAAGGTTTTTTGTTTTTGTTGCTTGCAGCAAATTTTTTTTTGTACTTTTTTATGTTTATGGGGAAAAAATTTAAATTTAATTTAATCTAATTTAATGTAATATTATTTAGTTTAATATTTAATTTTGTTTTTTAAAATTTTTTTTAAATATTTTCTTTTGTTTTGGTTTTTCAGAGTGAAAAGGGGTTTTGTTTTGGTAATTTTTGAGATTAGTGTTTTTTTTGAATGTATGTATAATTTATTTGATTAAATTTAGATTTATTCTTATTTGTTGAATAATTTTGAATGTTGTTTCTGGTTTGGGCCACTGGGTGGGGGTGGTGAGCTGTTGTGCCTCTCATTACATTTGTTACCTTCTGTCCTCTGGGTGTCGCTTCCGGTAAGTTTTCTTTTTTTCATTTGTGTTCCGGTTCTCATAGAAGGAAGACATGTTTTGGTAAGTTCTGTGGGGGGGGTTTTGGAGGGGGTTGGGGGGGGGGGTTTGGGTGGGGTGTATGTGTGTGTTTTTCTTGTTTCTTTTTGGCTGTGTGTGTGTTTTGGTGTGTTTTTGAATGTTTTCCGTTTGTGTTTTTGTTTGTTTTTCCAAGTGTGTGGGGGGGTGGCTTTCTTTCTCGCAGGCCATGCTGGAGGGCCCGTGGGAAGGAAGGCCAATTGCGGGGAGGCTTTTTTCCCCATGGGCCATGCTGGATGGCCCGTGGGAAGGAAGGCCAATTGCGGGGAGGCTTTTTTCCCCATGGGCCATGCTGGATGGCCCGTGGGAAGGAAGGGCATTTGCGGGGAGGCTTTTTTCCCCATGGGCCATGCTGGATGGCCCGTGGGAAGGAAGGCCAAATGCGGGGAGGCTTTTTTCCCCATGGGCCATGCTGGATAGCCCGTGGGAAGGAAGGGCATTTGCGGGGAGGCTTTTTTCCCCATGGGCCATGCTGGATGGCCCGTGGGAAGGAAGGGCATTTGTGGGGAGGCTTTTTTCCCCATGGGCCATGCTGGATGACCCGTGGGAAGGAAGGGCATTTGCGGGGAGGCTTTTTTCCCCATGGGCCATGCTGGATGGCCCGTGGGAAGGAAGGGCATTTGCGGGGTGGTGGTGATTTATTTCCCACGGGCCATACTTGCTGGCCCATGGGAAGGACGGGCAGAGGCAGTGGTGTGTTTACTTTTTTACCCTGCGGGCCATACTGGCTGGCCCGTTGGGAAGAAGGGCAGTTGCGGGGGTGTGGGTGGGTTGCTTTAATTTTTTTCTCTCCGGCTGGCCCATCGATCAGAAGGGCAGTGGCGGCCGGGGGTGTTTTTATTTTTACTCGTCTTTTTGGCGCGCCGGCTGGCCCTTCGAACGGAAGGGCCATGGTGGGGGGGGTTTCCCCCATGGGCCACGCGGGCTCGTTCATGGGGAAGAATGGCTGCGGCGGTGGTTTTTCTTTTAACTTTTAGTTTTCGTGCGCCGGGCGTCTCTCTTGTTTTTCGGGCGCCGCTGACCCTTCGAACGGAAGAGTAGCGGCGGCGGGTTTTTTTGTTTTTTTTCCCCCACGGGCCATGCTGGATCGCCCGTTGGGTTGAATGGTTGCGGCGCCAGCTTTTTCTTAGTTTTGTTTTCTCGCGCTGGCTGCCTCCTCGTTCTGCTCGCACATTGCGCGCAGGACGCTGGGGCTTGTAGTAATGTGTTGGTGATTTGTGTTTGTGCTGCGTTTTTTTAAAATGCTTTTCTTTTGATTGATTGCGGCGCGTGTCCGAACGCTGCTCCGTGCGAGAGCCTCTCAGCCTGATTGGCTCTGGCGCGGCGCGGCGCGGCGCAAGGACTTTCGGGAAGTGATGTTCTTTGCGTTTCTTGCCGTTAGTGGGGCTGAGGCCCCCGTGCTGGATTTTTAAATCCTTCGTTGACCTGCGTAGGCAATTCGGCCATGCTCTCGAAGGGAGGGTGCGGGTCAGTAGGGCGACGCATAGCAACGTATAGCCAATTCCAACGGTGAACACTTGGTTTTATAGGTTAAGATATACCCACTAGCTATAGTCTAGCAAACCATCTGGAGCAGTCACAAGTTGATTAAGATGTGAGTCATAGGTGAGCTAATTAGATTATAAACTTGGTCATGAATTTAGGGTAAAAGTTCATCTTTGATAATTAGGGAAGTGCATATACCAGGGAATGTACTTTATTGAATTACCTGTGCATAGGTGTCTTACTGACACTGCAATCATGCCATGTCATTAGTAATAAAAGGCCTTGCTGTTTTTCACCTGTCGTTCTGGTCTTTTCATTCTTTGGCCTGGTTCAGCCACTACACTTTCTCTTGATTCAAGGTCACCATTGATGTATTTAGTCCATCACTCTTCTGTTTCTCGGATGATCTGATTCACTTGTTTCCATTTTAATCATGCTATTTGTTCTTTTACCTTTATGAGTGCAGGAGGAACCATTCTGATTCCCAACGGTGGAGGCAGAAGAGCCCATGCCAGGTAGACTGGCTGTGAAGGTGCACTTTGTCCATATCAATTAGGCTGCAGCAGTCCATTGCAGTCCCGGTGTTAAATCCTGCATGTCTCATGTGGGTCACTTCATGGCAAACTGGGATCCACCTTAAACAAATTCATACCAGTGGCATTTCTCCTGCCTGCCTGCCTAAACCCAACCAAAAACTCGCTTAACAACTAGATCGGGGTTCGCAATCCCCCGCACCCCACCCCAGAAGTCACAATTGGTCACTTACAATGGTGTTTCACTTAAAGCACAAACTCGCTTTAAAAGCAATCCCATGGAATGCATTATGCTCTTTAAGCAAGATACCACTGTATTATACTTAGCAGCGTTCAGGCTGCAGCATCGTTCTGTGCTGCCAACATACTCTTATTGTAAACTGATCTTTATTTTAGATTTTAAAAATTGTTTTTTTCAGTATTTTATTTACCTAAAGCTAACCATGGAAGTTTTATTCATCTTTCCACTTCGGCTCTCTATTTAGATTTTCCACTGTATTACTTCTTGATATAAATAAATTCCCGCACATGATAGCCATCAATTATGATAATCCATCTTTTTTCTTGATGGGATATTACTTCTGCTTTTTGTTTATTTAGTTTGTTTAGCTAAAAATAAAAAAGAATTAAGTGGTAAAACAAAAGGCAAAAAAGTAGAAAAGTACTGCTAAGACAAGGGATTTATTTATTTAGCATATGGCATTTGTACACATTGAGTCAACATAGAACAAGAAAAAATATATAAACTATATAAAACTAAGGATTAATTGTTTTTCAATGCATTCCTATGGGAAACCGCATTTCGGTTAAAGTATTTTGGTTTTAGTGCATCCCTTTGGGAAATTGCATTCAAAGCATTCCTATGGGAAATTCGGTTAAAGTAATTTTCGCTGTAAGAAACATCCCGGAGAATGCATAAATTACGTTAAACCAGGTTACACTCTATTAAGAATTACTGAAACATTTAATGAGCTATATAAACATAAAGCAGAGGCTGTCTGAAGATGTTGTAGAACAACTAAAATTATACATGTAAACTCTGTACTTGAAATCAGCAAAGATACAATATTAGCTAACTAAAGATGTGAAGAAGAAAAGAAAAACCAGTATAATAGTAGAATTGATAAATAATTAAACAATAATAAATAAATATCTAATGGATGGCAAAATACTGTACTAGAAGATTAGAACAGTTGTGATGTTTTTAAAAGGAAGAAACAGCAAATTGGAAATCTATCGAATTATCCTTTTTAACACAACCTTATAAACTAATAAGAATTGTACTAGTCTATAAAACAATTAGGATTTAAGAAGCATGTCAGTACATGTGATGCAATGCTTGCTATGAGAACACTCACAGAAAAATCAACAAAATATAATTTACCATCATGTCTGACCTATGTAGATTATGAAAAAGCATTTGATAGATTTGAACTGCAGGCAATAGAAAAGGTACTACAGAATAATAGAAAAGTCTGGAGATATACACAGCATATTTAACAAATTTATGCACGAGCTAAAAGGGTTGTAGTTTCATGAATACAGAAGGGTAACTCAGTTCTTTGCAGAATGAAAGAAGGAGAGTTTGAAACAATCTATAACAGTGGTAGTGAACCTATGGCACGTGTACCAGAAGTGGCACTCAGACCCCTGTCTGTCAGCATGCACATCATTGCACCAGCACAGAGTTCGCCTCACCCCTCTACCCAGCAGCCCAATGGGAGCGTTTCCTCCCTCCCCCAGCACAGAGTTTGCCCTGCCCCCTCTGCCCAGCAGCCCAATGGGAATGCTTCATCCCTCCCCCAGGAAAGAGTTTGCCCTGCCCCTTTGGCCATTAGCCCAATGGGAGCGCTTCCTTCCTCCCCTAGCACTGAATTTGCTCCGCCCCTCTGCCCATCAGCCCAATGGGAGCGCTTCCTCTCTTTCCCCCCCAGCACAGAGTTCACCCCACTCCCCTGTTTGGGCACTCAGTCTCTAAAAGGTTCACCATCACTGATCTATAACATCACTAGAAGACATCTTCAAAAGAACTCAAGTGGGAATGTAAGGGAATTGGCATCAATGGGAATCACGCTAGATAGGAGGAGGATGTAATAGTCATAGCAGATAGCTTTGATGACAGTTGCAAGGCATATTGGAAAAACTGAGAAACAAATTAGAGAAAGGTAGTTTAAAATTATGGTACTGTGGTGGCTTAGTGGTTAAGACACTGAATTTGACAACTGGAAGATCGGCAGGTCAGCAGTTCGAGACCCAAATGCTGCATGACGGAATGAGCGTCCTTCATCTATCCTAGCTCCTGCCAACCTAGCAGTTCAAAAGCAAGAAACTGCCAGGAAATAAACAGGTACCACTCCGGTGGGAAGGTAACAGCATTCCATGTGCTCCAGTGTCTAGTCATCCCTGCCACATGGCCATGGAAACATCTGCAGAGATGAGCGCCGAACCCTGGAGCCAGATACGATTGGCTTTCAAGCAAGGGACAACCTTACTAGTTTAAATTTAAGGAAACACAGGAAAGATGCATGGCCTGTAGCATGTATTTCCATATAGTGATCAGACATTTGCCATTTGCTGTCGAAATCCTATCCGGATGACTGGAGGCCATTGGGGTCTGGATGGGGGCCAATGGGCTTCGGCTGAATCCCAGCAAGACAGAGTGGCTGTGGATAAGGGGCCCCGTGTTATCCAGGGAGTTACCACCTTTGGTACTGGATGGGGCTGTTTTGCCCCAGACAGACCCAGTGCGCAACTTGGGGGTTCTTCTGGACTCGCGGCTGCTGCTGGAAGAACAAGTGGCGGCTGTGGCCAGGAGGGCTTTTGCCCAACTTCGGGTGATTCGCCAATTGCGCACACTCCTGGACCGGGGCTCCTTGCTTATGGTCACCCATGCTCTGGTTACTTCCCGACTAGACTACTGTAATGCGCTCTACATGGGGCTGCCCTTGACGACCATTCGGAGGCTGCAGCTGGTCCAGAATGCGGCGGCCCGGGTGGTAATGGGGTGTGGGCGATATGCCCATGCCTCTCCGCTACTCCGGGAGCTGCACTGGTTACCAGTTTGTCTCCGGGTGCAATTTAAGGTGCTGGTTTTGACCTTTAAAGCCCTATATGGCAGGGGGCCAGGATACCTTAGAGACCGCATCGTCCCAAGAGTGTCTGCCCGTCCAACTAGAGCGGACCGGAGGGGTTCTCTAATGGTGCCACCAACGAGGGATGCACATTTGTCTAGCACCCGAAGGAGGGCCTTCTCCGTGTCCGCACCAATTCTCTGGAACTTCCTGCCAATAGACCTAAGACTCCAAAGTGAATTGCTGCCCTTCAGGAAAGGAGTAAAGACCTGGCTGGCAGGGCAGGTGTGGGGCCCGAATGGGACTATGGTGCCCGCCTGCTGGCTTGTATAAGAACTCTCTCTTCTTCCTTTTTATAGTGGATGGGATGGGTGGGTGGGATATAGGGGTTTTTAAAGGGGGTGGGTTGGGGGTTTTTATAATGTTTTTATGTATTTTGTGTATTGTTGTGATGCCGCCCTAAGTCGGGTTTGCCTGAGCGGGCGGCATATACAAATTTGACTAATAAATAAATAAATAAATAAATTTTTAAGCATGGGGAGTTGAACATTTAGAGAAGATGCCTAAAGAAACTAAGTCTGACTAGCTAATATAAAAAACCAGTAAAACAATCACAACAACTACAGTACTAGACATCAATATGACTGGGTCTCTCTTCCAAGTGGACCCCCTCCCACCTCTCAACATAGCTCACACCTCTGCTTTATGACCTCTCCTGTTACCTGGGAGTTCACAACAGGAAGGGAATGCTGCTGGCAGTAAGCCTCCCTGAACCCAGGTTGAAAAGGTCTTGAGAAGTTGGAATGGTGGCCTCATTTGGCCCTGGTTGCTGGTAGCTTAGAAGACCAAGGGACCTCTGGTGTCCAGTGGAATCAAAAAATAATCTTCTAGGATGCCTAAGGCCTTAATACCTCTGAAAAAGGCAAACTCAACATATGGAGAGTGCTTGACAACCAAAGTTGTCTCTGGATGTGGGACATCTTGGTCCGTATTGCTTCTAGCAGGTGAGAAAGAAGGATTTGGTGGGTAACAAAGAGCTTGGGATAGTGACGACATAAGGGAAATAGATTCAAAGCGTTCTCTTGGATGTCAACATGGCATGGAAGCTATCATGACTCAACTCAAAGGCATCATTTCAAAGCCTGTGATGAAATGATCAGAGGATATTTTTTTTGTGAAAATATTAAGATCATACAAAATATCAAACAATTATAAAAGCTCGACCTGGGGGAGGTATATAACACCTATAGCTAGTATTCTGACAGCTGCCTTTTTTTAAAAAAATTAAAAAGTAACTTTTCCTATCTGTGAAAGTATTCTTTACTCCCATTTCAGGAGGCAGAACCCTGGAAATCTTGAGTAAAAACAAAATTAGAATTTCATTTCAGTTTGTTTTTACTAATAATTCTCCCGAAATGTCTCCAAGATTGGAATGGAGTGTTTGAATGGTTTGAAAATGCAAGAAACCAAAATGGGTCGATTTGTCAATCCCGGTTCAAGTGCGTACTTAGTTTTTATAAGCCTGGGTTCAAATCCCTTCATCTTCCACCACTGTAGTTGAATGTTAAAGCTTTTATTATCTAAAAAGCTTCCTCGTGTTTTAACAGGGGTTCCCAACCTTTTCAAGCTAGGGGCTGGGTCACTCTCTCTCTGTCAGCTTCGAAGTTCGAGGCATAGCTGTCAAGTATCCCGTACTGGCCGGGAAAACCCCTTATTTTACCCTCTTTCCCGACGTCATCCTGTATTAATTAGACTGCAATGCCCTATTGCAGCCATTGGAGGGCAGCAAAGGATAAGCATAGCTGTCAAGTATCCCATATTTACTGGGAAATTTCCCTTATTTCCAAATCCAAAACTTGACAGGTATGGTTCGAGGGCCGGATGGCCATTTTGCCCTGCCTGCATGATTGGGGGGGGGGGGGGGGCATTTTGTCCCCACAGCTTCAAATGGGTGGCCATTTTGTTTCTCAAATGCCCTTGGAGGGGATGGGGGCACATGAAATGGCACCATGGTCCAGATCTGGCCCATGGGCCTTAGGTTCGGAACCCTTGCCCTATATGGTTAGCTAACAAATGCTTCATCCGAAGGAATATTTCTACCTATTGAGTTTATCTGTTGCAGAAGGGGTGGGGTGGTGGTGGGGAGATTTCATGCCAGATTGAAGAATTAACAAAATTAGCAAAATGTTCCACATTTCCACATTAGGAAATTCAAATGTGAGAGAATGGACAGGTTTTTTCCCTCTCTCGGATCTCTGTTCTGTTATGCTTCTGGGTTTTCAGAAAATGTTTGAAAACACTTTTGTTCACCGAGATGTTCCCAAGTCAAATTTAGGTTTATTAACATAGTCATCTGAGAGCTTTTTTTTGTTGAAAGTTTGAATGTAATAATTTTTGATATTACTGTTGTCGTTTGTGGCTGTAGGTACTGGTGCTAATGAGGGCTCTGTAACTGGTAGGTTTGCAGTTATTTTATTTTGTGTTTTTGTTATTTAATCTAGGTATGTATTTCTTTTTAATCTTTCGCGAGCTGTGTAGATTAGTACTTTGCACCAGTTATCAGTAGGATATAAATCAATCAATATTTGAAAGATTTGAAACCACGTTCATTCTTGGCTACTTCTTCTGTGTCTAGGCCAGATGTGAAACTGCCCAAAATGAAGGCACCTTTTGGCGAGTTCATTCTGCAGTTCCTTTTGCCCGACCTAGTGTGAGAAAGATTAGCTAGCAACACAAGGTTGCCGTTACCAGGGTGCGCCCGATTGTGGTTCAAAAATACCACAGTTTTCATGGAGGCTCTTTCTGTGTAACACTTCTTGCCTATCTTTCAACTGAAAATCTACCTCTTCACCAGGTCACATCTTGAGCTCTTTATGCGTTTCACTGGCTCAAGCCATCGATCTGACTATTCCTGTCACATCCATTCCGTGGATGCCTGAGGTACGAACAGAGGTTACTATCATCCCAGCAGGAGACTCAAAAAATATTTTGAAATGCTTTTGGTATCGAGGGGACGTAAAAAACAACACCCTAATCCTGTACTACGACGCATTAACATTGAAGACCTATCATGGTAAAGCCTACACTGGCCGAGAGACTATCACACAGCATTGTGCCTTGCGCATCACTAATCTGACGATGAGTGACAGTAGCTTCTACACGATATTAAAGGAAAAGAAAGACTTGAAATCAGACATTGGGAGAATCTTCTTACTGGTTGCAGGTAAATGACCAATAGTGCCATTTCCATCATTGTCCCTGTCTTTCACAACTTGCAAATCTTGTGTATCATGGAAATTGGGTTCTTCACTTTTATAGGGGAGCATGAGCAACCTGGTCTGAATTTTGCAGGAGCTGTTCAAAGCCCTGAACCGACCAGACTGACCAAAACGATTGGGTGAAGCAGCTAGTACAGGGATTCTCAACCTGCAGCCCGGGGGCCGGATCAGCCCGCAACACCATTTCATGTGGTCCCACCACCACCTCTGCCACATCTGGAAGTGCCATGTGTGGCAGGCAGGGCAAAACGGCCATCCGGTCCCCAAAGCTGACTGAGGGAGCATGACCTGACCCCCCTGCTTAAAAAGTTTGAGAACTCCTGAGCTAGTGTGTTAGAAAGCACCACCGGTCTGGGCGGAGAAAATCTCTCAAAATCAACATTGTTTTTAAAGTTAGAGGCGTCTGTAGCCCTATACCATGCTGGCATTAACTTTAAAGGTTAAAAAAATGCTTAAAAGGAGCATCTTACAATCAATACTACAGTAAAACCCCTACTTACGAAAAAAAAGGTCCGTTCCGTAAGCTTTTGCTTAAATCGGTTTTTTATGTAACTTGAAGCAAATCCATAGGAAAATTTAGTTTTTTTACGTAACTCGACGCAAACTCATAGGAAAAATGAAATTTTATGTAAATCGAAGCAAACCCATAGGAAAAAGAATCTTTATGTAACTCGAAGCAAACCCATAGAAAATTGTGTAAACTGAGACATGGTTTTAGCACAAAATCATTATGTAAGTCAAATTTTATGTAACTCGAGGCATTTGTAAGTCGGGGTTTTACTGTATTGCTTTTCACATATTCTTCCAGAGCTTTATTTTTTGACACAATTAGCCTGTATCCTAAGCTGTGGAAAAGCGGAGCACTGAACCCTAGAGTCGTATACGACTGGCTTTCAAGCAAGGGAAACCTTTTCCTTTACTGCCCCATAGTCCTTACTGCACTCTCTGGGAGGTTTATTAGTTAATTAGTATTTTACCTCAAACATGCTGGGTACTCATTTTACCATGACCTTGGAAGGAGGGAAGGCTGAGTCAACCTTGAGCCTTCTCAGGATTGAACTTACTGCGGTAGAGCAGTTTAACCACAGTGCCACCAGGGCTCTTTAATACGCATCACGTAAAATGTTCTGGAATATTACATTCATAATCATGAGCCAGCTGTTCAACACCTGGCTCTTGTCTCCAAGGATGCCCGTGACAACAAAAGGAGATGAAAGAAAGGAAACCACCCAACAGACAAAATGTAGTCAAGTGTTTCCCAATCCTTGTTTTTTGGACTTCAATTCCTCGAAGCCAAAGTCAATTCCCCAAAACACAGGTCAGCCAATGTACCGGCTTGGGAAGTGGAGTCCACTAGTGTTCCTCGGACCATAGTTTGGGAAACGCTGCTCTACAGTTATATCAGTTTGATCCTGCTTTAATTGCTCCATTGTATGGGATCCTGTAGTTAGGTGAAGCATGCAGGATTCTCTGCTAGAGAATGCTAGCATACTCGGTTAATGTAGACAGTTCTAAGAGCTTCAAATCCCCAAACATTCTAATATGGAGTAATAAAAGAGTTATTCTTATTGGGGGTGTTTAAAACACAACAACACATTATTTGCCAATTAGTAGGGAAAAGAATATACACAAGGAGGTAGTCGATGCACAATAAAAAAAAATAACATAATTGATGGAATTAGACATTTCCTGCTGTATTTTGAGAATTCCTGAAGAAGGAAAAATATTTTCCTGAAAAGCCTTATTAATAATACCGGAAAGGCTTCGAATTTGGAATGTGAAATTTGGAACTTGGAAACGAATCTATACACTATTTTGGACTTTGCATTGGCTTTTGAACTTTGAATATTATTTACACGTTGTAAACATTTTCAACTGTTACTAAGCATCGTTGTTCACTCTGACGCATAAGAGTGTTTTTTGTTGAACTACATTTTTTTAATATAAAGAAGACAGCATTTATTGTTTTCATAAGTCTTTATTCATGGAATAAACCTTTGGATTTACTCAATTTGGATTAACTCTTACAATTCTTTCACGAAAAGTTGTTTTTCCCCCATCTCTGTTTCATAGCCAAAGACCCAGCACTGTCTGCTTCTGCAGACATTTCCATGGTCATGTGGCAGGCATGACTAGACACCAGAGCGCATGGAATGCTGTTCACCTTCCCACCGAAGTGGTCCCTTTTTATCTACTGTACTTGCAATGTCTTGCTTTCGAACTGCTAGGTTGGCAGGAGCTGGGACAAAGATGGGAGCTCACTCCGTCCTGCAGTACTCGGGAATCGAACTGCTGACCTCCCGCCTTCTAGTCAGCATCTTAGCCACTTGAGCCATTGCAGGGAGCTAGCTTAAACTTGAAATCACAGCTAAGCCATAAAATTGTTTTGCCCATATATCTGCAGTATAGTATTGCTCTTATATCTGCAGGTAAATTGGAAGAGATGAGGAGGATGTGGATGTGGTAACAGCAATATGGTGGAGCAGTGATGGTGAACCTTGGTACTCCAGCTGTTCTTGGACTTCAATTCCCCAAAGCCCAAGTCTCTGTGTATCCACACAAATAGGTTTACTGTGCATATGCACAGATAATTGAAGTCTAAGAACAGCTGGAGTGCCAAGGTTTGCCATCACGGTGGTAGAGCAACATTCCTTGGCACCACACTCCAGCATTTTTATAACCTAGTCTTGATCTTCTTTGTAATTTTAGATGTACAGCAACAGAGAAGTAAACTATCAGGAAAAGCTGTGGCTGGCATTATTGTCGGAACCCTTATCGGCGTCATGGGGGTCACGATCCTATTGGTTTACCAGACCTCACACTCTGGGAGGTAATGCTTTGGTTCTTATGTAGATAATGTCTTCAGTGTTTATTCAACTTGAATCTTTTCAAAAAGATTAATCTATTATTATTATTATTATTATTATTATTATTATTATTATTATTATTATTATTATTATTATTATTATTATTATTATTATTATTATTATTATTATTATTATTATTATTATTATTATTAATCTTTTAACACACCATAATTATAATGGAAAGGGCTAATTGCCTGGAAAGAGGATTTTTTTAAAAAAAAGTCAGCCCGTGAACAATGATCAAACAGAAGCAACAGAGTAGAAGAGAAAAAAATAATTTACTATATAACACTTTTCTTCTGTCACCATTATTTTGGGGATTAATTTGTTGTGGATTGGTTCCATCTGGGCTTTTATAATGATGTCTAGTAAGTGTTGTGACTGGTTTTAATGGTTTTTATATTATTTAATGTGTTGATTATATTTATTGTATTGTTTCTTCTTTTTGTAAGCCACCCAAAGTAGTGTGGACACTAATTGGATGGGGTGTAGTAAAGATAAAGATCGCCCTTGCTCGAAAGCCAGTCGTATCTGACTCTAGGGGGCGATGCTCACCTATGTTTATAGCCAAAGAGCCAGTGTTGACTGCGTCTGCAGACATTTCTGTAGTCACTTGGCAGGCACCACTAGACACTGGAGAGCACAGAACACTAATTACCTTCCCAGCTAAATTAAATTAAATTAAATTAAATTAAATTAAATTAAATTAAATTAAATTAAATTAAATGTCACTGAATTATATTCTCAGGACAGTCTTCATGGCTGATCACCATGAGGTCCACCAATATTCGGAATTGAATACGGCAGAAGAAATTAAATTAAACAAAAACTTCAAATCACAACCCAGGCTTAAAAATTATATTGCTCATATATCTACAGAGTTTATAAGATGCCTGGGAAGTCTGATGATGATTGATGATTTATAGGACACCTTTTCCCCAATGGGGAGGACTCAAGATGGATCACTATATTAAAAGTTAAAACACATTAGCTCCACCCAACCATTGATTTATAAAGCCAAGACTAGAAGTTGATTTAATTATTAAATTTTTTGAAGGTGAGCTGAACATTTATCTTGCTCTGCCTTTACAAACTCTAATGTATGTGTCCTTATGACCTCACAAAGTCAGCTCCTTGTGATGTCACAGAGGAGAGGCACATCCACAGACATCTCACAGACAAAGATGGAAATGGGGAATAGCAATTCACTAAGATTTTAGGCAGCACCCTGAGAACTAGACAGCTTACTCTTAGGAAAAGTCCAGCATTTGGTATAGCCCAAAACCTTCCAAAATTTAGGGGAAATGTACTCCCAAAAAATAGGGAAGGGGTTTATCAGAGATACATTCAAGGGACTACAATCTCACTGTGTCAACAACAAAATATATATGTTAAATTGCTTGCATCACTGAATGATACTATTCTATTGAATTATTTTTCTCCTTTCCCCCAAAGAGTGCTGGAAATCCGGCATTGAGCAACAGCCTCACTGCCCAACCAAAAGAAGAGAACAGTCTACGTGAAAACCATAAGCAATGCATCAGAAGGCATTCCGACATTTACTAAGCATTGAGAGATGCGCTCCTATCCATACTCCACTTGTAAAAGAAACCCATTGTATCTGCATATTAAAACAAAGTCTGAAATAATGTATGCTTTTGACTGCATCTGGTTGACTTCATCAGGGATTGTAGAGATGGAGTTGTTGGTAACAGGTTCAGCAGCGCAATGGAACCCATTGTGATGGATGGATCTTTAGAGTAGGTCGCCTTTGCTCGAAAGCCAGTCATATCCTACGCTAGGGTTTGGTGCTCACCTCTGTTTACAGCCAAAGAGCCAGCGCTGTCTGCGTGTGCAGACATATCCATGGACATGTGGCAGGCATGCCTAGACACCAGAGTGCACAGAACGCTGTTTACCTTCCCAACCGAAGCAATTTCTTGCTTTCGAACCGCTAGGTTGGCAGGAGCTGGGGCATTGATGGGAGCTCATTCCATCATGCATTACTCGGGTCATGAACTGCTGATCTGCCGACCTTCCAGTCAGCGTCTTAATGACTTGGGCTACCAGGTGCCACAAAGTTATTGCCGTCTTTATTTTGTGTTTGTTTTGTTTCTTGTGGGATATTTCACAGGAGTTGTCCAGGGCTTCTGAAGCAATTTTGTTTTTCTATATATTAATTTTTTTAATTGATTTTAAATATTCATGACATACACCTTATAAGAAGAAACAACAGGAGAAGAAATATTAAAGCAAATAAGAACAAAACACAAAGCTTCAATACATCAGTATCTCTTATTCCTTCTATTTTGCATATAGCAAAATATCTCAATCTTTATTCAGAATCGTTCCTATTTTTATTCTAGTTTTCTATTATTCCCTGATGTTCTTGACCATATTTCCATTCAAAATGTTCAGTTTAGATACCGTTGTGCTATATTACAATGTCCTTTGATCTACTGGTTGTCTCATGTTTCTACTTATACCCATTACAGTGATACCTCACATAATGAATGCATCGTATAGCGAAAAATGCGCACAACGAAGTGTTCATTATGCAATGGCGATACCCCGCATAACAAAAAAAAATCATTGTGTGGGAGTTTTGGTAACTGGTTAATGGACTTTTTCCCCGTTATGTGGGGCATTTCCCATAGTGAACCGCATAATGAAAAAAACACATAGCGAAGAGCTTCGTGGAGCAGAGTTTTTTCATTATGTGGGGTTCTATTTTAATGTGGGTAGTTTTAATGTGGTTAGTTTTTAATATTAAAAATGTGGGGTTCTATTTTAATGTGGGTGGGTATTTTAGAGGTTTTAATTGTTTTAAATATATATGTTTTAACCTCTGGTAAGCCGCCCTGAGTCAGGTTCACCTGATTGGGCAGCATAGAAATTTGAATTATAAATAAATAAATTATAAATAAATTCTATTTACTTTTGAAGCAATTTTGAGGCTAAGTTTCAGCACCATGGAGAGGTCTGTCATAGACCTGGTCTGTAAAGGATGCCTCCACAGGCACACATATATGCATATACAGTGGTACCTCATACAACAATGTTAATCTGTTCCATGGGGCTCATTGTTGTACAAAACAATTGCTATATAATACATGCATCGTATAGCAATTTTCCCTATGGGATGCATTGTACAACAAATTTTTTGGCTAAGTGGTTTTTCTCATTGAAAATTTATTGTACGATTTTTTCCATTGGGAAAATTGTTATGTGGGACACAATCCCCCCCCCCCAAAAAAAAACCACCTAATTGTTATGCGATTTCGTTGCTATACATGGCAATTGTTGTATGAAGTTCCACTGTATACATATTTGATTTTTGCTACTGGGAATAACACATGTGATTTACATGATCTCGAGTGTGCTGATTCCAAATCTGAACTCAGAATTTGCCTATCATGTACAGGTGTTAAGGTACAGGCGTGGTAAAGGTAAAGGTCACCCTTGCTCGAAAGCCAGTCCTATCCGTCTCTAGGGTTCAGTGCTCATCTCTGTTCCATAGCCGAAGAGCCAGCACTGTCTGCATTTGCAGACGTTTCCATTGTCATGTGGCAGACATGACTAGACACCAGAGTGCACAGAATGCTGTTTACCTTCCCACCAAAGTGGTCCCAATTTATCTACTTGCAATTTCTTGCTTTCGAACAGCTAAGTTGGCTATAGGCACTGTTCAAATGGTCATTAATTGGGTAATGTATTTTTAAATGGGAACATTATAACAGTTGTAGCTACCACTATGCCTGCTGCCACCTCAGCTGAATCATGTCCCCTGGTTGGTCTTTTCTTACTCTTGTTGAGTTGGAGAGCCAGAGATTTTCCTCCTCACATGGTTTCTCAACAAAAGAGGAAGCCACCTCTAACCAGGAGAATTGCATTAGGCTGCATTGCTGCAACATCACACAGTGAAGCATGCTAACACAACTGCCTGCAACAGCCTGTTTGTAAAACCCACTGATTTGACTCATGCCTTTCCTACCACACCCCACAAGTTTAGAAATTATTTAGAAGCCTGGCTGACATTTTCTCTTTCTGGGGGAACCTAGCGTATTCTGCTGTAAAGGTAAAGGTCTCCCTTGTTCTAAAGCCAGTCGTATCTGACTCTAGGGTTCAGTGCTCATCTCTGTTTCTAAGCCAAAGAGCCAGCGTTGTCTGCTTCTGCAGACGCTTCTGTAGTCATGTGGCAGGCATGACTAGACACCGGAGCGCATGGAACGCTGTTTGCCTTCCCACCAAAGTGGTCCCTGTTTATCTACTTGCAATTTCTTGCTTTCAAACTGCCAGGTTGGCAGGAGCAGGGACAAAGACAGGCGCTCATTCCATCCTGTAGTACTCGGGAATCCATCTGCTGACCTCCCCGCCTTCCAGTCAGTATCTTAGCCACTTGAGCCACTGCAAGTCCAAACACTGCTGTACAAACACCCAAACCCTGATGTTAAAGCTTCATTTAATGCACACTTACTCATCTACACGAAAGCAAGACATTGCAAGTAGATAAATAGGGACCACTTTGGTAGGAGGAGGAGAAATGGTTATAAATTAATTTATTAGTCTTTTTCTTTTTGTTGCCAACTAAAGTATACTCATGTAGTATTTAATGTACCACAACATATTTGCCCTTATTTTTGTTTGAACTTTTATTTTATTTTTGTTTCTTGCCTGATATGACTGCACAGTCTACAACAGGGGTGGACAAACTATGGCCCGTGGGCCAGATCTGGCCCATGGTGCCAAATCATCCAGCCTTCACCACACATGCCACTCCCAGAAGTGGAAGTAAAACATGCCTATGCATGCACAAAATGCTGCCGTAAATGCACCTGTGGCTGTCGGAAACGTGCTTATGACAGCCATGGATCCGTTTACAGCAGCATTTTTGCATATGTGTGGGTATGTTTTACTTACACTTCTAGTGGTAGGAACCACATGACCTGCATGCTCAACCTTGGCACAAAAAGTTTGGGAATCCCTGGTCTACTATGACTGCCAACCTGAAAACTGGAAGCATTGATTTGAATAATGTAATGTTTCAATTGAATTTCTGCAATTCCGCCACACTCAGAGAGAGAGATTGAGAGAGAGAGAGAGTTGCCATAATTCTCTCCCACAAAACCGGGACAGATGTATACTTGACCAAATGGGCGGGTTATCTACAACATAGCTTTAAAAAACAACCATAATATAATGACAGCTATAAAACACTTTCACATTAAATATATTAATACATAAATGAATTTATTTACAACAGTTAATTCTTACTGTAAGATGATCTGTTGTACTTCTGAGAAGCCACATCGCGGTCAACTCTTAACGTCCTCAGTTTCAGGAAACACACTCGTCACACTTATTGGGCAGTGGTGTGAGGCGAGGACGTTAAGATTTGTCTCTAGGTATACCCCAACTCCAATGTGGAAGGAAATTGCTCGTTTGATGCTGAGAGTTTGAATTTATTTTAATAGTGTGTTATAATACACAATCAGTAAGTTTTAAAAATCCGGGACTTTAACATGATTTTTAATTCAACTGGCCGGGACAATTTTTCTGACCTTGAGTATGGGACAATCCTGGTTTTCCAGGACATATGGCAACCCTACACACACACACACACACACACACCAAGCCAGATTTGAACTTTCTTTATTCATGTCAGAGGCACCACCAGCATATAATAAACATACAAAGCTAAAATTAACATATCTAAAACAAAAAGGAATTAAAAGGACTAGATGACATCTGCCCAATATCTGGCCACCTCAACAGCATTTCCTCTTGCCAACATAAGGTCCTCCTCAGTGCACGTCGAAGGGCACCAGAAGAACTGAATATCAGGTAAAACTCCCTAAATGTTAGAGAAGCATGACGATGGTCTCCAAACTTTCGGAGATGGCCAGTTGGCATCTTTCTTATGCCATGTTGCCCATTATAAAATGTGCTGCTGTACATCAGCATGACAACTGAACCCATTGGTTCAGGAAGTGATGAGTCTTTCAACTCTGGAAGACAGCCATTTGTTAGATATACTTTGACTTAGGGTGGGTTTGGACTCAACGTCCTCATAGCCCCACCTCAACTCCGTTATTCTATGATTATATATCCCAAAATATATGGGTAGCAGCAATTGCCCAAAACAGAAGCCATATGACCCAATGTCTCTCTGATTCATATTTCCCATCTCTAGCCTGACTCCGTCTCCTTGAGTTCCACCGATGTGGTCACTTGCTCCATTTCTGCCTTGTTGATGTCAGTTCGTGACAGCGGAGAAAACCTAGTCACTCCAGCTTTCTCAACACTTTACCAGGAAGCTCTCTACCACAGGTTGCTACATAGACATTGCTGCACAATAACAACCATTTTGTAATAACAAAAGGATTGGAAACTGGCTTGCATTTTTTAATGTGCTCTGAGCAGAAAAATGAACAAGGCAGAACCTAGGGCCATGATGGCGAACCTTGGCACTCCAGATGCTCTTGAACTTCAATTCCCAGAAGCCCAAGTCCCTGTGAATCTACACGAATGGGTTTACTGAACATATGCTCAGTAAACCCATTCGTGTGGATTCACAGGGACTTGGGCTTCTGGGAATTGAAGTTCAAGAACAGCTGGAGTGTCAAGGTTTGCCATCAATGGCCTAGGGGGCTGCCATATAATCCAGAAGAGCAACTCTACCAGGTTGTAACTCACTGGAAGTCCTGCCAGTACACACTTTCTGAGGCCTGAAGTATCTGATCTATCTAGCAAAGGTGGTGTCCTTTTATTCTCTACCTTGGGGTACACAGGAAGAAAGAGCCTCCTCAAAGATTGTGGTATTTTTGAACCACAATCGGACTACCCTGGTAATGGCATCCTTGTGTTGCTGGCTAATCTTTCTCACGCAAGGTCAGGTGAAGAGAACTGCAGAATAAACTCACTAAAAGGTGCCTTCATTTTGGGCAGTTTCACCTCTGTCCTAGACATGGAAGGAGAAATCCTCTACCTTTCAGTATATCTGATGAGTTAGATATGGACCAGACAAGCCCTTGCTAGAACGCCAGTCGTATTCAACTCTAGGGTTCAGTGCTCATCTCAGAGCCAGCACTGTCTGCATTTGCAGATGTTTCTGTGGACATGTGGCAGGCATAACTAGACACTGAAGTGCATGGAATGAACATAAGAACAGCCTTGCTTGAACAGGCCGCAGCCCATCTAGTCCAGCATTCTGTCTCACACAGTGGCTCACCATTTGCTTCAGGGTATTATTCCCAAACAGATGCCTTCACCTGCTTAGGATGCCCTGGAAATGGCATTGAGAGATATCCTGCCTATCTCTCCAACACGGAGGTTGTCCTTAGGTATCCATTATAATTATAGCCATTGATGCCCTTGTCCTCCATGAACTTGTCTAATCCTTTCTTAAAGCTGTCAAGACTGACAGCTGTCCCCACTTCTTCTGGCAGGGAGTTCCATAGACCAGTGATCCTCTGGGTGAAAATGCTGTTTCCCTTCCCGCCGACGTGGTACCTGTTTATCTACTTGCAATTTATTGATTTCGAACTGCTATGTTGGCAGGAGCTGGGACAGAGACAGGCGCTCACTCCATCGTGCAGCACTTGGGTATCGAACTGCTGACCTTCCAGTCTTTAAGTTCAGCATCTTAACCACTTGAGCCACCGCAGTCCCCACTACCCACCAAAAATTGTTTTCCCAAGGAAAGGCAAAAAGGAAAGGAGGGAAATGTCTGTTCCTGGAAGCCTGATTTACCTTTTAAATAAGCTAATAGGCTTCCCTACTGTATCTCATGCCACAGAATTGCTGGAATGGTTTTATTTTTCTCCCCCTGCCAGGAGAATTGGAGGATTCTGCCAAAGGAAATAAAAATCTGTTTTTGTAACACCTGTCTTCCCCATGTTTTGTCCGCATTTATTGAAGCTGTGTGATCTTTAGAAGCAAGAAACTGTCTCTTGTACTAGGTGTGGACAACTCTGTCATGTTTTCAATTTCATTTAAATTTTAACTTATACCCATAGCTGTCAAGTATCCCTTATTGGCCAGGAAAACCCCTTATTTTACCTTCTTTCCTGCCGTCATCCCTTATTAATTAGACTGCAATGCCCTATTGCTGCCATTGGAGGGCAGCACAGAATAAGCATAACTGTCAAGTATCCCTTATTTGCTGGGAAATTTCCCTTATTTCCAAATCCAAAACTTGACAGGTATGTTTATACCCCACCCTTCTCAGCACAGAGGCCGACTCAGGGCGGCATTACAACATATTAAGGGTACAGTATACAATAAAAATACAATAAAAAAATCTAAATATCTATACAGCTAGGCACTATAAGTATAATATAGCAATATAATACAAAAGTAATAGTCAATGCACAGTGCAATGAGATCCATAGCAAAAAATACAGTGTCTAACAATATCATTAGCATGTACAAAGAAAAACATAATACTAATCGAATGCAGCAAATAACATTGTAAATAACACAGTACAATGCCATAACAAGAGGGGGGGAAATAACAAAATATGAAAATATATGACATTCCCTATTACAGATTACAAATCAAAACAATTTAAACTAGGAATTTATAGTAAGAAACCACCCTTAATCCCCACTTACGGAGCAGAGCCTATGGACAACACCCAAGTTATCGATTAGCATAACATCGGCAGTGTCGGCAATGCCTCCTGTAGCCCACCACCACGGCACCCATCCCTGCCACATCCCCGATCACCAACTATGCTCTTTACCTTTGACTAGTAAAGATAAAAGTCTCCCTTGTTCGAAAGCCAATTCTATCTGACTCTAGGGTTCGGTGCTAATCTCTGTTTATAACCAAAGAGCCAGTGCTGTCTGCGTCTGTAGACATTTCCATGGTCATGTGGCAGGCATGACTAGACACCAAAGTGCATGGAACACTGCTACCTTCCCACCGAAGTGGTACTTATAGACCAGTGATCCTCTAGGTGAAAATGCTGTTTCCCTTCCTGCCGACGTGGTACCTGTTTATCTACTTGCAATTTCTTGCTTTCCAACTGCTAGGCTGGCAGGACCTGGGACAGAGATGGGCGCTCGCTCTGTCCTGCAGCACTCTGGTCTCGAACGGCTGACTTGCCGACCTTCCAGTCGTCAAGTTCAGCGTCTTAACCGCTAAGCCGCCGCAGGCCCCACCACACACACTTTGACTACATGCCCCATGATCCCTCAACATTGGCTGCACTGACTAGCGCTGGTGAGTTTTCTAAGCCAAAAAACATCCGGGGTTGCCGAACTTGCTAACCTGTGAAATTTCAAGAGTTGATGATGCCTGAATGAATAACATTCGGGTGGGAAGGGGACGCCACAGAATAATAAGTCCAGAAAGGTCAAGACACACAACCACGCCATGACTTTGTATGCGCTGATGGTCAGGAGTCAGTTTTCATCATGCGCAACATCCGAAAGTCCAAAGAAGGCAAAAGACAAGGATGTTTGTCACGGGGGTAGCATCATCTGTTGCACAAGTGTCCTTCCTTCCTGTTTTTCCTTCCTCAGGACAAAAGTAGAAGTGGTAGAGGAACTCCTCAGACCGACACAGTGGGAGGCTGACCAGCAGAATCCAAGTCTTTGTGCAAGAGAAAAGGGTCTTACTAGCCACACGACCACAAGCATCCCCGGGTCCACAGACTAACAACAGAAGCAAAAGAAGAGAATAAAGGTTTATCCCGCAGCCTTTGGGATCTAAGGACACAATGCTTCTGGCAGGTGAGTTTGGGGGGGGGGGGGGGAGAGCAGAGTTTATATGACACTCGCCTTGTCTAGAAGGCTGGCAAGTCAGCAGTTCAAGACCCGGGTACTGCATGATGGATTGAGAGCCTGTCTCTGTCCTAGTTTTTGGGGACATGAAAGGAGCCTCATCTGGGCGTCCCCCGAGTGGAGTTTCTTCCGCAAAAAATCCTTTCAACCCAGAATAGTTTCTGACACAAAATTATTATTACAGTAAAACCCCTACTTACGGGGGGGAAAGTCCATTCTATAGGCTTTTTGCTTAAATCGTTTTTTAATGTAACTTGAAGCAAAGCAAACCCATAGGAAAAAATTATTATTTTTTTACATAACTCGAAGCAAACCCATAAGAAAAATGAAATTTTTACGTAACTTGAAGCAAACCCATAGGAAAAAAAGAATCTTTATGTAACTCGAAGCAAACTCATAGGAAAAAGAATCTTTATGTAACTTGAAGCAAACCCATAGGAAAAAAAGAATCTTCATGTAACTCGAAGCAAACCCATAGGAAATAGTGTAAATCGGGACGTGGTTTTAGCACAAAATCATTATGTAAGTCGAATTTTATGTAACTCGAGGCATTTGTAAGTCGGGGTTTTACTGTATACACATTGTAAGCCACCCTGAGTGGTGCTTGCACCAGAAGGGCGGGGTATAAATGTAAATACAATAAAATAAAATGAATCAACCAATTCATGTTTTTTTCTCTCGCGCGCATAGGCTTCCTCCTGAGTTGCTTTTTGCTGCTGGCTTCAACTCAACAGCAGGAGACCTTCTCGGTGATCCTTCAACCGGCAATCCCTAAAGAGGGGCACCAAGTCATCCTGTCCCTCCGGGGTGGACCACGCCGGTTCACGCAGTGCCAGTGGAGCCGAGAAGCCCAGTCTCAGAGGTCGAACATCATCGTTACCTATTCCCCATTTGACACTCCCCAGCAGATAAACGGAAGCGCCCACAGCGGCCGAGAGACGGTCCACCAGGATTGCTCCTTGCAGATCAAGAATCTGAGGCGACAGGACATGGGAAAGTATTTTGTGAGGATAACAACAGGTCCCATCCAACAGCAGGGGGATTCATCCCAACAAGGCCAAGTCTACGAAGCCTCTGTTTTTCTCCCGGTGGCTGGTAAGTGCAAGGGCCGGTGTTTTATTTTTATTTTTTAAAATAATAATATAAAGTAAACGTACCAATTCCTGCCCACCGAGTAGTTTGAGGGCAGGGAATTGCAAGTAGATAAATAGAGACCACTTCAGTTCGAAAGGTAGCAAGCAGTGTTCTTTGCACTCTGTGTCTAGTCATGCCTGCCACATGGCCAGAGAACCGTTTGCAGAGGCAGACAGTGCTGGTTCTTTGGCTGTAAACGGAGTTGAGCACCACGCCCTAAGGTCGGATACGACTGGCTTTCAAACTAGGGAGACCTTTAAACATACTAATGGGTTTTTTTTCTAACAATAATAATAACTACAATAACAACATTATATATCAACCAGATCAAATTCCCAGTCTACTTTCTTTTCTTTTTTAAAAAAATGATAAGTAATCTCATCGCAGTTACAAGACCATCATTTGTTAATCTTCTTTTTCTTTCTGCAAAAGCCACCATCACTTAGCTTCCCATCCTAATCATTATTATTCTCCTTCTTCTCCTCCTCCTCCTCCTTCTTCTCCTTCTTCTTCTTCTAGGCCAGGCTTGAAACTGCCCAAAATGAAGGCACCTTTTGGTGAGCTCATTCTTACACTTCCTTTCGCCTAACCTAGTGTGAGAAAGATTAGCTGGCACCACAAAGTAACCGTTGCTAGGGTAAGCCAGACTGTGGTTAAAAAACACCCCAGTCTTCAAGGAGGCTCTTTCTGCGTAGCCCTTCCTAATCGATAATACTGGTGTCTATTGTCAACATTACTGTTTGCAAATTTTTACTGTCATGACCACAACCTTACGAGTTAAGTCAGCTGCAGAAGGTAAGAGAGTGACTCAGAGTCCAATAGTCCAGGGTCCCCATCCTAAGGCCTATGGGCTGGATCTGGCAGCACCATTTCATGTGCCCCCATCCCCTCCAAGAGAAACAAAATGGCCACCCCTTTGAAGCTGTTGGGACAAAATGGCCAACCCCATCGTCCAGGCAGGGCAAAATGGCCCTCTGGCCCTTGGAGCTGACTGAGAGAGCTTGGCCCAGCCCCTGGCTTGAAAAGGTTGGGAACCCCTGCTCTAGTTAGTTTTTCCTGGCTCTTTGGGGACTAGAGTCTCAATGCGCATGATGCGCCAATTATCCTTCTTGAAGTCTTCTGAACCAGCTGTCACAAGACAAAAGCAACCCTCAGCCACTTTGTGTGGGTTTCTAATCTGACGATCTTCCTTTTCAGTTCTCCTTACAGGCTCAAACCAGATTAACCTCACCATCACAACTGAGCCCAGGTTCCCCAGACCAAATCAGCATGTGACCCTGACGCCAAAGGGAGCCCCAAAGCCGTTTTTTTATTGTCAGTGGCTCAGACGGACCCGTTTCGGGACGGACGAGCTCATTCAGACTTACATCACAGGCGAGAGGCAACAGCGCTTGCAACAGAAGAGGGAAGCGATCAAGGAGGACTGCTCTTTGGTTATCTCAAACTTAACCACTTCTGACACTGGGAACTACATCATGCAACTAGAAGCATCTGTCAACCAGCAGCAGCAAGCAGAAACGGGAAATCAAGAGACCCAGCTCTACGTTGGCCATGTCTATCTGCAGGTGGCAGATCAATCAAGTAAGAGATCCAATCTCCTACCATCTTATATGTCCGGTGGCATTGTGATAAATTTGGAAGCACAGGTGTTCACCCTGGGAGCCTCCGTAACCATCATCCCCCAAAAGGCACTAACAAATGGAGAGCATCTCTTTTGTAAAGCTAATGGCTATTAATTGCCCAAACCAGCTTTAAATATTTTGCATGACTCTAGAAATAGCTTATAACTAATAAAGTCCCATTCTTCTTCCTCTTCGTCTTCATCATTGTCGTTGTATTCTTCTTCTTCTTGAGGGGTGTCTTCCTCTTCTTCTTCTTCTTCTGTACAGTATCTTACATCTTAGACTTCACAGCCAGAATGGCCACCATCTATTCTGATGGGGAGAATTCAGAAAAGTTGTAGTCCTAAAAAGTAGTTTTTCAAGTCATGATGTTGATTCCAACACTAACTTGTGCATTTGAGATGTGAGAATGGGGTAGAAAACTACAGGTACAGCACTTTGTCTCTTTGTAGAGGCAAAGAGATTCTGAAAAGGTCACACCACCGGATTGGTTTAGTGCAGCCACTAGAGACCCAAACTGTATGATTATTATTTTTAAAATTATTGATCTCATTTTTTCAGAAGTGCTCCCCCAAGTGGTGACATACTTGCATTTGAATGAGATTTCCTTCACCCTGACATCTCGCATTTAGTGTGCTTTTCTCTGCGATTGGTCATTGGAAGGTAAACATGGGCTTAACCTGCAGGTCTGATATCTGATATAGGTTGTTGTTCAGTCACACAGTCGGTTCCGACTCTTTGCGACCCCATGGACCATCGCTCTCCAGGCACCACAGTCCTCCACCATCCTCCTTAGTCCACACAGCCCCGTGCCCATTGTGTCTACAATACCATCTAGCCATCTCATCTTTGGCCGTCCCCTTCTTCTTTTGCCCTCCACCTTCCCCAGCATCAAGGCCTTCTCAAGTGAATCCTCTCTTCTCATTTGATGTCCAAAATACTTTAGCTTCATCTTTGTTATTTGTCCTTCTAAGGAGCACTCAGGGCTAATCTCTTCTAATATTGACCTATTTGTTCTCCTCGCTGTCCAGGGGACTCTCAAAACTCTCCTCCAACACAACATCTCAAAGGCATCTATTTTTCTTCGCTCAGCCTTTCTGATATAGGTATCTCTGAAGAAATCCTTTTGTTGGAGACAATTGTTTGAATCATAAGGAATACACATTCCTTTAAACATCTACAGCTTGATTCTAGGACTGGCAAAATGTCAAGAGCCGATATGGAAATGTTCCTAATTATTCTGTTCCCTTTTTACTTTCAGAAACAAATCCTCACCAGTCTGGTTCTCCATCCTTGAGCTACAATGGAGGAATCATTGCCTTAGTTTTGCTTGGATCATTTTCCTGGGTAGATCCTTTGACGACTGTCTTCTCCATGTTCTTTAGTAAGTAACATAACCCACCACTTGGGGGCAGCAGGACACACATACACATATTCAGAGACAAAAGTAAGGATGAGTGGGTAGTGTCAGAATCATAGCTGTCAAGTATCCCTTATTGGCCAGGAAAACCCCTTATTTTACCCTCTTTCCCGCCGTCATCCCTTATTAATTAGACTGCAATGCCCTATTGCTGCCATTGGAGGGCAGCACAGGATAAGCATAACTGTCGAGTATCCCTTATTGGCCAGGAAAACCCCTTAGTTTACCCTCTTTCCCGCCGTCATCCCTTATTAATTAGACTGCAATGCCCTATTGCTGCCATTGGAGGGCAGCACAGGATAAGCATAACTGTTGAGTATCCCTTATTTGCCAGGAAAACCCCTTATTTTACCCTCTTTCCTGCCGTCATCCCTTATTAATTAGACTGCAATGCCCTATTGCTGCCATTGGAGGGCAGCACAGGATAAGCATAACTGTCGAGTATCCCTTATTGGCCAGGAAAACCCCTTATTTTACCCTCTTTCCCGCCGTCATCCCTTATTAATTAGACTGCAATGCCCTATTGCTGCCATTGGAGGGCAGCACAGGATAAGCATAACTGTCGAGTATCCCTTATTTGCCAGGAAAACCCCTTATTTTACCCTCTTTCCCGCCGTCATCCCTTATTAATTAGACTGCAATGCCCTATTGCTGCCATTGGAGGGCAGCACAGGATAAGCATAACTGTCGAGTATCCCTTATTGGCCAGGAAAACCCCTTATTTTACCCTCTTTCCCGCCGTCATCCCTTATTAATTAGACTGCAATGCCCTATTGCTACCATTGGAGGGCAGCACAGGATAAGCATAACTGTCGAGTATCCCTTATTTGCCGGGAAATTTCCCTTATTTCCAAATCCAAAACTTGAAAGGTATGGTCAGAATGGATTCTAGCGGCTGGTGAAGGTGAAAAGGGGGACGCACGACTCGTGGGATTTTCCTATCAACTTTAAAAGTGAGAAAATGATTATTTTAAACAAAACCAATTTCTTTTCCTTTCAAAGGTTCCCTCGCTTCCTTGAAGCCCAGATTCCTTTCTTAAATACAGAATTTGGAGAAAGTTGCTGTATGTTGAAAGGTAGGTTCGTGGGTAATATGATCAATAAAGTAAAGGCAAAGGTTTCCCTTGCTCGAAAGCCAGTCGTATCCGACTCTAGGGTTCAGTGCTCATCTCTGATTCAAAGCCGAAGAGCCAGCGCTGTCTGCTTCTGCAGACGTTTCCGTGGTCATGTGGCAGGCATGACTAGACACCGGAGCGCACGGAATGCTGTTACCTTCCCACCGAAGTGGTCCCTATTTATCTACTTGCAATTTCTTGCTTTCAAACTGCTAGATTGGCAGGAGCTAGGACAAAGACATGAATAAATAATAGGAGGGGAGAGGATTGGTGTTCCCAGAATTTGATATTTCTGGAGAACCATCTTCTTCCTGAGACCAGGCTAAAATGAGCTTATGGTTCATTTGCCACAATTGAAGCTTGGGAAGACACTGGTAATATTTATATTGTATTGCTGTGTACTTACTTTGTATATTGTTGATTTATGCGAGATTTTTGTGAGCCGCCCTGAGTCGGCGTATGCTGAGTGGGCGGCATATAAATCAAATCAATCAATCAATCAATCAATCAATCAACTCCAGAAGTGTCACAGAGTTGTGTAGAGTAACACAATATGTTCCGATGTTTGTGTCAGCTGTTTGTTCTATTCAGCGCTAGTTAGACACACACACACACACCCATCTAGAGTACTGGGTCCAATGCTGGCCACTACACTTTAAGAGAAAGATGAAAATGTGTTACCATGTGGTGAACCACACAGGCATTAAAACAGGCCACTGGAGAAACAGTCCCAGCCAGGGGAGGCTGATTTCACAGGCCAGTGGAATCCGCTTCTGGTTTTACTCTGAAATTTATAGGTCCTTGTAACATCATACCTATCAAGCATCCCAGATTGGCTGGGATTTCCCGTATTTCTCCGCTGGTTCATCCCCTTTCCCGCTGCCGTCCCATATTTGAACGGCGGGGAAAGGGGTTACTGCACACGCGCGCCCATCGCAAATGGGCTCTGTGCATGCACAGAGGATTCTGCGCATGCACAGATGAGTTGTTGCGGCGCATGCGCACCCAGGCCGGAGCAGTTCCCGTAATTCCAGGAGCCGCGCTTGATAGGTATGCATTTGACTACTAATATGTCGAAGCCTAGGGAACATTTTGGGCACCCGTCTGCTATGGTTTCAGAAGAGGCTGAAGAATGATAATGTGTTTGTTTATTTGAGCTACCTGTAAACTTTCCTTCCAAATACTCAATGTTGCTCAGCACTTTAATCATGGCGTGTAAAGGGTAGTGGATCCTGAAGTGTCCACCAGATGGTAGTCCTGTCTAGAAACAGCTTAGGAGCTATAGTTTGATCGTTCCCAGACAACAAAAGCTGGAAGAGATCAGAATCGATTAAGGACTACATTAATTGATTAAGGAATTCCTTAATTTTGATTTCTACAACTGCTTATTGAACAAGATCTGATAAGAGGCTCTGACAGCTTTAGGTAAAAGATAAAGCTCACCCTTCCTCTAAAAGCCAGTCGAATCCAACTCTAGGGTTGGATACTGACCTTCCAGTCCTCAAGCTCAGCATCTTAACCACTAAGCCACCACGGTCCCCCTGGCAGCCATAGAAATTAATCAACTTAAATCCCGCTAAGGTTGCCTTTTTAAAGAAAAGAGGGTAAGCATTGCATCTTGATTTGCCCGTATTAGTGGAGAATAACATGCTTGTTTTGTAAAGAGACTCACAGTTGAGTAACTCTTTCTTAATAATGCTATTACCGATCGCATATTTTTATCTCCCGCAGCCTCTCTTCTGCCATCAAGAAGCTCACAGAATGGGGGGGAAATGTTCCGGCACAAAGTGATATTTCTAGGGAAAAAATGTTAAATGTGGTGCTGCCGTCCTTTCTATTAAGGCAAAAAGCTAAAATTGTGTTTTATACAAGTTATAAAAATTGTATGGATCCAAAATACAGTGTTTTATGTATGTGTCGAGTTTTGAACAATGTTATAAGATGTCTAGGACTGTCTTTGCTCTGTCCTTTGTATAGTTTTGAACAATATTCTTAAATGTCTAGGAATGTCTTTGCTTTGCCCTGTAATTTCTTTTTTTAACTAAAGTGCTTTTTGCCATCTCCATTAAACCTGTTACCTACAACACTTTGCTTCAGACTCTTCTTGGATATTCCAAATATAATCCTAGGACTACTGGTCACACACTTTCAGGATGTTTGACTGCAGTTCCTGTAAGCCAGAACTGCACTTCTCAACCTATGGGGGCTGGATCTGGCCTGTGGCACCATTTCATGTGGCCCACGTCGCCACTGCTGCCGCCACCAGAAGTGGAAGTGGATGTGCTTACTACAGCCGTAAATGCACCCGCGGCTGTCATAAACACTTCTAAAACAGCCGTAAATTTACCCGTTGCTGTCGTAAATGTGTTTACGACAGCCGGGGATGCATTTCACGACAATGTTTATGGCGGGAAGAACCACCAGTCTGGCCCACAGCTTGAAAAGGTTGAGAACCCCTGCTGTTAAGCCATCAATAAGCTATGGGATAAAACAGACAGAATCGTCCCCGTTCCTTGTTTCATTATAGGGATTTCCAAGGACATGGGAAAAGGCCTCAGTTGCATCCTAGTAGCCTGTAAAGAATCCACCACTTTCTGTTCATAATTTGCCCCCCCCCCACAGTTCAATTTCTTTTCTTTTTCTCTGTTGCGATTCCAGCAACTTGCGTTGGTTTGTGAGGAAGGCGGATGAGCAGGCAACAGTTAAGAATCTTTCCCAACGTTTGTCAGTTAAGAAACACACAACCACATGTTGGTGCAATGCTTTCACAAATGCGACGGAAATTTCTACAATGAGAAGTGATGGGGGGGGAGGTAAAGGCCATTTCCACCCTTACACCTTTTATGATGAGGTGGAAGGGCACAGTTAATTTTGTGGTGGTGCGGTGCTTAAACTGCTGTCCTGCAACCAAAAGGTTGTGAGTTTGATCCTGACCAGGGGTCAAGGTTGACTCAACCTTCCATCCTTCCGAGGTCAGTAAAATAAGTACCCAACATATTGGGGGCCAAGTGCTAAAACTTGTGAGCTGCCCAGAGAGTGCACTAAGCCCTATGGGGTGGGATATAAGTGCGATTGCTTTACTTGGGTTCTTGAGTTGAGATTACTTTGAAAAGTTTGAAACACACAACGTTGGGGTGAAGGAGGAACAAGGGGAATTAGTAGGCTGCCCAGAGACTGTGACTGTATTTGGTAAAGGGGAGAATCTGGCTAGCTCAATAGATTAGGTATCTGGATGCAGAGCCAGACATCGGGAGTTTGATTCCCTGCTTCACCCCCTTGGCAGGGGCTGGAAATGGTGGTCCACAGGGTCCCTTCTAGCTCTGCAGTTCTAAAATGATTTAAAGATAATAAAAATGTGAAAAGAATTAACATCTGGCCTGCGATTCCCAGGCTTCCCCAGCCAAAGGTCAAGACAAAAAATGTTAATACTGTACAGTACTGTATATGGACTGCAAAACTATGTCTCGGTTAGGAAAGTCTGCCACCTAGTGATTGGTAGTTGTACCGCAGTCTCCGAAGATGCTGACCCATTAAAATGAATTACTATTAATTAATGAGCTTTTTTAAAACACAAAATAAGTGCACCACCCTAGAGTTCCCTGTGACAGATTTCACCATCTTTGGAGCTGTGGTTATAGTTATGATCACTATGAGCTTAGGACCCATTCAAGGCTAATTGAAGAAAAACAGTTAAAAATTATTTTCCTGTGTTTGCCATTAAAATGTTTTTTTCTAACTAATTGGAAAGCTTTTAAAAGAAGTCTTTATTGTAGAATAGTTCTGCTTCGATGCCAAAATTTCACAGGGGTGAGGGATAAAAATGTAATGTTTTCCATTTCCAACACCCTCATTTTCGTTGGCACATTTGTCCGACCTTTACTAGATTTTTAAAAAACTATTAACAAGGGAAAAGAATAATTATACGACACCTTTCAATTCACATTGCTAGGTGCTTTCCATTTAGCCGCACTGCAAATTTTTTTAAGCGGGACTGCAGTGGCTTAGTGATGAAGATGCTGAACTTGATGACATGAAGGTCAGCAGGTCAGCAGTTCAAGACTTGAGTGCTGCACAATGGAGTCTCTGCCCCAGCTCCTGCCAACCTAGCAGTTCGAAAGCAAGTAATTGCAAGTAGATAAATAGGTACCGCTTTGCCAGGAGAGGTAACAGCATTCCATTTGAATCTAGTAATGCCTGCCACAGGACCATGGAAATGTCTGCAGATGCACCCCTATCGTGCAGGCAGGGCAAAATGGCCATCCGGCCCTCGAAGCTGATTGAGAGAGCATGACCCTGGCTTTGCCGAGATTTCCCTTCATTGTTCCCATGCGCACCAACCCACTAAGCAAGAGGTGGCATTCGCTCCAGCAGCAAAGCTATACCTGCCTTCTCCCCGCCACATCGAAAGGCATGAGATCAGGGCCAGGAGAGAACATTTGGCAGCCGGAAAGTTTTCTGATACACTTCCGATCAAATCAAATAGAGTGGACTATTTTGCCACAGATAAACTTCCTGAAGAGCCAGATAGCATCATGCAGGACAGGTTGACCCTGACACAAACTTTCCCACTTGTCTTGGCACGTAAAGCTAAAGGTCTCCCTTGCTTGAAAGCCAGCCATATCTGACTCTAGGGTTCAGTGCTCATCCCAGTTTACGGCCAAAGAGTCAGCTCTGTCTGTGTCTGCAGATGTTTCCATGGTCATGTGGCAGTCAGTACCCGACACAGGAATGCACGGGACACTGTTACCATTCCAACCGAAGTGGTACCTGTTTATCTACTTGCAATTTCTTGCTTTCGAACTGCTACTGGTGTTGTGTGTAATGTTTGAATCAGAGCTTGCGGGGTGGTGTGGGCTGGGGTGGAGAAGATAAATTTTTAATTTCCCCCATGCTTAGTACGGAATCGATGACTTTGGATGGTTTTCCACATTGCCCCCTTTGGGGACCGAGAAGCAAGTGGGTGGGTCTTCTTGGCTCAAGAAGTTCTGGATGTTGTCTCACTTCACGGAAAGAATTGGTTATTACCTAAGCGGTTTAATGAGCACAGGAAGAAAGTGTTCCAGCTTGGGCAGCAAGCAAGCAAACTGAGTGCACCAGGGGTCAAACGGGAGTAAAGATTAACAGACGTGAGCTGCAACACCTCCTGCCAACCTAGCAGTTCGAAAGCAAGAACTTGCAAGTAGATAAATAGGAACCACTTTGGTGGGAAGGTAAACAGTGTTCCGTGCACTCCGGTTTTGAGGCATGCCTGCCACATGACCACCGAAACATCTGCAGATGGAGACAGTGCTGGCTCTTTGGCTATAAACAGAGATGAGCACTGAACCCTAGAGTCAGATACGACTGGCTTTCAAGCAAGGGAGACCTATCAAGATTTGGTTTTCCTTCCAGATGCATCCAATAATGCGCCATATCTGGAGGACATGTGGGCAGAGAAACCAGTGTGGTATGTTATGTCCTGGGGAATTTCTTAGTGAACTCAAAACCCAGCAAGATTAAGAGAACTGTCTTATCTCTCTGGCTTTGTGCAATCTGACCTGAAAGGATGCTTTGACGCATCAACATAAGCACCATATATAATAACAAAAGTCAAAGAAGTTATGTGGTACATGTATTTTTTAATGGAATGCAGCTTTTCCAGATCAAGCTAAATCAGCTTAAGGACAGCATGGGTCAGACATTTCGGATGTATGATAAGCAAGACTGGGTTCACGCACACCACTGTAAGAAACCTTAAGAGTCTTCCCTTCCACCCCACCTGAGGAAAAGGGTTAGGGAAGCCATCCCCCAACTACATGCCGTCTGGATGTTTAGACTACAACATCCATCCTCCACAGGTTGCATGGCTCACACTGGGTCTGCTGCTCCTGCACCATTTCCCAGAATGGCTGTCCAGGTAAAATTATCTATGAGCACCATAGTAGGCATTGTGCTAAAAAAAAAAAAATTACTCACAAGGAGGGCTATAGGGCCTTTGTCTGTAATTTGAGAATCCTTAGCATTAAGGCATATTTTTAATGGCCTTGTCCTTCATGCCTAGATTGATGGTTCATTTGGGGGCAAATGAAAAGGGGTAACTGTACCCAATTCAGGGCAGACTGACACAAGAGAAAGTCCCAGCACCTGCAGAAACCTTGAACCTAACCACAGATTGAATCCTGCGCTCACAATCTGAGAGTTTTGCGATTTCGTCCACAAAAGATAAGTCGGTCCAGAAATGTAGGAGACTGAGTATTCATATCCCAAGATCCAAGAACGAGTCCTTTCCCAGGTGGGGTAGAGATGGGATGTAGAAGAACCCTTCTGGACACAGCATCACCTCATGATCTCTGAGTAGATTGATTCTTTCCTTCCCACTAATTCCTAGAAATGATAGGAACAAGCAACCCCATCATAAATGGTGGTGTGGTGTAACTAGGTCCCAAAAGAAAAGCATCAAGAATTTTCAAATAGCAAGGATGATTAAATTGTCTGTCTGTCTGTCCATCTGTCTAACCAACCCAACCCAACCCAACCCATCCCAACCAGCCAGCCAGCCAGCCAGCCAGCCAACCAACCAACCAACCAACCAACCATCCATCCATCCATCCATCCATCCATCTATCTATCTATCTATCTATCTATCTATCTATCTATCTATCTATCTATCCATCCATCCATCCATCCATCCATCCATCCATCACATTCACACAGATTGAATCCTCAAAGCTTTCTGATATCTCCCTCTTGTCCTTAGGTGTGAAAGTATTTAACTACCTAAGGACCCACTCTCAGGTTGCTATTAGTATAAATGCTATTTTATCTAAGTAAACATCTTTACTCTGGGTTGAGAACTTACCATATAATTCGAATCTGGCCTCAGACAACCACCCGGCAAAGGCTGTAGAAAGAGACAGACACATAAGATCAAAAGAGTTTTTGTTAGATGGCAGGTAGGAACATAGGGAGACCTGTGGCTCTTTAACAAATTTTATGTAATATAAAGCTTTTGTGGCCTACAACTCCTTTCTTCAGAGGCAACACAGAAGGTAAAAGTCCATTCAGTCTTGTTCTCATGGAGGCATTATCCAAACTTGCAATAGTAACTTGTTGTCCAGATTTGTAGGGAGATGCAGGCATTTATAATCCAAAGGGTAAATTCTCCAAACTCTGATTTTACTCCTGTACTGTATGAGAGAAGGAGTTCATGGGAGGTGTGCTACAGAGGTTCTGTGAAATCTTGTCATTTGGTGACCAAACACATGGTCACTGTTGGCAGGTTTGGTTAGGCTACCAGGAAGCACTAGGGCTTCCTAGGTTGGGCTTAGACAGGACCTGCCTGAACCCCTTTCAACCCATTGCATGTCAGAATTGGCATAGCTGATCTAGATGGATCAAGGATTTGATTCAGGAGAAGGCAGATTTCACTCTTCCCATAACTTTCTAGCGTCTTCTCAAAAGATGAAAGAGTCGCTAGAGAACGGTGCAGCCACCTTTATGCAGGCTGGTTCTTGTGTGGTCAAAAATGAAGCTAAACGAGAGATAGAAGGAAGGGTAGAGTGTTTGCTAGCTATGTTTCTTCTTCTTCTTCTTCTTCTTCAGTAGTATCTAAATCTGAATATAGGTGATCCTCATGGCGATCAGCCATGTTGACTGTCCTGAGAGTATAATGCAGTGGCCTTTCGTCTACCTAGCGCATTGTAGCATGACACCTATACCACTGATCCAGTTCCATGAGTCACTTTCTGGTCCTGAGCCCTTTTGGCACACAAAGTCCTCCTCAGCCCCAGGCCAGGATGGATGAAGCTGCTGCCCTCCATCAAGATGGATTCAAATGGGATTTCATCCACTTGGGGACAATGACCGTTCCCTGTGGGCTTTGGCACCCAAGGCCGTTAGTACTCTGGATGGTCAGGTTAGTTAATCACAGCCTGAAACTCAGCATTGAGTCACTGGCAGTAGGGTCTAGTCTATTACAATAGCAGGATAACCTGGCCATAATCTGTGTTGCTTAGGCCAGCTATTGCAAATGCTTCAAAACTAAACACCCAAACATAGCATGCAAAACTGGGAATGTACGTAGCTGTTTCAGTCAGCACAACCGAATTCAACAAAAAGTTGGAGAGCATCAACCATGGCCACCAGGAGGAAGACAAAAAGATGTACCCTCTGCAGTCATAATCTTCTCCAGCTGTTTTAGCCGGAAAGCAATACTTCGTAGATATGTGCGACCCCTTGATTTTTGCAATTTACTGGTATCTAAAGGACTGCAGTGGCTCAAGTGATTAAGTCACTGAACTCGCTGACTGGAAGGTCGGAGTTCGATTCCTGTGTACAGTACTGCATAACGGAGTGAGCCCCTGTCATCTGTCCCAGCTCCTGCCAACCTAGCAGTTCGAAAGCAAGAAATTGCAAATAGATAAAGAGGTACCACTTCAACTGGAAAGGTAATAGCGTTCAGTGTCCTCCGGCATCTAGTCATGCCTGCCACATGACCGTGGAAAATCTGCAGATGCAGACAGCACCGGATCTTTGGATGTAAATGGAAACGAGACCCAATCTCTAGAGTCAGACACAACCAGCTTTCAAGCAAGGGAGACCTAAACCCCTTCTCACAACCAGACTAAGGCAAACATGAGTATGCAGTGTTTGTTTGGGGTGGTCCATAAACTCACCGGGAGAGGCCCAGGTGTGGTGGATGGTCCTTTCCCTCCTGGGGTCTGTGGCAATTCCACAGGTGAATCCATCACCACGTAGATGGGTTCCTTATCCTCTGGAAAACAGACATCGGAACAGAACAAATGAGGGTTTGCCAGCAACATACCTGGGTTATGTGTGAACAAGCCTGGAGATATAGCTGTCACCTAGATGCATATTGTAAACTTCTTAATATGGGCAACCTGACAAACCTGTTGGATAGCGCCACATGCCAACCACATCCCTTTGTCATGCAAATTGGAGAGAACAGGAAGATCATGGGAACTAATTAGACAGCCAATTGTTTCTTGAGACAAGCCTTCTGGAGAACAGTTGAATGAATGAAAGGTGGACTCAATTTCTTTTTCCTGTTCCCCAAATAATCGTGTATCAAGAAGCAATTGGCTGTGGTGCCATCTGGGATCCGAGAACACATTACAGATAGCATACAGTTAGAGCAGAGAATTGCTCAACTGCTGAAAGACATCTGATTGTCTTTTCTTTTTTAGTTTAAGCAAAGCAATCTCACTTATATACCCTTCCCCATAGAACTTAGTGTGCTTCACAAGTTAATTAGCATTTTGCCCCCAACATGCTGGGTACTCATTTTACCGACCTGGGAAGGATGGAAGGCTGAGTCAACCTCGAGCCCTGGACAGGATCGAACTCACAACCTTTTGGTTACACGACAGCAGTTTAACCACTGCGCCACTAGGGCATTCGTAAAGGTCTGCCTGGACTATGCCTGGGAACGTAACATGGGCGTTGGGGCCAAAGGACAGATTTATGGATGTACTCACCATGTTTAAGTGCTGCTGATTTTTTCCCTTTTGGATCCAGATTTCCTGCCACCCTAAAAAGACAGTGGAAAGGGTGAGGAATAGGCTATGAAGCTTGCCTTTAAATTTACCAATCTGTATTTCATCTCATCACCCAACTATCAATGAAGCCATCCTTTCCTCCGACGGCACTTGATATAGAGGTCTGCCCATCGACAGGAAACCTACAAGATGGCTTCATTTCACCCCAAATGTCCCAATTTTTAAATGAAGAGCTCTGACACTAAAATTTTCAGAAATATTTGAAAGAAGTGAAATGAGCTAGGAAGAGAGACAGGTTGGAATCCCATTTACTTTGGGTGTCATCTAGGCAGGTATTATTTTTATTCTTGTTGCGTGATTTTAGTTAGTTGGCAATTATTGAATTGTGCAATTTGTTTCTAAGTTTATTTAATGTTGCAAGCTGCCCAGAGTGGTGCCTGCACCAATTGGATGAGATATAAGTCAGATAGATAGATACAGTAGATAGATACGATAGATAGATACAGTAGATAGACAGATAGTGTAGATAGATACAGTTGATAGATAGATACAGTAGATAGATAGAGTAGATAGATACATTAGATAGATACAGAAAGATAGATAGATAGATACAGTAGATAGATATACAGTAGATAGATAGAGTAGATAGATAGAGTAGATAGATAGATAGATAGATAGATAGATAGATAGATGGATAGATGGATAGACAGACAGACAGACAGATAGATAGACAGACAGATAGATAGACAGATAGATAAAGTTGAACCTCGGTTAACTTACGGCTCAGGTAACATAAAAATCGCATAACAAAAGGAAATGCACAGAGAATAGTGCCTCAGTTTACAGAATTTTCCCCAAAAATGGATTAATTAATTTTCAATGCATTCCTATGGGAAACCACATATTAGTTAAAGTATTTTGTTTTTCCATGCATTCCTATGGGAAATTGCATCCAATGCATTCCAATGGGGAAATCGGTTAAAGTAATTTTTTGCTGTAAGAAACATCCCGGAGAACGCTTTAGATACATTAACCGAGGTTCCACTGAGGAGAGAGAGAGAGAGAGGTTATAGATTGAATGAATGAATGAATGAAATGAAATGAAATAAAATATAAAATAATGCAGTTCCTACTGCAGAGATGGAAAATTTCTGTTGACAATAGTGCAGAGAGGGTTAATCTCAGAGAAACATTTTATGTCTGCTGCATGGATAGCCACTCAGAGAGTCTGGATTTCTGCAAGACACTCTGCTTTGAATCTTCCCCACCCAAGGATCTCTCTTGTTCCCCTTACCCAGCACTGGGATCTGCCTTGTTTAAGACAAACCGGTAGACCATGATGGCACCAAGTGCCCCGGTTAGCAAGATGCCAACCACGACGCCGGCCACGATCCAACCCAGGATCAAATGGGAGCGTGGCTGCTCGTTGACAGACGGTGTCTGTTTCGAGGGTTTCGTTTCAGGCAGGTCGGTAGCTGGGCCTGTGAAGGAGAAAAGATATGAATGAGGCTGAAAATTCAAAGCCAATTGTTTCCTCGTAAACCTGTTTCTGGCAACCCTGCGAGTGAGAAATCTCCAAAGTGTCTTGTCTTCAACACCCTTCTCAGCTCTTGCAAACTCAAGCCTGTGACTTCCTTTAGAGCAGGGGTTCCCAACCTTTTCAAGCCGGGGGCCGGGTCATGCTCTCTCAGCCAGCTTCAAGGGCCGGATGGCCATTTTGCCCTGCCTGTGTGATGCGGGTGGCCATTATGTCCCAACAGCTTCAAAGGGGGCAGCCATTTTGTTTCTCAAATGCTCTTGGAGGGGTGGGGAGTTCACATGAAATGGTGCCGCAGGCCTGATCTGGCCTGTGGGCCTTAGGTTGGGAACCCCTGCTTTAGAGAGTCAATCCACCTCACATTCAGTCTTTCTCTCTTGCCGTTAAATGCCGATTGCTTTCGTCTTATATCTCTTCGCAGCACATTTTAACAACCTTGTGGATTAAAATTACTTCTAAATCTGGCCTTAGGGCAGACCTTTCCAGGAACCCAAGCTCCCAACACCTCGTAGGTCCTTACAAGCTGGGGAGGTTCAGAAAATTTGGCGTCCATAAGCTGAAATACAAACCCCTGGATTCCATGCGATGGAGTAATGGGACTTGGAGTGGAATCAAACCCTTATACAGTAACTGCAATTCAGATGCACTCTAGGGTTTGCAAAGATTGTAACCTATAAGGAATGCACCCTGCTGAAGTTGGGAGAATCCAGGGTCAGAGATTCAAGAGAGGCAAAGTAAGGTAAAGATAAAGGTCGTTCTTGCTCGAAAGCCAGTCATATCCGACTCTAGGGTTCAGTGCTCCCCTCTGTTTATAGCCAAAGAGCAAGTGCTGTCTGCATCTGCAGATGTTTCCATGGACATGTGGCGGGCATGCCTCAACACTGGAGTGCATGGAACACTGTTTACCTTCCCACTGAAGTGGTCCCTATTCATCTACTTGCAATTTCTTGCTTTCGAATTGTTAGGTTGGCATGAGCTGGGACAGAGATGGGTGCTCACTCCTTCATGCAGCATTCAGGTCTCGAACTGCTGACCTGCCGACCTTCCAGTCGTCAAGTTCAGTGTTTTAACCACAAAAACCCCGCAGAGGCAAAATATTCACCTGCTAAATTGAGCTCTGTGGTCTGCTTGAGTTGCCCTTTGGGCCGAAGCAGGATTAGGACCGTGTATGGCTTGGCGTCACTGGGGCGGACACTGGTGATGAGGAGGGAGCCGTTGGGGAAGCCGAATTCTCTCTGGGTGTTTTGGATCCCGTTGCGTTGAGGGCGGCTGTTTCCGGGGAAGTAGCTGAAGATCCTGGTGGAGCCTTCGGTGGTCGGCCCTCGAAACCAGTTGATCTCACGGATGGTCCCATTCACGCCTTCCACGGAGAGAGTGACGTTCTGACCCTCAGCTGGGGTCTCAGGAATGGAGGCAATGGAGATGGTGGAGACACTGGAAGCACCACTGGATCCCCCTGTGGCTGGTGAGAACCACAGCAGGCAAAGCAGCCCCGCTGTGTGTGTAAAAGCGGGGAGGGATAGCATAGAGAGAAGGTCAAAGCAGAAGAACTCAGCCATTGATCTCCATCCATCCAGTTGTACTTGCTGGAAACCTCCCTGCCTATTTACACTACAAGTCTCAAGCAGTTTCAAGCCTTATCTATCTATCTATCTATCTAGCTAGCTAGCTAGCTAGCTAGCTAGCTAGCTAGCTAGCTAGCTAGCTAGCTAGCAGTTCGAAAGCAAGAAATTGCAAGTAGATAAATAGGGACCACTTCGGTGGGAAGGTAACAGCGTTCCGTGCGCTCCGGTGTCTAGTCATGCCTGCCAACATGACCATGGAAATGTCTGCAGAAGCAGATAGCGCTGGCTCTTCGGCTTAGAAACAGAGATGAGCACTGCACCATAGAGTCGGATACGACTGGCTTTCGAGCAAGGGAAACTTATCTATCTATCTATCTATCTCCTTGGGTCACCAAGGCGAGGAAGGCAGACTATAAGTCCAGAAAATAAATAAATTATAAATAAATAAATAAATAAATCTGTCCATCTGTCCAACCAACCAACTGCCTGCCCGTCTATCTATCTATCTTGTTTTATTTATTACATTTATATCCTGCCCAAGTGGGATAATTTCCCACTCTGGGTGGTATACAACGTAATAATAATTTAAAAATGTACTATAAAAAATGTAGACAAATTGAATAAAATTATAAATATCAAGAAAGCTAAAATAACACCCACACATTTTAAAAAAACTATCTGTCAGTCAGTCTGTCTGTCTGTCTGTGTGTGTTTTATACCACCCATGTGGAATCTTTCCCACCCTGGGCAGTGTAATTTAATTTAATTTAATTGTTCGATTTCTACACCGCCCATTCGGACTAGGCCGACTCAGGGCGGTTCACAATCACAGATAAAACATAATTAAAACTAATTAAAACTACCCACCCTCTTAAAAAGGGTGCAGGGACTGAAGGGTCCATGGGGGAAAGAGTTATGCTCTATACCAACCACCCAACGGAGATTACCCTTCCACCTGCACCCCATACTTGGCCCGCCAGCCAGGTTTTGAGTTCTTTTCTGAAATATTGAAACGAAGACGCCACAATACCATCCAACCAAAAAAATAAAAAAATAAGAAAAAGTCAAGTGACGTCATGTGAGGCGACCAGGCCCAAATCTAAACAGGTCCAGCTGCAAGAGATGTACAGCTTCATAGCTTGCCCTCTTCTACTTGATTTGTTCATTTTTATCTCCTGCCCACTTTTCTCCCAATACAAACAACCAAGGTGTCTCTGGAGTGGCCAACTTTTCAACCCACCCCAGCTCCTATTCCCACATGCCAGCGACTGCTGCAACGATGGACCTCAACAGACGATGGTGTTGACCCCGATGTTGTAAACAGCTGAAGATCAAGCTGTTCTTTAAAGCACAAGAGCAGTGCCAGGCGGGTTATTTAGTAGTCATTTGGCATTAAAATTCCTTCCCAGGTCTGAGTCACCTAAGCTCTCCATTTCTCTGCATTCCAGATAGACGGGATGAAGTTGTCACCTTCTTTTTACCAACCTTGCTCCTGTGCCATGAGCAGCACTTTCAACACAAAGAAACTGAGTAGGTAGATACCCCTCTTGCTGTATTATTTCCATCTCAGAAACAGAGGCGTGGAGGATTCTGCTTGTAAATAAAGTTGACTGTGGGTAGATGTCCAAGCTTTGATCTGGAACACTAGCCGGCAATCCTGGTCTACGCCACAAAAAGGAAAATCTTTCCCTGTCGCATTTTTTGCGTCGGAGAAAGAGACGCAAACCAAGCTCTGTTTTGTAGTAAACTGGCAACCCTTATTATTATTTTTTTAACATAAAGCTTGGCAAACTGAAGACAGACTCCCCATTGGTTTGATTTGCAGTCTACGACTTACCTCCAAGGAGAAACCCTTTACAACGCCAGTCCTGGCTCACTGAATCCTTCATGGTTCTTGCCAGAAGGCAGATCTAGGTAGATCTTAAGTAGACAATATCTCTCCAAGATAGAGAATCAGACCCGAAGGCTAAAAAAACAACATATTCCAGCCAGACGGAGACCTGGACACTTTCCTTCTTCATCCAATCTGGGGAAGTTCTTTTGCTGTTCCCCTGGGTTCGGTCCCAATCCTGGAAAGATGCCAGATGCTTACGTTATTTCTTCCTGGATGAGTGGACAAGCACTTAGGGGGTGGAGGGCACAAGGCTGGGAGGGGAATCAGTTGAGCGCCGTATCGCTCACTCAAGGCTGCCTTCAAAGCCAACCAAGTGTGACTTATGGGTAGCTTAGGAATGTCACGGAATATTAAGAAGTTGGGTTTCCCAAACCAAGAGCCCAGGAGGTTACTGGCTCAACACCCTAGCTGGGCAGGGGGCAAAGATCCTGGGAATCTTAATCCTCCAGGAGTGGAACAGGAGACCCTTCATTCCTCAATCTTTTCAATGAAGACAAGAACTAGGGTAGACCATCGTTTCCTATGAAGATGGCCAAGGCAAGAGTTAGGCAATTATTAGTGTAGGGGATCAGGTAGGAAAATGCTCCACAGAGCTGAAATTTGGAGGAAGTGTAAATTTTCAGGCCTTTGTTGTGAGCATACATTAAGGCAGAGATTCCCAACCTTTTTAACCCGGTCATGCTCTCTCAGTCAGCTTCGAGTGCCGGATGGCCATTTTGCCCTGCCTGCACAATGGGGATCGCCATTTTCCCCCAACAGCTTCAAAAGGGTGGTCATTTTGTTTCTCAAATGACCTTGGAGAGGTGGCGGTCCACATGAAATGGCACCATAGGCTGGATCTGGCCCACAGTCATTAGGTTGGGAACCCCTGCATTAAGGGAATACTTTCCATTCCCAAAAGAAGACTCAAAACTTCTTACTCTGAAACCCAGCTCGACGTATGTTTGAGCCAGGGCCATAGCCAGGGAGCCCGTGTGTGTGAGTGTGAAAGCCCTCCTGAACTACCATGGGAATCCCACCCCATAGTGCTAATGTTATATATGTGAGTGTGATATTGTTTCCCCCCCCCCCTGGATTTTTTTTTTGCCCCTCCTGGAAATTTTTTCGGCACCCCCAAATCTGGAATCCTGGCTAAGGCCCTGGTTTGAGCAATGTAAGTTGTAAAGGTCACCCTTGCTCAAAAGCCAGGCGTATCTGACTCTAAGGTTCAGTGCTCATCTCTGGTAATAGCCAAAAGGCCAGCTCTGTCTTCATCTGCAGACATTTCCGTGGACATATGGCATGCATGACTAAACACCAGAGCGCACAGAACACTGTTTACCGTCCCACCTAAGCAATACATATTTGTCTACTTGCAATTTCTTGCTTTTGAACTGCTAGGTTGGCAGAAGCTGGGGCAGAGGCAGGAGCTCACTCCGTCGTGCAGCCCTTGGTTCTCAATCTGCTGACCTGCTGACCTTCCAGTCATCAAGTTCAGCGTATTAACCACTAAACCACCGCAGTCCCAATGTAAGCTGTAGCAGCAGACTTTGAATAACAAACTATGGGCATAGAGCTACCCCTTGCTATAACCACTACACCACATTGTCATCCCATCCCAAAATAGAAGAAAGACATCAAGTCTCTCTCACCTTCAGCAGGGGAAAACAGATCTACTGGGTCCTCTTCTTAAGTGTCACAGATGCCGATAGCTTTCAGGCTTCCTCTCCCGTCTGTTTTGTCTCCTTCACATTCCCAAGCCTGACCAACTTGATGGGCTGGATGGAGGGTTGAGCACAGACGTGCACAGAGGGATAGGTGGAGCTGATGCATTATTTTGGGTTCAGGGAGGCGGAGTGATTGGAGTGCATTAAGAGACCTAGAATCTCTCCAGAAGCTGCACCAGTTGGATTTCTGCCTATGACATAGAAAAGATGTGGAAATGTAACTGTGAAAGAGTAGCTGTTCTCAATTAAACCCTGGAAGAGACCACTGGTAGTGAAGGTGTTAAAGATTGTTGATGCGGCGCCAAAAGGATAAATATACCTAATTACACCGAGAGTTGATTTGTTGTGGGTCTCTCCATACACTCTTTGTTTCCTCTCCTCTATGTGGCAATCAGAGCTTGGAAAAGTGATTGCCATGGACTACAATTTCCGGGAAAACCAAGCTGACATGATAGAGTTGACATCCCCAAAATAAACTTTCAAATCTCTGAACTAGTAAAGGTGAAGAACAAGGCATCTCATGGAAGACATTCTGGACCTCAGGGAGGTTCTAGAGCAGAACCATTGACCTTCTAGGTACCCTTTGACCTTCCCAACTTCATCTCCCAGAATCCTTGATTTTTGACCACCCTATCCAGTGCTTCTGGGAACTGAAGGCCAAAACATGTGGATGACCAAAGACTGAGGACCAATGTTCTTATTCTTCTTCAAGTGCCGTATCCATTTCCTAATATTGGCTATCATCATGGCAATCAACCATGAAGATTACCCTGGGTATATAATACTGTGGTCTTCCATTTGCCTTACACCCGTACCACTGATCCAGTTCCATGAGTCACTTTCTGGCCCTGAGTCCTTTTGGCTCAGGACCCAGGCCAGAATTGATGATGATGCTGCCCTCCATCAAGATGGATTCTAGTGGGATTTAATCCACTTGGGGACCATCACCCTTCCCTGTATACTTCAGCACCCAAGGCTGTGAGTCCTGAGGGTGGTCCTGAGGTTAGTTAACTGCCGCCTGACACTTGGCATTGAGTTGCTGGTAGTTTGGTCTAATCCCATGATGGCTAACCTTGGCACTCCAGGTGTTCCTGGACTTCAATTCCCAGAAGCCCAAGTCAGCACTCCTGCTGATCAGGTCTTCTGGGAACTGAAGTTCAAGAACACCTGGAGTGTCCAGGTTTGCCATCACTGGTTCTACTTTAGTACCATAGCAGGATAACCTGGCCAGACACCTAAATTTTTATTGCTTGGCAAAAATGTTTACTTTCCTGGCGGGACATATTCAGAGTTTCATTTCCCAACACATTGGAGCTGGCATTATTTTGCTTGGGTTCTGCACGAATGAATCACTGAGAAGTTACCTATTGTTAGAGGTACATAGGCACTAATTAACATGGGAAGAGTGGATTATGGTTGGCAAATCTTTGGCACTACACCGCCTCTGGAAAAGTCAACAGGCAGTGACACACACACAGTTATATAAATGCACTCTGCATTCTCTCAGAGGCAACATTGTTTGTTCTCAAGACACAAACAATTATTCGGTTTATTTCTATGAATCATTTCGTTGTGTTTACAAATAAAAGAATAAGAAAAGTGGAGGCATAGCAATAGCAATTACAGTGAACCCTCGATTATCGACATGTTCGAATAGCATCATTTCCGCTTACCGATGCGTCGTCACTCGCCACGTGACTATCCGCACAACGACGAAAAACTGTCGTGCGGATTAACATTTTTTAATGTCGTTGTGCGGATAATGACAGTTATTTGCCACTAGATGGCGCAGCTGCCATTGAAAACCACACAATGACATTTCCCCTATAGTGACGCTACTTGGGGAACCAAGCAACGTCTTATGTGAAGGTCTACTGTACACTTATATAGGGCCCCATAGTGCTTAGTGCACTCTCTGGGCAGTTCACAAGTTAATTAGCATTTTGGCCCCCCACCCCACCCCAAACACACTGTGTACTCATTTTACCAACCTTGAAAGGATGGGAGGCTGAGTCAACCTTGATTCCCTGTCAGGATTGAACTCACAACATCAGCAGTTTTAGCTGCAGAACAGTGGTTTTAACCACTGCGCCATGAGGACATACCAATGGAAACGGGGGAGAAATGCCTCTTAAAGGCAGGATGGAATAATGGAAGATGCACTGGAAGAATGTAAATAGAAGACAGACTGATTGGGTGGAAACCCCGACACCAGAGTTTCCAACCCTTTTCAAGCCAAGGGCCGGGTCACACTCTCTTAGTCAGCTTCGAGGGCCAGAAGGTCATTTTACCCCGCCTGCACAATGGGGGTAGCCATTTTGTCCCAACAGCTTCGAAGGGGTGGCTATTTTGTTTCTCAAATGTCCTTGGAGGGGTGGGGGCCCCACTGGGGGACCAAATGAAATGGTGCTGTGGGCCGGATTTGGCCCATGGGCCTTAGGTTGGGAACCCCTGCCCTATGCACACATACGCGCGCACACGCGCGCACGCGCATGCGCGCGCGCACACACACACACACTTATGGCTTAATTAAATGAATAATTGGTTTCCCTCTGTCTCAAAATTGTATTGTGAAGGTTCAAGGAGGTGACACATCCTTCTAACAATGGGGATCAAAACCTGTTTGACTGGGGTTGAATCCAGTTGGTCCTGTTCTAAGAATGCACTGAGAGACATACCGAGGAAAAAGGTGGTATTTATGAGACTCGCTAGATGCAATCTGATAAAATTCTTCCCTTTTTACTAGTAGGGGACTGTGGTGGCTTAGTGGTTAAGACGCTGAACTTGAGGTAGGGACCCGAGTGATGCACAACGGTGTGAGTTCCCATTGTCTATCCCAGCTCCTGCCAACCTAGCAGTTCGAAAGCAAGAAATTGCAAGTAGTGTTTTCCTGCCACATTGGAGTTGGAGTATACCTGGAGACAAATCTTAACATCCTCGCCTCACACCACTGCCTGATAAATGTGACCAGTGTGTTTCCTGGAACTGAGGGCGTTAAGAGTTGACCATGACGTGACTTCTCAGAAGTACAACAGAGCATTTTACAGTAAGAATTAACTGTTATAAATGAATTCATTTATGTATTGATATATTTAATGCGAAAGTGTTTTATAGCTGTCATATTATGGTTGTTTTTTTTTTAAAAAAAGGCTATTTTGTAGATAACCTGCCCATTTTTGTCAATTATACAGTAATACCAGGGATAACATTTGCACCACACAACGTTAAAACCGCATAACGTTAAGGAATCTGGGGGGGAATTGCATTGCACAACGTTAAAATCCTATGGGATGTATCACATAATGTTCGCTGAAGTCTGTGCCAGTTACAATGTACTGTATCTCTATGGAGTTTTAACATTATGCGATTCATCCCATGGGATTTTAACGTTATGCGCATAAGATTAAAAATCGGATAACGCTAAGACTCGTAGAACCAAGTTTTAGCATTATCCAGGGTATTCCTGTACTTCTGTCCCGCTTTTGTGGGAGAGAATTACGGCAACTCTAGCCCCAGCAGCATTTCCTCTTGCCAACATAGAGTCCTCCTCAGTGCACGTTGAAGGGCATCATGTGCATTGTATCATACAGGAAATAGTTTGTTCTTCTCCACATTCACACAGGCTGTTGTCTACAGGGAAACCCCACTTTCTCAGATTGGCCCTTGATCTTCCTATCCCGGCACACGGTCTATTTCTGGAGTTCTCAACCTTTTTGAGCTGGGGGCCGGGTCACGCTCCCTCAGACAGCTTTGGGGGCCCGACGGCCATTTTGCCCTTCCTCCACCACATGGCATTTCCTGGTGTGGTGGAGGTGGTAGGGGGCCACATGAAATGGCACCGTGGGCCACATTCAGCCCACAGGTTGAGAATCCCTGGTCTAGTGAAAGCATTCCACACAGACCATGGTTGTTCTTGGCCAGGCAGTAAAGAATCATGTGCTTCTGCCCAGTTATCTGGTAGCGCCTTGCTTGCCTTCTGTGGGGGTTGGTTATTTGGGTGAAATGTTGCTGGAGGGATGCCTGCTAAGTAATGCACTTTTTCTATTGGGTTGGCTTTAGGCATCCTGTGACTAATCTCGCTGTTTCGTTTAGGGCAAGTAGATAAATAGGTACCACTTTGGTGAGACTTCCCGGCCTCTGCTCCAACACATTGCATAATTTAATGATTGTTTACCGAGTGTTTATGGCTGGTGGAGACTAGCTCTCAACATCAACACACCTGCCGCAACAGACACAGCAAGAATCACTGCTGAGTGATTTTGGAGGTCATCCACAAAAGAGATGCGGAAGTAGTTATAACTTGGGTTTCCCCTCCTTGTCGGGTAAAATAGCATGAAGTTCTTGAAGTGGTAGCAGGGTTAGTCTCGGCATGCATATCAGACAAAACAAAGCAAAAATGATAATAAATAAAGGCAGAAACATTGTGGCATGTGAAAGACGAACTGCTACGTTTCAATTTTAGTGGGTGTTTTTGTCCATCAAGTCCACTAAAATACAGTATAGCAGTTATCTTTAAAGCGCCATAACATTTTTGTTTTGTTTTTAATTATTGTTGTAGGTTTGTTACTCTGTTGCTGTTGGGATAATAGCAATCTTGCATGCACTAATACTGGGTATCAGTGAGAGGGACTTCACAACCTAATTTGATTCTCTTTTTCCCTTTAAGGCTAGCCCTTCCTGTTCGTTTTGCTTCCATAGTTTTGTTAATAGTCCTCTCTTCTTCTGACCTCTAACCATGAAACAAGCATGGAGGTTCTCTCCATGTGCCGGAGACTCCATTCCACCCCTCCCCCCAGTCTTTTTCTGGCTATGCTTACAGATGAGAACTGTAAGTACAGAAACCTTTTTTTCCTACTTTAAATGCTTCTAGAGTGATTTTTATCATACAAAGTGCTAGTTTGTGTGGAAGAGAAACTAGATGGCAATAATGAGACTGGGGTAATCTCTTATGTTTTTGTTCAAACTGACCATGCAACAAGCATGGAGGTTCTCTCCATGTGCAGGAGACTCCATCCCCCCCAGTCTTTTTCTGGCTATACTTACAGATGAGAACTGTAAGTAAAGAAACCTTTTTTCTACTTTAAATGCTTCTAGAGTGATTTTTATCATACAAAGTGCTAGTTTGTGTGGAAGAGAAACTAGATGGCAAAATGAGACTGGGATAATCTCTTATGTTTTTGTTCAAACTGACCATGCAACAAGCATGGAGGTTCTCTCCATGTGCCGGAGACTCCATCCCCCCAGTCTTTTTCTGGCTATACTTACAGATGAGAAATGTAAGTAAAGAAACCTTTTTCCTACTTTAAATGCTTCTTGAGTGATTTATATCACACAAAGTGCTAGTTTGTGTGGAAGAGAAACTAGATGGCAAAATGAGACTGGGATAATCTCTTATGTTTTTGTTCAAACTGACCATGCAACAAGCATGGAGGTTCTCTCCATGTGCTGGAGACTCCATTTCCTCCCCCTCCCCCATCCCTTTCTGGCTATACTTACAGATGAGAACTGTAAGTAAAGAACCCTTTTTTCCTACTTTAAATGCTTCTAGAGTGATTTTTATCATACAAAGTGCTAGTTTGTGTGGAAGAGAAACTAGATGGCAATAATGAGACTGGGATAATCTCTTATGTTTTTGTTCAAACTGACCATGCAACAAGCATGGAGGTTCTCGCCATGTGCCGGAGACTCCATTTCCTCCCCCTCCCCCATCCCTTTCTGGCTATACTTACAGATAAGAACTGTAAGTAAAGAAACCTTTTTCCTACTTTAAATGTTTCTAGAGTGATTTTTATCACACAAAGTGCTAGTTAGGGAGACTGAGATTATCTCTGTTTTTGTTCAAACTGCCAAACTGAAGCCAACTTGGGGGACTTCTGTAGTTCCTTTCGCCTGACCTAGTGTGAGAAAGATTAGCTGCCACAAGGTAGCCGTTGCCCATGTTAAGCCTGTTCAAAAATACCTCAATCTTTGAGGAGGCTCTTTCTGTGCATCCCCGTCAGCAATCTGAAGTAGGTTACCATCCATAAACGCTTGGAGTAAACAAAACTTGGCAGTCTTTAGGGTGCAACAAGGTTCCTGCTTGTTTCAACTTTTCTCTGCTGAGCAATGGGGTGAAGGAGACCTGTGACTTTGGGTCAAACTTCATGGATTGTGAAGCATGGGTATATGTTGCAGACTGGTGATTTCCCTCGGCTAGGAGCACATTGCCAAAGAAAACATTCTGGGAAACAGCATGAGCAATCCCCAGAATATTACATTTGCTATGAAAAATGGAGAAGAATAGGCGATTCATGGGAAGCGAACTGTTTCATCACACCAGAACAAATCCAACCTACCCACCCCTGTTCTCAAGGTCAAGCCAGCACTGGATCATCTCAGCCTGCAGCATCTGGATGAAGAAACAACCAACCACATCACATCTGGAACCCACCACATCATATCTGGAACAAACTGAAGACTTTTAACCTTTCTGGAAAAACCCTTGGAAATGATTTATACATAATAGATTTTCAAACCTAGAGGTTAAAACCCAAATCCAATATAACTGTGGCCGCTTGCATCCATGTGAGTAATAGACAAAGATAGCTATACACCAAGAGTAGAATTTAGGAATCAGCTGTTAAAGCCCAACTGTAACCCAAAATACCTAGGAGTGATCTTTGAGTGGTCCCTAATTTGCAGGGAACACTTGAGAAAATACCACAGATAAAATGAAAACTGGGAATAATATCCTACACAAACTTTCTGACACAAGCTGGGCATCAACATTTCCCTTGGTATACCCGGTGGCTGACCATTGCAGCCCTGTATGGCTAAACAGAAGGGACCAATGTGACTTAGTAGTTAAGATGCTGAACTTGATGACCAGAAGGTCAGTAGTTCGAGACCAGGGTGCTACAGATGGAGTGAGTTCCCGTCATCTGTCCCAGCTCCTGCCAACCTAGGTGTTTGAAAGCAAGAAATTGCAAGTAGATAAATAAGTACCATTTCAGTGGGGAAGGTAACAGTGTTCCATGCACTCCGGTGTCTAGTCATGCCTGCCACATGGCCACAGAAATATCTGCAGACGCAGACAGTCCTGGCTCTTTGGCTATAAACGGAGATGAGCACCAAACCCTAAAGTCAGATACGACTGGCTTTCAAGCAAGGAGACCTTGACCTTTTTTTGTGTAACCTTTTACTGACTGTGGGAACAGCCCAAATGATCAACAACTGTTAGAACTATATTTGTTTGAGTATATTATTTTTTTATATATATTGTGGGGGGGGGGGGGGGAGTGAAAGACCTGCAAAGAGGAAAAATGGGATGAAATATCCCCAACCAGAGTGCTTTAAATATAAAGGTAAAGGTCGCCATTGCTTGAAAGCCAGTCGTATCTGACTCTAGGGTTCAGTACTCATTTCTGTTTACAGCCAAATAGCCAGTGCTGTCTTCATCTGCAGACGTTTGCATGGACATATGGTAGGCATGCCTCGACACCGGAGTGCATGCAACGCTGTTTCCCTTCCTACCAAAGTGGTACCTATTTATCTACTTTCAATTTCTTGCTTTCAAACTGCTAGGTTGGCAGGAGCTGGGGCAGAGACGGGAGCTCATTCCGTTGTGCAGTTTGGCCACACAAAAGGTATTCCCAAAGTCACTAAAATGCGCAAACACAAAATAACACACGCCGGCGCATACACAAATGAAACTGCAGAATGGTTTTTTGAAATAGCTGTGCAGATTTTAATTGAAGGTTTGGAGTATATTCCCCCTTTATACTGAAAGGCAAGAGGAGAGAAAAGGGGACAAAGGAAAGGAGAACTGGGCAGCTGGTATATCTCTGGGACCAACTGAAGACCAGAAGTTGGCAGCCTCTGCTTCTGCATTCGACTCCATGCGACTTTGGGATTCAGAAATTAAATTCCGGTTTGCCTTTTCAGCCTGTAAAGAGAGAGACAGAGACAGAGTATGGGTACAGTGAGAAACCTGCCTCTTACAATCCTTCCAGCAGAGACCTTCCTTAACACCTCCTGGAGTTGCCAACTGCCTTATAGGCCCCTGTTATTCTGCCTTAAACAGCTATGATCTGTGCAATGCTGTTACCTTTCCTAGTGAAGTGGTGCCTATTTATCTACTTGCAATTTCTTGCTTTCTAACTGATAGGTTGGCAGAAACTAGGACAGAGACAGGAGCTCACCCGGGTCTTGAACTACTGACCTTCCAACCTTCCTATTGTCAAGATCAGCTTCTGAACAATTAAGCCACCACAGTCCTGAGATGAAGTTTAATCCTACCTAAATTCTAACAATCGTTTGCCATATGGAACCGAGCTAGCAAGTTTAGGCTAGCTGAGACAAATCTAGCTTCCTCTTTTTCCTTGTCTTTTTAGCTATGCATTCCTTGTTAGTGAAGCCATGTGTATAGTGAGAGGATGCCTCAAGCCTACACCAGTTAGTTATATATCCTCTTGTTGGTATCACTCCACCTAAGATAAGGAGAGAAACAGCAGCGGATGCCGAGAGAACTAAGCCTCCTCTAATCTAAATGGATATGTGCCTCAAGTCCACCGGCTCAGATCCAGGAAGAACTTTATGGCAAGAACAAACAGTCTTGAGGGAGCGCAACTTAAGCGCAAAATCAAATTAGAAGATGGAGGAAGGAGCTCACGGGATAAGGAACAACGTTAAAATAAGACATGGCTAAGGAACTCAACCTCCCCTACGTCACTTGGAGGACCTGAATAGGTTGAGGGTTGGAGTCTCTAAATGTAAGCCCAACATGCTCAAGTGTGTGTGTGTGAGAGAGTGTGGAGTGTTGGCGGGTAATAATATGCTGTGTCAATGCGGAGAGAGACAAAATTTGGCTCATTTGCTGGTCTGCCAATCACTGCCAGAAACATGTATCAACGAGGACTTATGTTTGGCCAATGTCAAAACCCCAAAAAGTGGCTTCGTTTTGGCAGTCCAAAGTTTGATCTGGACATGAAAGAAGCAGCAGCAACGTACACCACGGCCATCCTTAGATACTCACTGTTGACCTGCAGCCGTATCAGGGCATCTGCCCATTTCTGATTCCTGCTTGGCCGCCCATCTAGTATGACCAGGTAGAACTCCCCAGAATCGGCAGCCTGCAAGCGGTTGATGGTGACGGCGCAGCGGTTGCCCAGCTGTTCACGGCCGGTAAAGCCTCCACCCCTGTGGACCTCCCTGCCGTTTTCCACCTGGAAGATCATCCTGCCTTTGTCAAACCTGTTGCCCCGGAACCAAAAGCAGATACTGGGGTAGTCCACGTCCTGCAAAGAAAGAGTGACCGACTGACCGACGCGGGGGTTTGGGGGGGCTGCGACGATACGGAGGGCTTCGGACGGCAGCAGGCAGGTGGCCAAGGCCAAGACTGTAAGACAAGAAGGGCCGGGTGAAATGGTTGCTTGCCAAGACAGGCTGCTTTCTGTCCTGATGTTTGCTATGTAGGTGGTTAGAATGAAGTGAGGTAAAGGCCGCACTTGCTCGAAAGCCAGTCGTATCCGACTCTAGGGTCCAGTGCTCATCTCTGTTTAAAGATGCTTCCGTGGACAAGTGGTAGGCATGACTAGACACCAGAGTGTATGGAACGCTGTTTACCTTCCCACCGAAGTGGTCCCTATTTGTCAACTTGCAATTTCTTGCTTTCGAATGGCTAGGTTGGCAGGAGCTGGGGCAGTGAAGGGAGCTCATTCCATCGTGCATTACTCGGGTCTCAAACTGCTGACCTGTTGACTTTCCAGTCGTCAAGTTCAGCGTCCTAACCACTAAGCCACAGCAGTCCTAGCCACACCCAAACTAATGTTGCCAACTGACTCACACACCTTCACCCCTGTCTGCTTCTGCAGCACCAGAGCAGACCAAACTATTGGCAACCTTACCTCCTTCCCTACCTCCCTTGCAGCTTGGGAAAGTTACTTTTCTGGACTAGTAAAGGAAGATGTCACCTTTGCTCGAAAGCCAGTCATATCTGACTCTAGGGTCCAGTGCTCTTCTCCTTTTACAGCCAAGGAACCAGCATTTCCTTGCTCATGTGGCAAGCACGACTAGATGTCAAAGCACATGGAATGCTGTTACCTTTCCCACTGAAGTGGCACCTATTTATCTACTTGCAATTTCTTGCTTTCAAACTGCTTGGTTGGCAGGAGCTGGGACAGAGATGCAGCACTTGGGTCTCGAACTGCTAACCTGCCAGCCTTCCGGTCATCAAGGTCAGCCAGCCTCTTAATCACTAAGCCACCGCAGTCCCTGGAGAGAACTGGACCAACAGGTAAATCTGATTGAAATGCTAGTGACCAAGAGTGATAGTTAGCCTAGGGCAGGAATTCTCAACCTTTTAAAGCCAGGGGCCGGGTCACATTCCCTCAGACAACTTCGAGGGCCGGATGACCATCTTGCCCTTCCTCCACCACACGGCACTTCCTGGTGTGGTGGAGGCGGTGGGGGGGCACATGAAATGATGCTGTGGGCTGCATCCTGCCCTCAGGGCACAGGTTGAGAATCCCTGGCCTAGGGGGTAGGAGAGGTGTCCCTGTGATACACACACACACACAACTCTGTCCTGGCCAAGATCTCACAGCTAGTGCCTGCCACCCTCCACTCCAGAATCTGCTGCCTGAGGAATAAATCCCACTCTGCCTAATAGCAGAGCCATCCTCAAAGCCAAAGCAATCACACTTCTATACCGCCCCATAGTGCTTAGTGCACTCTTTCGCAAGTTACTGTAATTAGCATTTTGCTCCCAATGTGCTGGGTTCTCATTTTACTGATCTCTGAAGGATGGAAGGCTGAGTCAACCTTGATTCCTGGTCAGGATCGAACTCACAACCTTTTGGTTGCAGGACGGCAGTTTACCCACTGCACCACAAGGACTCATCAGAGTCGTGCCCTCTTTTGCGTCACCCTCTGCCCCATTCCTGCATCTCACCTGCCAAGAGGCAGAACCCCTTGGATGCCATCTTCTCAGCTGTCGGCGTCAGGGGGAAATGCTCTTCTGTCCCTCCAGGCTCTTATATCATGTGCCAAGAGGGGAAATTTCGCCAAGAAAGGAGGAGGTTACAAAACCAGCCACTGGAAGTGGGGACAGGTGGGCACGACATGAAGCAAGACAAAGAGAACACCCTGTTCTGAGAAAAGACATGAGGATTTCTCAACATGTTGACATGTTGATATTTCCCCTTTCCAGTGGCTCACCAGAACACCCGATTCACCTGTTTGAAGAAAGCAGGTTTTCCGCGCCAGCATTTTCTTGAATGTACAGTGCAGGCACACAATCGAGGCCTTTGTTCCTCTGAACACTTGGACCGCCTACAGGCCATACACCTGCGCACCTTTAGTCTTGCTAACACCTGCCAAACGATCCATCAAACCCATTATTTTATCTCTGTGGGGGGTCAGCAGCAGCCACAACACCCCCGGGCAACTAGAACTCTTGTCCCCTGATTGTTGCAATTGATTCTTCTTCTTCTTCTTCTTCTTCTTCTTCTTCTTCTTCTTCTTCTTCTTCTTCTTCCCTTTTGCGTGTCAACGGGAATGCAAAATTCCAGTTCTGGCACTTCTAGCCACCACCTCCACCAGCATTATTTGGTGTTCTTAATATGTCTTTGACATCGACCCATCCCACGAGGGGGCACCCTCCATATACCATATGTTTTGGAGGCGCACTTCTCCATCACAAGGAAAAGGGCCTTCTCGGTCGTAGCCCCCACACTATGAAACCGCCTCCTGGTAGAATTACGCCTCCAGGCCCAGTTGTTACCGTTTAGGAGAAAATTGAAAACGTGGTTAGCAGAACGGGTCTGGGGGCCGGGATTGCCAACAAGCCCCCCTTTTTGGCTCGGCTGAGGTTCCCCCCTCTTGTAATTGGTTTTATTCAAGGGTTTTTAACTGTTTTATATAGTTTTTAAGTTTTGCTGAGCAGCCAGTGAGGTGTTCGCTGGACTGTGTACACCACCCAGTCTATCGATTGGGGCGGTATATAAATCTGAATAAATGAATAAATAAATGTTCTCTCCACCTTCCTCTGGGTCTGCCTAGTGGTCTTTGTCCTTCTCCTCTTTCCACCTATGCCTTGTATGGTATGGAGTCCCAAGACATTCTCTCCAAATGGGAAAACCACTTTATTGGTTGTCTCTCTATGTAGTTTAAGATGGGTCCTATTTCAATTCTTTCCCTTGTAATCATAGCTGTCAAGTATCCCTTATTGGACAGGAAAACCCCTTATTTTACCCTCTTTCCCACTGTCATCCCTTATTAATTAGACTGCAATGCCCTATTGCCACCATTGGAGGGCAGCATAGGATAAGCATAGCTGTCAAGTATTGGCCAGGAAAACCCCTTATTTTACCCTCTTTCCCGCCGTCATCCCTTATTAATTAGACTGCAATGGCCTATTGCCGCCATTGGAGGGCAGCACAGGATAAGCATAACTGTCAAGTATCCCTTATTTCCAAATCCAAAACTTGACAGGGATGCTTATAATCTCATTCCCGATTTTATCCTTTCTAGTCACTCCAGCAGCCTGCCTCGGACATCTCATTCCCATGGTGACCAACTTGCATTTCTGTCTTGTTGTGCGTGGCCATGCTAGGCACTGGTAACATAAGGTGGGGACGAATATGCTTTGTATGAGGCTTTTCTTTGTGCTGGTTGGTATTGCCTTATGTTGTAAGAGCGGGACTAACTGTCACAATATTTGGCTCGCCTTATAAAGTGCTCTCCACCATAGAATATGCATGCCGGAAAAGACCGGTTAGACTTCTGCCTGACAGACAGCTCTTAAGCAGACAGATGGCCTGCTAGAAGGAAGGTGGCTAAACTGTCCAGAAGTTCAGTGACTTGATGGTCTCTCCTGCCCTCTACAGGCTGGGACTAGAACAGCCAGAGAGGTCAGACAGGGGCTCCCATAAAATGCTATTTATTCTATTTGAAACACATCTTGCCGCTGAAGGTCTCAAAGTGGTGCTCAAAAGCCAGTCATGTCCGACTCCAGGGTTCAGTGTTCATCTCCATTTACAGCCAAAGAGCCAGTACTGTCTGCATCTACAGACATTTTCATGGTCATGTAGCAAGCATGACTAGACGTCCGAGCGCATGGAACGCTGTTACCTTTCCCGCTGAGGCGGTTCCTATTTATCTGCTTGCAATTTCTTCCTTTTGAACTGCTAGGTTGACAGGAGCCCGGACAGATGACGGGAGCTCACTCCGCCGTGCAGCACTCGGGTCTCAAACTTCTAACCTGCCTACCTTCCAGTCATCAAGCTCAGATTCTTAACCACTAAGCCACCACGGCCCCTGCTTGTTTGACTACAATCCCCCAATAGACTCTGAAAATTAGGTGTAAAAATAACATTTCCACACTCTGCTCTTGGGAATGTGATTTATTTGACATAAAGGGCAGACGGGGATGATTATAGCTGCACAGCCCAGCACAAAACCACTCTACTAGTCTGGCTAGTGGATGATGGAATTGATTGTGCCTCACATCTAGAAATTACCCATCAGAGGCAAAGCTGTTACAGGCTTCCTATGGATCTCCATCATGGCTCGAATTGACCGCCAGGTGTCACCACAGCCATGCCTTTTCCAGGCTCCGGCGGCCCATAGTTTGGCTAAGTTGCTGTCGTTGATTATTAATCCTGGCTCCTGTGCTTTTCACAACAACCTGTCAAACAGAAGATACAACATGTGGACTCTGCATGCCTGCTTTCTTCTTCTTCCTCTTCTTCTTCTTCCTCCTCCTCCGTGTCAAGGCCAGTCTTCGAAAGCAGAGAGAATGGGTTGTAGCTTCGGTTTTCAGACATGAAATATTAATGATGCTCATCTGTGTATATCAAAAAAGCCCTAGTGGCACAGTGGCTAAACTGCTGCCCTGCAACCAAAAGGTTGTGAGTTTGATCATGACCAGGGATCAAGGTTGACTCAGCCTTCCATTCTTCCAAGGTCAGTAAAATGAGTACCCAGCATGTTGAGGGGGGGCAAATGCTAATTAACTTGTGAACCGCCCAGAGAGTGCACTAAGCACCAAGGGGCGGTATATAAGTGTGATTGCTATTTATAAGGAAAAAATCTCTTTTTCTTTCTTTCTATTTATCTGTCTATCACATCCTACTGCATATACTGATTTCTGGTGCGTCTCCACTGCAGAGAAGCATTTTATGCCTGCTTTTTCCTAGTCAGTTGGCCGCCCAATCCCGTCATCCAGCTTTCAGGGGATATATCCCTGTTAATCCATTTCTACAGACAGCAGGGCAGTCTTTCCCCCTTTGCCAATCCCTTCCTGGCAACGAGCCTCTGATATTGCGGAACGGGACTTTCCAAAGGCCTTGACTTCTGGGAAACCTGCACTTTGGGTTTAGGGGGTGGAAACAATTGCAGGAAATGCCCCCCTGCTCTCGTCCTGCCCTGCAACTTTTCGTCAGAGAGGCGCGAGGCCGTGCCGTGCCAGCTTGGGTTTGAAGCAAGCGAGGGCAACCCAAGCGCCATCCCTTGCCAAGTGCCTCCACACCCTGGGATTGGCCGCTTCATGACGAAGACCAAACACACACACACACACACACACACACACACCAGAAACATTTCACTATTTGCATGAAATCAGATCCCATTTCGGTGCTTAGGTGCCAAAGTAGGACTCCCACATCTTTGATGGCCTTCTGTTTTTCGTATCCCGATCAAACCCTGGACTGCCAAAATGAAGCCACTTTTTTGCCTTTTCGTCGGCCAAACCCAAGTCTAGTCATGCCTGCCACATGACCATGGAAACATCTGCAGATGCAGAGCACTGGGTCTTTGGCTGTAAACGGAGTTGAGCACTGCACCCTAGAGTCGGACACGAGCAAGGTTGATCTTTACCTATATAGAACATATGTCTTTTGAAGCAAACCATGCTCCTTCTGAGCTGTTTCGGAGACACGTGGGGATCCCAGGAGCTGGCTGTGTTGTTACCCATAGATTGGTACTAAGGCTGCCAACTTTTAGGGGAGGCTCTGCTCCTCTGCCTTTAACAGCAGCCAGATGCAGAGAAAGAGCCCGTAACTTACCTAGCTCCTGTCAAAAGCACAGGAGTGGAGGGCAGGGCAAATATTGACATCCCCAAAGAGAAGACAGCCCCATAGTGGGACTTCCGTCTTCAGTTCCTGGTTCCCTTGATGAGTAAACTCCACGGGGACTTAAGTTCCTTCTAGCAGTGCGAGAGAGATCCCAGATCTTGACTCACCCAACTTGCAAGATATCAAAACACAAACCGCCATGTCTCGACAGCAGCTATGGGGCTGAAATCAAACAAGCTGGAAATTCAAATGTGATGTACATACTGGGGAGAGATGTGGGGGGGAGGCAACTTTAGATAAGATTGCTTCTCCTCTCCTCCTCAAACTTCTCCCATGCAAAGAAAAAGCAAATCTTACTCTCCCTAGTACAACCACGTTGCTCAGGTCAGCTGTGGCAACTGAGATCCCGCATTTCACATTCGGAAAGGTAATCCTGCATTGAATGAAATGATTATAGCAATAGCAATTACACTTCTATACCACTCCATAGGGCTTAGTGTACTCTTTTTGCAGTTTACAGGTAATTAGCCTTTGCCTCCCCAACATGCCGAGTGCTCATTTGACTGACCTTGGAAAGATGGAAGGTTGAGTCAACCTGGATCCCCGTCAGGATGGAACTCACAACATTTGGGCTGCAGTACAGCAGTTTAACCCCTGTGCCACCAGGGCTCTTAGATAAAGTGGAGGCCTTGGTGGATTTCGAAAGGGCTGAAACTGACAGGAATCTCAGTTGTTCCCTTGATGACTTAGTCACAACTTTGTTTGGGAGGAGCGAATGACCTTTGACTTCTCTCTCTCTCTCTCTCTATCTCTCTCTCTCTCTCTCACACACACACACACACACACACACATGCGCGGACACACAAGTACATAAACTGCCTAAGACAAGAAACCCAGAGTTACAAGAAATAGATGCACATTTTTACATCCAGGAGATTAGCTGGAAGGCTGGCAAGTCAGCAGTTTGAGACCCGGGTACTGAATGATGGATTGTGCACCCGTCTCTGTCCCAGCTCTTGGGGACATGAAAGGAGCCTCATTTGGGCGTTCCCTGAGCGGAGTTTCTCCTGCAAAAAAAATCCTTTCAACCCAGAATAATTTCTGACATGAAATAATAATAATAATAATAATAATAATAACAATAACAATTATTATTATTATTATTATTATTATTATTATTATTATTATTATTATTATTATTATTATTATTATTATTATTATTATTATTTCATGTCAGAAATAATTATTTCATGTCAGGGGTGCCTGGGGGGCAATGGTCCATAGGGTCGCAAAGGGTCGGGATCAACTGTGCGACTGAACAGCCCCTTCGCCGCTAAGCCCTTCCTCCCTCGGCCAGCAGAGGGCGCCATTCGACAGCCCTGGGCGACCTCGCCTGCCCTTTGGTCCGGTGGTGGTCGTGGTGGTGGTGGTGGTGGGGAATCCCGCTCTCCCCCCCTCCTGTCCACCCTCCTCCCCCCGCCAACGACGCGTCATCATTTTCTCAACACCCCCCCCTTTCCCCCGCCCTATGCAAAAGATGAGTCGCTTCTTGGAGGGCCAGCCAAGTTCAGGTTGCCAACGTCTCTTTTCGCACCCGGCTCTCTTGCTCCTGTGCCTTTGGGCAAGCAGCCTGCCTGCCCTGCCGCGCGGAAGAAGCCCAACCGGTAAAGCCTCTCTCCTGGTGGCAAGAAGATGGAGAGGCTTCACCTGTTAGATTTCTGGACCCCCGGTGGCTCTTCAAAACAGGGGGAAGATCATCAGGCATTTTGGGAGGGGGGGTAAGTTGGCAACCTTACCGTCTCTCCTCGAAGCAACCTGACGCGTCCGAGGCAAAACAAACAAATAGGCGTGTGCATTTGGACCTGTCGGAGATTAAACTTGGTGGCACAATGGTTTCACTGCTGTCCGGCAACCCAAAGGTTGTGAGTTCGATCCTGGCCAGGGCTCAAGGTTGACTCACCCTTCCATCCTTCGGAGGTCGGCAAAAATGAGTACCCAGCACGTTGAGGGCAAAAATGCTAATTAACTTGCAAACCGCTCAGAGCGTGCACTAAGCGCTAGGTGAAGGTAAGCCAGTCGTATCCGGACTCTAGGGTTCAGTGCTCACCTCTGTTTCGCAGCCGAAGCGCCAGCGCTGTCTGCTTCTGCAGACGTTTCCGTGGTCACGGGGCAGGCATGACTAAGACACCGGAGCGCACGGAGCGCTGTTTACCTTCCCCGCCGAAGTGGTCCCTAATGATCTACTTGCAATTTTTCTTGCTTTCGATCTGCTCGGTTGGCAGGAGCTGGGGACAAAGACGGGTGCTCATGCCCACCTGCAGGACTCGGGAATCGAACTGCTGGTCAGCGTTTTAGCCCCCAACTAACCTTTCCCTCTCTGGGGCGCCCCCCCCTCCCCCACGATGCGCCCTGGGCGCACTCCAGGCGTGGGACTCCCCGTCTTGGCAGTGGGGAGAGAGAGGGAGGCGTCTAAGGGGGGCAGCCGGCCAGGAGGAGGAGGAGGAGGAGGAGGGGCATGATGAAGGCGGAACTCCTCCCCGGGAGGGGCGGCCGGTAAGAGGCGCCCTGTGAAAGTCCCTACTCTTCGGCTGAGCCGACGGGGAAGTCCCAGTTTCCTTCCTCTACTCCCGACCGTCGAGGGTGGGCGAAACGGGTGTCACCCCGATTCACTCGTGGGCGATCGCGGAGGCACCAAGGTCGCTGCTGGCCCACCCCACCTTTGCGTGGGCCATATATTTATCTCTTTTTTTTAAAGGGGGAGTTTTGGATGTTTTGCTTTTATTTTCACTCCTGATATATTTATTATTATTATTATTTGCTTTGATTTTTTTTCCTCTCTCTCTCTCATTTTTTGGGGGTTTATTTTCCTCTTTGGGATTTTTTTTTCTTTGAGGTTTTTTTTAATATATATTTCTGGATTTTTTTCTCTCCTGCTGCTTCCACCCCCCAACCCTCTGTTGGCCAAGAGATTCCCCACCTCAACCCCACCCCCACCCCCCAATCCGAAAGAGAAGGCGAATTTCGAAAGGATGACTTGGCCAACAAGGCAGAAGCCGGCAGCCCAGGTGGAGTGGCGCCGGAGGTGACGCCTTTTCCCCCGAAGGAGAATCCGAAGCAAGTCGAGATAAGGCGTGGAGGGGAATCGATCCGAGGGCAGGGGTGGGTGGGAGTGGGGCTTTTTGCCCCGCGGAAAGGATGGCACCCCACCTACTCTCCACGCCCTGCCAAGCAGGAAGGCTGCAGGTGTGATCACCTGGTGGTGGGAAGCCTCCTGCGATCTCAGCTGCGGGAGTGGCGAGAGTTCGAGTCCCCAGCGCGGGGGTGGTGGTGGTGGTGGTGGTCCCGGAGAGTGTGATTATACCCACCCACCCACAGTTTTAATCTCAGAAACTCTGGACTCCCAAACTTTTTATTTTGGGGAGGGGGGCGCTGATCCTGCCCCTGCTCGGAAGGAAAAGTGGAGGATGAGAAAATGAGGATTCGCGGGTGAACATAACACATCCCACCCCCACGCAGGAGCCCGGTGTACACCTACCTGGTGGCCCATCATCCACCCCAATTCTTCCCGATCCCTTTGGGGCCAGGATCCCGGACGCGCAGCATGGATGGAGAACTCCCCGTGGACTTGAGGACCCAGCGCAAGGGCGACCGGCAAGCCGGGTGGTCCCCCTCGGACGGGGAGGCGCCGGATCCCGCTTTGGAGAGGCGATCGCCCGAGGAAGGGAAGGTTTCGGGGGGCTCCGGGGGTCCCTTGGCCCTTGGGCAGCTTCAGGGAGCGTCCGGCTGGGGTGCGCAACTGGTCCCCGGGGCCAACGCGCCGGCCCGTCGGAGCCCGTCGGGTCCAGAGAGCGAGAAAACAGCCGACACGCGTTTGCCCCTTCGGAAGCGCCGCTGCGCCCTGGAGGGGGCTGAAGGGGGCGCGCCGGGACCCCTGGCTGGCAAAACCCCCAAGCGAGAGAGACCCCGCGAGGACGAGAGGGGAGCCTGGGGGTCGCAAGCCAATGGCTACTGTCCGTCTTATAGCCCCGTCGGATACCCTCCCACGATGCCACCCGTCTATTATCCAGGTAAGGGCTGCCGCATCTCACCTGCCAGCCATCTACCTCCGACGCTTTCTTCCCTTTCCAATTCTGTGCCTCTCTCCCCCAGGGTCCCTAAATTCTTCTGACCCACCCCTGGAAGAACGAATGGGTTTTTATAAAATTGACCCATTAATTAATTTCATATCCTGCCCATCTGGGATATTCTCCCACTCTGGGTGTCTGTACAACACTTTTTTATCTATATCTATATCTATCTATCTATCTATATCTATCTATCTATCTATACACACACACACACAATCACAAATCATGAACCCTGACCCAAAACATAAAGACTGCCCAACACTAAGGAATCAAAACCAATATGCAATATGAATTTTTGCCTCTGCCTTCCTTCTCAAGGTCATTCCTTACCTTTAGATTGGATTTTACAGACAGACAGACAGACAGTAGGATAGATAGATAGATAGATAGATAGATAGATAGATAGATAGATAGATAGATAGATAGATAGATAGATAGATAACAGCCAGTAAAGGTCACCCTTGCTTGAAAGCCAGTCGTATCCAACTGTAGGGTTCAGTGCTCATCTCTGACTATAGCTGAAGAGCTAGCGCCGTCTGCATTTCCATCGTACCCAGGAATGATGGACGTTGTAGGTCTACACATCTGAGGAAAGGCTGATGTAAAGCATCTTTTAAATACATATATAAAGGTGCCTATAGAACAGATGGTGAATCTTGGCACTCCAAGTGTTCTTGGCCTTCAATTTCCAGACCAGGGCTTCTGGGAATTGAAGTCCAAGAGCACCTGGAGTGCCAGGGTTCGCCATCACTGGATATGTTCTACATATTAGGGCCCTGCTTCCTTACCCTCTGGGTTTTGAAATTTGATTTTTTTTTAGGTCCCTGAAAGTAGAAGGGAAACATGAATCCATATCTAAGGTCAGGGAAGGAAAGGTTTGGAGCAAGGAAACTGTTTTGACTCCCAGAATTTGCAGAATTATTTAAAAAAATTGGGGGTGGGGCTACAATGCTGAGGAATCTCCCAGCCAGAATGGTCAAAATGGTTATTTTCCTGGGTGTGGAAAATGTAGAACGAATGCCTGGAAAACCGTGGCTGAAAACATCGAGTCTTTGTCCAAAGAATTAGATCCTGTAAGTTTCCTACTTGGATCTCACATCAGCCCCACACAGCGTCAGCTTCTTTAAGCCTGGCTTGTGGTGTGGCAATAAGGATACCAGCCTACCTTACCAAATCGTTGTAGGTAAAAAGTAGGAAACCTATGGCCTCCCATTTCTTTTGGATTACAATTCCCATATATCCTTTGGGTCTGATTGGATTTGTAAGCTGAAATATCTGAGATGCTGCAGTTCCCAGCCCATATGCTGTACATATGGCAGAAGTAACACGCATGGTACTTCAGGTATAAAGCACATACCATGTCCTGTATCAGTGATGGTGAACCTTGGCACTCCAGGTGTTCTTGGACTTCCATTCCCAGAAGCCCAAGTCTCTGTGAATCCACACGAATGGGTTTACTGCGTGCACCTGAAGAGCCACGGTTCACTATCACAGTCCTATATGAATGTCAGTTATTATTAATTATCTTGTGATTTAAATTGTTGGACAGGCAACTAGCTCAAAAATAACATTAGCTTTTAAACACACTGAACACTTGGTGAGCTTTCAGGCCACGGTAAGCTTCCAGCTAGGGATTTGTTTTGCAATGTTTAAGTTTGGGTTTTTTTTGTTGAAATTATGCCAACCATCGCATGCAAACTTTCCAGACTTTGCCAGGAGACACACCTGTAAGGTAGTAATCGATAGGCAGGTAACCTCGGGTGGCTGACATCATCTTGGCCAACTTTCGCCCTGTCACTGTCAGCCCTGCCAGAGTGTCACACCGGCCACACCTTTAGCTAGAGCAAAGGTGAGCAGTGGTACAAGGCCTGGGGCAACCTGTCCAAAAGGAAGCAATAAGAAGCCAACTCTTTCTGGACTACCGTATTTCCCCGAAAATAAGCCTGGGTCTTATATTAATTTTTGCTCCAAAAGACGCATTAGGGCTTCTTTTCAGGGTATGCAGTGCATTAAGCACATCCGTTACAACATACGACGTATTGAATTATGAAGATTTATATTAGACACAGCCACATCTGTTTGTTATCAAGAGTACATGTTATTTGTGTATTGTGTCTGTACTCAGTAGATAAATTGGTCGTTTGATGATAAGTCAGGTTCATATGCTTACCTAGGTGTTTACCTCTCATCCAAAGGTGCCCACTTGGCTATTTGCAAACACTTAATTATAATTAGGGAATGCGGTGGCTTAGTAGTTAAGAGGCTAAACTTGACACAACTGGAGTGCTGCGCACCGGAGTGAGCTCCTGCCAACCTAGCAGTTTGAAAGCAAGACATTGCAAGTAGATAAATAGATACTGCTTTGGCAGTAAAGGTAGCAGCGTTCCATTTGAGTCTAGTCGTGCCTGCTCCATGACCATGGAAATGTCTGCAGATGCAGACAGCACTCGCACTTTGGATGGTAATGGAGATGGGCACTGAACCCTAGAATTGGATACAACTGGCTTTCGAGCAAGGGTGACTTTTAATTATAATGTATATTATCATTTATTTTAAGTATTAATGTCAATAATATTATTTATTTATATTTAATTATATATTAATATTATATTATTATTTTATAATTCAATAATCTGTTGCAACAGATGTACTAAATGTGTCCGTCTGGCTGATGATCAGTTGGTGCTTATTTTATTATTATTATTTTTTTTGGGGGTAGGGCTTATATTACGAGCATCTCAAAAATCATCCTAGGGCTTATTTTCCGGTTAGGTCTCATTTTTCGGGGAAATAGGGTATGCATTACAGAATTCCCCTATCAGCATCACCCCTTTCAATGAGTAGGAATAAGCCAAGCTTCTTAGGTGGAGTGTTATTCAAACCTTACCAGTGGAAACAGCAATACCTCCAGTGGCCCTTCTCAGTAAAGTGCAGAAGAGAAGCTTGTAGGGGAGGGTTAGTTACCTTCCCTGCCAAAACAGTACCTATTTATCTACTTGCAATTTCTTGCTTTCAAACTGCTAATTTGACAGGAGCTTGGGCAGACGACGGGAGCCTCACTCAGTCACTCAGAGCTCAGGTCTCGAACTGCCAAACCTGTTCAGCGTCATAACCACTAAGCCAGCATGCACACCTCTCTCAGGGGAGGGTTACAGCCCCTTCGATCCCAGCTAGGGAATTTGGGATCTGCAGTCTAGACAATTAACTTTCCCAAGCTCAGCCTGACTTCCCCAACCAGCGCATGGTGTTCTGATGTGCTGTGTACCGTGGAAGCGATGCAATCTTTGATGTGTCCTTTGAAGACAGATCCGATGTCAAAAGCGAGCCTCCATTTGCCACTTCAAGCCCTGAAAATTGTCTCCCAAGGTGTTTTTTTTTTTAGGAGGCAATGGAGCCTTGCAAAAAACTTGCATGGAATTTAAGCATATTGCTTGTCGAGGCGTCATCACTGGGCCTCCCAAATGCACAGAAATCTTGAAAAAGGGGTGTTATTGGATATTGGGGTTCTTTGGCGTTTCATCTCACCAGCCTGCCTTCGTCCTCTCTCAACCTCCAGGTCCTTTCCTAAACAATGAGCTGTCTCCGCTGCTGCACCCTGTGACCTCCCACCAAATGTTGGGTGTCCCCGCACGGTACTCGTTGCTCTGCCCGGTAGAGGCTCAACTGGCCTGGGAGATTGCCACAGCAACCAGGCAGGACGAAGATGGAGATACGTAAGGGAGATGCTCCTTCTCTCGATCTGGCTTATGGTGGGGATGGGAGTGCGGTTTATATCATGTGGGCATGGGAGGGGTAAGACCATTGTTTCTGGCCAGAAAACCTGGAAGAGAAAGAGGTATTTACAGGTAATTTTAAAAAGTCATGGGATTAGACCAATGGTTCCCAATCTTTTTTTGGCCATGCCCCACCGAAAGGTAAACAACGTTCCGTGCGCTAGTCATGCCTGCCACGTGACCACAGAAACGTCTGCAGACGCAGACAGCACTGGCTCTTTGGCTATAAGCAGAGATGAGCACTGAACCCTAGAGTCAAATAGGACTGCCTTTTGAGCAAGGGAAATCGTTACCTTTACTTTTTACACCTAAAGGTCACCCTTGCTCGGAAACCAGTCGTATCCAACTCTAGGGATCAGTGCTTATCTCTCTTTATAGCCAAAGACTGTCTGCGTCTACAGATGTTTCCGTGGACATGAGGCAGGCATGACTCAACACCAGAGTGCACGGAGGGCTGTTTACATTCCCAACAAAGTGGTATCTATTTATCTACTTGCCATTTCTTGCTTGCTACCTGCTTGGTTGGCAGGAGCTGGGACAGAGACGGGGACTCAATTTGTCATGCAGTACCCGGGTCTCGAACTGCTGACCTGCCGACCTTCCCAAAGTTCTGTCACCTTTATTTCCAGAGAGGGGAAGCATGTTGTAACCTGGCACTTTTTGGAGTAGGTGATGGGACCAGAGTTTCTTTCCCTGTCCTGGTCACTTCCATCCCTGCAAACTATGCGTCCCCAAAGAGAGAGACCTTTGTGGCCTTGAACTCAGAAGGAAGTTCCAAACATCTCCCCAGAGAGAGAGAGAGAGGATGAAAGATGTGGCTATTACCTGTACAAGGAGGTGAAGTGGAGAGAAAGAGAAAGAGAGAGAAACATCGTAGCTAACTTTCTCTTTTAGGATCCAGGGTTCTCATGCACCAGTGGCTGCGATAAGGAAGTTATGCCGCTCCTTCTCATGTGGTGAGACAGGAAGCGAAGGTCTCGGTATCTTACGGGAAGGTTGTTGCACGGGAGCCCCGAGATAATAAAGCTGGTTTCGTTTTATTGTAAAACGAGACATTTCTGCAAAGCCATGTGGGGCTCTTGGGGTGATGGTGGCCAGAAGAGGGGAGGATTTGGAGGCTTCCAGTGTGCGGGTTGCAAAGAGAGAGAGAGAGAGAAAATTGGGCTTCATGTAGAAAAGAAATTGGGGGCTCCGGTGGCTCAGTGGTTAAGACGCTGAACTTGACAACTGGAAGGTCAGCATGGCAGCAGTTTGAGACCCGAATGCTGCATGATGGAGCGAGCTCCCATCTCTGTCCCTGCCCTGCTAAGTTTGAAAGGGGAAAAAATTGCAAGTAGATAAATGGGTACCACTGGGGTGGGAAGGTGTGCTTTGATGTCTAGTCATGCCTGCCACATGTCCACGGAATATGATTGGCTTTCAAGAAAGGGAGACCTTTACCTAAGAATGTTGATAAAGACCAAACTATTTAGTGTACTAAATGCTTATGGCTGCTTTCTCTCTTCCGTCCCAGGCCCCTCCACATTGCTGTGGTTCAGGGCAACCTGCCAGCAGTCCAACGTTTGGTCATGCTCTTTCATCAGGGCAACCGGGATCTGGACACTTTCAACAACCTGCGGCAGGTAAGAGTTGCTTGGAAAGGCATCAATGCATGTAACAACTCGCCATGAACCAAGGGGAGGAAGTATGCTAGACAGAACGGTCCGTGCATAAACACTACCCATCTTACAGGGAGCAAGAAAAGCAAAAAATCTTTTTATAAAAAAACACACACCCTAAAATCAATTTGTTTACTTTGGGCAATACCTGAGATCATCATACATCATCTGCTGCTGTAAAGCGCCACCAAGTCCTCACCGACTTACAGCAAGCTGATGAATGCATGACCTCCCAAAATATTGCCATTGTCTGGCCCAGAAATTGCAAGCTCTTCTCTGTGGCTGCGGTGGCTGCAGTGGTTGAGACGCTGAACTCGCTGGCTGGACGGTCAGAGTTTGATTCCTGGGTACTGCATGATGGAGCGAGCTCCTATCCCAGCTCCTTCCAACCTAGTAGTTCGAAAGCAAGAGATTGCAAGTAGATAAATAGGGACCACTTCGGTAGGAAGGTAAACAGGGTTCCGTGCGCTCCGGTGTCTAGTCATGCCTGCCACATGTCCACGGAAATGTCTGTAGACTCAGAGAGCGCTGGCTCTTTGGCTATAAAGACAGATGAGCACTGAACCCTAGAGTCGGATACGACTGGCTTTTGATGTTTTTGACCTTTATGTCCTTGTCAACCCCAAGAAGGCATAGGATGCAGGTTTGCTTCCATGCGATGTTAATAGGAGAGCGAGGACCGAAATTGAAAACAGAGGGCGAGGGGAAGTGGAGTGGGGAAAGATGGAATAATTGTGAATTTGCCAGAAAATGGAAGGAGGGAAGGAATGCCAGAGATCTGAGAAGCAAAAGCCGGCAAGCCCAGAGATGAAGATCTCAGGGTTCGTAAACCTCACAGGGGAGGGCAGAGGACAAAGAGAGAAGAACCATCAGCCATCTGCGTGGGGACCATCAGCCATCCGCCGAGGGACTCCCCCCCCCCCAAAAAAAAAAATCCCAGCTGGCTGCCACCCTGCTCGGCAACTTCTCCAAACAGATTACTCAAGTGCGCACATTTCCCCATGGCCAGTGGGCAGGACTGACTCACCACAACAAGAGCAACTGGGGTGAGACCAGAGGAAGTAGGGGCAGGACGGCTGCTTCGTTGGGCTCCTCTGGGTTTGCATTTGACTTATTATTCGCGACAATAAACCCCATGTTGTCCTCTAACAGGGAAGCTAAGGTAAAAGTCACCCTTGCTTGAAAGCCAGTTGTATCTGACTCTAGGGTTCAGTGCTCATCTGTGTTTACAGCCCAAGAGCCAGTGCTGTCTGTGTCTGTCGACATGTGGCAGGCATGCCTCAACACCCGAGTGCACGGAACGCTGTTTACCTTTCCACCAAAGTGGTACCTATTTAAAAGATGAAGGTAAAGGTAACCTTTAAAAGGTAAAGGTAACAGGGAAGCTAAGGTAAAAGTCACCCTTGCTCGAAAGCCAGTCGTATCCAACTTTAGGGTGCAGTGCTCGTCTCTGTTTCATAGCCAAAGAGCTATCTGCTTCTGCAGACGTTTCCGTGGTCATGTGGCAGGCATGACTAGACACTGGAGTGCACGGAGAGCTGTTTACCTTCCCACCCAAGTGGCCCCTATTTATCTACTGCAATTTCTTGCTTTCGAACTGCTAGGTTGGCAGGAGCTGGGACAGACGACGGGAGCTCATTCCGTCACACAGTACTCAGGTCTTATCCACTTAAGCCACTCCAGTCCCTAACAGGGAAACTTACAATTGGGGGGAGGGGGTATGGAACAAAAGGGGAGAAGTAAAACTTTCAGACAGGTGTAGTAACAATAGAGAAGGAACAGGTAGAGGGGAACAGCAAAGAGACTGTTAAAAGATGGATTGGAATACAAGAGCATTTGTAGGGTAAAGGCAGGTACTGTGATGGCATAGTGGCTAAGTTCCTGAACTTGATGTCAGGACGTTCGACAGGCCAGTAGTTTGAGACCTGAGTGCTGTATGACAGAGTGAGCTCCTAGTTCTTCCCAACCTAGCAGTTCAAAAGCAAGAAATTACAAGCAGATAATTAGGTACCACTTCGGTGGGAAAGGTAACAACATTCTGTGCACTCCAGAATCTAGCCATGCTTGCTATATGCCCACGGAAACATTTGCAGACACAGACAACACTGGCTATTTGCCTGTAAACGGAGATGAGCACTGCTCTCTAGAGTCGGATATGACTGGCTTTCAAGCTAGGGCAACCTTTACCTTTAGTAAACGCTGTTACCTATCCTGCAGTACTTATTTATCTACCTGCAATTTTATTGCTTTCGAACTGCTAGGTTGGCAGGAGCTGGGCTGGAAAGCCATTCAGCTTTGGTAATTCCCACTGATGACTTTTCTACGTTAAAAACTAGCTGAGAAGTGGAAAAAATGGCCAAGGAAATTAAAATTTTCTGACCAGCAGGCCCTCATCGCTGCAAATGGGGCATATTCTGCTTTTTGGGCTGGGGGGCTGGGGAGGAATGTAAAAAATATTGAACTGCAAGATAGCGCAGTGGTTTAGGTATCTGACTGTGGAGCCAAAGGTTGGGAGTTCTGTTCTCCTCTGTGCCTCCATGACCCATAGAGTTCCTTCCAGTTCTGCAGTTCTAAGATGATTAAAATAAACCAAGGCTGCTGGGAAGGTTTTTTTATTTATTAAAAAAAAGTCTGAAAACTTGTTTTAAAAAAAAAAACCAACCAGTTCCAGCTGCAGTAAGAGGAACAGCATCTGCACATTGAGGGAGTTTCCATTATGATCAATGGCTGATGGGGAATTTATGGGATACAAATCTTCCATGCTGGAAGAACCCCTAGGAGGAGGGTTCACTTTTCTGAAAGTAATAATAATCGGACAATGCCATGGGGTTGAGACTCGGGTCTCAAACTGCTGACCTTCCAGTCATCAAGTTCAACGTCTTAACCACTAAGCCACTACAGTCCAAGTTTATTTTATGGGACTACAAAATCCCCAATCCCTAGGGCAGGAGTTGTCAACCTTTTTAAGCTGGGGTCTGGGTCACACTCTCTCAGACAGCTTCGGGGGCCGGATGGCCATTTTGCCCTTCCTCCACCACATGGCACTTCCTGGTGTGGTGGAGGTAGTATAGAGTCACATGAAATTGTGCTGCGGGCCACATCCGGCCCGTGGGCTGCAGGTTGAAGATCCCTGCCCAAGGGCCGCGTCACCTGGGAGAATTAAGAGCAATTGTTCCCTGATCAGTTAATGAGAGCTGAGATCTAACTGGGCAGGGGCGCGCGGATTGTTATGCTAAAGAGTATAAGCTTTCTGAACTTGGCTTGTATATTTTGTGCGTGCGGACGAGATGTACATTGTGTGAGTCAAACAGCTGAAACTTTGACCAGGCCTCTCCGCATATCTATTCTTCTCGATTGTAACCTCTTACTGACATGTGGCTGTTTCCTTATCTGTTTCTCATAAAACCTCCTCCTGAGCCAATACATCCCTTTCTGAGAAGTGTCTGAATACGTCAGCGTCACCAGGTGCCGGTGGTTGTGGTGTGTTCTGTGGGAACCGTTTGGGTTTCCTCTGGTTAGCCGGGTGCGTAAGCAACATTCGATGGGTAATATTTTTTTTTGTGAGTTTCTTTTTCTGCTGCTGGCTTCCCCCCTAGAGACGTCTAGGCACCTGGCTCGTTGCGTGTTTGTTTTAGTTTTTCTTACTTGTGATTACTCGGAAGGGACCTGGAACCACGTTGTTTTGAGCTTCTTCTCCCTTTTCCACCAATAATTTAACTTAACATAAAAATGGCATAACAAAATGAAATCCATAGAAAATAGTGGCTCGGTTTACGGAATTTCCCCCCGGAATGGATTAATTGGCTTTCAATGCATTCGTATGGGAAATCGCATTTCGGTTAATGTATTTGGTTTCCAATGCATTCCTTTGGAAAATTGCATTCGATGCATTCCTGTGGAAAATTCTGTTAAAGTAATTTTTGCTGTAAGAAATGTCCTGGAGGACGCATTGATTATGTTAACCGAGGTTCCACTGTACAGTAAAACGTCTACATACGAAATTCCACGAGGTCATTTGCATGTCTAAAAAATTGTACGTTGAAATCACATTGCATTACCAGAAGGGGCCACTAGATGTCATTGTATTTTTTTTGTATGTCAAAAAATATATAAATTTGTATGTCAAATTTTTTTTAGCCAGGATTTCTATTTGTATGTCGAACTTTTTGTAAGTTAAACCGTTTGTATGCCAGGGTTCCACTGTACCTGAATACAGGTATATCCCCCCTCCTTTGTAAGGTTCCAGGAATCTAACAGGCGAAACGTCTCCAACTTCTTGCTGCTAGGAGAGGCTTCACCAGTTGGGTTTTTGCAATGCAGGCAGGCGGCTTGCCCAAAGGCACAGGAGCAAGAGAGACGAGTGTATCCATCTAGTTTTGAGTCTTCCTCTCTGGCCAGGATACCAGCTGGGGGAATCTGGGAGTTGTAGTCCAAAATGTAACCTTTCCAAGGAAATTCTGAAGGCTCCTTGGTTTTGTGGGGCCAGATAATAGATAAAAGGAATGTCTCCCACATTCTACCAGCTGGCTCAGTGGTTAAGAAGCTCGCCTTATTAGCTGGAAGGTTGGCAAGTCAGCAGTTTGAGACCCAGGTACTGCATGACAGCTTGAACACCTGTCTCTGTCCCAGCTCTTGGGGACATGAAAGGAGCCTCATTTCGGGTGTTCCCTGAGCGGAGTTTCTTCCGCAAAAATCCTTTCAACCCAGAATAATTTCGGACACAAAATTATTATGATTATTCACCAAGAATGCTGGTTTTTGTCTCTGACACTCCAGACCCCGTTGCACTTGGCCATCATCACAAACCAGCCAAACCTGGTAAAGCTGCTTTTGTCGCAGGGCGCGTCGCCAATGGTTCTGGACCGGAACGGGCAAACGGCCCTGCATCTTGCCTGTGAGCACAACAACCGCCAATGCCTGCAGGAGCTGCTGAATGGAAGTCCCGGACCGCTGGATCTGGAAACCCGGAATTTCGAGGGTGAGCAACGATGAAGTAATAAGGGGGTACTGCAGGGTCGGGTCACACTCTACCTATCCAGATGTTGTTGGGAGTTGCGGTCCTTCCACATCTGGCCTGGCTCACTTGGCCCATCTTTGCTGCAGGAGAACACAGAAAGAGCCTCCTCAAAGATTGTGGTATCTTTTAAACACAACCAGGCATACCCGGGTAACGGTAACCTTGTGTTGCCGGCTAATCTTTCTCACACTAGGTCAGGTGAAGGGAACTGCAGAATGAACTCACCAAAAGGTGCCTTCATTTTGGCAGTTTCATGTCTCGCCTAGACATGGAAGAAGAAGAAACAAGCGATATACGATGCATACATTTTCACCTAAACCAGGAACATTAGTTTACTGTCATTTGCATAATTCATACACCATCCATCGTAATGAACCTCATCTGATGAGATGCAACAGATACCTGGAATTGTAATTCTCTTCCTGTTTATTGTCGTTTCTTTTGAGTAACACCGCTTTTAAAAAAAATACTCTTATTACTTCTGTGTTTTAGCAGTAGAACTGGTATGCAACTGCATTTATTACTGTTTTCCAGTTGAATTCTTATTCTTGATTGCTTTTGCTTCCTTGTTAATAAGACTGATGGGATTTTTATGCCCTTAAAACTTGACATAAATGATAAATAGAAGGAAAGGCTAGCAAACGTGTGGATAGTCTGGCCAGGTTATCCTGCTATGGCAGGGATTCTCAATCAGTGGCCCACAATTTCATGTGGCTCCCCACTGCCTCCACCACACCAGGAAGTGCGATGTGGTAAAGGAAGGGCAAAATGGCCATCTGGCCCCCAAAGCTGTCTGCAGGAGTGTGACCCAGCCCCCAGCATTAAAAGGTTGACAACTCCTGCCCTAGGGATGGGGGATTTTGTAGTCCCATCTTAAAAAGGTTGAGAACTCCTGTGCTATGGTAATAGAGTAGACCATACTGCCAGCGACTCAATACTGAGTGTCTGGTGGCAGTTAACTAACCTGACCACCCTGAGGACTAGCGACCTTGGGTAGTGAAGTCCACAGGGAAGAGTGATGATCCCCAAGTGGATTGAATCCCACTTGACTCCAATCCCAGTAGAATCCATCTTGATGGAGGGCAACGGTAAACTTGTGTTGCCAGCTAATCTTTCTCACACTAGTTCAGGCCAAAGAAACTGCAGAATGGACTCACCAAAAGGTGACTTCATTTTGGCAGTTTCATGTCTGGCCTAGACATGGAAGAAGAAGCAAATGTGTGAATATCCCTTTTTAAAAAGGGAAAGCATTTGTTCCTATCTGGGTTGGGTGTTTAGGTTCTCAGGTTCAGTGGTTGGTGGGACATAATTTACAGAGCTGGGTAGGCTGAGAAGGATGGTGGTTGGTGGAGGACATTGGTGCCTGGAGGACAATGGTCCATAGGGTCGCAAAGGGTTAGAATCGACTGTGAGACTGAACAACAATAACAAATTTACTACTTTACACAACACCCTCTGCACATGTGAGATGTTTCCTTGGAATGCGGTGGCTACATACAAATACCCTAATCCTTTCTCTCTTGACCAGGCTTTACACCACTCCATGTAGCTGTTGAAACCTCCAATCGTGAGGTTGTTCTCACTCTGCTAGATCACGGAGCCGATGCAGATGCTGTGGTGAGTATAGGATTCCTTCTGAACCTATGGAGGTATCCACACACGCATGTTCAAATGGTGGCTTGCCCTACAGGGAGAAAGATGGCGTGTAAATAATTAAATACTGTATATCAATTTATTTATTTTTCCGAGTCTGAAGCACTAAAATCTAGAACCAACGTAATTTTAATGAAGATTCATCGTCTAAAAGAGGCTTCGTAGTTAAGACGCTGAACTTGATGCCTGGAAGGTTGGCAGGTCAGCAGTTCAAGACCCAAGTGCTGTGGATGGAATGAGTTCCTGTCGTCTGTCCCAGCTCCTGCCAACCTAGCCGTTTGAAAGCAAGAAACTGCAAGTAGATAAATAGGTACCACTTTGGCAGGAAAGGCAACAGCGTTCCATAGTCTCTGTTGTCTAATCATGCCTGCTACATGACCACGGAAATGTCTGCAGTTGCAGACTCCGCTGGCTCTTTGTCTGTAAGCAGAGATCAGCACCCTACTGGCTTTCGAGCAATCGGCAATAAAGACGCCTTTTTGGAAGCAGATATCAAAACCTGTTAATGTTCTAGGAAAGGAAAGACTCGCTTATATCCTAAAATGCAACCATTCATAATATGAAAGCAAATTGGACCCCAGTTGAAAAGCATCGGTTGTATGCAAAAAAGAACTGGAATTATTGGATGCTCGAGTTAAGAAAATGGTATGCAGAATTTTAAAATGTGGTTGTTTTCCATTACACAATTCAGGGTTTATAATAAAATAGCAGGAAGCGAACCGGGTCATTTTGAAATGAAAGGCGAAATAGCACAGCAGGAAAGCCATTTCTGTTATTACAATAGGCCTGGGAAGTCTATTTCACAGCAAAGTCAGAAAAGGGTCTTGTTGCATATTTGTATTCATCATAGTCATCGTCATTTAATTAATTACAACATTTATACACCAGCTTTCTTCCAACCCAGGAATCTTATAAATTTGCTTTCAAAGTGGCCCAGCAATTATTATTATTATTATTATTATTTGGGGGGGGGGACCCAGAAATTACATGTTATATTAAAAATGCTATGAAATACAAAATGATTATAAAAAGACCTTACAGGCTGGTATGTTTATTTGGCAAAAGCATCCCCAAACCATTTGGCAAATAAAACCTGCCTGTGTCCAAGCCGGACATAATTTTCTATGGGCACAGATTACTTTTATAACAATTAGGGGCTATCGAGTAGATTCCAACTCATGGTAGTTTTCTAACTCTTCTTCTTCCATGTCTAGATCAGACTTTATACTGCCATCATGAAGGCATCTTGGGGTGAATTCATTCCATAGTTCTTCCGCCCAACCTAGCATGAGCAAGATTAGCCAGCATAAAGCTGCCATTGCCCGGGGTACGCCCGATTGTGGTTCAGAGAAAAACCACAATTTTGGAGGTGGCTCTTTCGGTCTGCCCCAGTTTCCCAAGTATAAAAGAGTTAGATGTCATTTAACAGGCCCTCATTTGATGGGGTGCTCTGAGGCTCTGCAACTCAAACACATCTGGACAGATGTTGTCCCATCAGCCGCATTGACTCTGGGTGACCTTAGCTGGCTGCAATCTTGGGAAGCACAGTGGGGATTTGAACTCCTGACTGCTTGCTCTTGCGCACAAGCAATCTAGAAGGAAAATCATAATAATGTTGGCTGTCCAGTACAGATGGGGAACTATTGACTTTTTCAATGTTTTGGATCATACCCACTACCCATCTGAGATCATTCTCCACGAGCTATACCAGGGTTCCACAAATTTAACTTTCCAGATGTTGTTGGACTTCAATTACAGTAAAAAAAATTAATTTAATTTAATTTTCGCACTTGTATGCCGCCCATTCAGGGAACCCAACTCAGGGTAAATAAACAATATACACAATATGCAATACACAATATATGCAGTAAATACACATTAATACAATATACAAAATTCAATCTACCGAAACAGCATATAATAATATACCACAACACAATCCTATAACAATCACAAAATATCAGATAAACATGAAAAGCACTATAAATCCTGATAAATAAATACAAGCAATAGAACAACAAATAAATCAGGTAAACTACATTGTCCTCCGTCGGCACTGCAGGCAGAAAATAGTGAGGCCCAGGGGTCGGAGCCCGGAGCTCAACGTCTTCGACGGAGTCCAGGTTCAACGTTCCCCAATGGAGTCCGGGCTCAACATCTTCGAGTTATGAATGCTTCTACTTATGAAAAACTCAAGATACGAAAGGAAATCCTGGAAAAATAATGCTTCGAGATACAAATTTTTTTAGATACAAAATGTTTTTTTTTTTGCGTCTTCCGATGCTTCCCACAGTAGTAGGAAGGTGTTCAGAGCATTTCTGCTCCGTTTTTGGAATTTTTCGTCTTTTATCTGTTCAAAATTCTTTCTAAAGTACACTTTGGAATTTTTCACCGTGTTTTTCCCCACTTTAGAAAGAGTTTTGAACAGCTAAAATACTATTTTGTGGCTTTTTTTCTGAGTTCCGGAATGGATTATTTGGTTTTCAATGCATTCCTATAGGAAACTGCATTTCAAAATATGAATTTTTGAGATAAGAAGAACCTCGAGGAACAAATTAATTTCATATCTCAAGATTTTACTGTGCTAGAAGCCCAAGTCAACACACCTGCTGATCAGGTCTTCTGGGAATTGAAGTCCAAGAACATCTGGAAAGCCAAGATTGAGGACCCCTGAGCTATACCAACTCGACGCCCTTCCTTGCAAGATTGTTGTTGTTTTTCAGAAGGCTACACTGGATAAGAAGCAATATTCTTTGACTAAAATTAGGAAACGTTTTGACACCGACTCAAGGAGTTCTCATTAAAGACCAACTCCTTGGGTGACCTTTTCCACCTCATCTAATGCCATGGAGTGTGGTCTGAACAATATTTCCCTGTCTTCTCTTTTTTAGGATATTAAGAGTGGGAGATCGCCATTACTCCATGCCGTGGAGAACAACAACCTGGTGATGGTGGAGCTGCTACTACAGGTAAGGGTGTTTGTCGGCTGTATTTTTACATCGCACCACTTGCATTCCTTAAATCGGTGTCATGCGTCATTGTCAAGACAATCAACCCTTTTTTGCCCTGAGAAAGCAAGTCTTGTCTACGCAATGTTTTTTTCCCCATTGTATCTCCCCAATTGTATTTTATGGGACAATGGTGGCTTAGTGATTAAGACGCTGAGCTTGACGCCTGGAAGGTTGGCAGGTCAGCACTTTGAGACCCGAGTCTCAACCCCATGGCATTGTCCAATTATTATTACTTTCAGAAAAGTGAACCTTCCTCCTAAGGGTCCCAGCTCTTGCCAACCTAGCAGTTTGAAAGCAAGAAATTGCAAGTAGATAAATAGGTACCACTTTGGAGAGAAAGTAACAGTGTCCCATGTACTCTGGCATCTAGTCATGCCTGCCATGTAACCATGGAAATATCTGCACATGCTCTTTGGCTGTAGAGGAAGATGAACACCGAACCCTAGAGTCAGATACAACTGGTCTTCAAGCAAAGCAGACCTTTACCTATCTCCCCAAACTTTTTTCATTCTAATGTGTTTGTTTCCCCTCGACTTTACAGCATGGTGCTAATGTCAATGCTCAGTCGTATGGAGGGAACACAGCACTTCATGCGGCCAGTGGCCGGGGCCTTTTGGATATGCTGCGGCTTCTAGTACGCAATGGAGCAGATGGCAGCCTCAAAAACTACCACAATGACACCCCTCTGATGGTGGCCAAGAATAAGAAGGTAAGTGCCGCCTAGTCATGCCTGCCACGTGACCACAGAACCATTTGCAGATGCAGACAGCGCTGGCTCTTTGGCTGTAAACTGAGATGAGCACCGACCCCTAGAGTCAGACACGACTGGCTTTCCAGCAAGGAGACCTTTACTAAGCTAGAATTATGGAACTTACTGGCCAATGTGTTTTCTAGCCTCAACTAAATGTATGTGACGTTTGCAACATACAGTAATACTTCGGATAACGAATGCATCGGACAACGCTAAAATCAGATAACGCCGGGCAGTTTGAGGAACACTTTTGCACCGCACAACGTTAAGATAACGTTGTGCAATGCAAAAGTTTTCCTCCAATTCCCCGACATTGATCTTTGACCCCAAACCCGCAGGGTTTGGCTTGGGCGAATGCGCATGGGTGCGCCCGCCTGCTTTCCCCCAAACCAAGCTTGGGATCACAGCGTCTGATCCCTGGCTTGATTTTTTTTGGGGGGAGGGGGAAACGGGCAGGAGCGCCCACGTGCATTCCCCCAAACCAAGCTGGGGATCAGACGCTGTGATCCCTGGCTTGGTTTGGGGGGAAGCGGGTGGGCGTACTCACCCCTGGCTTCCTCCAAAGGAAGCTGGCTTTTTTTAAAATGTTGTGCGATAAATGTATCTCATAATGTTAAAAATCAGATAACGTTAAGACTCGTGGAACCAAGTTTTAGCGTTATCCAGAGTATTACTGTATGTTAATGTCATCATCAGTGTGTGCATTTTTTGAAGTCATTGCGAGGTACCGTTTTTGTTACTTTGGAGAAACAGGGAGGTTCAGGGTTAAATGTGTAGGTCAACTGAGCTGTGGGAACCTCTCCTTCTCTGTTTATCCACCAGGTGATTGACATCCTGAGAGGAAAGGCCTCCCGTCCTGGCCCACCACATGATAATGTCTACGAGGGGTCGTCTCCGGCAAACAGCACCGCCAGTAGTCCTGGCCCCCGGCCTGCTCATGCTGGTAAGTAAGCCCTCCCTAAGCAAAAGATAAGCATTAAGAATGGGCATTTGTGGACTACAAATCTCATAATTCCCCATCCTGGGACTTCTACATGATTTAGAACACCTTAAGGCAAGGATTCTCAATCTGTGGCTCATGTGCCGTATGCGGCCCATGGCGCCATTTCATGTGGGCCCCCCACTGCCTCCACTACACCAGGAAGTGCCATGTAGTGGAGGAAGGGCAAAATGGCCATCCGGCCCCCGAAGCTGTCTGAGGGAGCGTGACCTTTAAAAGGTTGGGAACTCCTGGCTTAAGGTAAAGTTCTCCCTTGCTTGAAAGCCGGTAGTATCCGACTCTTGGGTTCGGTGCTTATCTCCATTTACAGCCAAATGCGTATCTGCAGGCTATTCTGTGGTCACGTGGCAGGTGTGACTTGACACTGCTACTTTTCCTAACAAAGCGATACCTATTTATCTACTTGCAAATTTTTGCTTTCGAACTGCTCGGTTGGCAAGAGGTGGGCCAGAACACCTTACGGGCTCCTAAATGTGGCTCACCTAGGGAGAGGGCCCAGAACTGGACACTTAGGCTTAGGTAGGTCTAGCCCTGCCCAACTTACTCTTCAGAAATGAAGTTCCCGGCGCAGCTCCCTGGTGGATCAGTGAGTAAAAGCGCTGTGCTTGGAGACCGGGCCGACGGGGTTCGATTCCCTGAGAGCTGCACGATGTGGGACATGAAAGGAACAAATGTTAGAGGCCTTAACTCTGCTGCTTCTGCTTGGCTGATTCAAATAATAGTTTGTCCACTGTTGGCCATGTGTTGTAGTGGAACCTCCATTAACATCATTAATGTGTTCTCCAGGACGTTTCTTACAGCGAAAATTACTTTAATCAAATTTCCCATAGTGATGCATTGAAAACCAAAATTCATTAACCGAAACGCGGTTTCCCATAGGAATGCATGGAAAACCAATCAATATTTTCCGGAAATGAATTCCATAAACCCAGCCACTATTTTCTATGGGTTTCCTTTTGTTATGCGATTTTTGTGTTAACCGAGCCATTTGTTCACCGAGGTCCTGCTGTATGAGTAATAACTGGTGGATAATGTTGTTTATCGGTGCTTCTGTCTCCCTCCTCGTAGGCTTGTTGTGTGCTTCTCCTGATTCTTGCCCCACCACTCCCAGCCCTGCCCGGACTCCAAAGTCCAGCAGAACGACACAGTCCCCCAACTCAACCAACCAGAAACCGGAAAGCATGATGCCCACGAAGGAGTCGCCCACCCCTGCCCTCTTTCATGGCATCAAGCTGGAGAGAAGCTCTCCTTTACCCACCTTGGAGCAACCGGTGGGGTTCTTAGGGGCACCCAAATACTTCCTGCCCATGGTGGAGAGGATGGTGGAGCCAGCCTTCCACCCGGCCTTTTGTGCTTTTCCTACGTCTAACCATAACAACCTCCTGACCCCGCATCATCTCCAGCTGCTTCCGATTGGCTTGAATCACTCCATTGTCTCTCTGTCCCCAGTGCCCCTGGCCAGCCGGATTCCTTCGAGGGGCACCGGGGTGGACCAGTCTCAGCTGCTGATGGACTTTGAGAACATCCCCACAACAGACCATGAAAGACAGTGGCCACCAAGCAAAGACAGAAGTCCAACTGGTAGCTGACAGGAGGGGGAACTGAAGGATCTCCTGGGAACTTTGCATCCGTGGGAGATTTCCCAAGGAACGGTGGGCTTCACAAGGCCACAGAACTTTCCACTCTGCTGCTACGGGTTCCTGGCATGAAGCAGGAGCTCAGATTTTTGGCTTTGGAATCGAGCATGGTTACATCTCCTGTGGACTTCACTTTCTGCACCTTGCATTGCATGTAACAATATGGTCAAGCCTGAGATGGCTCTTGAGGCTATGCTAAGCCAAGTTCTCCTTGATCCTCCAATAGTCCTTTAGCTGAACCCAGTCTTGAATCTCTTCTTCTTCTTCTTCTCCTCCTCCTCCTCCTTCTCCTCCTGCTGATATTGGCTATCATCAAGGTAATAGTCTTCTTCTTCTTAACTCATGAGTTCCCACCCTTTTACACCATGGGCTGACCACTCCCCCGTACAGCTGAGTGGTCTGGGAAGCAGAAGGGGAAGTAGAAACGGGCACATTTACGGGTATCATAAATGTGACCACTTCCACATATACGACAGTCGTGGGCGTGTTTGCGCATGCACAGGTGAGCTTTACAGCTGATGTAAACCCATCCGCTTCCACTTTTGGGTGTGATAGTGGTGGCATGGGCCATATGAAATGGTACCATGGGCAGGGGCCGGCCCATGGGCCGTCGGTTGGGAACCCCTGTCTTAACTCCTCGGAACAGTTCTTCTGAGGACATGCCACACCAGTCTCCTCCTCCTCTACTTCTCCTCCTTCTCCCCCCACCCGCATTTTCACTCCTAGGAAGGCTTTGATTCATTGCAATTACAGAGGGTCTCATTTTGAGGCCTTGCAGCTGTAATATCTGAGATTACGCTTTGCTCCAGGGGGTTGGAGAGTTGGGGGGTGTTAGCAGCCATTGCAAAAGCAACCTAACGGTTCGATCTCTGTCTCCCTCTAGTGGATGGGAGTTGACTTGCACTCCCATTGGGTGAGCACCCCCTGAGATGAACCTGCACTTCCCAAGCACAGCAGTTCTCCCCTCTTCAGACCAAGGAAATGCAAACTGAATCTCCTCAACCCCTGCCCCCACAGACAGCATTATCAGTTGTGGTGACGAAATTGCACATTTGAGAAAGCACCGCTCCATCAGCGTGGCATTGGAGCGCAGAAAGAGCAAAGAGGTTGGCTCGGAGCAGGGAAAGATGGGGATTTTGTAAACGGCTGAATTGGCGGAGAGGAATGTGGTGTGTGCTTTAAGGGCTGAAACTTTAGAAATTCCCAGTAAGATTGTAGTCATAAGGGGAAGTTTTAGACTTGGAAAATATTAGTCAGGAGGATGGGCTTATTGGAAGCAGGCAGGAAGAGTAGCATACTGATGGGGTGGTTTCTAACCAAAAATAATAATAATAATAATTGGGAAATGATTTCCAGCAGGAAATCAATCTCAGAAGGGAGATGACTTATCTCTTACAGTCTGCTCCTTTGAGCCTGTTTCTTAAGAAAAGAAAGGATTGCTACAGGCTCCGCCTAGGGAGTGGTGGTGGCCACAGAAGGGTGGAAACTGGAATACTTCCATGAGCTCAATGTCCCAGGTATGAACCTCTGGCAGTGGAAGCAAGGGTTACAGGGATGCACTGGTTCTGGGTTTGAATGTGAACTTTAGAAGAGTTAGCTAAGATGCTTAACTCTGCCCTCTCCTTAAAATAAAATAAAAAAAAGACAGGTCTGCTTTGGGGGTAACTTCTGTAAAGTTTGGACCAACCCCCCCGGGATGATCCATTGGTCACCCTCCAACCCAACCCCTGTGACCCTGGTGTCATCAGGCTCTGCTGGTCTCCAGCATCACCAGTGGAAAAGTTGGTAGGAAAAACTCCTCTCTGGAGGGGCTACGGCAGGTCGCAGGAGACTGTAACTGGTCCGTTAGATCCTGGAAGAAAGCAAATTTTTCAGAGCAGGGAAGGAAGCTGCTTGGTGGCAGAGTTTCGAATGGGAAAAGTCCCAGTTCAGTCTTTAGCATTTCCAGATCGAACTGGGGAAAACAAAAACCTGAATTCTTGGATAGTAACTGCCAGTATTGATCTAGGTGGATCAATAATAAACTGCATTGATCAACAGTTTGATTCACAAAGAGAAAGCTTTTTATATGTTTCTCTACATCAGTGGCAGCAAACCTACATGCCCGGGGGAGCACTCAGAGCCCTCTCTGTGGGCATGTGCGCTGTCACCCCAGCACAGAGTTTGTCCTGCCCTTCTGCCCAGCAGGAGCGCTTCCTCCCACCCCCAGCACAGAGTTCACCCCACTCCTCTGCCCAGCAGCCTAATGGGAGCACCTCCTCCCCGGCACAGAGTTCTCCCCGCCCCTCTGCCCAGCAGCCCAATGGGAGTGCTTCCTCCCTCCCCCAGCACAGAGTTCACCCCGCCCCTCTGCCCAGCAACCCAATGGGAGCGCTCCCTCCCTCCCCCAGCACAGAGTTCACCCCGCCCTTCTGTCCAGCATCCCAATGAGAGCACTTACGCCCTCCCCGGCACTCGGCCTCTAAAAAGGTTCGCCATCACTGATCTAGCTGGATCAATTCTAAACTGCATTGATTAACAGTTCGGTTCACAAAGAGAAAGCTCTTTATTTTCACCATCACTAGTATGAACCTTTCTGTCCTCTCACCCCGAGACCTTAAGGGTCCACACACCCCACCGATTTTTCTTACCAAATATTTATCTCTCTCTCTGCTTTTGTAGGGACCGATACTTGAAAAGTAGCACCCTCTGATCATCCCGTGGTAGAAAAGAGGAAAACAGGGGAGGGAGGTCTGCTTTGTCTTGTCTTTAATTTGTCAATAAAGTATTTTTCTACTTTCAAAGTCTCTCTGTGTTGTTACACTTACAACATTAAAGTAGCTTCGAGGATGGGAAAGTATATGCAAAATAGGGGTTTTCTGATGCCTGAAAGTGTCGCTAAGCACTAGTTGCATAGTCACCCTACATTTAAAAATTAGTTCAGGGTGGTGATGTTTCTTTGCTTTTGGTTTGAGTAAATTTATTTAATAAGGGGCACGGGAAACCGGTCATGCTCTTTTCCAAAAATAGAATGGAAGATTTATTTATTTATTTTTGTTCCTTCAGTCACAGCCCTCAGAAAAATAAAGTTTCAGGAAGACGTGCAAGATGTTTGCAAAGCATATATTTATGTGCACATAGATTGGGCTATTGAATCAAACAGAATTGGATCTCAGTGTTGCTGGGAGCATTGTCTCTAATTATTACGGAGCTTTGTTTCTATTTGTTTCCCCCACTTCCCATCCTTCTCTCTTACCCATTAATACAAATTAGTACAATAAAACCCCTACTTACGAAAAAAAAGTCAGTTCCGTAGGCTTTTGCTTAAATCGGTTTTTTAATGTAACTTGAAGCAAACCCATAGGAAAAAATTTTTTTTACATAACTTGAAGCAAACCGATAGGACGAATGAAATTTTTATGTAAATCAAAGCAAACCCATAGGGAAATGAATTTTTACATAACTCGAAGCAAACCCATAGGAAAAAGAATCTTTATGTAACTCGGGACATGGTTTTAGCACAAAATCATTATGTACGTCGAATTTTATGTAACTTGAGGCATATGTAAGTTGGGGTTTTACTGTAGTTCTTTGGGAGACCAAGTCACTTCTTCTTCAAGTGCCGTATCAGATTCTGAATATTGGCGGTCATCTTGATGATCATATAGGCAATTGTCTTGATGATCAGCCATGAAGTTTGTCCTGGGAACAATATAATGTAGTGGCCTTCCATTTACCTTCTGCATCACAGTGGCACCTGTACCACTGGTCCAGTTCTATGAGTCTCTTTCTGGTCCTGAGCCCTTTTGGCACACAAAGTCCTCATTGGCCCCAGGCCAGGATGGATGAAGCTGCTGCCCTCCATCAAGATGAATTCAAGTGAGATTTAAATTCATGTGGGGACCATCACCCTTCCCTGTGGACGTCGCCACCCAAGGCCTTGAGTCCTCAGGGGGGGTCAGGTTAGGTAACAGCCGCCTGATGATCAGCATTGAGTCACTGGTAGCAGGGTCTACTCTTATTACCATAGCAGGATAACCTGGCCAGACTTTGCAAGACACATATAGATGCAAAAGTTTGTCAAATGGTAGGCCCTAGAGAAAGATCTCAACCAACTTACTGCCTAACTGTTCAGAATGTAGCTTGCCCTAGTCCAGTGGTGGCGAACCTTGGCACTCCAGCGGTTGTTGAACTTCAGTTCCCAGAAGCCCTGATCAGCAAGAGTGCTGACTTGGGCTTCTGGTAATTGAAGTCCAAGAACAACTGGAGTGCCAAGGTTCGCCATCATGGTGGCCTGGTCTAACTGTATCTCTGACTGGCTGCTGAAAATGGAGAACATCTCAACCAACATGCAGACATATGCATTTATGCAAGTGTCCATCAATATTCTTAAGCATGACAGGGATTCTCAACCTGCAGATGTGGCTCACAGCACCATTTCATGTGCCCCACCACCACCACCGCCTCCACCACACACTCATTAGAACTTGCTCATTTTACCAGCAAAGTTCCTGAAATATGGGATCTAAAAGAAATGACTCTCCAGAAGCAGAAGTGATAATCCACCCTAATCAAAGTTTGGAAACTATAATATATATATATACTGTATATATTTTGCCCAAAAACGGGCCACGCCCAGCATTAAGATCATAAGAAACGACATTCATTGTTAAAGCATCTCACTAAAACGATAGCATTTTTAGATTACTTTCACTGCATATTTTGAGATGCTGCAATCCACAGAAGTTCAATGTATGGTCGGTTACCTTGTAAGACACTGAAGAACTCTGTCAAAGTCTGGAAAAACTACTTTTTAAATAAAACTACAACTAAGATTCCCACGCCCCCCCACCTAATCTGGATAGAGAGTAGTCCAAAGAGGAAGTTTTCCAGGCTCCACTTTTTGTTGATTCTGCTGTGACTACCTTTGCATAATAATAATAATAATAATAATAATAATAATAATAATAATAATAATAATAATAATAATAATAATAATAATAATAATAATAATAATAATAATAATAAGGGTAAGAATGGAGCATTATCGCCCCCAAGTGGTCATTGCAAAGAGTCACATTTTTAAAAATCTCTTCTACCCCTCCCTTCCTTTGAAGGCAAGACACCCAGGTGAGTAAGAAAGGGCGAGGCACCCAGGTGAGCCAAGGGCAGGTGGTTGTTTAGGTACAAAAACTCACGTCCTCTATTTGCCAGCCAGCAACCCCACCTAGTTATTTGTTGAAGCTGCTTTGGGGAGGGGGGGACTGCAGCCTGCCATCCCCCAGCTGCCCACCTAGCTGAGGATTCTGGGAGTGGTAGTTCCCAAAAGTAAATTTACCGAGCTCTGCTTGAGCCTCTCCTCTTCCAAAGGTCAACCAGGTCCTAGTGAAAAATGCCTCCAGCTCTGTTCGTTCTCTGTCATTTCCTGATGGATTCCTGGATATTCACGCCTTCAAGCATCTTTGCCATTTTTCCTTCCTCCTGGCCTGAAAAACAGTTCCTTGCTTTGTACGTAAGAGTCAAGGTGTCCCTTGCTCGAAATCTAGTCGTATCCGACTCTAGGGGGGCGGTGCGCGTCTCTGTTTACAGCCAAAGAGCCAACACTGTCTGCATCTGCAGACATTTCCATGGTCATGAGGCAGGCATGAATAGACACCGGAGCACATCAAACGCCGTTACCTTTCCCATCAATGCAGGTACTTATTTATCTACTTGCAATTTCTTGCTTCCAAACTGCTGGGTTGGCAAGAACTGGGGCAGGTCACAGGAGTTCACTCTGTCATGCAGCACTCGGGTCTCAAACTGCTGACCTGTCGACCTCCCAGTCGTCAAGTTCAGTGTCTTAACCACTTGAGCCATCACGGTCTCATTCCTTGTTTTGTAGCTGTGGGTAAAACATGATTAAAGGCCAGTCCGTCCTTTATATTCACCGCCAAAGCATCTTTAAGCATGTACAGAATGCACTTATCTTTGCATATCAGAAAACAAAAACACTGCAGCACTTTAAAGGCTGCTATATGTTTTACTGTGAGCTTTCGTGGATCAAGTCCACTGCTTCAGACAAAGGAGTAAAACCTCCAGGCATAGTTTATATACACCAGATGCAGGGGTCAAGATGTCGCGAGGCAAATGGACCACAAAGCAATGAGGTAAAGAGTTATCAAGCAGAATAACAGACGAGTATGCATATCAATACAGCTTCCTACAGCTAGCAGTAACAAATGATCATTCAGATTAGTTTTAAATGGCCCCCTTTCAATCTTAAAAGTGAGAAATTGCCAAGCAAAGCACATGCTATTGAGTTAAACCTGTTACTGGTTTAACCGCTTACATGCTGGGTTGGCAAGAACTGGGACAGGTGACAGGAGCTGACTCTGCCTGGTTTAACCTCTTACTTGTGTGGGCACATACTGTTGTGCTCGTGTTGTAAAAGAGAATTTGCAGGAAGGTTAGTGAAGGTGGTATAATACACCAAAATATAGTATACAGTATGAAATATCTAGCAGCATATAGCAATCTGTGTATCAAATTTGATAATGTCCCAGAAACCCTTGGCTAATATTTAAGCCTCTGTGATGGGTGTCCAACAGATGGATGTATTTGATTTCTGCTGTCTCTCTTTGGATTTCTCTTTGGATTCCCTTGAAGCTCATCCTGTCAGCATTAGGAGACGCCATAACGTCCAGGAAAGTTGTCACGCAAGGGCAAGACTCATCTTTTGAAAGGACAGGGGACTTAGTTCAAACCAGTCTAGGACTACAATGTCAGAGTAATTAATGTCCTCCCTTTGTCGGATCCCATTTGTCGTAGAACTGGTTGTAGCGGTTCTTCTATTGTGGAGGAAATACCCTGAACTTTATCTTTATCTTGGACTGAACTGTAATTTGTCATGAAACCCAAGAGCAAAGCAGGAATGACGATCTCGACAGCCTTCATTCAGACCTCCTTGAATCCTGGAACTGCCTGTTGTCTTATCATTATTGCATTTACATTCGACCCCTTTCTCACACCATTCAGAGCTAGTGCGTGTGTGTGTATCTATATCTATATCTATCTATCTATCTATCTATCTATCTATCTATCTATCTATCTATCTATCTATCTATCTATCTATCTATCTATCTATCTATGTCTGTGTATGTCTATCTATCTATCTATCTATCTATCTATCTATCTATCTATCTATCTATCTGTCTAGATAGATAGATAGATAGATAGATAGATAGATAGATAGATAGATAGATAGATATGCCGTAATTAAAAGGGAAGTCCATTTTCTCCTCTCACGGCTCATGTGCTTTAACCAGCTGTCAAGCGACCATGTATTTTTGCTTGTGATGTTCTCCTGGAAATTGATATAAAACAGCGAGGAAATCAATGACCGTGATGAATTCTGGCTCACCAGGTGGCTATGAAAGAGCAGAAGAAACGAAAGCGAAAAGGCAAGAAATCTGTGGCTTATAATGGTAAAAACCTTGATATTTGTCGCCGTTTTTTTTAAAAAATGGGAAATGGTTTTGTGAATTTGAATGGAATGACTGGTTTAAGGAGATAAGGAATATGATGAAAAATGATGGATTGACTTGTGAATTAAAATCAAAAAGTCTGATTTTTGGAAGATATGGGGAGAATTTATTGAATATGGTTTAGAGGAGGGGAAAGGAGGAAGGCCAGGGCAAGAATATTTAATGTTTTGGAAAGAGGGAACAAATATATAAATGAATTGTCATATAGAGGAATATTTACAAGAAGATATGCAGTGTCCCAAAGTGTCTAGTCATGCCTGCCACATGGCCACGGAAACGTCTGCAGAAGCAGACAGCGCTGGCTCTTCAGCTTTGAAACCAAGATGAGCACTGAACCCCAGAGTTGGATACGACTGGCCTTCGAGCAAGCAAAAACTTTACCTTTAAAGGGACTGCAGTGGCTTAGTGGTTAAGATGCTGAACTTGATAACTGGAAGGTCAGCTGTTTGAGATACGGGTGCTGCACGACGGTGTGAGATTCCGTCTCTGTTCCAGCTCCTGCCAACCTAGCAGTTCAAAATGAAGAAATTGCAAGTGGATAAATACGTGCCGCTTTGGTGGGAAGGTAACAGCATTCCATGCACTCCGGTGTCTATTCATGCCTGCAACATGACCACCAAAGGGTCTACAGACACTGACGGCGCTCGCTCTTTGGCTGTTCAGTTCCCCACTGGGGCTGTAAACAGATGGGAGCACCAAACCCTAGAGTCGGTTGCAACTCTCTGCAAAAGTGTGCAAAAGGCGGTGAAGAAAATGTTCAGCACCGTAACATTTTTTTTAAAAAGGGGAGTGGCAGAACCATGGCATTTAGAGGTGTGCCATGCCCTGAAGGTAAGCAAACAAGCCTTTTTACCCAGGAAGCTGCCTGCCCATTATTCCTGCCAACCTTTTCTCTCCCCGGTCCTTGTGGCCACCGACCAGCGCCTGCCGTGGCCTGTTGTCAAGGCCTCTTGCGCTTTGCGGTTGTATGTTATTTCCTTTTACAGGGTTTATTATTATTTCTTTCCTCCCCCCCCCCTTCACGTTTCCTCCCTCCCTTTCCTCTACTCTTCCTTTCCGCCTTTGCATTTTCTACCTGTTCTCCTTCTGTCTCCTCCCCGTTCGCCTCTCCAGCTCCGGCTGTCTCTGACACAAGACGGGCACTGCCCTCGCCAACCGGGTGCCCGGGGTTCTGCCACTGGACCTGGGGAAACCAACCCTCTGGCTGGGGTTAAGACTCTTGGTGGGGACTGACCCTTCTTGGCATGGCCAACTCGCCCAGATCTGCCCGCATCCCTAGGTGGGATTCGGCCCACCGCTCTCTGGAGAAAGCTCTCCAAGGGTTGGCAAGGCTACAACAGTTGGTAAGCCAGCCTCACCTGGGAATACGGAACAGCCCGCCACACCTGCCGTCCATCCTGCCCCAAATGCACCAGCACCTGAGACTTATTCGGGAGCAGTACGGGGCCGGTTTGGCCCAGCTGTGGGAGGAAGAATACTTCCGTGTCTACCTCACCAATCTTCTAGGCAAGCTGAAGCAAGCCGTCCGGCTCTTCAAGAAGGAGAAAGAGGATATCTACCAAGAAGGATCGACATCCAGGTAAGGATGAAGGGTGGCAGGGATGAGGTGCTACAACGAAGCTTTCCTTGCTAATCCTTCCCCCTTCTGATGATTTTATGCAGCACGTCTGCAAGGATGTTTTTTTCCTCTCTCACTCAATGTTTGCTTGCTGGGTTGGTCCAGAGAAACAAAATACAAAGTTTCCATTGCTTTCTTAAAAATAAAATGTACACAGTCTGCAAGTTTTAGAGCGGGAGTTCTCAACCTACAGCCCATGGGCCAGACCATAGCTGTCAAGTATGCCTTATTGGTCAGGAAAACCCCTTATTTTACCCTCTTTCCTGCCGCCATCCCTTATTAATTAGACTGCAATGCCCTATTGCCACCATTGGAGGGCAGCACAGGATAAGCATAGCTGTCAAGTATCCCTTATTGGCCAGGAAAACCCCTTATTTTACCCTCTTTCCCGCAGTCATCCCTTATTAATTAGACTGCAATGCCCTATTGCTGCCTTTGGAGGGCAGCAAAGAATAAGCATAGCTGTCAAGTATCCCGTATTTGCAGGGAAATTCCCCTTATTTCCAAATCCAAAACTTGACAGGCATGGGCCAGACCCGGCCTGCAGCACCATTTCATGTGGCTCACGCCACCACCGCCGGAAGCGGACACATTTATGACAGCAATGGCGCAAGCAAACATTGAGTTAAAATAAAAGGCTCTGTTCGTGACATCTCTCCTGTTGAAGAATTCTGGAAAACTCTAAAGCAGGGGTTCTCAACCTTTTCAAGCCACGGGCTGGACCACAGCCCCTCAGGCAGCCGTAAATGCACCCACAGCTGTCATAAACCTGTTTGCGACAGCCCCGGACATGTTTTATGGCAGCGTTAATGGCGGGGGAAACAACCAGTCCAGTCCGCTCAGCTGCCCACGGCTTGAAAAGGTTGAGAACCCTTCTTTAGAGTTATGCAGGGTTCTTCAACAGGATAGATGTAAAGAATGCACCCTTTTATTTTAACTCAATGTTTGCTTGCTGGGTTGCTCCATAGAAACAAAACGCAAAGTGTCCATTGCTTTCCAAGGACCGAGTTGAAAATTAAATGTACAAACTCTGCAAGCTTTAGAGTTATCCAGGGTTCTTCAACAGGATAGATGTCAAGAATACACCCCCCCTCCCTTTTATGCCTTATTACCTTCCTCAGACTCCACCTTGTTGCTAGAAAGCAGAACTAGTTGGATTGAATATTGTTTAAAATTGGAAAGTAGATTGGGAATTTGAACTGGAGGATTAGCATAAAGAGATATGGAATATAGCTATAAATGATAAATTAACATGTGAGTTAAAGGTAAAAAGGGGATTAGTAATAAAACAACAACCTTGATTTTAGAGAAATATGGGGATAATTTTTATATTATGTATTCAGGAAAAGGAAAAGAGTAAAGCCAGAGCAAGTTGTATTATCTTTTTGGAACGAGGAGACAAATATATTAAAAATGTAATGATGTTGAGAACATTTAGTCGAGAAGGTTTATAAGCCCCACTGATGGCAGGTGCACATTGTATTTATATTGTACTATATGTAATTTTGTTAAGATTTGTGAATTTTCTATAGTTGTTGTGAATTTCTTTTGTTTATTTTTGTACATTCTTTTTTGTATTTTAATTACCGCATTTGCTGGCATATAAGACACATTTCCCCCCTTAAAGTACACTGGAAAAATGTCTTGTACTGTATTTTGGTAATAATGGGGTGCATCTTTTACTCCGATATGTCATATACACTGGCAAATACGGTAAATAAAAGTTTTTTTTTAAAATAAAATGTGCAAAGCTTTAGAGTTATCCAGAATTCTTCAACAGGTTAGATGTCAAGAATGCATCTTTTGCCTCACCGCCTTCCTCAAACTACACCATGTTGCTAGAAAGCAGCACCAGTTAGATTTCTGCCTGCAGTGCAGAAGAGGAACAGGGTAATTCATTTATTTCTTAATTTCCCAAGTTAACGGCTGTGTTAACGGTTTGGAGTGAAAGATTGAGATTGTCAGTTTTTGTGTGTTGATGTATGAAAGCCCAATTAATAACAGCCTGATTTGGAAAACAATTTACTCAGTCCAGTAGATCATAGCAGTGGGGAAATCGTACTCTTATATTGGTAAAGGAAAGCTACACCGTCTGAATTTCTGCCTGTCACACTGCAGCTCCTAAAGGCACCGAGTCTCTTTCATGGTGAAAGACAGCAGTGTTTTTATAATTGTTGTCACTACAGTTATAAATACACCGGTTAAAACCAGAAACAGTCAACAGAAGGGTAGACCATTACAATTACTAATAATTAACACAAACTTCAGTTGCTGATGGAATTATGCTTTTGGCTTGTATGTGTTTTATTCTCAACCGGTAGTTTTTGCATCCTTACCGTGCATGATCGGTAGTAAAGCCAGAACATGTGCGAACAAGTGCGAACATGTAAATATCCTTTTTGTAGGGGAAGAAATGTTTTCTCCCCTTTATTTTATGGCGAAATCCCAGATCTTTCATAGATATACAATATGAAAGTTTGAAAATAACTCATCTCTTTGTAACTCTCCAGTGAGTTCCTTTTTCTTTCTTTCTTTCAAAACAAATACAAATCTTACTTCTTTAGTTCTTTCTTTCAAAACAAATACAAATCTTTCTTTCTTTCAAAACAAATACAAATCTTACTTCCTTTCTTTCTAAACAAATACAAATCTTTCTTTCTTTCTCTTTCTTTCTTTCTCTTTCATTCTTTCTTTCTTTCTAAACAAATACAAATCTTTCTTTCTTTCTCTTTCTTTCTTTCTCTTTCATTCTTTCTTTTCTTTCTTTCTTTCTAAACAAATACAAATCTTTCTTTCTTTCTTTCTTTCTCTTTCTTTCTTTCTTTCTCTTTCATTCTTTCTTTTCTTTCTTTCTTTCTAAACAAATACAAATCTTTCTTTCTTTCTCTTTCTTTCTTTCTCTTTCATTCTTTCTTTCTTTCTAAACAAATACAAATCTTTCTTTCTTTCTCTTTCATTCTTTCTTTTCTTTCTTTCCTTTCTTTCTTTCTTCCTTCCTTCCTTCCTTTCTCACAACAAAGCAAAAACAGGCAGGCAGAGGGAATCTGATTTAAATAACCCCATTTATGATACAGTACTTAAAATAGGAGTGGCATAGCTACACATCCCCCACGGTATCTTAAAAAGACCATGACATGTATAAACATCTTTCTCACAAAATAACCCCACTGTTTTATTGCTGTCATGTGGAACTCAGTTTCTGAGTTGTAGCAGTAGAAGAACTCCGAGTGTTGTGGTGGAGAGGAAACAGTGGGGGTTTCTCTATAGGGTTACCAACAAACGGGGGGCAGAGAGAGCTGATCCTATGAGTGCATGTTTAGGAATAATAATGTGAAGAGCTGCAAAAATAAAATAAACCGAAAGAAACAGCAGACAAAGGCATGGATGACATGGAGGTAAAGGTTGCCCTTGTTCAAAAGCCTGTCATATCCAACTCTAGGGTTCAGTGCTCATCTCTCTTTATAGTCTGCGTCTGCAGATGTTTCCATGGACACGTGGCAGGCATGACTCAACACCAGAGTGCACAGAACGCTGTTTACCTTCCCACCAAAGTGGTCCCTGTTTATCTACTTGCTGTCGAACTGCTAGGTTGGTGGGAGCTGGGACAGAGATGGGGGCTCACTCCGCCATGCAGTAGCCCGGAATCGAACTCCGACCGACCTTCCAGTCAGCGAGCTCAGCGTCTTAACCACTTGAGCCACCACGGTTCCTTGACATGGAGAGTAGCAGGTAAATGGGCGAAGTTGCCATTTATTTTATCTTGCCCTTCTGCTTTTAATAGCATTTCACCCTCCACATTTTATTAGGTTGACATGGGGAACAGCAGCCTAATAAAATGTGGAGGGTGAAATGCTATTAAAAGCAGAAGGGCAAGATAAAATAATAATGGCAACCTCGCCCATTTACCTGCAGGCTCCAGCTCATGAGTTGGACTTTGATTTGCCTTTAACAGTTTGTGACAGAACTGGTTTCTCCCTAAACAAGCTCCTTCCCCTTCCTGCTTGTCAGATTTAATATCAGGATCCGATCCATTCTTCAGGTGGAGTTCCTTGGAGCCAGAAAGAGTCCGGCTTAAGTTTGAGGGGAGAGAGGCCTCATTTTGCAATGCCTTTGCTTTGCATATGACTTTTTCCTGAAGTTTGCTGCAGTTTGTGGTGGTTCTTTACTGCCGACCAGTTGCCTCTGGCTTACGGGGATGTTACAAATGAGAGATCTCTTGAATGTCTTGTCCTCAACAGCCCTGCTCATGCTCAGCTCTTGCAAACTCACACTCTTCTTATTTTCTCCTTGCAGGAGAGATGTAGCCAAGCTTTCTCTGATCTTTAGCCACATGCTGGCCGAATTACAGGCTTTGTTCCCTGACGGGAAAGATCAAGGAGGCACATACCAGTTCAGCAAACCGGAGGCACAATCTTTCTGGAGGCGCACGTGGGGTGGAAGGTGAGACAACAGGAAACTTAACCCGGCACTATTAGCTTTACCTTGCTTCACTCTCCTTTGGTCCTCAAAGCATGTCACGAAAACCACAGTCTGTAAAATGTTTCAACCGCACTTCCCTTTTACCATCATCCTTTGAACAGGGACTGCAGTGGCTTAGTGGTTAAGACACTGAACTTGACGACTGAAAGGTCGGCAGGTCAATGGTTCGAGACCCGAGTGCTGTCCCAGCTCCTGCCAACCTAGCAGTTCGTTCGAAAGCAAGAAATTGCAAGTAGATAAATAGAGACCAATTGGGTGGGAAGGTAAACAGCGTTCGGTGCACTCCGGTGTCTTATCCTGCCTGCCACATGTCCACAGAAACATCTGCAGACACACAGAGCGCTGGCTTTTTCAAACTGATAGGTTGGCCGTTCCCTTTATCTGTGCTATTAGCGACTATCATTTTCTCAACATGATATTGCTGCCTTGTTTTTGAAGAGCAGAAGATGAATACAGTAAAACCCCGACTTACAAATTCCTCGCGTTACATAAAATTCGACTTACATAATAATTTTGTGCTAAAACCATGTCCCGATTTACACGATTTCCTATGGATTTGCTTCGAGTTACATAAAGATTCTTTTTCCTATGGGTTTGCTTTGAGTTACGTAAAAATTCATTTCTCTATGGGTTTGCTTTGATTTACATAAAAATTTCATTTTTCCTATGGGTTTGCTTCGAGTTACATAAAAAACGGTTTAGGCAAAAGCCTACAGAACGGACTTTTTCGTAAGTGTGTTTTTTTACTATACTATCCTTAAGGGTGGTCTAGAAATGTTAAATAAAATAATGTAACAGTGTGAATATGAGATGGTTGTATAGCATCATAGAATCACTGGGTTGGAAGCCATGGAGTCCAACCCCTTGCTTAATGCATCACTGTTGCACTAAATCACTTAGATTAAGTTTAAATGTACCTCAACTACACATGGAACAGTGTGCTAAGATATTCTTGTTTGTCTCATTCCTTTAATCTGTTCAGCCATTAGGTTGGCTGGGTAGATCAGTGGTTTAGCTAATCAGATTCAGAAGTTGTGAGTTCTATTCCCCATGTGGCTTTGGGGAGAAGAGCCAGGCTGTATAGCCTTGGGCAAGCTGTACAGTCCCACGGCAACCTCCCTCCTCCCAGAAGAAGGAAATAGTAAGCATTTCTGTGAATTCTCAACCTAGAATACCCTGGAAAGGATCACCATAAATCAGAATTCACTTGACAGCACACTGTTACAAAGCCACTGGTCACCAACATAGCTGATATGGTAGATTCTTTTTACAGCCTTCCAGATCTTTCTAGGAATATTGCATTGTACATATACAAGGTTTAAACCACAGATCTTAAATGATTTAACAGAAATTCCATATTTCCGGAGAATCCTGGGAGTGACAGATGTTCTCTTAGAGAATTCTCAGTGTGGAAGCCAAAGTTGCATCCAGTCCAGTATCCCTTCATCTCCCCCTCTGTCATCTTGTCTCTTCTTTCTGCAGAAATTTAGTATCCTGGTCTGAATTTCGAGAAGGCCTCCATCGAATCCACCCACTGGATCCTGGCCCTATGGCTATGGCGTTGAGATCCACCATTGACCTCACCTGCAATGGACACATCTCCATCTTTGAGTTTGACATTTTTACCCGTCTCTTCCAGGTACACCTGAAAAAGGGAGAGGAAGAACTCAAGCTTTAGCCCTGCTCCTGTTCCTCAGGTTCCAGATCATCAAAACTAGAGTAGTTGAAGGCAAACTCTTAAAAAAAAATAGGAGACATGGTTTTGGGCTGGATAAACTTAGAAATCAATATTTTATATTATTTTTATTTTATTTTTCTCAACCCAGTTTCGGCACCTGCAAACCTCATCATTTGTTGACAGAATTCACTGTTGCCCTGAACTACCTACAGATCTATAAACTACAAACACAGGGCTCATTCAGATAGTAATTTGTCTTGGCCAGATGGGCAAATTGAACAATTTCCCTGTTCTTCTGCAGAAAAGCTGGGAAATTGATTGGTTGGCTGGTTGTTTTTTTTTTTGGTCTTTGCACTAAATCACTTAGATTAAATTTAAATGCAAGAGCCCTTGTGGCACAGTGGTTAAACCATACCTGTCAAGTTTTGGACATGAAAATAAGGGAAATTTTAGGCCACACCCCCTCCTCCCCAAAATCCAGGCACATCCAGGAGCCTAGGAGGAGCCACCAGAGCCAGAGAGGAGTGTTGGGCTCCCCCTCCCCCTTGGGCTCTCCCCCCAAAAAAGCCAGGGAGGAGTGTTGGGCTCCCCCTTGGGCTCTCCCTTTAACACCCTCTTTCCCAGGAGAGAGAAGAGACAATGAGCCAATTTGGCTCAAATGGCTAAGACGCTGACTGGGAGGCGGAAGGACAGCAGCTCAATTCCCGAGTACTGCAGGATGGAATGAGCTCCCGTCTTTGTCCCAGCTCCTGCCAACCTAGCAGTTCAAAAGCAAGAAATTGCAAGTAGATAAATAGGGACCACTTTGGTGGGAAGGTAACAGTGTTCCATGCGCTCCGGTGTGTAGTCATGCCTGCCACGTGACCATGGAAATGTCTGCAGAAGCAGACAGCGCTGGCTCTTCGGCTTTGAAACAGAGATGAGCACTGAACCCTGGAGTCGGATACGACTGGCTTTCGAGCAAGGGAAACCTGTTACCTTTATAGTTGCATAAAACATAAGGAGGATATTTCCGTGGTCGTGCCTTAAACACAGAGTTTTTTAAAAAATGTAATTGAGATACACAAGGCTAAGACAGTAGACAATTAAGTGATTAAAGTGTAAAAAACAGTTCCATGAAAAATCACCATAATATGAAATGCTGTCGCAGCAGAGAATGAGGAAAGAGATTTGAAACAGAATTATTACAGTAAGGCTGGCCTGCTTCCTTGTTCTTAGCAGATAAGGGGAGTGCCTAGGGGGTGCTTCCTTCTCCATTAGGGAGAGCCCAACACTCCTCTCTGGTACTGTATGAGGAACATACCTCATAAATAATGATATAACAATAATATACAGGAGATTTATATGCTCCCTGGATTTTTTTAAAAATATGGGAGATTATTAAAAAATATGTGATGGTGGGAAGAGGGGCTAAATTATGGGGTTTTCCCGGGCAATACGGGGTACTTGACAGCTATGGGTTAAACTGCTGTACTAAAGCCAAAACTGCTGACATTGTGAGTTTGATCCTGGCAGGAAACAAGGTTGACTCTCAGCTTTCTAGCCTTCTGGGATCAGTAAACTGAGAGGACCCACCATGTTTGAGGCAAAATGCTAATGATCTTATGAACCCCCAGCAAAGAATACACTAAGCACTACGGGACGGTATATAAGTGTAATTGCTAAACATTTTTTTAAAACCTGGTGTGAAGTGACAATTGGAAGTGCAACTGTAGGGAAGAGAGAGAGAGAGAATAGGCATTTGCAAATCTAAGGCTTGAGAGTTGAAATTTCAGAATTTAGAATTTAGCTTGGTCCTCTGCAAAGGGGAACGTTTTTTGGCTGTGCCTGTCAAGTGCATGTCGCCTTCCCAGGTTTGCTGTGAGACTATCGCATGCCAAACGGCTGACCACAGGGCAGGATGTGGCTTCTCGAGGTCCATTATACAAAGCCTCCCAGTGTGGGTGGTGTGAGTGGGTCACCCGCAGCTATTTGTTGAGGACATAAAGTTTCCGTTTCTGAAAAGATAACAGGATTTGCAAACAACATCGTACTGCTAAAGTTGGGAAAGGCAAAGTAATTTTTGTGCAGATTAAAACCAAAACAAAACCAGGCAGCTAATTAATCCTGCCACTTAACAAGGAAAAGCAATGATCTACACTGTAACATTTTGTTACAGGTAAAGATAAGGTCTCCCTTCCTGGAAAGCCAGTCGTATTCGACTCTAGGGTTTGGTGCTCATCTCGGTTTACATCCAAAAAGCCAGCGTTGCCTATGTCTGCAGACTTGCAATTTCTTGCTTTCAAACTGCTACGTTGGCAGGAGCTGGGACAGAGTTGGGAGCTCACTCCATTGTGCAGCACTCAGGTTTCAAACTGCTGACCTGCCGACCTTCCAGTCGTCAAGTTCAGGGTCTTAACCACTAAGCCACCACAGTCCCAACATTTTGTTCTAGGTCCCATGAAAATACAATGGTGATTAAGAAGCTCACCTTGTTAGCTGGAAGGCTGACAAGTTGGCAGTTCGAGACCTGTGTACTGCATGATGGATTGAGCATCCGTCTCTGTCCCAGCTCTTGGGGATATGAAATGAGCCTCATTTGGGGTGTTCCCTGAGCGGAGTTTCTTCTGCAAAAATCCTTTCAACACAGAATAATATCTGTGATGAAATAATAATAATAATAATAATAATAATAATAATAATAATAATCAGAATCAGAATCAGAATCAGAATCAGAACGCAATATGCTGTAGCTGACACAATCAAACACAACACAATCAAACACAGCCCTATATCTTCATGAGATTGCTCTCTGAATCGACAGAACTTCATGCTAGAAGGGGCTTTACTTTTACTTGGCACAGACTTTTCGATGTTCCCCTCTTACCATGTCTCTTCTAATTTTCCTTTTTCTGACACACACCTCTCCCTACCACAGCCTTGGCCAACCCTGCTGAAGAACTGGACCTACCTAGCGGTAACACATCCAGGGTACATGGCTTTCCTCACCTATGATGAAGTCAAAGCACGGCTGCAAGCGTATATCAACAAGCCTGCCAGGTAAAATGGCCCTGCTTGGTCAGCTCTCTGTCTGTCTCTAATAAACTGAGAGTCATCGTCGGCTGCAATTCAGATCCAAGAATGATTGTTCCCCCACTAAAGCAGGAAAAATGCTATTGGCATGAATTTGTTTTAGGTGGATCCCAGCTTGCCACGAAGTGACCCACACACTGTGATCACGGAGCCATCTCCTGCGGCACATATGAAATGAGACATGCAGGATTTAACACCGGGACTGCAATGGACTGCCACAGCCTTGAGGGAGCAAAATACTAATGAACATGTGAATTGCCCACTAAGCACTATAGGGTAGTATATAAGAGCAATTGCTATTGTTTATTGCTGTTGATGCATAGAGGAAATCTATCAGTTGATCACACCTGAGTGTTTTAAACATCAGTTTCTTTTTACCCCAAATAGGAAAAGATACAGGTTGTCCCCTATATCCATGGGGATAGTTTCTGAGACCTACCGTGGATACCTGAAACCACAGATAACAGTGAACCCTATATTTTACCTTGCAACACTGGCCTCTAGTGGCCAGCTCTGTTAATGCACCATAGAAATACATCTATATTCTGTATTTCAGGATTTGTATTGAATATTTTTAGACCCACAGACAACTGAAACTGTGGATATCGAACCTGTGGATATGTGGTGGGGTGAACACCCTACCTTCTTACTAGAAATGAACTTAACTGAAATTTACACCCATTTGTAATGTAACAGGTACTTGTAGAAGCACAAACCATGGCTTGACTTAGATCACACATTAACATTTACAGGGTTTTCTATAAATGTTGTGAAATTAATATTCTTGAGCACTTTAACAGGAAGGTTTTCAAGAACACCTCCTAGGACAACAGTTCTCCTCTTACTCTGACCATGAGTCACCACTGTTCCTTCTTCTTCCTCAGCTATATCTTCCGACTCAGCTGTACTCGCCTTGGTCAGTGGGCTATCGGGTACGTGACGGAGGATGGGAGCATTTTGCAGACCATTCCACACAACAAGCCTCTTTTCCAGGCATTGATCAGTGGATACAAGGAAGGCTGGTGAGTGATGGAGATGGAGCTAAGGTGGGAGCAGACACGATTCAGGGACGTGGGTGCATGTTTATGTGGTGGGTAGAGGAGAAAGCAGAGTTGTATCTTTTGCAACTCTAGCTAACAGAATCCCCCTGTGGCTGTGTGGATTAAAGGTTTCCAGGAACTCTGGGAAGCAGCTTCAGTGAGTTTTAGAAGGAACCTGAAACAGAGTTTTATTTATTTATTTATTTATTTATTTTTCACGCTTATATACCGCCCACTCAGGTACAACCCAACTCAGGGCAGTTTACATAGCGGACAGTAAATACAGAAAAGACACATGATAAAACAAAGTTAAAAGTTTAAAAAAACCCACCCCTAAAAGGTGCGCAAGAACCGAAGGGACCTTGGGGGAAGGCACACTTCTCTATACCAACCACCCAATGGTACCCCCAACCCCACCCACACCCCAAACGTGGCCCGCCAGCCAGGTCTTTAGTTCCTTCCTAAAGGGCAACAGCTCCATCTGGAGACGCAGTTCCACAGGCAGGAGGTTCCAAAGGGCCGGTGCGGACACGGAGAAGGCCCTCCTCCTTGTGCCAGAGAGGCGAGCCCCCCTTTGCCTTAATCGGGTGACATGATGGAACTTCAGCTATGTACTCCTCCCAATAGATTTTGTAGCACTCCAGTTTCCAGTCCTGCTTGCCACATGACTGTGAAAATGTCTGCAGATGCAGACAGCACTGGCTCTTTGGCCATAAATGAAGATGACCCTAGAGTTGGATACGACTGGCTTTTGAGCAAGGGAGACCTTGACTTTACTTTTACTTAAAATTTTGTTTTGCGAAACTGCTATGTAGAGAAGTTTTGACAATATACAGCACACATCTCAGCATGATCTAGTTCAGTGATGGTGAACCTTTTAGAGACTAAGTGCCCTAGGACAGGAATGCCCAACCTTTTTAAGCCGGGGGCCGGGTTTCGCTCCCACAGACAGCTTCGGGGTCCAGATGGCCATTTTGCCCTTCCTCCACCACATGGCACTTCCTGGTGTGGTGGAGCTGGTGGTGGGCCACATGAAATGGTACCACGGGCCACAGGTTGAGAATCCCTGCCCTAGGAGGAGGAGGAGGCACCAACTCCGCATCCTAGGAGGTGTGTGTCCATTGGTGGAGGGAGAGTGGTAGGTGGGGAAGCAGCACTGCCCCAGTGGGGCGAGGCTGGCCTGCAACAGCACATGTGCCCACAAAAAGGGGTCTGCGTGTGCCACCTCTGGCCCGTGTGCCATAGGTTTGCCAACACTGATCTAGTTCTTCTGGACTCGGGTGGACTTTAATCAGAGCTAAATCTGCATAGGATTGAGGCTTCAATCTTGTCAAACGTGCTGGAGAAATTTAATGATTAAGTATAATTTCCCCAACATTGCGTTCTACCCCCTCAAAATGCACACTCTCTAGCACAGGAGTTCTCAACCTTTTAAAGCTGAGGGCTGGGTCACACACCCTCAGACAGCGTTGGGGGCCGGACAGCCATTTTGCCCTTCTTCCACCACATGGCACTTCCGGGTGTGGTGAAGGTGGTGGAGGGCCACATGAAATGGTGCCGTGGGCTGCATCCGGCCCATGGGCCACTGGTTGAGAATCTCTGCTCTAGTAAAAGTGAAATATATCAAGATCAAGTCAAGCTGAAGGATCAGATCAAAATGCTGTGTATAAATACTTTTTTAAAAATGGGACATATAATAATTTTGTACGCTTCCATCCCATCTCCTGCAGCTACCGGTATCCGGATGGAAAGAATGTGAACCCGGATTTGACAGAACTGACTGAAGTCTCTTCACGGAACCGTATTCAGGTCTCCCAAGTAAGTTTGCACCCTAGTCTACACACAGACACATACCCATAGATCACGATGGCTCGCCGGGAGCCTGAATCAACTTGACGGCACACAATGGCGATGGGCCTCAATGGAAGTTCTTTGCTTTCTACTCAATGGAGGTTCTTTGCTTTCAATGGAGGTTCTTTGCTTTCTACTCCAGGAACAGTTTGAGCTCTACTGCCAGGTGGGCTCTACCTTCCAGCTTTGTAAGATCTGTGCCGAGAATGACAAGAACGTCCGGATCCAACCGTGTGGCCATCTGCTTTGTCGGGGATGTCTTGACACCTGGCAGGTGAGTTCCTGACCTCTTGCTTTTGTGTTGCTTGACCCAAAAAACTTAAAAAGGCATCAATTTCAGACTACAATGCTCGTAGAGTTGTAGTCCAAAAGAGAAACTTCTAGTCCAAAATAGGAACTTGGACTGAGGCTAAAGTGATGTTTTGCAAATCTAGGGATAGCCTTAAGGCTAGAGGGAGCCCCTAGATTTGCAAAAGCTCAATGAATCTTGAATGGAGAGATACCTTTGGCAGATGGCCTTCAATAACTCAATGGTCATTATGTGTTGCTAAATCAACGATTATAGAGTTGATGGAGGGACGGCGGTGGTTTAGCGGTTAAGATGCTGAACTTGACGACTGGAAGGTTGGCAGTTTGAGACCTGAGTGCTGCATCCTGAAGGGATATGTATAGGGGTGAATCCTAACCAACCCCTTTGTTTTGTCCGTGTCAGCTTACCGAAGCTCACACTTGCCCCTTCTGCCGGCGGGAGATCTCGGGCCACGAAAACGTCCTCATCGACCCATTTACCTACAAGGAAGATGATCCCACTGGCCTGGGAGAAGAGGGGGATGATGGTGACCTGGAAGATGTGGCGTCCGTTCTTCAAGAGATAGCGCTCATGCGCCGGGAAAGAGAGGTCAGCTACATGAGGACTTTAGAAGTAAAAAAATCACCCTCATCATCTTCAATGACGATAATAACAAGAATTTTGGTTTTCCTCCTTTCCAACAGCCAACGGGGCCCACCCCCTCCCCATGTCCAGAGCCTGAGTTGCGGATACCCCCACTTCCCCCTCGGAGGAATATCCTACGGCCTAACCCTGACTCTCAGGTGAGCAATGCCCTCTATGTTTTGATACTAGCATCACTACAGGTCCCCCCCCCCTCTACCTGCAGAGGATACATTCCAAGATCTTCCACCGTCTTATAGGTACACTCATGAAATGATTCCCCTGAAAACAATCCATTCCTTCTCAACATTTCATTGTAGATCAGGGGTTCTCACCCTAAGGTCTGTGGCCCAGATCTGGCCTGTGGCACCATTTCGTGTGCCCCTGACGCCTCCAAGGGCATTTGAGAAACAAAATGGCCACACCTTTGAAGCTATTGGGACAAAAATGACCACCCCCATCGTGCAGGAAGGGCAAAATGGACATCCAGCCCTCGAAGCTGACTGAGAGAGCATGACCCAGCCCCTGGCTTGAAAAGGTTGGGAACCCCTACTGTAGATAGTGACCAATTCTGGTAACGCAGCTTGGGAATATTTTTATTTATCTATATCCTGCACATCTGGGATATTCTCCCACTCTGGGCAGCATACAACAGATTGAACGAATTTTACAAATAGCACTGTGAAATTAAACACAATCTCTGTCCCGGCTCCTGCCAACCTACCAATTTGAAAGCAAGAAATTGCAAGTAGATAAACAGGTACAGCTCTGGTGGGAAAGGTAAACAGTGTTCCATGCACTCAGGTTTCTAGTCATGCCTGCCACATGTCCACAGAAACGTCTGCAGAAGCAGACAGCGCTGATTCTTCGGCTTTGAAACAAAGATGAGCACTGAACCCTAGAGAATATATATTTCTGTTTGGCTTGTTTCTGTTGACTTTGTGATGCTAGCATATATATATTATGCAGTAGCTCAAGTGGCTAAGACGCTGACTGGGAGGCAAAAGGTCAGCAGTTCGATTCCCGGGTATTGCAGGACGGAATGAGCTTCTGTCTTTGTCCCAGCTCCTGCCAACCTAGCAGTTTGAAAGCAAGACATTGCAAGTAGATAAATAGGGACCACTTCGGTGGGAAGGTGACAGCATTCCATGCGCTCCGGTGTCTAGTCATTCCTGCCGCATGACCACAGAAACGTCTGCAGAAGCAGACAAGCGCTGATTCTTCGGCTTTGAAACAGAGATGAGTACTGAACCCTAGAGTCGGATACGACTGGCTTTCGAGCAAGGGAAACCTAGGGAATTTACACGGAATATTTTTAGACCTGTGGGTACTGAAGCATGGATACTGAATCTTTGGACATGGGGTGGTGAACTTCTATTTTAGTGTTCTTTGCTGAGGATGAAATTTTTAGATTTTTTTTTAAAAAAAGACTACAAACTCTATCATTCTTCTTTCTGGGGAGTCTACCTGCCAGGTAGACACGTGACAGACACTGGAATGTGTCTCCTCTAGAGTAAGGCTTTTGAAGCCAAGCTCTGCCAAAGCTCCCTGTTTCTGCCCCTGGGCTAGCTAGCAACTTCCTTGAGACCGAGCTTGATGGTTGAGTGTGCCTTCACACATTACAAGAGGAGAACGTTGCTATTTCCCATCTTGGATAGTTGCGACAGTCTTTTCGATCCATCAGCTTGCCTCTGTTTGCATGACGCGCATGTGCCGGAAAGGGAAAACTACTTGCTCTGTGGCCTTGGGCTAGGAGAGTCATAGCTCAAGAAATGACATTTCCAACTTTGGCTCTGAATATGTATCCAGCACATACTTCCTACTCTGCTGATACTTGGTCTTCTGTTCTGCATTTAGGGCAGCCTTTCTGCCCGGAGGATCTGTGATCGGCCTTTACCACCACCACCATCACCACCACCACCATCACCACCACCACCACAAGACTGCCCTTCTTTCTCAGCCCCATGGGATATCCCAACAGCTTCACCGTTTCATGGGAGTCAGGAGGAACAAATGCCCTCTTGACCTGAAGAAGTCCAAGATGGTAGCAGAAGCAGGTGAGTGGAAGCAGCATCAAATGTGGGCCAGATCGGCAACAAATGTGGGCCAAATGTGATGACTCCACAACATATAGGAATTTGCAGGACTCCTCCTCTTCCATATACGAATCCAAATATAGGTGATCATCATGGTGATCAGCCATGAAGACTGTCCTGAGAATATAATGCAGTGACCTTCTATTTGCCTTCCACATTGCAACATGACCCCCGTACCACTGCTCCAGGTCCGAGAGTCAATTTCTGTCCTGAGCCCTTTTGGCACAAAAAGTCCTCCTCAGCCCCTGGCCAGGATGGATGAAGATGTTGCCTTCCATCAAGATGGGTTCAAGTAGGATTTAATCCACTTGGGGACCATCACCCTTCTCTGTGGGCTTCAGCACCCGTCCTCAGGGTGGTCAGGTTAGTTAACCTCTGCCTGATGACCAGCGTTGAGTCACTAGTAGCAGGGTCTACAGGATAATCTGGACAGACTTTCCAAGTCACGTAAAAATGTAAAGGTTCGGGACCCGAGTGCTGCGCAACGGAGTGAGCTCCTGTCTCTGTGCCAGCTCCTAGCAGTTTGAAAGCAAGAAATTGCAAGTCGATAAATAGGGACCACTTCGGAGGGAAGGTAAACAGCGTTCTGTGCACGCCGGTGTCTAGGCATGCCTGCCACATGTCCACAGAAACATCGGCAAGAGCGACTGATGTCAAAATGCCAAGAAACGGGGAACAGTTAATGGTAGAGGACAAGTGGGATGGAAGGGCGCAGGGAAGGAAAACAGGGAGAGGAAGGAAGGAGTCAGCAATGTGTAAATGTTGTCTTATGTATCAAAGCAGAATTAGCTGGCACAAGGAAGCAACGAACAGAATTTGCTTCCCATACAAGGGATCGCCTTCCAAATTGGCTATTCTTCAGAGCTTTCCACACAATGGGATTTTTTTTCCTCTCCAGGGCAACTGCAAAGCTGTCAATTCTGATTCTTGGTTGGGTCACCCAAGCCAACAGTGTCATCAGTATGGCTGCCGTTGGCATGAAATCATGCACTACTCAAGTGTCATCGCTGGGAAGTGATCATTCTTTCTCCATATGTCGATACAGTCACAACATCATCAGTATTTTTCCCCTTCCTTTCTTTGGTGTGTGTGTGTGTGCGTGTGTGTGTGTGTGACAGTAAATCCGATGTCAATGGGTGCTATTGGATAATGTCCATGTCATCACAGTGCCCAATGAATCATCAAACTATTATCTCCCAGTTCATATCATTTTGGCCAGATCGTCGATTTCTTTTTTTTTTTTAATCGCTTTTCTGCTGACTTTGTCTTCTGAAGGATGAGCACACTTGCTTTCCAGAGACCCATAGCCAAGCAACACAAGTTCATTCTCCGAACTATTACATCTTTATTGAGAGGGATGAAATTATTCTGCCTTTGTTCACGAGGTGGCGCTGATGATCCAGAAACAAACTGAATGGGGAACCCACCTGATGGCCTTGAGAATCTTCTTTTGGAGTTTTTTTAAATAAATAAATGACATTTCCTATTTCTTATTGATAAAAGAAGGAAAGGAGCCAGCGAATACTTGTCTTAAAAATTCATCACTATTAAAAAATTTCATCAAAAACAGTCAAAGGTTTTGACATTACTTCCAAATGTGTTCCACATATAAGATCGCTGACTTCTCTCTTTCGTTTTTAATTGCTCCTCTGGACCTCTTGGGCCCTCAAAAGCAATCGGAGATGGAGATGGAGGTTTAGCAAGCAAAGCTTTTTCTGATCAATGGATCAGAAGGGGGGGGATTCATTTTCTGCTGAATTTCTCTATGTGCGGCTGATGTTTATGACATAGAATTGGACCCATAGACGCAGATGCACACACAAACTGTGCAGGGTCTCCCAAACTTCTGCTCTTGTCTCTGCTGAATCAGGGTTGAGCATGCCTCTTCCACCCCCCACTTTCTGGCCATTTTGGTCATATATTGATCTGTCTCCCCAAGCAGAGGTGACTTCTAGCTCCAGTGGGTTTGCTGAAATCAGCTGTGATTCCAGGAACTGTTGAGAGCACCAATCAATGTGCTTGTGATGGCATGAAATAAAGGGCATTAGATTAGGGGGGGGGGGGGATCTGTGAGGTCCTCATGAGGGTTTTGAAGAACCCCACTGGGTATATGTCAAACAGGAAGAATAGAGTTGAACAAGGAAGATCTCAGAAGCAGCTGTTGTCATAGGTCAAGGTCAGGCAATATATCTGCTGATAGGATATTCCAGGGGCGGCCAACCTTGGCGCTCCAGGTGTTCTTGAACTTCAGTTCCCAGAAGCCCTGAGCAGCAGATGTGCTGACTTGGGCTTCTGGGAATTGATGTCCAAGAACACCTGGAGCACCAAGATTGGAGCAGAATGGAAGACTACCAGGGCTGAGTCTTGGTCCACAGAACATGGCCATCATTCCCACCACATATTCCTGATGAGTTAGACTACAATTTCCAGATCGTAACAACCTGTACTTCAACACGGTTTGGCAGCCCCAGGGTGGAAGATGCTGAGTCTAGAGAGCATGGGCATACCACCATGTGCCCATTGCATGTCTCTGGTTTTGGAAGCCAAAGCTGGGTGAGATGTGGTTCGTACTGGGATAGGAGGCCACCAAACAGTTACTTGGACTCTTCAGGTAAGGCTAGGAAAGAACTCCACCTTAAAACACAGGGAGTCAATTGTTACCTGCCAGAACTGACAGTATTGGGCCAGAGGGACTGAGGAGAATTGGAGCATGTCATGTTGAAATGAACAGAGGAAGGGGCCCTTAGATGGTCACCCAATGATTGTGGTGGAGGTGGTGGCGGTGGCAGGATTGACACCAAATGTCTTCCAGTCATCCAAGGGACCTTGCTTCCCAAGTTGATAAAGGTTTTGCTGTTTTTGAGGGGTGCTAGCCCCCCAGGGCGATTGTCTGGTTTTAATCTAATAAAATGGAGACAGCAAAGAAAAAAATTGGGATAGAGTTCTGGCCAAGACCTTGGAGAACCACTGCTGGCTAATGCTGTACTAGATGTCCCTAAAAATTTGAAGGTACAATGCAGTTTTTTCACACAAGTACATCCCTCAACCAAACCCAGTATAATATTAATTCTTGTACTAGGTCAGGGTTCCTCAACCTTGACTCTCCAGATGTTCTTGGACTTCAATTCCCAGAAGCCCTGATCAGCTGGAGTGCTGACTAGGGCTTCTGGGAACTGAAGTCCAAGAACACCTGGAGAGCCAAGGTTGAGGAACCGTGTTCTATGTCATCAAATCATCCCTAATTTATGGCAGCTCTGTAGATGAATGGTTTCCAAAAGGTTCCATTCACCAGGTCATGGCTTTCCTTATTATCAATCCATTTTAAGGTCAAGTCCGATTAGCATGATGCATATTTTTTTTTATAAAAAAAGAGAGAAAACAGGCAGGTTCTAGACCAGAGATGGGCAATCTTGGCCCTCCAGGTGTTCTTGGACTTCAATTCCCAGAAGTCCAAGTCAACACACCAGCTGGTCAGGGTTTCTGGGAATTGAAGTTCAAGAACATCTGGAGGGCCAAGACTGCCCATCACTGATCTAGACTCTAGAACTGTGGTTCCCAATGTGGGGCCTAGGCCTCACTGGGGGACTTCAATTCCCAGAAGCCTAAGTCAGTAAATTGGCTGATCAGTGCTTTGGAGAATTGATGTAGGCTTCTGGGAAAACCAATGTTTTGGGAAACACTGGTCTAGAGCAGTGATGGGGAACCTTGGCACTCCAGGTGTTCTTGAACTTCAATTCCCAGAAGCCCTTATCAGCAGGAGTGCTGACTTGGGCTTCTGGGAATTGAAATCCAAGAACACCTGGAGTGCCAAGGTTCGCCATCACTGCTAGAGGCATCAGGAGGAGAAATGTTACCCGTCACCTCTTCTTTGCCATTATCTCAGCTAAACCCTCCCGACCCCTTTTAAAAAGTCTCTATTTATATTACAAGGGAAAGCTCAGCCTCAAACTAAGATCCAGCCCCACAGGATAGAGTCAACAGCTGGGTTGGTTGTGGGGATACTGGAACTTGTAGTATCAAAAGATAACATTTCTCAGCTCAGCCTCCTCCCTTCCGTCAAGACCACAGCTCAGCACCTCATCTGTGGCTGAGTTAGCATGTGGGTTAAAAAGCCCCTCGCTCTTCCCCCCCATTCTGGCTTCCTATGTCATCCTTTTAAAAGAAATTCCCCCTTCCAGGCACCGCCAGCTGTAGCCATGCTCCATTTCCCGTCTAATTTCCCTTTTCCAAGAGCTGAAAGCAAGCAGAGCAGGGAAAAGTGGTGCGTCTGCAAAGTGATGGCTGAGGCGGCTTCAATTCCAATATTGCTTCCACTTCGGATGTGTGGGTTAAAATCGTAGACCTGCAAACCACCTCTCCCCAAAGTGAAATCAGATTTTCACCCCTTTGGGCTGAATTAAAATTCCTCTTGAATCCATCTTGATGAAGGGCAGCATCTTCATCCATCCTGGCTTGGGGCTGAGGAGGACTTTGAGTGCCAAAAGGGCTCAGGACCAGAAAGTGACTCGTGGAACTGGATCAGTGGTATGAGTGTCACACTGCAATGCAGAAGGCAAATGGCAGGCCACTGCATTACATTCTCAGGACCATCAGCATGACTAATCGCTATGATGATCACCAATGTTTGCATTCGAATACGGCAGAAGAGGGGCTGCGGTGGCTCAAGTGGTTAAGATGCTGAACTGGCAGTCGGCAGGTCGGCAGTTCGAGACCCGAGTACAATGGAATGAGCTCCCGTCGTCTGTCCCAGCTCCTGCCAGCCTTAGCAGTCGAAAGCAAGAAATTGCAAGTCGATAAACAGGGGCCACTTCAGCGGGAAGGTAAATAGCATTTTGTGCACTCTGGCGTCGCGGCATGCCTGCCACTTGTCCACAGAAACGTCTGCAGGTGCAGACAGCGCCGGCTCTTTGGCTACAAGCAGAGATGAGCACTGAACCCTAGAGTCGGATACGACAAGCCTTTGAGCAAGGGTGACTTTTTTTATGGCAGAAGTGGAAGAAAAAAGGGCTGAAATATCCGGTTGCCACTGTACAGCTCCTGCCCTGAAACTTGCAAAAACAGAAGGCAATGAGATAAATTTATATTTTCGACCACAGCCATCCATTTACCATTCTCTCCCAGTCAAGAATTCAGCTCCATCCAGTGGGTCTTTCGCTACCACTGGGTACATATATTTTTTTGCCCTTTCTAGCATCCATAGGATGTGGTCCAGGAGGCATGGAGACTGGAAGAGGAGGCAGTTCCCATGGCAACCCTGATTATGCCTTCCTTGGTCAAATGATGGATGGGTGGGCTTGGGGAAGTGCATGAGGGATAACATTGCCAGAGGGGGGAACAGCACAGAGGAGAATCAATGAGGGGGAAAGATGGGGTCTGACAGAACCAGGGGTGGGGGTGGGCATAGGAAGCCTCCCCCCCCCCAAAGAGCTATAAAGGGTGCTTCATACCCTCAGCACAGATGTCCAAATGACCATAGCTAAAAACTCCCTGCGGCCACTTTAGTAGACAACAACTAGGGCTTCCTCCCTCCTGCTCATTGGTCTTCTTATGTGCCATCAAGTGACCTCCGATTTATGGTGGCCCTATGAATGAAGGAAATTCGGGACTGTAGTGGTTTAGTGGTTAAGATGCTGAACTCGATGACTGGAAGGTCAGCAATGCGAGACCCGGCTGCTCTGCCCCAGCTCCTGCCAACCTAGCAGTTTGAAAACAAGAAATTGCAAGTAGATAAATAGGAGTTTCTCCAGCAAACATCCTCTCAACCCAGAATAATTTCTGACGTGAAATTATTTTTATTAATAGGTACCGCTTTGGCGGGAAAGGTAACAGCATTTCATGTCCTGCAACGTCCAGTCATGCCTGCCACATAGCTATGGAAACGTCTGCAAAGACACAGAGCTGGCTGTAAACGGAGATGATCACCGAAATCTAGAGTCGGATATGACTGGCCTTCGAGCAAGGGCAACCTATGAGAATCCTCCAAACTATCTTGTCTTCAAAAACATCATTCAGCAATTGTCAATCGAAGCCGTGGCTTCCTTGAAGGAGTCAATCCGCCTCACATGTGGCCTTCCTCCTTTCTTGCCACCTTTCCCAGCGATGCTGGGAATGGTCTTTCCCATAAAATCTTGCCTTCATCTCATGATGTGACCAAAGTAGGGCAGTTTCAAATTCAACATTTTTGCCTTCAGGCTTTATTTGCTCCAGACATAATATCATCCTTTAAAGCATGTTGTAGCTCTTCTTTTAGGAAGTCGGCCAAGAAACTGTTTATATAGTTATCCCTCTCGATAAATAGGTTGTGTAAGTCACGTCTTTTCTCCAGAAGCTGAATTCAACACGGAGTTGCAAGAGATTTTCCCTCTGAATAAAAAGTTCAGCAAACACCCAGCTATTTTCACAACTTTACCTTTACTAAGAGACTGCGGTGGCTTAGTGGTTAAGATGCTGAACCTGACAACTGGAAAGCCAGCAGTTTGAGACCCGAGTGCTGCACGACAGAGTGAGCTTCCGCTTCTGCCCCAGCTCCTGGCAACCTAGCAGTTTGAAAGCAAGAAATTGCAAGTAGATAAACAGGGGCCGCTTCGGTGGGAAGATAAACAGCGTTCCGTGCACTCCGGTGTTGAGTCATGCCTGCCACATGTTCACGGAAATGTCTGCAGATGCATCCTAGCATCCCATGGTCTTCTCCCACTGGGAACATTTCTTCATGAGAACAGCAGGTTTGAGGCACATGTCTTTCATGAGGCCATAATAAAAAGCTTTTGCTTCATTTGACAGATGCTCGATTTATTTTTCAGAGTCCATTAAACCAACCCGCTTCATTACGTCTCTTCTTTTTCTCCTGCCTGCCTGCTCTCGAAGGACATGCAGAGTGTGGGTTAGGGTGGGAGAGTATGCTTTGAAATTACAGATCCCAGAATCCAACAGCCAGCATGCCCACGGGGAGTTTGGGAAATGTAGTCCAGAATAAGCAGTTCAAAAGCAAGAAATTGCAAGTAGATAAATAGGTATCACTTTGGCGGAAAAGGTAACAGCGTTCCATGCGCTCTGGCACCTCGTCTTGCCTGTCACATGATCATGGAAACATCTGCAAATGCAGACGGCACTGACTTTTTGGCTGTAAAAGGAGATGAACAGCGACCCCTAGAGTTGGATGCGACTTTCTTTCAAGCAAGGCACACCTTTACTCACCACAGGAAATATTTTAACTGCAAATCTATGGAGCCAAATTTGCCAATATTTGTTTTTAAACGCGAGCAGCTATTTACTTAGCTGACATGTTAGAAGGGATAAGGCACTGCAGTGGCTCAAGTGGCTAAGACGCTGACTGGAAGGCGGGAAGTCAGCAGTTTGATTCCCGAGTACTGCAGGACAGAATGAGCTCCTGTCTCTGTCCCTGCTCCTGCCTACCTAGCAGTTTGAAAGCAAGAAATTGCAAGTAGATAAATAGGGATCAGTTCGGTGGGAAAGGTAAACAGCATTCCGTACACTCCGGTGTCTGATCCTGCCTGCCACATGTCCACGGAAACGTCTGCAGAAGCAGACAAGCGCTGGTTCTTCGGCTTTGAAATAGAGATGAGCACTGAACCCTAGAGTCGTATACGACTGGCTTTCGAGCAAGGGAAACCTTAGTTTTCATCAAGGGACTGCGGTGGCTTAGTGGTTAAGACGTCGAACCTGATGACTGGAAGGTCGGCATGTCAAAAGTTCAAGACCCGAGTGCTGCACGACGGAGTGAGCTTCCATCGTCTGCCCCAGCTCCTGGCAACCTTGCAGTTTGAAAGCAAGAAATTGCAAGTAGATAAATAGGGACCACTTCGGTAGGAAGGTAAACAGCATTCCATGCACTCCGGTGTCTACCCGTGCCTACCACTTGGCTGCAGAAACATCAGCGCCAGCTCTTTGGATGTAAACAGACATGAGCACTGAACCCTAGAGTCGGATATGACTGGCTTTCCAGCAAGGATGACGTTTACCTGTACCTAGTCTTCATAAGTTATAACTTCTGACTGACCTTCAAATGGAGCATCCATAGCCAGGGACACTATACCTAGAAAGACCAGATGGTACAGACAGGCAGCAGGGATGTTTATTGGTCTTTAGTCTTCCTGCTTTAGGAGCATCTCCGAAACAGCTGGCTGGCTGCCACAGGGAGTCGGAGTAATATCAGAGACAGAGGGGGAGGCATGCTTTTAAAAGGGGGTGTTTATGGGGCTGTAATGCCTACTGGGTGAGACCTCTTCCCGTATGCTTTTCTGGAGGTCAGGCTCATGCTCCAAGGCATGGGAAATGGCCAGATGTCTCTTGATTATGAAGGGAGCACTCATTTCAAGAAAACGCCAGCTCCTCACCACAGACCTCGCAGCTCGGCTTAACATACTTAGAGAGTGGCGTGGTGGTGCGTGTTGACAGAACATTATCGCGTTGTGTCTTCCTGGCTCCGACAGAAGGAAAGCTGTTCCGCTTAAATTTCTTGAGCGCCGCCAAGCTTGTTGAAAGCTTGCGTTCGGTTTTTAAGAAATCAGGGACCGTGGCTGAGACTCAGCCAAGCACCGTAGTGATAATATTTGGGCCCTCTCCTTTTTAAATGTTGCAGCTTGCGTGACAATGCAATCTGTTATATCGGCACCAGAAATGGAGAAACATATGTGCAACATAGCTGTCAAGTATCCCTCATTGGCCAGGAAAACCCCTTATTTTACCCTCTTTCCCGCCGTCATCCCTTATTAATTAGACTGCAATGCCCTATTGCCGCCATTGGAGGGCAGCACAGGATAAGCATAGCTGTCAAGTATCCCTCATTGGCCAGGAAAACCCCTTATTTTACCCTCTTTCCCGCCGTCATCCCTTATTAATTAGACTGCAATGCCCTATTGCCACCATTGGAGGGCAGCACAGGAAAAGCATAGCTGTCAAATATCCCTTATTGGCCAGGAAAACCCCTTATTTTACCCTCTTTCCCGCCGTCATCCCTTATTAATTAGACTGCAATGCCCTATTGCCGCCATTGGAGGGCAGCACAGGATAAGCATAGCTGTCAAGTATCCCTTATTGGCCAGGAAAACCCCTTATTTTACCCTCTTTCCCGCCGTCATCCCTTATTAATTAGACTGCAATGCCCTATTGCCACCATTGGAGGGCAGCACAGGATAAGCATAGCTGTCAAGTATCCCTTATTGGCCAGGAAAACCCCTTATTTTACCCTATTTCCCGCCGTCATCCCTTATTAATTAGACTGCAATGCCCTATTGCCACCATTGGAGGGCAGCACAGGATAAGCATAGCTGTCAAATATCCCTTATTGGCCAGGAAAACCCCTTATTTTACCCTATTTCCCGCCGTCATCCCTTATTAATTAGACTGCAATGCCCTATTGCCGCCATTGGAGGACAGCACAGGATAAGCATAGCTGTCAAGTATCCCGTATTTGCCGGGAAATTTCCCTTATTTCCAAATCCAAAACTTGACAGGTATGATGTGCAAAGGATGGAGGAATTAAAGACCCTCTCCTTACATAATTGTGAACATCTCATCTTGGGGATCTGCAGTGGTTTAAGTGGTTAAGACGCTGAACTTGGCGACTGGAAAGTTGGCAGGTCAGCAGTTTGAGACTCACACGGCGATGTGAGCTTCCGTCTCTGCTCCAGCTCTTGCCAGCCTAGCAGTTCAAAAGCACGAATTTATTTATTTATTTATTATTTCTTAAACTATATCCCACCTTTCTAGGGAGAAAAAAACTTTCCTAATCAGGGCAACATAAGAAACTGCAAGTAGATAAATTGGTAAATAGATAAGAAGGCAAATAGATAAATAGGTAGGCAAATAGATACATAGGTATAAATAGATAAGTAGATAGAAAGGTATAAATAGAAATTGCAAGTAGAAAAATAAGTAGATACAGTAAATAGGATTCCATGCACTCCAGTGTCTAGTCATGCCTGCCACATGTCCACAAAAACATCTGCAAACGCAGACAGTGCATTTGCATAGAGTGCATTTGCATAGAGATGAGCACTGGACCCTAGAGTCGAATACAACTGGCTTTTGAGCAAAGGTGGCCTTTACTTTTATCTCTTGCAATGGGAAACAGGGCAGTGAAAGCATCCTGCATAAATCAGGTCTGGCTTAAGTTCTATTGCAAAACCTCAGAGACTGGCAGGGAGGGACTGCAAAATCCTTTTAAGGGTAACCCAAACTTCAACCTGGTTTTCCCACAATCAGTCATGAAAATCCCTGCTGCAGGTTTCTTTTAAGATCAGCTCAAGAGGTTGGAAATCACGAAGCCCAAGTCCCTGTGAATCCACACGAATGGGTTTACTTGCGCGTATGCATTGTGCAGGTCTTGGGTCTTGGACTGCCGACCTTCCGGTTGTCAAGTTCAGCTGCTTAACCACTAAGTCATCACAATTCACATCTTCAGTAAACTGCAATTCCTAATTTTCTGCATCCATATCTTACTTTTTTTGGGAAAGGAGATGGGCTACCTTTCCTGGGAGCCGTAGTTCCAAAAATGTAACTTTTGCAAGCTCTCTTTGGCATCAGGGGGCAGGCAGGCAGTTGTAGACGTTACTCCATGCCCAGGCACCTTGAAGTCACGAAGGAAAAAAAATTCAATTCCCATTTCCCCCCTTTGTGCAAACCATGCCACACACCCAAAAGCCCCACGGTGCAGCCCATGCGCAAGTAGACCAATGCACCATGTACACTCCCCAGTTGCTAGGCAGTGCGAGCCAGACCCAAGGGGAAGGAAATCCACTGTTCCTTCCGCTCCCGCCTTTCCAGACAGTAAGCCCAGCCGACAGCTGCCCTAACCATTAGGAAAAGTTTATCTCACTCTCGAAGGAGCATCATGCCATACGCTGATGTGCATGCTCTTTTGTAAGTGCATCTTGTGATAAGGATTGGAGGGCTTATATGGGGAATAATCTCCCCCCCCCCCCAGTTCATATCTGTACCTTTTTGGTGGCTTGTGTAATTTAATATCCCAGTTCCCTGTCATCAGGAACTGGTCAGTGGATTTCCTGGCTTCCCATTTCATACCAGATCAGATCCTGTTTCTCACATAAGGTAAAGGTCGCTCTTGCTTGGAAGCCTGTCGTATCCGACTCTAGGGTTCAGTGCTGATCTCTGTTTATAGCCAAAGAGCCAGTGCTGTCTGCATCTGTAGATGTTTCCATGGACATGTGCCTAGACACCGGAATGCACGGAACACTGTTTACCTTCCCACCGAAGTGGTACCTATTTATCTACTTGCAATTTCCTGGTTTTGAACTGCTAGGTTGGCAGGAGCAGGGACAGAGACGGGTGCTCACTCCCATCATGCAGCACTCGGGTTCTCGAACTGCCGATGTGCCGACCTTCCAGTCAAGTTCAGCATCTTAAACATTAAGCCACCACAGTCCCTGTTTCTCACATGGAAACACACACAATTAGCTCCCCCCATCACACATACACTCATAGCCATGCCAGGTAGGGATTTACTGACTACATTTCTGTACCTTGGGCTGCTACTGAAGACATTGTTTAACTGGTGAAACTAATTGTTCTAGAAGGTCGAGCATAGCATATCTGTATTTTCAGGATGGTGTGCATTTAACAGAGAAGAACGGAATTCCCTGATGCTTAACTGGTCCCTTGTCACCCCTGATAAATGCAAAGGTTAGTTCTGATTGGTAATGACACCGTTAAGATCCATTGGCTTTGCAAAACACCTGCTCCTCATAGAGGTGAAAACTGCTTGGAGAGCCTTATTGAAATGGAGCACTGGTGACATCTGCATTTTCAGCTCCTCTTTAAGGGTGAGGCTCCAGATGTTCGTTGTTCTCTACACTATTATGTCTGGCCAGACATCCCACTACGGTAATGGAGTAGACTGTACAGCCAGTGACTCAACGCCAAATGTTGGGTGGTGGTAAATATCCTGGCTCCTTAAAGAGGCCAACGGCTATGGGCAGATGAGCCCTTTTAGGTGGGGCGATGGTCCCCCTCAGTGGAGAAATTGCCACTGGAAACCATCACATGGGGCCCAACGGCAAAATGAGTGGAGGAGGAACTCTGATTCCCAACAGTCATGGAGGCAGGAGAGGCCATGCCAGATGGACTGGCTGTGAAGGCACACCTTGTCCATATCCTCCAGGCTGCGGCAGTCCATTGTAGTCCCGGTGTTAAATCCTGCATGTCTCATTTCATACGTGCTGCAGGAGATGGTTCCGTGATCACAGTGTGTGGGTCACTTCATGGCAAGCTGCGATCCACCTTAAACAAATTCACACGAGTGGCATTTTCCCTGCTTCAGGAAAATTGCGTTCTCGGATACTAGTCACAGCTGACCAAGACATTACTGGATATTATAGGATAGTCATCTCCATGGGTAGCTCTTAGATGAGTTGCTTTTTCAAGTCAATCATTTCCAGAACCCCTTCCCAACTTGGCCGTTTTGCGGTGGGGGGATTCTGGGAAAGGTAATCCATCCGAGGCTTCCCAGTCTGCGACTTTAAGCATCTCAAATCTCTTCTAGCAAGCAGGTCATGCTCTGTAACTGTTTGGTAGCAGAATGCTTTTGCACATTTGACTTCACCCACCCTGCCCTGCTTTCACATTATCACCACCATTTATTCTAGCAGGCATCCAGATGGTAGCTTTTGTTGTTGTTGTCCAACTGGCTGTGTGATTTCATGCTGGATAGACAGCATGAAAAGAATCAGGGGAAAGAGGGAGTGAGGGATCTACAGCAGGGATGCCCAAACTATGGCCCATGGTCGGGATCTGTCCCCCAACGGCAGTTCATCCAGCCTGCGATGCCCTTGTTGCTCCTGGAAGGAGAAGTAAATGTGCCCATATGAGCACATTTTGCTTCTGTTTCCAGGAGCAATGAGGGCATTGTGGGCCGGATTAGTTGCCATTGGGGGGCCAGATCCAGCTCACAGGCCGTAGTGACCATCCCCCTGAACCACATGACCAGCCCATGGCCCAAAATGTTTGCCATTTTCAGCCTTTTTAAGCCTGGGGCTGGGTCACACTCCCTCATACAGCTTCAGGGGCCAGACAGCCATTGTGCCCATTTTCCATCTGCTCTTCCTTCCTTCCCTCCTTCCACCCATCCCTCCACACTTTTTTTCTTTCTCCATTCCTCCTTCCATCCTTCTGTCCCTCTTCCTCCATCATTTTTCCTTTTCTTCTTTCCTTTCCCTCTTTCTCCTTCCATCCTTCCATCCCTTCTTCCTCCCTTCCTCCCTCCCTCCATTTCCTTTTCCCTCTTGCCACCCATCACTCCATTCTTTCTTTCCCATCCATCTCACAGTGACCCATTGGAACGGCTGCCATGCTTCTGGAACATCACCACCACCCCTCACATTAAGAGCTGGTCAAACCTCATTCTTTTTAAACGAGCGTGGCATCCTTTCCAAACACAACTTAGAATAATTACCCTATTTGTTTCAATTTCACTGGAGTTAAATTCAGTCTCCAAACCAATTAAGTAAGTACCTATTTTCATCTGTGTCCGGAATGTGAGACTGTATTGAAATTTTGGCAGTCGGCTTTAAAAGAAATAAAATCATTAAGTCAAATATAGAGGCAATGGATATCAATATTTGACAAAGAGCAATGGAGTTGGATCGCGAACGAATTCATCTCAGATTTAGTAACAGTGGCAAGGTTAATGGCAGCCAGAAATTGGAAAGTAAAGCATAATTTTCAACTGAATGAATGCTATAAAGAAGAAGTTTTAAATACAGCCATTAATGCGTTTGTATTAAGAAAGGGCTGTGCATTTTGACAAGAGTCAGTGGAAGTGGAAATGGCACACCATAAATTAAAAAAAAATTTTTTTGATTAGATCCCCCAAATGGTCCCAAGGGTTCAGCATAATTGTATTGTGTATGTTGCCTTGTGTTGTTCAACTTTTTGGTATATATTTTCTTTTAATTTCATCTTTTTATGTATAAATAAAAAAGCAGAGAAAAGAAAAAGGATGAGTTATTAAAACAAGAGATTACGGAGCCTGAATCCACCCATCCACAGAAAACATCTGGACCACAGAAAACATCTGTACAGCGAGCGGATTCAGCAGCCACACAGGTCTCTCCACTGGTATGACACGCATGATAATTCTGTGACCGTTCCAAGCACCATTTCTAATTTGACATGTCTGCATTTTAATTAGTGCATTTAATTTTATGCAAATCACTGCCCCTCCTTTTTTTTTGGGGGGGGGGATAACGTACCAGTGACCTCAAAGGCTGACTTTCTTTTGCTGCCTAAGACACAAACACCTCTTGTTTCTTTCTGCCGGGAAGGAGCTCTGTGTGACACCGAAGCTTGCATATATACTCATTTACTGGTAGAAGATGACTGTCTTTTAAAATGAAAAGGAAAAAAAAAAGCATTGCATATAAGGTTTCATATTGCAGATTACACACGCTGCATTATTGAACGCTGTAAAACCAACATCATAAATGTTCCTACATTATTTACAAAGATCCGGCTCCCCTGATGATTGTTAGGAAATTGTAATACACAAAGAATGTTTCAGATTTGAGCCTCTCTTTTACACACCAAGGGTTTTTCAAGTGCAGCCTTTTTCCACAGTTGACTGATGCTTTCTCCCTCAGTGACTCTGCGCTTTGGGTACTTGGCCTCTATGAGCCTCATATTTCCCTCTGCCAAGCATCAAAGCGATGTTTAGATGATTACCCATATATATTCACATGTGTAAGGTAAAGGTCCCCCTTGCGCGAAAGCCAGTCATATCCGACTCTAGGGGTTTGGTGCTCATCTCCATTTATAGCCAAAGAACCAACGTTGTCTGTGTCTGCAAACATTTCCATAGACATGACTAGACATCAGAGTGCACGGAACGCTGTTTACCTTCCCACCGAAGCAATAATATTGTGTCAGAAATTACTCTGGGTTGAAAGGATTTTTGCAGAAGAAACTCTGCTCAGCGGACACCCAAATGAGGCTCCTTTCATGTCCCCCAAAAACTTGGACAGAGACGGGCGCTCAGTCCGTCGTGCAGTACCTGGGTCTCGAACTGCCGATTTGCCGGTCTTCCAGCTAGCAAGGTGAGCTTCTTAACCACTGAGCCACCGCAGCCCCTAGGTTTCCTGCTGATGTGGTACCTATTTATCTACTTGCAATTTCTTGCTTTCCAACTGGTAGGTTGGCAGGGGCTGGGACAGGTGACGGGAGCTCACTCCGCCCTGCAGTGCTCGGGTCTCAAACTATTTCTGGTTTAAACTATTGTATACTGACCAGAGTGGGAAAATATCCCAGATAGGTGGTATGGAAACCTGATAGATAGATAGATAGATAGATAGATAGATAGATAGATAGATAGATAGATAGATAGATACTGTAGATAGATAGATAGATACTGTAGATAAATACTGTAGATAGGTAGATATTGTAGATAGATACTGTTGATAGATAGATAGATACTGTAGATAGATAGATAGATACTGTAGATAGATAGATAGATAGATACTGTAGATAGATACTGTTGATAGATAGATAGATAGATAGATAGATAGATAGATACTGTAGATAAATACTGTAGATAGATAGATACTGTAGATAAATACTGTAGATAGATAGATAGATAGATACTGTAGATAGATACTGTAGATAGATATAGATAGATTCCGATTAAACATTTTCTGAGGGTAAATGCAGCTGCACGATATAAAAGTTCCCCGAGGAAAGTGGCTTTGCTTTGAAGCAGAGGTCAGATGACCATGTGCTAAGGGGGCTTTTGGTCTAGATTTCCTGCCTCCATAAAAGATAGTCTAGATCTGGATTTCTCAAACTTGGCTCTCCAGGTAGTTCTTGGAATCCAGTTCTTAGAAGCCCAAGTCAGCACACCTGGGCTTCTGGGAATTGAAGTCCAAGAACATACAGAGAGCCAAGTTTGAGGACCCTTGGTCTAGATGATCTCTAAGATCCCTTTTGACCCTACAAATAAAATTCCCTGCTTCTACAGCCTATCCAAATCGACAGGTTGAAATATTCCACAGCATTGGGGGTGGGGGCACATCATCCTGCTGCTGCCTTGATCCTCATCCTAAATCATGGCGTAACATGAAGAGGAGCGCAGGGATCAGTCGGTGGAGCCGATCCTGGTTATTCCCTTAGAACCACAACGGTAAAACTTGGCATTCTAGCTGTTCTTGGACTTCAGTTCCCAGAAGAGCAAGTCCCTGTGACTCCACACAAATGAGTTGACTCCAGGTGTTCTTGGACTTCATTTCCCCAAAGCCCAAGTCTCTGTGAATCCACACGTACACGCAGTAAACCCATTCGTGTGGATTCACAGAGACTAAGGCTTCTGGGAATGGAAGTCCAAGAAGAACACCTGGAGTGCCAAGGTTTGTCATGACTGCCTTAGGAGGAGTGAGAAAAGAAGGGCCTCTCGTGAGTTAAAAGGGAAAGGGGTGTGGAGAGCCTTTTGCAGGAAACAAAGGATGTTGTGACTAATGAGTGGCGCAGGAAGGAAGTGCTCTAATTAGCAGCTTCTGAACCTTCCAAAGATCGCAGGTCCCTATGGAGGAAAAAGACGGAAAACCCAGTAACACACGTCAGAGAACTGGATTCATCAGTCTTAGCCTTGATAAGCCTAGCTTATCCATCTGCCCCTGTTCAGGACCACTGCATAAGATGCTGGGCTGCCCCAGGTGAAGCGACCAACAGCATTTTCACCCACCTGCCCAAATAAAGGGTAAGATATTCATCATCATGCCAAGGTCTTTTGCACAGGGGAAACATCTCTGTTTCATCCTCTGTGCTGTCTGCTTCTGCAGACATTTCCATGGTCATGTGGCAGGCATGACTAGACACCGGAGAACACAGAATGCTGTTACCTTCCCACCCAAGTGGTCCCTATCGATCTACTTGCAATTTCTTGCTTTCGAACTGCTAGGTTGGCAGGAGCTGGGACAAAGATGGGAGCTCATTCCGTCCTGCAATACCCAGGAATCGAACTGCTGACCTTCCGCCTCCCAGTCAGCGTCTTAGCCTCTTGAGCCACTGCAGTCCCGTAACAATAGCAGTTACACTTATGTAAAGGTAAAGGTTACTCTTGCTCAAAAGTCAGTCATACCTGACTCTAGGGTTTGGTGTTCATCTCTGTTTCTAGCCAAAAAGCCAACGCTGTCTGCATTGGCAGACATCTCCGTGGATATGTGGCAGGCATGACTAGACACCAGAGTGCACAGAATGCTGTTACCTTTCCCACTGAACTGCTAAGTTGCCAGCAGCAGGGGCAGAGACGGGAGCTCACTCTGTCATGCAGCACTCGGATCTCAAACTGCTGACCTGTCGACCTTCCAGTTGTCAAGTTCAGCATCTTAACCACTAAGCCACTGCAGTCCCTTATATACCTTACCTTATATCCCTTAGTTTACTCTCTGGGCACTCCACAAGGTAACTAGCAATTTTACCCCCAACATGCTGGGTACTCATGTTACCGACCTCGAAAGGATGGAAGGCTGAGTCAACCTGGTTTCCCCGTCAGGATGGAACTCACAACATTTTAATAAAGTATCCTAAGTTGAGAACAACTTGTTAGCCTACCAACTGTTGTGAGATCTCTAGGCTGTGCTTCCAGCTTTGCAGATTTAATAACACAACTGTGGGCCACAAGAAAATGACTTCTGTGTAAGATGTAAGCCAACCCACTATTAAACAGCTGCCTTTTTGAGCAAAGCCAAAAAATAAAATAAAATCAAAATACTTTGGAACACAATTGTAATAATCTCACACCCACCTCTTCCCTCCTCAGCTCTGGGCTGAAGTTTCCTTTCCAGGAGGAAGGAAGGCTGAATGTCTATAAAATCAACTGCCAAATAGTGAGAGGTTAGTTATCTTTTAACACTTGGATGGGCTCTAAACAGTATCCCGTGAGAGAATAAAGGGTGGTGGGTGGGCATACTCAAAAAGCTATGTGGTTGAGCATTACTGTCTGCAGGGAACAGTCTAAGGAGAAATGAGAACAAAATGCCACAGCCAAAAAGTGTTTTATAATATTTTTAATTGCTAATGTACAGTGTAACCCAGGTATGGTCAGCAGGTAAGAGGCACATTTGAAGGGAAATGTGTGAAGCTATGGCATTTGGCATTGGGGGGGGGGGGAGGTGGTATATAGGAAATGCCAAATGGCTAGGGTTGTCAAATGATCAGCTCCAGTGTGCCTTTAATAGTGGCTTGGTCTGGGGAGTGAGGGGGGGGACAGCATACAATAGACAGGGAAGATGTTCCCAGATTTCATTGAGTAAAGCAATCCCACTTATATACCACCCCAGAGTGCTTAGTGCATTCTCTGGGTGGTTCACAATTCGCATTTTGCCCCCAACATCCTAGGTCCTCATTTTACCAACCCTGGATGGCTGGAAGACGGAGTCAACCTTGAGTCCTGGTCGGGATCGAACTCACAACCTTTTCAGTTGCAGTACAGATGTTTAACCACTGCACCACCAGGGCTCAAATCACCGATGCAGGCAAAAACCGGTGCGTCAGCTCACAGCATCGACAACCCAACTGAAAGGGGCAGGAACAGGAATTGTAAAAGTTACTTTCCCCCCCGAAATGACTGACCCAAATGGCCCGTGGATGTAGGGTTCAAGGAGCTTTCTGCACCCCTCCCCTTCCAAAAAACAAATTTTCCTAATTCTAAGCTAGCCATCAAGACTTTAAGAAGAGTTTGGGCCAGGGAGATCCTGCCCCATTCCTATGGGGAAAGGGGAGGGGGATATACATGCCACTTGACTCCCTCTTGATGGAGGACAGGAGCTTCATCCATCATGGCCTGCGGCTAATAATAATAATTTCATGTCAGACATTATTCTGGGCTGAAAGGATTGTTGCTGGAGGAACTCTGTTCAGGGGATGCCCGAATGAGGCTCCTTTCATGTCCCCAAATCTTCTTCCCACCAAAGTGGTCACTATTTGTCTACTTGACATTTCTTGCTTTCAAACTGCCAGGTTGGCAGGAGCTGGGACAGAGACGGGCGCTCAATCCGTCATGCAGCACCCGGGTCTCAAACTGCCGACTTGCCGACCTTCCAGCAAACAAGGCGAGCTTCTTAACCACTGAGCCACTGCAGGGCCGAGGAGGGCTTTGCGTGCCAAAAGGGCTCAGGATCAGAAAGTGACTCACGAAACTGAAGCGGTGGTACTGTGGGTGTCACGCTGCGATGAAGAAGGCAGATGACAGGCCACTGCATTGTATTCTCAGGGCTCATCTCCATGATGATCGCCTATATTCAGATTTGGATATGGCAGAGAAAGAATAAATAGCCCATCCTTCAGTGGCAGTTCCCCATGAACACTCGCCCCCAATTCTGCCATAGCTCCACACTCACTCTTGATTTCGAAGATGCAAAACCATTAAATATATACAACACTTTGTTTACAAAAAAAAAAAGAGCGCCCCCAGCTCCCCCACCCCAAAAGCCAGTGTCTGGACAAGACAAGTGCAAGAGAGAAAAGACGCCACACCACGGAGTCTGGGGAGGTCGAGGAAGACTAGAACCTCATATACAAGTTTACTTGGTTGATTTAGCAACAGCAATTACACTTCTATACCACTCCATAGCGCTGAGTGCACTCTCTGGGCGGCTCACAAGTTAATTCGCATTTTGCCCCCATTAACATGCTGGGTACTCATTTTATGGACATCGGAAGAATGGAAGGTTGAGTCAACCTTGAGTCCTGGTCAGGATCGAACTCAACATTCTGGCTGCAGTACAGCAGTTTAACTGCTGTGCCACTGGGGATCTACAATGACAGGTGGCTTTCCTGTAACTATTCTTCTTTGTGGTCCCCTGTGAATCCACACGAATGGGTTTACTGCAAGTATGTGTGGATTCACAGAGACCACGAAGAAGAGCCTGACAGAGCCACGATGGCGAACCTTGGCACTCCAGATGTTCTTGGACTTCAGGTCCCAGAAGCCCAAGCACCCTGTGAATCCACACGAATGGGTTTACTGCGATTCATCCGGCCTGCGCTGCCCACGCTGCTCCCAGAAGCAGAAGTAAAACGCGCCCATATGGAGGAAGGGTTAACCCAGAAGAGTCTTAACCATACAGGCGTGTTTTACTTCCGCTTCCGGGAGCGATGAGGGCAGCGCGGGCTGGATGAATCACAGTAAACCCATTCATGCAGATTCACAGGGTGCTTGGGCTTCTGGGAATTGATGTCCAAGAACATCTGGAGTGCCAAGGTTCGCCATCACGGTGATAGAGCAACCTCGGAAAGATTGAAGGCTGAGTCAACGTTGAGCCCTGGTCAGGATTGAACTCACAATGTTAACCTGCTATGCCACCAGAGAACAAAAAATGCAGTGGAAAAACAAGACAAGTCAACGGTGAGGGTCAAACCACCCGAAGGGAACTGAAACCAGCTTTTCATTATCTCAAGAGGGTGGTCAAGATTCGAGTGAGAAGTTCCAAAGAGCACATCTGGATTAGACTATAGAACTCTAGAGTCCAGCATTATGTTTACACAGTGGCCAACCATGTGCCAATCTGGGCAGGGCATGAGAAGAGGGCAACTGGTGTGCCATCCAGAGGCTGGCTGAATCTCAAAGACAAGGAGTGTTTCTACGGTCTGTTGTAACATTTTTGGGCTCGGTTTGGGAGGAAAGAATGGACAGGTGGACGCAAAGAGAGGGAAGCACATTCCCATCTGTCAGCCTTATACCAGGTAGCTAACACTGCACAACAACAGTTTGGCTACTGGGAATAACACATGTGATTTACATGATATCGAGTGTGCTGATTCCAAATCTGAACTCAGAATTTGCCTATCATGTACAAATGTTAAGGTGTGCTATAGCTGTTCAAATGGTCGGTAACTGGGTAATGTGTTTTTACATGGGAACATTATAACAGTTGCAGCTACCACTATGTCTCCTGATGGCTGAATCATGTCCCCTGATGGCATGCATGTTCCAGCAGTGGCCGGGCATGTCTGGGCAAGTCAGTTAGCTGACATCAGAAATAGCTATATAAGGCAAGATGGACCAAGGGCTTGCCTCTAGTGTGAAACCATCTTATAGGATAGTACAGCTAGGCCAGAGTGAGTCTGTTTTGAGCTAAGGATGAATAGGCACAGATGGTGTTAATAAACCGGACAAATTTTTTTGCGACATTTGTGGCAAATTACCATGTGTGATCAACTCAAGATCCTAACTTAAGATACTGATGATCTAGGCAGAATCGGACTTCAGATTTGGATTCAGCATACTTATGAGCGGTGGTGGTGGTGGTGGTGGTGGTGGTGGTGAGGAAAATGTGTATAGGTAGCCAATTGTCCTAGGGGAGAAAACACACACCCGTATCTACACGTGAACCAGCCTAGCCTGTTCTTACACCTTTAACAGTAGATCGATTGTCACCCGTCGACAACTTGGACACCGTACTGACTTTCAGCCCATTGCTCCCTGTGGCAGATCTAACTGGTAAAGGGGTGTTGCAGAGAACCAATCCAAACCCCGGGAAGCCCAATGAGGCACAGATAAGAGGCACAGCAGGGATTTCCCTATGGCGAAAAAGTAACCATTGTAGTAAGATTTACAAACAATAGTTCCTTTGAAACCACAAGAGAAGAGCAGATGAGCGTACGGTAATGAAACGGAGCTATACATGGAGAACAGATGTTCATAGGATAGTGTACATTTGCAGAGGCACATATCTTTATGACAGTGGCTTGTGTGGATACGTTAGTATTAGAACTGCACTGGCATGTACAGGCACATTACTGTGCACGTGGGCAGAAAAAGACACATTCACTCTCCACACTCTTAGGTGTGTTGTGAACAAATGTGTAATGCGTGCACCTGCGCGCGCGTCCATCCAGTGCATGAGACTACCTTTAAGCACGCTTTGAGGTTACCAAGATATGAAATACATGTTTGTCAGAATGGCGCTGCACACACATACATGACTTTGCACGGGCGTGAAATAGAGGACAAGCGCTCGGTCGCCTGTGGCAAACAGGGATTGCCACAAAACAACCGGGTGGCAAAAATAATGACAAAAGGGGACTCCATCCGGACCAGAAGAGATTAGTAAATGTGGGCATGGGTGAAAACAGCTACACAAAAATGAAATTTTTTAAAGAAATGGATGGGCCAGATACTCCTATGGATTTCCTTGCAGGGCAGCGTGCGAATGTTACCGACGTTAAGTGCACATGTGGGCCAGTTCATGCGCAGAGACACAGTGGGTTTGCAATGAGTCTGGGCATCTGTCAGTTTCTTTTTTACATAGAAAACAAAATAAGAAAGATCAGGCGCGTTGCAAAGGAGGAAGGGAGGACGCCGCCCCAAACCACACCACGCCCTCCCTCCTCCCGTCACCGAAGTCTAGTTGGGACAGATGCTCCCTGCCCAGCATGGAAAGAAAAGAAAGGGACCGTTTCCCCCCCACATGGCACAGGCCAGCCTGAGCATCCCTCTTCAGCCATGGTGCGTCGAAAGGTGCCGGGGAGGTTTCCTCTGGAATGCAGCAACACCAGGTTGACTCTCAGCACTGCAGGGAGGCAGGGTTTAAATTTTTAAAAGGAAAAGGAGTTATAAGCTAGACTTTTCCCTTCCTTGCTCCATCCTCTTTCTGCCTAGACCAGGGGTTCCCAACCTTTTCAAGCCAGGGGCCGGGTCATGCGCTCTCACTCAGCTTCGAGGGCCAGAAGGCCATTTTGCCCTGCCTTCACGATGGGGTTGGCCATTTTGTCCCAGCAGGTTCAAGGGTGTTACCAATTTTGTTTCTCAAATGCCCTTGGAGGGGGGCACATGAAATGGCGCCGTGGGCCGCATCTGGCCCACTGGCCTTAGGTTGGGAACCCCTGTTCTAGACCTTCAAAAACCTCCTTGTGAATAAGCATCCTCCCCCCTGTAATGCTCCCATATTAAGCAGAGCTCAAAACCAAAAGCCAAGCCAAGCAATCACACTTATTTACTGCTCAAGTGGCTAAGACGCTGACTGGGAAGCGGAAGGTCAGCAGTTCGATTCCCGAGTACTGCAGGACAGAAATGAGCTCCCGTCTTCATCCCAGCTCCTGCCAACCTAGCAGTTCGAGAGCAAGAAATTGCAAGTAGATAAATAGGGACCACTTCGGTGGGAAAGTAAACAGCGCTCCGTGCGCTCCAGTGTCTAGTCATACCTGCCACATGACCACGGAAACGTCTGCAGAAGCAGACAGCGCTGGCTCTTCAGCTTAGAAACAGAGATGAGCACTGCACCCTAGAGTCGGATACGACTGGCTTTCAAGCAAGGGAACCCTTTACTTTACCTTTAAGCGTTTAGTGCACTCCCTGGGTGGTTCACAAGTTAATTAGCATCTTGCCCCCAACATGCCGGGTCCTCATTTTGCCAAGCTTGGAAGGCTGAGTCAACCTTGTGTCCTGGTCAGGATCAAACTCACAACCTTTTGGTTGCAGCAGTTTAACCGCTGCACCACCAGAACTCTTTGATCAGGAAAGACCTTTACCCCTACTTTCTCCGACTAGGCAAAGGTAAAGGTCGCCCTCGTTCAAAAGCTAGCCGTATCCGACTCTAGGAGAAGGTGTCCATCTCTCATTTATGGCTAAAGAACTAGCACTGTCTGTGTCGGCAGACATTTCTGTGGTCATGGGGCAGGCAGGACTAGACATCAAAGTACACCGAAGTGTTACCTATTTATCTACTTGCAATTTCTTGCTTTCAAACTGCTAGGTTGGCAGGAGCTGGGACAGACGATGGAAGCTCACTCGGGTCTCGAAGTGCTGACCTGCCAACCTTCCAGTCATCAAACTCAGCATCTTAACCACTAAGCCACTGGAATCTCCTTTTCTTGGGCTACAAGTCCCATCATCCCGCATCAAGCATAGCGGCTGTCCATGCCAGCTGGGAGGTTTTGGAGTCCCAAACCGGCCCGGTTCCTTAGCTCCCCCCCCCCAGCTCTGAAGCTCCATAGGGCTGGTTCGGGAGGGGGCATTGCCGATCCCCCCTCTCCCCGCAAACTCCTCACCTCGTTCGTTCCACTCCCGCCGCCGCCAACGCCTCTGTGACTGAGCAGCTCCGTCTGTTCATTCCGCCTGTCCGCCTTCATCTCCACTACCGTGTCGTCGGGATTCCCTTCCTTGGGAGTCCTGGCAGAGGAAAGGAGGTCAAAGACATCTGAGCATACCAGGAGTTTTCACTTATTCACCCCATCTCCAGCACAATTCCGGACAAATCAACCCATTTTACAGCTCTACACCTTCAAAGACCTGCGCAAAACACTTGTCATCAGAGACCGCGGAGGAATGCAATGTATCTCTGTGCGCTCTATCTTGAGCAGAGATGTGTCACTGCACAACTTTTGGAAACTTGCAGGTCAGCTTTAAAGAGGTGGAAAGTTTGGTGAAGTATTACCACCTTCTCTCAAGGCTCTTTGTGGACTGCAGCTCTTGGGGATTTTTTCCAACACTCAGCCAACCATATCCACAAAGGTCAAGGTCTCCCTTCCTCGAAAACAAGTCGTATCCAACTCTAGGGGGCAGTCCTCATCTCCATTTACAGCCAAACAGCAGATGTTTCCGTGGTCATGTGGCAGGGCAGGACTAGAGGCTAGGAGCACACGCACATATATATTTCTATGGCACATGACCAGAGCTGGCCACTAGAAGCCACTGTCTGCAATATAACATGTAGGGTTCCTTTTTATCCATGGTTTCAGGTATATACAATAAGCCTTGGAATAGGGGAGGACTCATATTTTCTTACTCCTTTATGCAGAAGTCATAGTGGCTGCTTTTTTTAAAAAGCAAAAGCACCAAAGCACATGTGGTTGATGCATAGTGTTGTGGCCCTGGAGCCCAGATCCAATGAGGAAGACTTTCTGCCCCTGGAACCCAGGTCTGATGAGGAAGACTTTCTGCCAGTATCTCATCCTGCTGTCAGCCTGGAGCTGCCTCCTGTTGATCGAGACTTGACGCAGAGGCACCAAGTGTCAGTGAAGAGGAGGCAGGGCCGAGCACATCAGAAAAGATGCAGGATGCAGCTGCGGAATCAGCTGCACGTGCGAAGGAGAAAGGCAAGGACTCATTCGCAAAGACCACCCCCAGCTGTGAGCCCTGAGCCTGAACCTTCTTAAGCAGGCACGCATGCCAGCAGAAGCCTTGTTGTCGGAGCAATTTGTGTTCGTGCCGACTCCATGCCACTCTGACCTGTAGCTCTTGCCTGCTTGCTGACCCTGGACCCACTGCATGGAAATGCGACTACTCTTCTAGATCTCAGTTCTCCAATGACCGGCTTCTGAACTCGGCTCTTCCTGACTAATAACTCTAGCTTATCCTTCGGACTGTAGTAAGACTCTGCCTCTTGTCCTTACTCCTTGTGCAATGAATGGCAGCCAGCCTGCTCTCCCATGTGGGGCGGGCCACAACACATACACATTCCCCCTCCCTCAATAAGAGCCAACTCACAGAGATCTCTTCTCGCCCCCACCGCAAGGCAGCTGCCCACGGCGTTGCATGAAGTAGAAGAAGCCCACGATGAGCAAGAGGAGGAGGACACAGACACACACCGCAATGACCGCTACCGTGCTCCCGCCTTGGGTCTCTTCCCCGTCCACTGTGGGGAGGGAAGACACACGTGAAACACGGGTGGTGATCACCATGACCACAATCTCTCCCTATACCATTCTGTGGGGCCGTGGTGGGGCATTTATGAACAGTGAAGAGGGGACCCAAGAAGTCCACCTGGGAAATCAGTACAATTCATTCTTTGCTGAAAAGTGTGATTCTATGGCAGGGTTCCTCAAACATGGCTCTCCAGGGCTTCTTAGACTCCAATTCCCAGAAGCCCAAGTCAGCACACCTGCTGATCAGGGCTTCTGGGAATTGAAGTCCAATTTGGGCACTCCAGGTGTTCTTGGACTTCAATTCCCAGAAGCCCAAGTCAGCCGATCAGGACTTCTGGGAATTCACGTCCAAGAACATCTGGAGAGCCAAGCCTGAGGAACCCTGTTCTATGGGATACTTCTCTCCTCCTCATAGTTTCTTGCTTCCTCTAATATATCAAAAGGCAGGCTTGGAAATGATGGAAATAAAGGCCACCCAACATGTTCTTTCTCCCCTTTCCACCCCTACAACAGTGCCCTCCAACTGTATTATTCTTATTTTTTTGGAGGGGGGATTGGGGGAACCTCTGCTTTCTTCTTGCCCTTGCACCCACCTGTTCGGAGTTCAGGGTTTCCTTAGGCAGCATGCAAAAGAGTGGGGGGAGCAATTAGTGGTTAGAGTTGCTCTGATATGGGACAACAGCAAAGTCTGTTCTGTTGAGTTTGGCCCACATGTTTACTCCCAACCCTATTAGTAGCGTGAGAGGTCTAAGGACAGGTGCGGGGCAGGGAAAGAAGGCAGATAGGAAGGCAGGAACAACTTACCTGCTGGCACCAGGGAGGAAGATGTAGTTGGGGGAACTATAGGGAGAGATAGGTCTGTTAGGATAGCATTATGGTGTATTTTTGCCATGATACCCTTATATCCCTGAACCCCAACCCCCTTCTCCATCACTGTACTAGAAGAGTGCCTAATACAGTTCACAGCCGGTGCTACAATTTTGGACCGACCGACCGACCGACCGACCGACCGACCAACCAACCAACCAACCAACCCACCACCAACCAATCGACCGACTAACCACTCTCTCGGCAGTTCACAATTTAACTAGCATTTGGCCCCCAACATGCTGGGTACTCATTTTACCGACCTCCAAAGGATGGAAGAGGCTGAGTCAATCTTGATTCCTCATCAGGATTGAACTCACAATGTTTTGGCTGTAGTACAGTAGTTCAACCATTATTTGGCTTCCCCCTTCTTGCCAAAGGTCCACAGATCTTGGGTGAGCAAAGCACTGCCCATAAGGGCAAAGAGGCATGAGGTTGCCTTTCCGTAACCACTCACCTATCTCGAATTGGAAGTGCTGCTCATCTGAGCCATACTTGTTTTTCGCTGAGCACTGAACTCCCGTCTCAACCAGTTTGGGGGTGACCTCCACCGATAATTCGGAAAGGGCTCTGTTTGCAGAGGACCTCCCAGGATGCTAAGAGGCGGAAGCAGAAAAGAGCAACATGCATCTAGACCGGATGCTCCAGACTCCCTTTGACGTCTACCTATCCCTCCATGAAAGTCTTCTAATTCTATCTGAAGCTGTCCCGTGAATCACAGAATCACAGAATAACTGAGTTGGAAGGGGCGCATTGAGCCATCAGGTCCAACCCCGCCCTCCTGCTCAATGCAGGAATCTGAATCAGATCAGATCTGACAGATGCTGTCCAATGCTCTCTTGAATGCTTCCAGTGTTGGAGCACTCGCCACCTCTCGAGGCTCCGTTGTCGTACTGCTCTAACCGTGAAGAAATTTTATTCTGATATTCAGCCTATATCTGGCTTCCTGTAGCTTGAGCCCGTTATTACGCATCCTGTACTGTGAGATGACCAAGAACAGATCCTTCCCTCCCTCTTTACGACCATCTTTCAGGTGTTTGAAGAGAGCTATCATCATATCCCCTCTGCATCTCTTTTTCTGAAGGCTAAACATGCCCAGTTCTTTCAGTCTTTCCCACATAGGGCTTAGTTTCCAGTCCTCTGATCAACCTTGTTGCCCTTCTCTGTACCTGTTGTGGTTTGTTTGCATCGTTCTTAAACTGTGGTGCCTAGAATTGGACACAGGGCTCTAGATGTGGTTTAAACAGTGCCAAATAGAGGGGGACTAGTAGTACTTCATGGGTTTGGGAAACTATATTTCTGTTAATGCAGCCTAAAACAGTGTTAACCTTCTGCGTAGCCATGTCACACCGTTGACTCATATTTAGCATCTGATCTACAACAGGGGTGCCCAAACTTTTTGCGCTGGGAGCCTGACCACGCCCCCGGAACAGCTGAGTGGGCCGTACCATGTCCCCAGAAGTGGGTACGCTTGCACATGTACCTCAGGAACCACTTCAGAAAGTGGTTCCAGACATCTCTGCGCAGGTGCAAATGCGTCCCCGCCACTCCCGGAAGTGGTTTCACCACTCCCGGAAGTGGTTCCGGACGTCTCTGCACATGCCAAATGCATCCCTGCCACTCCTGGAGTGGTTTTGCCACTCCCGGAAAGTGGTTCTGGATGCACATGCGCATTGGATGATGATTATTATTATTAACAACAACAACAACAACAACAACAACAACAACAACAACAACAACAATAATAATAATAATAATAATAATAATAATAATAATAATAATAATAATAATAATAATAATAATAATAATAATAATAATAATAATAATTGTATGCCGCCCACTTGGCAAATGCGACTCAGGGCAGCTTACATAAATAAATTGGTATCGGGGGCCTGATACGGCGTAAGGGCCGTAGTTTGGGCACACCTGAGCTACAACAACTCGAAGATCCTTCTCACTTGTAGCATTACTGAGCCAAATATCCTCCGTCTCATAACTGTGTATCTGGGTATTTCCTTTAGGTGCAAAACTTTGCACTTGAATCACGCTAACACCCCTTTGTCTAAGCTGTGGAAGGAAAGAGGCGGCAGAGAAATGGAGAGGAAAATTGGCCCACATCACCAACCGAAGACTCTGGCATGGCTCCCTGCGAGCTTTGGCACATGAGTTGCCTTCTAAAAGATGATTTAAATACACAATTTTATTTTTACAGCCATGCGTTCGGCAAGGCCGACAAGTGTAGAGCGCCTGACTAAACATACGATGCACAAGTTGATACACGAATAAATCCAGCAAAATATTTCAGGGGCTCGAATGCTTCCCAAATGGCCGGAAGTATCTAAGCTGGACAGGAAGCCCTGCTGTAACCAGTTTCCACGGTGCCTTCACCGGGGGCAAAACTGCCCAAACAGAAAGCAAATACTGTAAATAAAAAGAGCCATTTCCAAAGGAATGCTACTTTTTCCTTCAAGAAATGAATCACTGGTGCAGGGCAGGGGCAAGGAATATGAAACCAAAAAGTGTCCCCTCCTTCTCTAATGTAAAGGATGCTCCTTTCTAGCTTTGCACTTTGTTTGAGCTTCAGGTGGTGCATATGAGGCAGCTGTAAAACAACGAGGGGCAAATAAACCACTTGACATAACTCATCTCTGGACTCACCTCCTCTCCAGGTACGCTCCACTGGATCTCCGGTTCAGGATGGCCAAAGGCAGCACAGGTGAGCGTCACCTTCTCGCCCAAGGTGTGGAAAGGACTCTTGGAATGACGCCGTTCCATCTCTGGCTTCCCTGGTTACAGGAGGCAATCGGGACATTACAACCAGCAACATCTGGAGCCAGGGTCCCAAAGCCTCTTAAAAATCATGCGCCGAGAGAGAAGGAGGTACCATAGCATGCCTTTCAAAAAGCACATCAGCATCTCTTTATTTTGGCTACATCATACGTTTCGCTAGCTCTTTTGCACAAGATTTGAACTCACTTTCCTATCCAGCAGAAATGCTATGGTGCTTGTGAGATGATACCTAAAGCTAGGGGAAAGTTTGGGGTTTATTGGAAGAGGGTGTGAGGCTGACTCTAGAGCATACCTGTCAACCGCGGCTCCAGACAATACGGGACCTGCGCAGAAGGCTTCTGCACAGAACCCTTCTACGCATGTGCAGAAGGCTTCTGCGCAGAACCCTTCTGTGCATGCATAGAAGGGATCTGCACATGCACAGAATGGTTCTGCACAGAAGGGGATGCTCAGCAACTACTTTCCCCCGCCGTCAAGTTGTGGGATGGTGGCGGGTCCAGGCGGGAAAGTAGAAAAAGCAGCGCTGAATTACGGAAAATCCCGGCCAATACGGGATACTTGACAGGTAGGCTCTAGAGTACAGTGCTCACCTTTGTTAACAGCCAGAGTCAGCACTGTCTGCATCTGCAGATGTTTCCATAATCATGTGGCAGGCAAGACTTGAGTGGGATAGAAATGTAATAAATAAATAAATGCCAAAGCTCACAGAAGGCTGTTACCTTTCTCACCGAAGCAGTACCTATTTATCTACTTGCAATTTCTTGCTTTTGAACTGCTAGGTTGGCAGGAGCTGGGATGGACAACAGGAACTCATTTTGTCACACAGCACTGTTGACCAGCCAACCTTCCAGTCATCAAGCTGAACGTCTTAACCATTAACCACCGTGACCCCTTTTCTGGACTAACCGTGCTCCAAAAAGCCAGCATGGACCAACATTAGCCCTAAACTGCTACGACTCTTTCCTCCACCCAATCTTTCTTCCTGCCTCATCGCTCCCTTTGAACGTTGCTCACCGTACCTTCTACGATAACCTGGACGATCTCTTCCCGTTGCAATCCAGGGAGGCTGGGCACAGAGGCCTGACATGCATACTTGCCGGCCATGTGGTATGTCATCGAATTCAGGGCCAACTCTGCCCCATCTCCCACCTGTTCCTTTCCCTGCGGGAGAGGAGAAAACCCCAGAAGATTGTCCTAATTAAGTCTGGCTTTGGAAATTACTGCCATGGTTCGAGACTCCGATCGTGGGGGAAGGAATAGTCTCAATAGAACAGGGGTTCCCAACCTAAGGCCTGCAGGCTGGATCTGGCCCGTGATGCCATTTCATGTGGCCACCCACCCCCACCTCTCCAAGGGCATTTGAGAAACAAATTGGCCGCCCCTTTTGAAGCTGTTGGGACAAAATGGCCACCCCCATCGTGCAGCCAGGGCAAAATGGGCGTCTGGCCCTCGAAGCTGACTGAGAGAGCATGACCTGGCCCCTGGCTTGAAAAGGTTAGGAACCCCTGCAATAGAATGAAGATAAACTATGGGATGGGTGCAGTGGTGGAGGAAGGGAGAGAAATTATTAGGTCCCCCCCCCCCCCCCGCCCCTCATTGTGAAATAGAAAGGAAATCATTTTACATTCCATCAGACATGTGAAAGCACTTGTGCGGGACCAGAACTGCATGAAGGACAACAACTTGATTTAGGGGTTAATCTCCAAGGCGCAATGAATCCATACCTGTCAAGTTTTGGATTTGGAAATAAGGGAAATTTCCCGGCAAAAAAGGGATACTTGACAGCTAGGCTTATCCTGTGCTGCCCTCCAATGGCGGCAATAGGGTATTGCAGTCTAATTAATAAGGGATGACGGTGGGAAAGAGGGTAAAATAAGGGGTTTTCCTGGCCAATAAGGGATACTTGACAGCTATGAATGAATCTCCCTGGGTAACTTTATACCAATCATGCATTCAGCCTGATCCATTTTGGAGGATTATTGCGAATATACAAAGGGGAGAGAGGGAGTTTATACATGCAGTGTGAGCAAAACCAACCAATTAATTGCTCAAGCAATTTCCCAATGATCTCTACCCTTGTGTTTCAAAAGGAATGTTTTCCATCTGGCTTGATTCAAATCCTGCAGACTGTTTAAAGTTTCTTTCCCCCCCCCCCCTATATCTCCCAGCTATTCTGGCAGCTTCCAGTCATCAAAGAATGGATCCATTTCACAGCTCTTCACAGTGTCTGTCTGTCACATGCAGCTTCAGAAAATAAAATGTGCTGGATACATTTGCCGGGGAAGTGTTAGGCGTTATGGGTCACTGCGCATGAGAAACCGAGGGCTGTCTCTGGTTTGCAAGTTGCAAACCTTGAGCGCCGGTGCAATTATGTCAATTTTGTCAAGGTCAGGATCAGAATGTCGATTGGGAGGCCGAAAGGAATGGAAAACACGGCTAGCCAAGGACATCAGCAGAGCGAGAACTTGTGGCAAAGCTTTGACAATGTTTCAATGGGACACAGATAGGGTAGGCGAGGCACGCTTTTGGAATGGAGATTCACAATTGCCATTCCACTCTGCTTTTGCAACAGAAAGGATTCGCTTCGTGACAGCAAGGACTGCTAGCCTGTGGTGGTTCTGCCTGAGTCTCTGATAAGGACCCGAGTCCTCCCTGGAATAGGGTAAGCCATGAGCATGGACTCATGCAGAGATACACAGGACAGACTCCTTCAACGGTGGGCAAAATCTTATCACATCTCTGCATTACACTGCATCATAGCTGTCAAGTATCCCTTGTTGGCCGGGAAAACCGCTTATTTTACCCTCTTTCTCACTGTCATCCCTTATTAATTAGACTGCAATGCCTATTGCCACCATTGGAGGGCAGCACAGGATAAGCATAGCTGTCAAGTATCCCATATTTGCCGGTAAACTTCCCTTATTTCCAAATCCAAAACTTAACAGGTATGCACTGCATCACAAAAAAAACCCCAAATATTGTCTGCTACTTGATCTAATCCCTGTGTCCTATACTAAATTAAGTGCGCTAAATCCAAATCTGAAGTCCGATTCTGCCTAGGATGTCAGGATCTTAAGTAAGCAAATCTCACCCTCCTGGTTAGGTTCTTGTGTTGATCCCACGGGGTATATTTGCCACAAATGTAGCAAAAAAAATGTTCAATTTATTAACACAGCTGCACCTACTCATCTTTAGCTCAAAACAGACTCACTGTGGCCTAGCTGTACTATCCAATAAGATGGTTTCATACTAGATGCAGGCCTTTAGTCGATCTCGCCGTAGATACCGATTTCTAACGTCAGCTCACTGACTTACCCATCCATGCCCGGCCACTGCTGGAACATGCATGCCACCAGGGGACATGATTCAGCTGAAGCAGCAGCAGGCATAGTGGTAGCTGGAACTGTTCTAAAGTTCCTATGTAAAAATACCTTGCCCAATACCATTTGAACAGCTATAGCATGCCTATAATTTAAATCTGTAGGCGATAGCGAAATTTTGAGTTCAGATTTGGAATCAGCATACTTGATATCATGTAAATCACATGAGTTATTCCCAGCAGCAAAATCATTGTTGAGCATTGTTAGAGATGCAAAAAGATCAATAACTGGATCCTTCTACTTAGGAGATCAAAAATGAAGCACATTCAGCAATAGGTGCACCACAATTGCTATGGTTGCGGCACAACACTGGGGTGGAGTTGTTCCGTCCATTCCCCTAGCATTATCCCACTTGAAGCGGCCATCCTGTCGTGCCCCACAATTTCCTCCAAACTGGCGCCTTTTTTTTCATCCATAGACTGAGAAGGGGCCTGAGATATTGTCTAATCTGTCCGATTATCAACGTAGGCTCTGGATGGCGACAGTTTATCCGGCCTCTGCTACGGCACCTCCACTGAAGGACAGCATGTGCTTTTGAACTTGAACCGGACCAGAGAGAACGGATGGGAAATAACAGGCAGAAGATACCAAATTAAATGGAGAAATGTTCCAATGTGCTATCGTGATGTTTCCTAAATCATTCCGGTCCCTTCTTTGGACTACAGTCAAAGCAAAGCAACCACACTTCTATACCACCCCATAGTGTTTAGTGCGCTCTCTGGGCGGTTCATAAGTTAATTAGGATTTTGCCACCATTAACGTTCTGGGTCCTTTTTTGGACTACAATGGCCAGAATCCCCTCGTGCTGGCTAGCCACACTGTCAGGGAAAGTCTGAGTGATGGGTTAAAGAACACAGCTGCTTCAAACTTAGCGGGTGCATTTTCTGCGATGCAACCGGCTCTCCTACAAGCACATTATTTACCGTGGGCGGGGCTTATGGAGGCTCCACCTACCTTCCTCCAGGATAATACAGGAGTCTTTGATCCAGAACCAGAACAGCTCAATATGAGACTGTCGCTCACATTCACTGTCACTTTCTTGCTTGGAGAGACGATCACCGGGTCCAGATCTGGAGGGAGGCAGAAGGGGAGGGAAAGAGAGAGGATGATTAGGATGATGATATTGAGGGTTTGACCCTCTACGTCCCTGTTGGTCTTAAGAGAAGAGGATTTACATCACTGCATAATGCCCGTTCCATGCCAAAAGGGTTGCTCTTGCTCGAAAGCCAGTTGTATTCGACTCTAGGGATCGGTACACATCTCCATGTATAACCAAAGAGCCAGCCCTGTCTACATGTGCAGATGTTTCCATTGACATGTGGCTAAACACCAGAGCACATGGAATGCTGTTACCTTCCCACTGAAGTGGTACCTATTTATCTACTGGTAATTTCTTGCTTTCGAACTGTTACACAGATGGGAGCTCAGTCCGTCGTGCAGCACTTGGGTCTCGACCTGCCGACCTGCCACTCATCAAGTTCAGCATCTTAACCACTAAGCCACCACAGTCCTAGCCAAAGTCATCTTTAAGTAGTCTGAGCTTAGAAACAGTGACTAGACCTGCAACACAACTGACCTCACCCTCTCTAAAGTGCCCTTTTTTTGGACTACAGTTCTCAGCATTCCCCAGGGTACTCACAGTGCACATAGATGGTCACCTCCTTCTCCAGATCCACCTCTGCAGGGCTGTCAAAGTCAAGTACTTGGCACCGGTAAGTCCCGCTGTCTGCCTTAGTTACCTGGCGGAGGTTCAGGATAACACCACCGTCTAAACCCAGCTCGGGAGGGATTTCCTGAGTCTGGCTTTCTGAAGACTGGATAGGCAGCAAGAGAGGAAGAAATGGCAAAAGGGAGAAACTGTGAGCATCAGAGGTGGACTATGCCTGGAAGAGAGACATCTCAAAGCACCTTGTGATGATGTTCATGGCAAAATAATATGCGACTGTTTCAATGGGAGTGCTTCCTCCCTCCACAGCACAGAGTATGCCTCGCCCCCCTCTCCCAGCAGCTCAATGGGCATGCTTCCTCCCTCCCATCAGCACAGAGTTCGCCCCGCCCCTCTGCCCAGCACCCAATGGGAGTGCTTCCTCCCTCCCCCAGCACAGAGTTCGCCCCGCCCCTCTGCCCAGCACCCAATGGGAGTGCTTCATCCCTCCCCCAGCACAGAGTTCGCCCCGCCCCTCTGCCCAGCACCCAATGGGAGTGCTTCCTCCCTCCTCCCAGCACAGAGTTTGCCCCGCCTCTCTGCCCAGCACCCAATGGGAGTGCTTCCTCCCTCCCCCCAGCACAGAGTTCGCCCCGCCCCTCTGCCCAGCACCCAATGGGAGTGCTTCCTCCCTCCCCCCAGCACAGAGTTTGCCCCGCCTCTCTGCCCAGCACCCAATGGGAGTGCTTCCTCCCTCCCCCCAGCACAGAGTTCGCCCCGCCCCTCTGCCCAGCACCCAATGGGAGTGCTTCCTCCCTCCCCCCAGCACAGAATTCACCACACCCCTCTGCCCTGCAGCCCAATGGGAGCACTTACTCCCTTTCCACCAGCAGAGTTTGCCCCGCCCCTCTGCCCAGCAGCTGACAAGGGAGCTGCACATGAAATTTCCCTGGAGAAATTTCTGTCTGAGATGCTTCCCAGGAGAAGGTACCAAAACAAAAGGGTTTCTGGAGGACCTTTGCTTAAACATTGGTCATGATCCGGATGCCTTGAGTGGCGGGTTGGGCTCGACGGCCTCGACGGCCCCTTCCAACTCAGCGATTCTATGATCTTTGTGCCCCTGTTAAATAACACGGAATTCAAACCTGCCATCTCATGGGAACACAGGTGTGGCCGCTCCAGCGGTCTCCTCAAGACGGTCAACCTTGAACACATTTCCTGCACATTTCTATCTCTAGCGGGGCACTGAAAATTTAGTTTGCATTGTTGGCAACCCGAGACCCAAAAGCATATGAAGGTCCAGAAGGAAACTGTTTGTAAATTTAAAAGGGTGCGGGTGGGGGTTGAAATAAAGGTTGGGTTCCAGCCTCTCCCCTCCTTTTGCAGGAGTGCTGACTTAGCTTTCTGGGAATTGAAATCCAAGAATATCTGGAGAGCCACGTTTGGAGACCCCTGGCCTACGTCAAAGAGAGAGATTACGGCCCGTGGTACCTGAACTTTGGAAAAGATATACTCGGGCGGAGGAGACCCATCAGCTTCGCAACGCAGGCGTACATCATCTCCTTCCTTGATGACTTCGGGAGTCTCCAAAGTAAAATTCACGTTCTCTGTGTAGTCTGACATAAGCGAGGAGGGAAGCCAGGTAAATCACCTTATACCAATTGTGGCAAACCTATGGTACACGCGCCAGAGTGGGCACCCCTAGCCCTCTCTGTTGGCATGCGTGCCGTACCCCAGCACAGAGTTTGCTCCGCCCCTCTGCCCAATGGGAGCTCCTCCACCCTTCCCAACAGTAGAGTTTGTCCCACCCCTTTGCCCAGCAACCCAATGAGAGCACTTCTTCCATCCCCCCAGCACAGAGGTCACCCCACACCTCTTTTTGGGCACTCGGTCTCTAAAAGGTTCGCCATCACTGCCTTATAGACAATCAATACTTTCTTTTCACCCGCTTTCAGGGGGGTCAGGCTGCTGATAGCCATTTCAGAACAATGCCCCTGGACTTCCATTTGGGCAACTAGAACCTGCTACTGTGTCAACCCTGCAGTGTGATGGCCATCAGGGGATCCGGCAAGCAAAACCTCAAAGCCAAGGTGCCTTTGCCAGCAGTGCCAAGCCAGATTGATTCCTCTGCCCCTATTAAGTCTGGAGTGAGCCTACCATGGGGCGCTATGGATGAGGGCATAAATGCTAGCCGCACATTAGGCTTCTACATACAGTGTAGGGTGAGCTGGAAGGGCTCCGTTTCAACAGTGCGGACTTCCCCATGAGGCATAGAGTAGTTGACTTGGCAATAGAACTTGGAGTCCTTGTCAGCCTTCTTTGGGCGCAGGTAGAGGGTGCTGGAGACAGACAGGAGACCCGATGTTTCTTTCACCGTCCGTGACACAGCGTAAAGTTCTGGGGAAGAAGGGGGAGAATTGAAGGAATGGATTTCCCCATAGCTTCTTCAATGCATATTTTGGGGAAATAATGTTAAAAACAGCACCCTCAAAGGCATCTGTAACCTTGTTCCTGGACTGCGGTGGCTTAAGTGGTTAAGACACTGAACTAGACAACTCAAAGTAGTTCGAGACCTGAGTGCTTCACAACGGAGTGAGCTTCCGTTGTCTGTCCCAGTACCTGCCAACCTAGCAGTTTGAACGCAAGAAATTGCAAGTAGATAAATAGGGACCGCTTCAGTGGGAAAGGTAACAGTATTCTGTGTGCTCTGGTGTCTAGTTATGCATGCCACATGACCATGGAAATGTCTTCAAATGTAGACAACATTGGCTCTTTGGCTGTAAACGGACATGAGCACCACCCTGTAGAGTTGGACACGATTGACTTTCAAGCAAGGGCACCCTTTACCTTTAATTTAGAACTAGTGGCTACATAATTTCCTGCCAGATATAGCTTATTTTTAGAAACATATTATTGTTCTGCCATAGGACAGCCTGAACACCATCCACAGACATAGGAACCGGCAGACCAGCAAATGTGCAAGATTTTGTCTCTCTCGACATTCACCCGGCGTGTTATTGTCCACGAGCAGCTCCCATTTGAGCATGTTGGTCTTGCACATACCTGGCAACCATCCCAATTTGTCCGGGGTTACCCCGCAATTCGGCGTCGATTTGCGCCATTTCCCAACCTGCGCTGCCCAAACCCCGTAATTTGGCAGCGGAGGAAAGGTGCACTGCGCAGCCCATCTGCGCAGGTTGCGTTGCACGCATGCGTGGAAGGGTTCTACACTTCCATAGCTCCCTTCCATGCATGTGCAGAAGGCTACGCCGCCTGCGTAGAAGGCTACGCAAGTGGCGTAGCCCTCCACACGCATGCGTACAACGCAACCTGCGCAGACCCGGTCTGCGCAGGTCCCGAATTCGCCGGAGCCGCGGTTGACAGGTATGGTCTTGCATTTAGGGACTATTCAGGGTCCTTCAAGTGATATAGGGGTGGGTAGGTTCCTCAGCCATATCCTCCTTTAATGTTGTTCCTTGTCCATTGAGCTCCTTCCTCCAGCTTCTAATTTGGTTTTGCTCTTGCGCACCCTCATGAACATTTGTTCTTGCCATAAAACTCTAGCTGGCTCGATGTAAGCAATCATCAAAGTCTTTCCCTTGCTGGCAGAAAGACACGACTTGCTATTCATGCAGCCTACTTAAGATCTACAAACTAGATGAAAGATGGGGAAATTAACGTTTTATTAAAATTAACGTTTCAGAATTAACCAGCTGCAGATCAAGTTAGGCTGCGAACTTCTCTTCTGCAGGGAAGAAATGGCATTTTGACCTCTCTCCCCTTCTAAATTCAGGACACGGCCGGCTTTCTAACAGCGGCCAATGGCCCAGCGCAGAGGGAACCAGGCCAGTTGGTGGAACAAAAGGGAAATCCCAGATCGGTTTTATATTGAGGAAAGAAGATTCCCAACAGTAGCCAGAAAGGGGACAATGAAAATAGGACAGACCTGAGAAGAATTTCATTCAAGGGAGAGAGATCTTCGCAGGGGCAGCCAGGAAAACGCAACAGATGCCCAGCCAATAACGGAATATCTTTATCACTGGTTGCATGCAAAGGTGATGATGGGTTTAATTGAATATTTCTGAATTTTAAATGATTATTTTATCATGTTATTTTTTTGTGCATCTTATTTTGTTGATATTATTCCACCTCATATTTAATACGCAACCATTTTACGAAATTGCATTTTAATCAGTCCAACTGATTGAATTTTATGCAATCCAACAATTGTATTTTATGCATTCCAACTTGTTACAGTTTTACTTGACAGGGTCAGCGGACTATTCAACTGGTAAAGAATTGCATTGCATTGCGTTATCGTTGTGATTGCTCTTGTTACTGTCATTCATACCTGTCAAGTATCCCGTATTGGCTGGGATTTCCCGTAATTTTGCACTGCTTTTCTTCCTTTCTCGCCCGGAGCCACTGCCATCCCGTAATTTGGTGGCGGGGGAAAGTGGTTATTGCGCTTCCCCTTCTGCGCATGCCCCTTCTACGCATGCGTAGAAGCCTTCTACATGTTCTGCACAAAAGAGGATGTGTAGAAGGCTTCTACGCATGCGTGGCTTCTACGCATGCGTAGAAGGGACCTGCACAGAATGGTTTTGCACAGGTCCCGTATTCTCCGGCTTGACAGGTATGTTGTCATTAGCCATAATTATTACTATGGCTACCGTTGTTGCAATGTACTATTCCATTATTAGTAGGGATTTCACAGCTTCCTTACCCTTATTGAGCTCGGCAGAGGCGTTAAGAAAATGCCCATCTTTGTACCATCTGATGGCTGGCAGTGGATTGGCATTTCTGCTGTTGCAAGTTGCAATCTGGGAGGAGAAAAAGCAGTGCATTTCCATCCAGATGAAGGGGGAAAACCCTTATGGTTCTAGAAACACTTTCCCTTAAGAATCAGCAGATACGTGAAGGAGTATTCCCCTAAGTATGTACAGAGTGCCTTTCAGCAAAAAAGAAGCATGAACACAGCCTGGAGTCATGGGTGTTTATCTTCCTAACCCAGGGGTTCCGAAACTTTTCAAGCCAGAGGCCGGGTCATGCTCTCTCAGTCAGCTTCGAGGGCTGGTTGGCCATTTTGTCCTGCCTATACAATGGGGGTGGACGTTTTGTCTCAACAGCTTCAAAGGGGTGGCCCTTTTGTTTCTTGAATGCCCTTGGAGGGGGGGGCACCACAGGCCGGATCTGGCCCGTGGTCCTTAGGTTGGGAACCCTTGTCCTAACCCCATAGCAGTGATTTCACCTCCGGATTCCTTTGCTCCTCTAAATTGTGATGCCCAGGGGCAAAACCTCACCTGGGCTGGTTCTGGTACCTCCCCAAGCCAGATGGAAAAGAGGCAAATGTAGGCGCATAGGTGTGTCAAGCAGGGAAAAACAGAAATCAAGGACTCACCTGCGAAGCATGGTCTCCCGTCACAGAGAGGGTCCCAGGGTTAGAGGACAGTTCGGGGGGTTCAGGTGGGTCTGTAAGGAGAGAAAGCAGGTGTCAGATTTGTCAGTCAGGAAAGCAAGAGGAGACATCTACCAAACATACCGTCTGGTTATTTAAGGTTCCCCCCTCTCTTTACCGACATAAACACACCTGGCCATGAAGACTGTTCCACAACAGGCTCAAACCTGCACCAAACCTTTCCCAGCAGTTTGATTTCCCTAAGTGGCTTGTCAGAATAGCAGAGATGGAGGCAGTATGGTACCCTTAAGAGTATTGGTCTGGAAATGGGAAGGCCCAGGTTTGAGGAGGGGGTGGGCACATGATCCATGAAGCTCCCTCCATGACTTGGGAACATTGCTTTTTTCCGAGCCTGAGCGACTGCGTAGAAGAAATTGAGAACTAGGTCCATACCATTGCAGGAATCTGGCTCATTTGCTGGCCTGCCGATGACAGCCAGAAACATGCACTGATAAGTTGGGCCAATGACAAAGCCAAGAAAGTGGCTTCATTTCGCCAGTCCAGGGTTTGAACAAGACACTAAAAAAGAATTGCAAGAAAGGAGGACTAGAAATGTAACAAATAAATCAACAACCATGGCCAAGGTGAAACAGAGCTTGGCCGACCCAAAGATCAGCGACTTTACATATCAGTCCCCAAATGTTTCATGGACCCACCAGCCTGGATGCTATTTATTTATTTGCTTATATTCATACCTGTCAAGTTTTGGGAAATTTCTATCAAACCCCTGTATTTTACACTCTTTCCCGCCGTCATCCCGTATTAGTTAGACTGGAGTTAGACTGGAGGCCAGCACAGGATAAGCATAGATGTCCAGTTTCCCATTTTGTCCTGGAGATTTCCCTTGTTTGACAGAAATTTCCCGAAACTTGGCAGGTATGCTTGTATTGAATGTCTGGATGATAATTAAAATGACTTAGGAGTGCTGACTTGGGCTTCCGGTAACTGAAGTCTAAGAACACCTAGAGTGCCAAGGTTCACCATCACTGACTTAGACAAAACAAAGAATGCAATTACAAAACATATTTAGAAGAAGGAGGCAAATGGAAGACCACTGCATTATACAGTTCCCAGGACAATCTTCATGGCTGATCGTCTTGATGGTAGCAAATATTCGGAAACAGATAGGGCACAAGAAGAAGAAGAAGAAGAAGAAGAAGAAGAAGAAGAAGAAGAAGAAGAAGAAGAAGAAGAAAGACTTGGGAATTCTAGGAGTTGTGAAGAAGAAGAAGAAGAAGAAGAAAGACTTGGGAATTCTAGGAGTTGTGAAGAAGAAGAAGAAGAACTTGGGAATTCTAGGAGTTGTGAAGAAGAAGAACTTGGGAATTCCAAGAGTTGTCTGGGGAATCTTGGGGTTTTCATTCATTCATTCATTCATTCATTCATTCATTCATATACTAGCTATCTGAAGAAAAAAAATCCCCACTGTGGGAGGTTAACATTAAATTAGAATACAACAAAAACAAATAAAAAACAAACGTGATATAACATTACATAAAAGACATAACCTTCCCTCCCATGGTGGTGAAGTATAGATAAGAATCAATCTATAAACAATAAAATGAAGAAAGCCTAGGTCTAGAAAAGACCAACAGAATCCAAAATAATTCACCAATAAACACCAGTTGTCACATCTCTAATGGAAAGAGGACAAGCCAAGCCCCCGGAAAGCTTTAAAAGGGGATATGAGAGGAGGGTCCAGAGATGGCTTGAAAAGAGGCACCCTGTAGTTGTCTGGGTGATACAACAAGAGGATTCTCACCGTAGACCTTGAGTTGAGTCACTCCCGTCCCACTTCCGGAAGTGCTGGTCACTTGACAGGAGAAGGCCCTCTCGTCACTCACGTCCACAGCTTTGATGACCAGGCTGTACTTAGAGTCGATAGTGACCCGGTCTTTGTACTCCGTCGCTTGGTCCACACCACGCTGGCCCTGGTCACTGTAAGCCACACGGCGCTGCTGCCCATTCTTGTCTGTCTGGATGGTCGATGGGGAGTTATTTGTTGTCATTCAAGAAAAAAGGGTTGATTACTACCATGGTCAAGGGCAGTGGTGGCTAACCTTGGCACTCCAGGTGTTCTTGGACTTCGATTCCCAGAAGCCCTGATCAGCAGGAGTGCTGACTTGGGCTTCTGGGAATTCAAGTCCAAGAACACCTGGAGTGCCAAGATTCACCATCACCGGTCTAGGATTTCCCCTAACTACCACCATCATCACGGCTTCCCAAAGCCCGCATACTTACAATGAACCACTCTACCAGGAGGAAATCTTCTCCACTGGTCACGGTGTGTGTACACAAAATGGGCACCTCTTGGCCCAATATTACTTCCATCACAGCTGGGACAGATACTTGCACGGCGGCCTGGCATTCTGCAAAAGAAAAATGATAGAGGAATCAAGTTGCCCCAGAAAATACCGCTAGATTCTGGTCACCATATAATTTACCTGCAGGGGGTGACCTGAGAAGGAAGGTCCAGAGCAGGGGTTCCCAACCTTTTCAAGCCGTGGGCCCAGGTCACACTCCCCCAGTCAGCTTTGTGGGCTGGACAGGTTGGGAACCCCGGTCCAAAGGCTAGCTTTGAACTGCCCAAAAGTCTGTTAACAAGCCTTGATATCCATCCATCCAATTAATTTTCATATTACCCATTTAGTCACTGACCTGGGCAGTTCGCAACAATACAGCAGTAAGAGTTCCCTCAAACCCCCCGCCCCAGCCCAAATCAATCAACAACAAAATAAACCAGAAATAGGTAAAGGTTTCCCTTGCTCGAAAGCCAGTCGTATCCGACTCTAGGGTGCAGTGCTCATCTCTGTTTCTAAGCCGAAGAGCCAGCGCTGTCTGCTTCTGCAGACATTTCCGTGGTCATGTGGCAGGCATGACTAGACACCGGAGCGCACGGAACGCTGTTACCTTCCCACCGAAGTGGTCCCTATTTATCTACTTGCAATTTCTTGCTTTCGAACTGCTAGGTTGGCAGGAGAAACCAGAAATACATATGAGCAAATTACATAAGATGGTGGAATGACGGAGAACAAGTCCATCCTTTCCTCTTCATGATGATCTTTCAGGTATTTGAAGGGGTTCACAGAAAGCGCCTCCTCAAAGATCAGGGGTACACTGGTAGCGGCTAATCTTTCTCACACTAGGTCAGGTGAAAGGAACTGCAGGATGAACTCACCAAAAGGTGCCTTCATTTTAGCAGGTTCACGATACCTGTCAAGTTTTGGATTTGGAAATAAGGGGAATTTCCCGGCAAATACGGGATACTTGACAGTGATGCTTATCCTGTGCTGCCCTCCAATGGTGGCAATAGGCATTGCAGTCTAATTAATAAGGGATGACGGCAGGGAAGAGGGTAAAATAAGGGGTTTTCCTGGCCAAAAAGGGATACTTGACAGCTATGCTTATCCTGTGCTGCCCTCCAATGGCGGCAATAGGGCATTGCAGTCTAATTAATAAGGGATGGCGATGGGAAAGAGGGTAAAATAAGGGGTTTTCCTGGCCAAAAAGGGATACTTGTCAGCTATGGTCTGGCCCAGACAAAGGAGAAGAAGGTATTTGAAGAGTGCTATCATCACACACCCTCTCAGCTATAATTTAATGAACTATACTGAGCTATAGTTTAATTAACAAAATGTCAGCCGAGACAACACATTTATCGCCTCACTAAAAAGTTACCGAAATTACACTAGATCTTATTTGCAACTTTTTTTTTTTTGCAGTGATCTAATCAGCCTAGGCTTTGGATGGCACAACTTTTCCTTCGGAAGAGAGGAACCCGCCACGACTTCTTTCGCCGGTCTCTCCTTTGTCTCTCTCTTGCTGCAAATTTCTCATTTGCCAAAGCTAAACAAGCTTCCTCCTTCTCCCCATGACATGCATCAGACAGTTATTAAATGCCTCCAGCCCTACTTAAAGCAATCTTGAATTATTATTTTTAAATGAGCTGCTGGGGATGGGGTGGAGGAATAAAGCCACTATTTGGTATTGCGCATGGTGGGTGGGTGGGTGGGTGGGGAGAATCCATGATGATATGAAAGGCCTACAGAGAAGGAGACTAGCAGCTGTTTGGGATTCCAGGCTGGCGCTCGGGGCTTTGTTCCATGATAAGCCCCTCCAAAGGCCTGAAGGGGAGGGCGCTTTCATCTCCCGGGTTGGGAAGAGAAAAAGAGGCAGCTTTCTGGCAAGACGAAGCAGCCAGAAGCAGCCAAACACCAGGGAACCAGCTGGGAAACCCGGGGATGGAAGAAGTTGAGACCTGATTCCCAAACTTGGAAGGAAAAAGTCATCTCTTGCAAACATCTCAAAAACATCTCAAAAACAAGACAGGTCAGAGAGGATACAGGATTGTACACTTACCATGCACCCCCTCCCCCCAAGGCCATCCAAAACATTTGACACAGCGGCTTACAGTGATGGCAAACCTTGGCACTCCACTTGTTCTTGGACTTCAATTCCCAGAAGCACCTGTGAATCCACACGGATGCAGATGCACACAGCACTGGCTCTTTGGCTATAAGCAGAGATGAGCACTGAACCTTAGAGTCGAATATGACTGGCTTTCAAGCAAGGGGGACCTTTACTTTTACACCTTGCAAAGGGCAACAGTGCAGTGAAAGCATAAATCAGGTCTGGCTTACCGTTAAGTTCTATTGCCAAACCTCGAAGACTGGCAGGGAGGCACTGCACAATTTCTTTTAAGGGTAACCCATACTTCAACCTGCTTTTTCCACGATCGGTCAGGAAAATCCCCACTGCAGGTTTAATCTAAGATCAGCTCAAGAGGTTGGACATCGCCCTATAGCCGTGATGGAGAACCTTGGCACTCCGGCTGTTCTTGGACATGCAGTAAACCCATTTGTGTGGATTCGCAGGGACTTGGGCTTCTGGGAATTGAAGTCCAAGAACAGCTGGAGTGCCAAGGTCCACCATCACGGGGCTAGAATATGATAAGTCTGGCTAAGAAGGAAGGGACTTTGGCAGAAGTGCAGACTAGGCAGGCTCAAGTCCTAGTTTCAAAGGGCGGCCGTGACGTCTACAAGCTGTTGGGTGGATTCTTATCAGGCACTAAGCCTCCAGCCCTACTTGCTGGAGGTGGAAATAAATGGATCCAACAGCAGTGTTATCATTGGTGTGTAAGCATCTGCCATTCTGTTACTCCACCTTCCGGTCTAGTGAAACACTTTGACCAAAACGCTACAAAAACTATAACAGAGAGTAAATTAAACAAAACAAAATACAAAAAAACAACAACCTTGTGGCACCTTAAAGATTAACTTCTTCTTCAACTGCCATAGCTAATTCTGAATACAATAAAAGCCTGTTTTACAGAAGCTTCATTTTACAGCAAACCCGTTTTACAGAAGGTTTTTTGTTTTTTTGTTTTTGCTGAAAACGTGACCCGTTTTACCGAAAAACCCTGTTTTACAGAACGGAGTTTCCGAGAGCGCATTGCACATGGTGGGCTATAAAAAAACCACCCACAGCCATGGGCCCTGTGGGTGGCAGTAGAGTGGTCTGGAAAGGAGTTAGAGCATTTTTTTATTTTTATTATATTTTAGGGGGGTTGGGAATGTGTTTTTTCCCAATGCATTCTTATGGGAATGCCTTGTTTTAAAAGAAATAAATCGAGTTAAGGAAAAAGCTCTGGAACTGACTTTTTTCCGTAAAATGGGGTTTTACTGTATTAGCTAACCTCATGCCAATCAGCCATGAAGATTGTCCTGAGAATATAATGCAATAGTCTTCCGTTTTCTTCTGCAGCGTGACACCCATAGATCCACTGATCCAGTTCAGCGAGTCACTTTCTGGTCCAGAGCCCTTTTGGTATGCAAAGTCCCCAGGCCAGGATGGATGAAGCTGCTGCCCTCCATCAAGATGGATTCAAGTGGGATTTAATCCACTTGGGGACCATCACCCTTTCCTGTGGACTTCACCACCCAAGCCATTAGTCCTCAGGGTCGTCAGGTTAGTTAACCACCGCCTGACACTTGCATACCTGTCAACCGCGGCTCCGGCGAATCCAGGACCTGCGCAGACCGGGTCTGCGCAGGTCGTGTTGTACGCATGTGCGTGGAGGGCTACGCCGAATGCGTAGCCTATGCAGGCGGCGTAGCCTTCTGCGCAAGCATGGAAGGGAGCTACGGAAGTGTAGAACCCTTCCACGCATGCGTGCAATGCAACCTGCGCAGATGGGCTGCACAGTGCCTCCTTTCCCCCACTGCCAAATTACGGGGTTTTGGCAGCGCGGGTCGGGAAATGACATCAATCAGCGCAGGATGACGGGGTAATCCCGGCCAAATCGGGATGGTTGACAGGTATGCACTTGGCGCTGGCGGCATAGTCTACTTTATTACCATAGCAAGATTACCTGGCCAGACACTAACTACAGTAGTATTTTAAAGTTAGCTTTCGTGGATCAAGTCCACTCTGTCAGACATAAGAGTCAGACTTCATGGCATCAATTTATACATATGAGATAAGGAAATACACAATGGTTGGCTAGTATAAAATATGTTTACAAATCAGTGTGGCTATAAAAACTCACATTTGAGAAAGAGGCAATCATTTGAGTCTGTTTATGCAGGTGTAATGAAGACCAAAAAAAAAAAGAGGGTGGGAAAACACAAATTTATGGTGGCACCTTAAAGACTGTTTATATAAGACCAGGAGATTTATTTCAGGGTGAGTCACCCATGCATTTTTCCAATTTTTTTTGGCCAGAGGTATACACTGGGAAGGTGGCGGCTGAGTAACAACAAATATAAGCCCAGGAAACTAAATTTTAAAGTGAAAATAGCTTTAACACATTGTTAACCATAGTTTAGAATCCAAACCTTGGTTTGTGCAGCACCAGGCCTGGCATGGGCATCTACCATAAACTTTGGGAACCTCGTATTCATAATTTTCCAGCACTATCCACAAGAAACCAGTGCATATTGGAAGGATTGATTCAGAAAAGCTATTACTGTTATTTTGCGATCCAATAAAGGTATCACTTTGCTGCTGCTTTTAGCACCGCGAAATGATCACGCCGGTCTTTTGCAACTGCGATGTTGAGAAACTCAGCCTAGATTGCCTTGCAGAAATGCAAGCCTGAGTAAAAGTCAACAAAGAGGGTGAAGGGTGGTAAAACGAGCAGTTTCCTTCCTCCCACAGGTTAAAACACGTTCCCATGCAAGCAAGCAAGCAAGCGCCCTGAGCGACCTAGTATCTGATGTCGAAAAATAGTTAGCATTCCTGCTTTTTTGACTACAGAGAATAAAACCCAAACAAGTCTCTACTTTCTTTAGCTGGATCTTCAGCTGAAATCGAGGCACGGCTTCCTCACAACTTCTGCCCACCCCCACCCCGAACAACCAGTCCTCACAGACCGCCATAGAACTATGGAAGGCAGAGCAAGGAGCTACCAGAGAACTGGGCAGAACCACATGACTCTCTACCGCCTGGCCAAGAACAACCATGGTCTGTGTGGAAAGCTTTAAATAGACTGCGTGCCAGAGGTAGGAAGGAAGATCAAGGGCTAATCTGAGAAAGTGGGGCTTCCCTATAGATGGCAGCCTGTGTGAATGCGGAGCAGTACAAACTATCTCCCATAGGATACAATGCACACGATGCCCCTCAATGTGCATCTTATGTTGGCAAGAGGAAATGCTGTCGATGTGGCCCGATATTGGGCAGATGCCATCTAGCCCCTTTTTAATTCTATTGCGTTATTAGATGTTTTGATTTTAGCTTTGTATGTTATTAAATGCTGATGGTGCCTCTGACACGAATAAAGAAAGAGAGATGGGTCTTTGCAGTCACTTCTTCAATTGAAGCAATGGACAGCCACAAAATAAGACTGTTGCTGACTAGCTGTGTGCATACAGTTCTCATGTGGGGGCAAGCAAAATATGTGCATTTATTTATTTATTTATTTATTTATTTCCAATTTGTAATTTGGCTGCAGGAATAGAAAATGTAGAAAAAAAACCTATCAAAATCATTCAGGGGTTCCCCCGCCCCCACAGCCTTTGCATTGCAGTAAAATTCACAAGCCCAGACAAGACGGAGAATCTATGGATTTTTTTAATGCATCCTAGCATCATGATTTTGAGTTTGAGTAGTTTTGAATATTTCAGCTTTGAAAGGTTATAGCGCTGGGTGAACCCAGGGATCGAGCTGAAAGCTTGCTCAATAACCTTGAGCATTTGTTCAGTATATCTGAACCGACAAACCCTAGTTAGCCAGACCGAAAGGATAGGAAACATACATGGTGCTTCTTGAGATTTATCTCCTATATGTTTGGCTGCTCAAACCATGGTTTAGATTTTAAACCAAACCATAGTTTAGATTTTAAATCAAACCATGGTTTAGATCAGGGGTTCCCAACCTACTGCCCGTGGGTCAGACCTGGCCCCCAATGCCATACCATCTGGACAATCACCAGCACTGATACACCTGGAAATGGAAGCGGGCACATTGACATCAGCCATAATATGCCCCATGCATGAGCAAACACGCATGCAGCTGTTGTAAACACAGAAGTGGGTGCATTTATGACAGCCATAAATGTGCCTGCTTCCGCTTCTGGGTGTGTGTGGTCTGGCCCACTCAGCTATCCAGGGGTGTGATCAGGCCCGCAACATCAAAAGGTTGGCCACCTCTGGTTTAGATTCTAAACCAAACCATGGTTTAGATCCTAAACTAAGCCATGGTTTAGATTCTAAACCAAACCATGGTTTAGAATCTAAACCAAACCATAGTTTAGAATCTAAACCATGGTTAGTACAAACCATCAGTTGCCATGATGCTGATGCTGAGTCTCTCACACTCCCTTTATCCTGGACAGATGAACCATTACAACTAGAGTGGTGGGCTAGCTCTCAGGAGACCTGGGTTCAAATCCCTATTTGGACATAAACCTCTCAGCTTCACCTCCCTGGCCAGGTTGTTGTGAGGCTCAAGTAGGGTGGAAGAAAGCCAATTTTGCCTTAAAAACAGCAGAAAAGGCAAGACATACATCTAACTAATTAAATAGTTAAGGACATGTCAACAGATTTGAAATGTTGTTTCTCCTGACCGTAGCTGAATTTAATACCGCCTACTCCATAACAATAAAAGGTACATGAATTTTATTCCTCCATTATAGATGATTGCAATAGTCTTGTGAAAGATTTATAATATAATCTGGGAGGGGAAGGATTCTGTTTCTTGCAACTGTCCAGTTTTTTCCTTCCAGCAGTACATAATAGCCATTTCAAGATAAGAGGTCTCCTTGTAGCAATCTATCACAAAAGGCATGCCATAGATGGACAGATATTCTATCTTTTCCATCTTCCAGGATTTTCTCCAGTAAGGCAAACAATTGAGAAGTGTCTGGAAATCTCTTGCAAAATGTTGTGGATGAGAAAGGGCCAACTGTATGACAAAAGCTATATCTAGAATCACCCATTGCATAAAGGTCGGCCTTGCTCGAAAGCCAGTCGTATCCAACTCCAGGGCTCAGTGCTCAACTCTGTTAATAACTAAAGAGCCAGCGTTGTCTGCGTTTGCAGATGTTTCCATGGACATGTGGCAGGCATGACTAGACATCAGAGTGCACGGAATGCTGTTTACCTTTCCACCAAAAGTGGTCTCTATCTACTTGCAACTTCTTGTTTTCAAACTGCTAGGTTGGGCAGGAGCTGGGACAGAGCTGGGAATTCACTCCGTCGTACACTCGGGTATCGAACTCCGACCTTCCAATCTTCAAGTTCAGCGTCTCAACCACTTGAGCCACCACGGTCCCTTACCCATGGCTTAGGAACAAGTTATTTTAAATATTTTTTTCCTTTTATTAAATTTTAAGATAAAATATAATACAAAGACAGCTTGCAAAAAAGAAAAACGTGTAACCATAACAGAAAAAAATTAAAACAAAATAAGACAAAAACAAACCAGAAAGAAAAAATGAAAAAATACAATAACAAATACATAAATGATAGTGTGCCCTTCACCTAGAGACATTCTAATTACATTTTACTAGTAATGTATATATCAATCTACTATATATATATATATATATATATATATATATATATATATATATATATATATATATATATATATATATATATATATATATATATATATATATATATATATATATATATATATATATATATATATATATATATATATATATATATATATATATATATATCAGCTCTGGTTCCAAAAAACATTTTTCTTGTAGCAGTTTCATCCCTTTTCTCTTCGACAAATACATAGTTAATGAGTTCCCCCCAAATATCTCCAAAATCATTGACTTTTTTATACTTCTTTTGCATTTTAATTCAGATGTCAGTTTATCATTGAACACCATATCCTACAATTCCGTGTGCCAATCCTCTATTCTAAAAGACAAGTGAAAGGGTTTGGGGAGAGAAATATGAGAGATTTTAAATCGAGGATGGGCTTCACAAAAAAAGCATTGCAAAAAGCAGCATCCAACTTCTGGCCTCCGCTTAGAGCATACACAAAAGACTGTCATGGAAATTTTTGCAATATGTCGACCAGCCATAATTCCGCAACCACCTCGCGCATGCTACCTCGCGCATGCTAAATTGTATGCAAATGAGGTTAATTGTGCAGAAACAACACCGGCAGGTTAGCTGCCGCCTGCCAGGCCCAGAGCGCTACACCGATGTGACAGCTCGAGCTGAACAAACGATCCACTCCGGAGTTGGCATGACTAGACTAGATTACAATATATAATATGCATTAATGCTTTCATCTCTTTGAAGCCCAGGTGGCCGAAAACGATGGCTTTGGCAGAGGTTATTAACATTCCTAAATTAAGATTTGATCATTTTTCTCGCTGGCTATAATCAATAGGCAAGAGAGATTTAAAAGCCCTTTCCAGCTAGGAAATGGACACTTTCTTTTTAAACACGATTGTTTCTCCGTATTGTGATAATAAATGCATCAACTCCCATGGTTGTCAATTGATCTTAGATCAATCATGTCCTCTTTCCTGTCTCTTTCCTGCATTTTTACATCCTCCAGCCCAATTATGTATTAAGATTTAATGCCAACCTGCACGTCTAGGGTTTTTTAAATGATACATTAAGATGGACACTAATACGCATTACTGTATAATAATCTAAAAACAGTCTCCGGCATCATATAGGTTTGCCTGTGCAAACCATATAGCCGGATCCTGAGGAGATACTAAAGGTAAAGATAAAGGTCGCCCTTGCATGAAAGCCAGTCGTATCTAGGCATGACTAGACACCGGAGCGCACGGAACGCTGTTTACCTTCCCACCAAAGTGGTCCCTATTTATCTACTTGCAATTTCTTGCTTTCAAACTGCTAGGTTGGCAGGACAAAGATGGGAACTCGTTCCGTCCTGCAGTATTCGGGAATCGAACTGCTGACCTCCCGCCTTCCAGTCAGCGTCTTAGCCACTTGAGCCACTTGCAGTTTCTAAATTAATATTGAAGGGATGCGATGGCTCAGTGGTAAAGACGCTGAGCTTGACAACCGGAAGGTCGGCAGGTCAGCAGTTTGAGACCCGAGTGCTGTGTGACAGAGTGAGCTACTGTCGTCTGTCCTAGTTCCTGCCTACCTAGCAGTATGAAAGCAAGAAATTGAAAGTAGATAAATAGGTACTGCCTCAGTGGGAAAGGTAGAGCGGTAGGACGGCTGGGGTGTTTGAATAAGCGGAAGAGAATGACACTCCCAATAATATGAATGGTAAAAAACCCGAAGTGGTTTATCAAAGGAATAATTCACATATACGTCCTGTGCTGAGGTATGTCAGGTACAAATGGTGGGAGCTAAACACGAAAATTAACCAAAAATAACAACAGTGTGTCTCTTATCCTGTACATAGTGCTAGCTCTCACCCTGGTTACACAGATAAATTAAACCTCAACATACATGACATGCTGGGACCCCTGTGAAAGAATCTAAAAACCCCAAGGTGCCAAATGCACCAATAAAGTGTGACCCAACGGAAAGGATTGTAAAATGTCCCAAGAGATATAGTCTCTACAAGTCCGTGGTCAAGCAATGGTCTACTCAGCTAGCAAGGCTGGCGCTGGGGATGGAAGGTGAAATCCTGCTGCAAGCGGGGGTTCCCAGGAAACGAGCATCAATTGACGGTGGTAGACAAAGTCACGTAGACAAAATCACGATGCCCTTCCGGTATATGGACATTTCGAATATCTTCCTCAAGTTTCTACAACAATGAATATACATACTGTAAAATCCACCACTAATTGGTGATATAACACCACAAATGCATGTCAAATCATAAGATCTAACCGTTACATCTATGGAATAACAGACCACTACATACCTATGAGTTTTTCATCTGCGCGTATCGCACCTCTGCTGTCATTTTACTCCTAGTGTGCACGCGTTAGCTACTAACTACAGAATACCCTATATATACCCAAAATGAGGGGAATGAGGGACATGTGAATGCAGTTACTGAACCATGCAGCTGAACTCTACTGTTGAGCTCTCCACAAGTCTTAAAGCAACATGTTCTAATTGGCAATATGTGGTTCTATCCCTACAAGAATGCCGTAAGGTCCCACTCTGTATTAAGCCCGTGTGGGGCCAAGGTATTAAATCGATGGATGTAATATGCTTCTTTTTGGAGTAGGAATCGATCTACATCAGTAGTGTGATATCTGCTGTGTCTAAATGTTTCCAATACCACTGCCTTAATATCCTTCACCGTATGCTGTTCTTGAAGGAAGTGGTTGACAAGAGGAGCATTGGGAGTCTTATTTTTTATATGGGAGACGTGCTCGCCCAAGCGCACCTTAAGTGGTCGCCTGGATTGTCCCACGTATGCCAACTGACATTTGCAGATAAACATGTATATAATTTCTTTAGAATTGCAATTGCTGAATCCTCTGAGATCAAGGGCGAAGTTACTGCTTGGCACTTTTACTTTGTTAGTGGTCCACATGTTACCACAATATTTACAGTGGCCACAGGGGTGATGTCCATTAAAGTTTGGCTGATCTGCTCCATTGGCTCTAGTAATATCAGTTCGTGAAATAAGGTTCGCTATGGTCTTGGTCCTTCTGAACCCAATAGTCGGTGTATGTTGGCAGCCCGGCACAGAATCCAGATTATCTGTGTAACCAGGGTGAGAGCTAGCACTATGTACAGGATAAGAGACACACTGTTGTTATTTTTGGTTAATTTTCGTGTTTAGCTCCCACCATTTGTACCTGACATACCTCAGCACAGGACGTATATGTGAATTATTCCTTTGATAAACCACTTCGGGTTTTTTACCATTCATATTATTGGGAGTGTCATTCTCTTCCGCTCAGTGGGAAAGGTAACAGCATTCCATGCACTCTAGTGTCTAGTCATGCTGACGTGACCATGGAAACATCTGCAGATGCAGACAGCACTGACTCTAGCTGTAAACAGAGCTGAGCACCAACCGCTAGAGTAGGACACAACTGGCTTTTGAGCAAGGGAGACCTTTACCCTAAATTACTGTTTCCAAGCTCTCCCTGCATCCTGATGCTTTGGGGGACTTGCCTGTTCAGACTTGTAGCTTAGCATCTCGCCTGCCCTCGTTCTGGGCCCTGCCAGCTAAGAAGCAGAAGCATGGTGTTGGCCATCTAGACTCCACCCATGTATCCAACAAGAGGCTGCATGAATTTCAAGAGCCGCAGGCACCAAATGTGCTGGTATGAAGATTGCCATTCATTCATTTTTTCCAGCGGGCAGGGCGGGAGGCAACGCAAGAAGCACAGAACAAACTGGTCATCTCTTTCCAGGATGGGCAACTAAGTGCAATGCTCAGAGTACATGAAGAATGGCTTAGGTCAGAAGTTAGCTATTTTATTTTGTTAGTCAAGGGGACTGCAGTGGCTTATAGAGAACTAGCTGATTACCCGGCTTCGCTCGGGTTTTTCTTTTCTTTAACGTAGGGCAGCATTTACCTCTTGGAAACCTCGTGGGGTATATGTGGGTCACTCCTGCCTCCCTTCCTCCGTCTCTCTCTTCCCTTACCCGTTCCGCTTCTCCATCAATGGTCACTTACTGCCCTTACCACTCCCGTGTCCTCCCGGCCCTCTCAAGGGCCTCCTTTGCCACCGCTGTGCCAGCCTGACCAGGCCCCAGTTTCCATGGCACGGTTGACATGGACCAGACAGTGGTGCCCAATGGCATAAACCCTCACATGGGGCTTGTGACCCCTAAAGTGCTGATCTCACATGCCCATTTGCCTTCCACCTACTGTGAAACTACAGATGAGCTCAGAGGGCTACAGCTGAGCTAGTCAGATGATGTCACAATCTCAGCCTACCTGGGACTATGACATCAGCCAATTACATCACTGGGAACATACACATTGTATAGATCAATTGGGACACAATTTGGGGGCATGTGCCCCCCCCATAGGGCTTTTGACCCCCGCAGTGCTGAACTCACCGGCCCAAGGTACATATGTGCCAAATTTCAGTGGGATCAGTCCAAGGGTGCGGGAGCCTTTTGAGCACATACAAACATAGATTTCTGTTTTATAGATATAGATTGGCTTAAAGAGACTTGGATAACCATCTGCCATACCTGCATTGAGCAGGAGGTTGGACTCGGTGGCCTCAAAGGCCCCTTCCAACTCTGTGGTTCTGTGATTCTAGTGCAGTGACGGTAAACCTTGGTGCTCCAGATGTTCTTGGACTTCAATTCCCAGAAGCCCAAGACAGCACTCCTGTGGATCAGGGCTACTGGGAATCGATGTTCAAGAACACCTGGAGTGCCAAGGTTCACCATCACTGTTCTAGTGGTTAAGATGCTGAACGTGATGGCTGAAAGGTCAGCAGGTCGGCAGTTTGAGACCCAAGTGCTGCATGACAGAGTAAGCTCCCGTCTCTGGCCCAGCACCTGCCAACCTAGCAGTTCGAAAGCAAGGAACTGCAAGTAGATAAATAGGTCAGTGGAAAAGGTAACAGCATATAGTATTGTGCACTCCAGTCTAGTCATGCCTACATGTCCACGGAAAAGTCTGCAAATGCAGACAGTGCTGGCTCTTTGGCTGTAAACGTGAAAATTTTATTATTTATTTATTTACAAATAATAATAAAAAGGCCAACCTAACTCAATCAACCCAATATACACTAGAAATTTAAGCACAATACAATAATAACACCTCTCCGGACTAGTTTCAACTAGGCTCTGGCCAGTTAAACAACAATATCCAGAGAGTTTGAAGAAAGACTAATGGGCAGTCCCCTTAAAGCAGGGGTTCCCAACCTTTCAAGCTGGGGAGCCGGGTCACGCTCTCTCAGTCAGCTTTGAGGGCCGGATGGTCATTTTGCCCTGCCTGCACGATGGGGGTGGCCATTTTGTCCCAACAGCTTCAAAGAGGTAGGCATTTTGTTTCTCAAATGCCCTTGGAGGGATGGGGAGGACCACATGAAATGGCGCTGTAGGCCGGATCCGGTGCATAGTCCTTAGGTTGGGAACCCTTGCCTTAAGGAATAAGCTCATATACTTCCAAGGCTTGCCCATGAGTTTGGGGAAAGAGAAAAGCCTTTTTGGCGATGGAAGTTTGGGACCACAATTTTGGCTCTCCTCTGAGCAGAAACACGGAGCGGAGCATGGCCCTACGCAACTAGCAGCAGATTATTTTCACCCCTCACTGTGACATGCTTGTGCGCAAAGAAGGGAAGGACAGCGTACGTGTCTATGTCTGCCTGTAGAGATCACTTTATCCTCTCTCCACAACTGCAAATGTGGAAAACAAGCAACCTTGAAACACAATTTCTGCCCTGCCTGTGCTAGTAAATGAGGTGTACTAAAGGTACCTCCATTCGCAAGAGGAGCACTACTCACTTAGGGTGAGAGAAATGTCCGTGGTTATGATGGCAGAAAAATTGCGCTCTGCATGGAAGTTATGGGTAATCTCTGTTTCTAGGCAGCCTGGAGGTATCAAAGGAAAACAGCCTCATTTACCCTAGGTGTGCTTATTCATGTATGTCACAGCAAGTTATCGATTGTGCGACCCGTGGATTGTTGCTTAATTGCACTGGTTGATGAGCATAGAATTCATGTCTGATTTTCTCTGTATTTGCCCCTTAGCGCTCCTGTTTGATGGTCTAGCCATGGGTGGGGCATCACAACAAGCCATGATTAAAACAAGGATGAGTAAGCAGGACATTAACACCACACCTCTTAGACTGTGGTTGAGTTTGGTTAATGCGTGGTTTCTTAGCAGAGGCATGGTTGAGAGACGTAGCAGTGGATGCCGAGAGAACTAAGCGAGAGAATGACCCTTGATCCTCAAGTCTGGAGGATCACTTCTAGGAGGAGTTTTATGGCAAGAACAAACATTCTTGAGATTACGCATTGGCAAAATCAAATTTGAAGATGGAGAAAGGAGCTCACTGAACAAAAATAACATGAAAGGAGGATATGGCTGAGGAACTCAACCTCCCCTACGTCACTTGAAGGATGCTACTAGCATGTGCGTTGGAGTCCCTAAATGTAAGACCAATATGCTCAAGTGTGTGCTGCTGGCGGAAAATGGCATGCTTCGTGAAAATGGAGATATATAGAATCCAGCTCATTTACTGGCCTGCCAGTTACTACCAGAAACATGTAATGATAAGGATTGAATTTTGGATATCATCTTCTTCTTTGGTGTCTCGACCAAACCCTGAACTGCCAAAATGAAGCCATTTTCTTGGCTTTGTCATTGGCCAAAGTTAAGTCAACGGCAAAGCCAAAAAAAGGTGGCCTCATTTTGGCACTCCAAAGTTTGAGCTGGATGCAGAAAAAGAAGAAGAAGAGGAAGAAGAAGAAGTGGAGGAGCAGGGGGCGGCATGGTCAACCTTGAGCTCTGGTCTGGATCAAACTCACAACCATTTGGGTTGCAGTACAACAGCCAAGCCACTGCACCACCAAGGCTACAATATGAATCCTGGGAATGAGTGGTCACCATACCTGTCAACCTTCCCGGATTGGCTGGGATTTCCCGATTTTCGGCGCCGATTTGTGCCATTTCCCGCCCGCAGCTGCCAAAACCCCAGAATTGGCAGCAGGGGGAAAGAGGTACTGCGCATCCCTTCTGCGCAAGTCGCGTTCTACACATGCGTAGAAGGCTTTTACGCTTGTGTAGAACCCTTCTACACTTGCGTAGAAGGCTATGCAAGTGTAAAAGGGTTCTACGCAAGCGTAAAAGCCTTCTACGCATGCGTAGAACGCGACTTGCGCAGAACCGTTGTGCACAGGTCCCGGATTGTCCAGAGCCGCAGTTGACAGGTATGGTGGTCACCTGCAATAAATGCACTCTCTTATAAATAATTTTCAGCATACTGTACATAACAAACCACAGTCCCTTGCCTTCATTTAAAGGAGCCAGAAACTTTAAGTGGCGTAACAGTATCAGAGACGTGCAAGTATGTATTTTTATCCTCCTTTCCCCTTCCTTAACAGGAAGATACACCAGAAAGCCTTAATGAAGGGAGGCACAATCCAAGTAGCCAACTGACCCGTATTACATAGAAACATTTTTAATTAACAGTGCGCCGTAAATCACCAAGTCACGCTAAACAGCCTGAACATTTCAAAACAAAACCAGCTAAAGCTGCAATTAACCTGGGTCCAGCACAACGGCGTCTGAAGGATTGGACTGTATAATCCATGCAAAGCTTGTGCTGAAATAAAGCTTTTTAGCCTTAAAGGTTTTGTTGTTTGGTTTGGTTGTCGGAGACGGCGGTGGCGCAAGTGGTTCGGATGCTGAACTCGCTCACTGGAAGGTGGGAGTTCGATTCCCAGGTACCGCGTGGCGGAGTGAGCTCCCGTCTCAGTCTGTCCCCGCTCCTGCCAGCCTAGCAGTTCAAAAGCAAGACATTGCAAGTAGATAAATAGGGACCACTTTGTGTGCGCTCCGGTGTCTAGGCATGCCTGCCACTTGTCCAAGGAAATGTCTGCAAATGCAGACAGTGTTGGCCCTTCGGCTATGAAACAGAAATGAGCACCAAACCCTAGAGTCAGATACAACTGGCTTTTGAGGAAAGTTGACCTCCTCCCCACACCCCAATAATTGGCAAAGCAAAAACGCTGATTCTTTTAATGAGTTTGCCCTCTCGCTGCCTCCTTTATCTAATTCCCCTCTCCTCCCTGAACTGAAATTACCAGTTACTTAACAGCAGCTTAAGTCTTGTGTAAAAACCCCCAGAGGGTCGGCTCCTTTGTGAAAGCAATATTCAGATGGGGGGTGGTGGTGGTCAACAAACGGTTCCGGCTACCGAGGCCTCGTCTCCATGCCAGTTAAACCCTGGTCCGTGGACCCCTTTCCCAAGGGGGCTCAGTCGATCTGGGGACCTTCAAGCATCATCTTGACATGTTCTTGGAAGAGCCGGATAACCTCCTTAACTAGGCTATGGTCCGTGGCCCATCCCAGATAGGAGCACACAAGTGTCTGGGATGGGGCATCTGAGCCCCCCACCCCACCCCTCCATCTTCTGTCTGGGTCCAGGCTTCCTCTGTTACTCCCCCAGGCCACCCCTGCCAGGCGGGGGGGAGAAGCTGGAGTGACAGATTAGCCTCGTTAGTGGGATCCCTGCCGAGCGGACGCAGGCGGATGACAGCTGGGGATGGGATGTTCTCCAAGCATGAAGGGTCCCCCCCAAAAAACAACAACAACAACAACCCACCTCTCTCTCTCTCCTTCTTTGCATGGTGGCGTCAGAAATATCCCCCATTAGAAACCTCAGCTTATATCTATGCCTGCCTGTGTGACGGTTCCCCAAATGAAATGGTTTTGCATGAAAAGGGATGTTTTGGAAGGTATAGCGGGCATGGTTCTATTGTCAAAACAGTGAAATGCCCTCTTCTTCTTCCATATCTGAGTCCAAATATTGGTGATCCTCATGGTGATCAGCCACAAAGACTGTCCTGAGAATATAGTGCAGTGGCCCTTCATCTGCCTTCTGCATCGCAGCATGACACGCATAGTACCACTGGTCCAGTTCCACGAGTCACTTTCTGGTCCTGAGCCATTTTGGCAAAGCAAAGTCCTCATCGGCTCCAGGCCAGGATGGATGAAGCTGCTGCCCTCCATCAAGATGGATTCAAGCAGGATTTCATCCCCTTGGGGACCATCCCCCTTCCCTGTGGACTTCGGCACCCAAGGCTGTTAGTCCTCAGGGTTGTCTGGTTAGTTAACCGCCGCCTCGGCTTTGAGTTGCTAGCAGTATGGTCTACTCTATCACCAAAGCAGGATAACCTGGCCAGACAACTGAGATACCTTCAGGATCGCGAATGTCTCAGGTCAACGCAGAGGTGAGAGCGTTGAGTTTCACAGAGTCCCAACCTTGCCAAAGGAATCCCCGCAGATATGATACTCAGTGATACTACAAGTGAGAAGGACCTTGGAGTTGTTGAAGATCACAGGCTAAAAATGAGTCAACAGTGTGATATGGCTGCAAAAGAGGTACAACGCTATTTTAGGCTGCCTTAGCAGAAGTATGTAGGGACTACAGTGGCTCAAGTGGCTAAGACATTGACTGGGAGGCAGAAGGTCAGCAGTTCGAGTCCTGCATGACAGAATGAGTGCCCGTCTCTGTCGCAGCTCCTGCCAACTTAGCAGTTTGAAAGCAAGAAATTGCAAGTAGATAAATAGGGACGGTAAACAGCGTTCCGTGCATTCTGGTGTCTAGTCATGCCTGCCACATGATCATGGAAACGTCTGCAGAAGCAGTCACCGCTGGCTCTTCGGCTTTGAAACAGAGATGAGCACTGAACCCTAGAGTCGGATACGGCTGGCTTTCGAGCAAGGGAAACCTAGTCTCCAAAGGCCGTGAAGTACTACTAGTCCCCCTCTATTCAGCACAGGTTGGACCACATCAAGAGTACTATTGGGTCCAGGAACAAAACAAGGATGATCAGAGAATTGGAAGCCAAGTGCTCGGAAAGGCTGAAGGAACTGGGCAACATGTTTAGCCTTGAGCAAAGGAGACTGAGTCGGGATATGACAGGGCTCTTCTAATACCTGAAAGATAATCATAAAGGGGAAGAGAAGCAATGGTGGGCTCCAAAAAATGTTTACTACCACACTATGGGTGTGGTATGGTGGGCATGGCCATGGGATAAGCCCTGCATTGCACCCGAATTAGGACTACTTTATTTCCAAACTTGAATGGGTGGTGCCAGACAGAATTTCTGCTACTGGTTCTGGTGAACTGGTGCGAACATGCTGATGCCCACCGCTGAAGAGAAGGATCTGTTGTCCATCATCCCAGAGAGCAGGATGTGGAATAATGGGCTCAAACTAAAGGAAAGCGGAATATCAGGGGGAACTTCTTAATCGTTAGAGCAGTACAACAATGGAACCACCATCTGTGTATTTGGGCATATATTACCCAGGTTTTATGCCATTCTCTGCTCAATTGTGTGGCGGTGGGGGAATATATTGGTTTCGCCTTTTGCATTGTGGGGTGATGGTCCCCTCAATGGAGGAAATGCCACTGGAAACCATCACATTGGGACCAATGGCAAAAGGGATTCCCAACAGTCATGGAATTGGAAGAGGCCATGCTGGAAGGCATAGCTGTCAAGTATCCCTTATTGGCCGGGAAAACCCCTTATTATACCCTCTTTCCCACCGGCATCCTTACTAATTAGACTGCAATGCCCTATTGCCACCATTGGAGGGCAGCACAGGATAAGCGTAACTGTCAAGTATCCCGTATTTGCCAGGAAATTTCCCTTATTTCCAAATCCAAAACTTGACAGGCATGGCTGGAAGGACTGGCTGTGAAGGCGCACCTTGTCCATATCCTCAAGGCCATGGCAGTCCGTTGCAGTCCTGGGGTTAAATCCTGCATGTCTCATTTCATATGTGCCACAGATGTCTCCATGACCACAGTGTGTGGGGTCACTTCATGGCAAGCTGGGATCCACCTTAAACCAATCCACACCAATGGCATTTATGACGATGGCAATTTCTGTAAGTGTCTGCAAGGGGTAATATCAAAGAGAGTTTTCCGCATTTTTCTCGCCTGCCAACAACGCTATCGTAGATGATTCAGCCAGGGGGGCAGGAGAAACTTTAATGGATGAGGCTGAAGATTGAAGGACTTTCTGGCTTGTGGTTTTAAAAGCCACCTTGGCTGTGGTATCTTTAATACATTAACGGAAGGAACGAGAGACTATTAAAGATGTCTTTGCCTTCAAACAGCGAGTGGTATCAGCCTTTTGTTTTATTTATTTATTTGCAATAAACGTAATTCCTTCCAACAGCCAGGATTAGTCACCTACCCGAAGGTTTCGGTTGCTCGCACAAACTCTGTACACATCGAAACTGCAGGGAAGCCACATTTTCAACATTTCAAACCTTTAAAAGGGCTTTTAAAAAGTCCCGGGGGTACATAAAATGTGTTAAATCCTAGGAAAAAGGACAGTTGGAGATGCAGGAATTTATTTTGTTTATTTAGAAAAGGTAAGGTAAATGTCTCCCGTACTCGAAAGGGAGTATCCGACTCTAGGGTGCAGTGCTCACCTCCGTTTATAGCCAAAGAGCCAGCACTGCCTGCATCTGCAGACATTTCCATAGTCATGTAACAGGCATGACTAGTCGACAAAGCACAAGGGACGCTGTTACCTTTCCTGCCGAAGTGGGTGCCTGTTTGTCTACTTGCAATTTCTTCTACTGCATTACATTGTTCCCAGGACAATTTTCATAGCTGATCGCCATGATGATGGCCAATATTCAGAATAAGATACAGCACTTGTAGAAGAAGACGTTAGTCTTTAAGGTGCTACAGTGGGGGGGGGGGGGGTAGTATGTTTGTTTTGTTTTATTTACTCTCTGATATAGTTTTTGTAGCATTTTTGACAAACTGTTTGAATAGCCAGGAAGGTGGAGTAAGGTAAAGGTTGCTCTTGCTCAAAAGCCAGTCATATCCGACTCAGTGCTCATCTCTGTTTCAAAGCCGAAGAGCCAGCGCTGTCTGCTTCTGCAGACGTTTCCGTGGTCATGTGGCATGCATGACTAGACACCTGAGCACATGGAATGCCGTTACCTTCCCACCAAAGTGGTCCCAGTTTATCTACTTGCAATGTCTTGCTTTTCAACTGCTAGGTTGGCAGGAGCTGGGACAGAGACAGGGGCTCACTCCTTCATGCAGCACTCGGGTCTTGAACTGCTGACTTGCCGACCTTCCAGTCATCAAGTTCAGTGTCTTAACCACTAAGCCATCACAGTCCTTAAGGTGGAGTAGGGACCCCCAAAACAAAGAGCGCTAAATGCCTTTGACCCTAACATGGAAAGATCAGTGGGGCTCTATCGATGGGGTGAAAAACAGTGTGTTAATAAATATTTTAAACACATTTTCTTGCCTTTCCATTTTACCTCCAAAGTTCCCAAAGCAATGCAGAGAGCAGCACTGCAAGAAAACAATCAAAACCCACAACTATTTTTAAAAAAAAAGCAAGCCAGAAACATGGCAGATAAAAGGCAACTTAGGAGGCTAAATATAAACCAAGCTCAGTGGAATCAACCATGGCAGGAACGATATGTCTCAAATAACCCGCAGTAAGTTTTTTTAAAAAAAAAAAAACCAGGGGCAATCTGAAAACAGGCGTGAAATGGCCTGTTTTACACGTCTTGTTTGAAATGCTCCGAATAAAGGTGGACGTATGGAGGAACAGTGTTTTTCATATTAACACAGAACATATAGAAAGCTAGCATGTCAAGGATAAGGTTCTCTTCGACACACCAATCTTTAGTTTAGTTTTTATACAAAAGAACATGGTAAACGGTCCTATACAGGGTCAAAATATTCATCTATTTAGGGCAGGGGTCCGCAACCTGCAGCCCATGGGCCGGGGGTTGGCCCACCGCACCGTTTCATGTGGCCCATGCCACCTCCACCACACCTGGAAGTGGAAGCGGACACATTTACATCAACCATAAAATGCACCCACGCATGCAGACATGCGCCCGCAACTGTCATTTCCACTTCCAGTGGGCATGGTCTAGGATGCTCAGTTGTCCAGGAGGCATGGTCAGGCCCACAGCGTAAAAAGGTTGAGAACCCCTGATTTAGGGCAATACTGCCAGCTCTGATCTGCAGAGGCTTCCCAGGAGTTTAGGGAGGAGTTTCTCAAGTCCTACTTGAGAATTGCAAATGGTTGGCCACCATAGGCAGGAGAGTTGCCTGTTGGGACAAAACTTTCCCAGGCATGCTAGCTTTCTACTTGCAAGGCTTTGTTTTCAGTGGGTTTTGTGTCATGACAGAGCAGTTGTGTCAATGTCTTCCACATAATAATCTCAGGCAGTGGAAGATGTAATACTCCAACTACAGTTTGAGAAAACTATATCTGAGCTTGATCCAAATCGACCTTCCACGTTATCAGACCCCATTGCTGGCTCATGCAAGACACCAATTCTGCCCTATGAACGTGTCATGGAGCTGTCCATTAAAAAAAAAGTCTCTTATCTTTCTCTAAAAAAAGGATTTGCCCATTACAACAGAAGGCAAGCGCCCAAGTTCTGTTGCTAGAAAAGAAAGCAAAAAAAGGCTAAGAAGAAACTGGGCTGACCTACAAAAAGAGAAAAGGTGCCAGACTCTTAGAAACTAACCCAGATCTGTCTAGAACAGAAGATGCATGTATTTTTAAGATGTAAAATCTGTCGTGTTCTAGTTTTACAGCAGTAGCTCTATTTGATGGCAAGAAATTGCAGGTAGATAAATAGGTACCACTTTGGCGGGAAAGGTAACACCATTCTGTGGGCTCCAGCTTCTAGTCATGCCTGCCACATGACCACAGAAATGTCAGCAGACGCAGACAGCACTGGCTCTTGGGCTGTCAAGGTAGGTGAGCAATGCCCACTAGAATCAGATACGACTGGCTTTCCAACAAGGGAGACCTTTACCTTTACCTAGACCAGTGGTGACGAATGTATGGCCCGCGTGCCAGAGGTGGCACTCGGAGCCCTCTCTGTGGGCACCCGTGCAGTCACCCCAGCACAGAGTTTGCCCCACCCCTCTGCCTAGCAGCCCAATGGGAGCGCTTCCTCCCTCCCCACAGCACAGAGTTCACCCCACCCCTGTTCCCAGCAGCCCAATAGGAGCTCTGGGAGCGCTTCCTCCCACCCCCAGCACAGAGTTCGCCCCACCCCTCTGCCCAGCAGCCCAATGGGAGCGCTTCCTCCCTCCCCCAGCACAGAGTTCGCCCCACCCCTCTGCCCAGCAGCCCAATGGGTTTTGGGTTGCAGTTTGGGCACTTGGTCTCTAAAAGGTTCGCCATCACTGACCTACACCAATGCTTCCCAACCTTTGGTTTTTGGACGTCAATTCCCAGAAGCCTGACTCAATTCCCCAAAGCACTGATTAGCCAATGTTCTGACTTAGGTGTCTGGGAATTGAAGCGCCCCACCCCCGTGGGGGGCTGGCCACTATGTTGGGAAACACTGACTTAGACAGAGCAAAGAAAAAAATCAGGAGGATCCCAACGAAGTGTGAATGGCGGTGTCTTAAATGCAGTCCAAGTTCCTTCTGCAGATTTGCAGAATGCAATAAGTAGTGACGGCCCTGACGGACAGCATCCGTGCCCTATAATTTGGGGAATGTTGGGGAAGAAAGGGTTGTTACGAGGCCACCGAGAAAGAGGAGGACAATTAAACAGTAACAGGTGCCGCTGACCGCAGGAACAGCTGTGCCTTGCCATGAAAAAGGAACTCCAGGGTGACCAAGGGAACCAAATAGGGGAGGGAAGGAGGGGGAAGAGGGGGGCCCATGGGTGGGAAGGGAGGAAGGATAGACATCAAGAAGGTCTTAAGCAGTCGGGCCGGGACAGAACGGTTGGATATACCGTTCCGGAGACGTGTTTTGATGTCTTTTCAGTGCCACTGTGTCATTTAGCTTTGCCAGCCTGGCCAAGCCTGGCCAGGGTATGGTAATAGAGTAGGCCCTACTGATGGTGACTCAATGCAGTGGTTAACTCACCTGACACCCCTTAGGACTCACAGCCTTGGGTAGTGAAGTCCACAGGTAAGGGTGATGGTCCGGATGAAATCCAACTTCAACCCATCTTGGTGGAAGGCACCAGCTTCATCCATCCTGTCCTGAGGGCTGTGGAGGACTTTGTGCGCCAAAAGGGCTCAGGACCAGAAAGTGACTCGCGCAACTGGATCAGTGGTACTATGGGTGTCACGCTGCGATGCGGAAGGCAGATGACAGGCCACTGCATTATATTGCTCTCAGGACTATCTTCATGGCAGACCGCCATGATGGTAGATAATATTTGGAATCAGATATGGCATAGAAGAAGAAGAAGAAGAAGAAGAGACAGCTTGGTATTCGGAAGACTACCTGGCACATTTAAACAGGGAATGTTCCTAGATTCTCACAGCTGGTTGCAATGCCTGGGAAAGACCAGGAACCTCTTCAATTGGGGTGGAAAACCCATCTTCCTTTGCAATGGGACATTCTTGGTTCCGGTCCAAACCAGCGGCGAAGGACAAGCGGCGAGGTAGTTTCACAAGACATGAGCCACACACATGACGATGATGAAGATAATAATCATAAGATAATCATAAAGAGGAAGAGAAAGATCTGATCTCAATCGCCCAAGAATGCAGGACTTGAAATAATGGGCTGAAACTATAGGAAGCCAGATACGTCTCCTTTTACACCCAAAGAGCCAGAACTGTCTCTGTGTCCGGACATTTCTGTGGTCATGTGACAGGCATCACTAGAAACCATGTTACCTTTCCTGTTGAAGTGGTACCTATTATTTATCTATGTGCCTATTTACCTATTTATCTATGTGCAATTTCTTGCTTTCAAACTCCAAATGGGACAGACGATGGAAGTTCACTCTGTCATGCAGCACTTGGGTCGTGAAATGCTGGCCTGCCAACCTTCTGGTTGTCAACCTCCGTGTTTTCATTACTAAGCCACCACAGTCCCAGTTTGGTTCCTTATGTCCCACTGATCATCTCTCCAGGGACGTAAATCCCACCATGGCATAAGCGAACTAAAACTTAACTTTATTTTTCTCCCAGAAGAATATTTATATATTTTTCCAGAATATTATTAATATATCTGTTTGTTTTATTTATAGGCCACCTTTGTCCCCATGGGGGAATCAAGTCTTATTTATAGCAGTGTTTCCCAACCATTGGGTTTTGGACTTCAATTCCCAGAAGCCTAAGTCAATTCCCCAAAGTTAATCAGCCAATGTACATTAGCACCCCACATCTCTGAGAACCCACCGTTTTAGACAACCGAAGCAATTTGCAGGAGCACATATGGTTCCTGGCCTGGGCCTGAGGAGGACTTTGTGTGCCAAAAGAATGTGGTGCGTGGACCAGAATGTGATGCATGGAATTGGATCAGTGGTCGGGGCTCATGCTGCGATGTGGAAATCCACCGCATTATATTCTCAGGACAATCTTCATGGCTGATCCTTATGAGGATGGCCAATATTCGGAATTCGATGTGGCAGAAGGAGGAGGAGGAAAAGGAGGAGGAGAAAGAGAAGATCCAAGAGGTTAGTAGTAAGAACCGTTTCCACCAGTCCTCGAGGAATAAAGTGTCCCAAGTTGTGATCCAGCATGTTAGAGTCTGGCCAGGTTATCCTGCTATGGTCATAGAGCAGACTCTACTGCCAACTCTACTCAATGCCAATCATTAGGCGGTGGTTAACGCATCTGACAACTGTAGGGATTAATGGCCTTGGGTGACGAAGTCCACAGAGAAGGGTGATGGTCCCCAAGTGGATTAAATCCCACTTGAATCCATCTTGATGGAGGTGCAGCAGCGTCATCAATACTTGCCTGGGGCCAATGAGGACTTTGTGTGCCAAATGCAGTTCTCAAGTTTTCTAAGCCGGGGGCCAGGTCATGCTCCCTCAGACAGCTTCAGGTGCTGGATGGCCATTTTGCCCTTCCTCCACCACATGGCACTTCCTGGTGTGGTAGAGGTGGTGGTGGGGCCACATGAAATGGTGCTGTGGGCCACATCTGGCCCACAGACCGCAGGTTGAGAATCCCTAGCCAAAAGGGGTTCAGGACCAGAAAGTGGCTCATGAACTGGATCAATGAATGGTATGGATGTTTTTCTTCAGTGGAGAGGCCAATGGAAGGCCACTGCATTATATTGTCCCAGGACAATCTTCATGGCTGATAGCCATCATGATAGCTAATACGTATTCAGAATCAGATATGGCACATGAAAAAAAGAAAGAAGAAGATGTCCCCTCGGTGGGGTCCAGAGAAAGAACATCCTTGAAGCTTGTGTTACATGTATTTTAGAACCACAATTGGGCATACCCTGGTAAAATGCCAGCTCATCTTTCTCACACTAGGTCAGGTGCAAGGGGATGCAGAATGGGCTCACCAAAAGGTGCCGTCCTTTTGGCAGTTTCACATCTGGCCTAGGAGGAGGAGAGGTTCCAGGACACACTTGGGGAAAGCCTACGCAAGCCATAAGGCAGGTTCTCAGCTTATCCGGCACATGTGCGGTCCAGATGGTGGGAGCAAAGTCTGGTATCCCATGAAGCCACTTTGCTCTTTGGTGTCATGCTCTGGGCTGAGACGAGGCATGCTTGCCCCTCCTCAGCTCCTGACTGCCGTGAGAAACTCCAGGAACCAAATGCCCAGCTATGAATAGCCCCAGCCTTTGACAGCCTAGGGAGAGGGGCCCCCAAATCCCTCGAGGAGCTAAAAAATAAAAAGCACACACCCAGTCCCAAAATAACTGGAGGCCAGCGCCGGAGTGAGGACTCTTCCATGCTTTCCCCCCTCTAATCCTGCAGTGTCGATCTAAGGATGAGACAGTCCACGGTGCCTCTGGGCATATTTATCTCCCTGGCTCTCCTGGGGCAACGGCGTGTGCAAAACATGGGCTCGCCCTCCCCGCTGCGCCTGGGCAATCACGGACACGCTTAATGAAGCTAGCTAATTAACATGGGGGCGCAATGGGGCTTGCCTGCCACGGCAGCTGGGAAACAGAGCAAAGAAACGGGGACATTTGAGCAACTTCGAAGACGGAGAAAGCAGAGGAAAGGACATTCCCAAGGGAGAATTCAAACAAACCCTCCTAGGTTGCTTTTCTCCAGCTCCGGGGGAAGAATGCTGCTTAAGGGGGTCTGAAGTGTTCTCATTTAAGTGGTTCTGGGCACCAACAACCTGCTCTGTCCAGCCACTGCCATGGAAACATTGCTGTTTAGTCCTCCAATGTGCATGTGTCTGAGACAAGAGCTGGCTATGAAGTCACAGTCTTCTTCTTTGCTTCCTATTTTGCGCCTTCAGGTGTCGAGGGAGATGTGAGGTCCTTGTTCTGGCACTTCTAGCGGCCTCCACCGGTGTTAAACTTGACGTCCTTGTAATATTTCTTTGATGTTATCCCTTCACCTTCCTCCCGGTCTGCCTCGTGGTCTTTGTCCTTCCCCCTCTTTCCACAGAAACATTGCATGTTATGAAATCCCAAGGCATTCTCTACAAATGAGCGAGCCACTTTAATTGTTGTCTCTGTATGTAGTTTAAGAGGGGTTCTAATTCCAATTATTTCCCTCTTAACCTCATTCCTGATCTTACCCCTTCTAATCACGCCAGCACATACCTGTCAAGTATCCCAAATTGGCCGGGATTTCCTGTATTTCAGTGCTCGTTCCTCCAATTTCCTGCTGCCATCCCGTAATTTGACCGGCAGGGGGAAGTAGTTACTGCACATGGGTTCTGCGCAGAAGGGTCCTGTGTATGCACAGAAGGGTCCTGCACATGCACAGAAGGGTCCTGCGCATGCACAGAAGGAATTGTCGCTGCACATGTGTGGCCGGGCCGGAGCAGTTCCTGCATTTTCCAGAGCCACGCTTGACAGGTATGCTCCAGCAGACTTCCTCAGACATCTCATTTCTGCGGCGACCAACTTCTGTTTATGTTTTGTTGTAAGTGTCTCTGTTTGGCACTAGTAACATACCGTGACTGGTTAAGTCACGGTAGAGCAGGGATTTATTTATTTATTGAATTGATATTGCCACTCCCTCACCAAAGCGACTCTGGGCGGCTCACAATAAACATTACAAGATTCGAGCATAAAACGTCCTCATAGTGATAAAATCACAAAAACCCTTAAGCGTAAAACCATTAAAAACCCTTACAATACCCTCCCAACCTTTTCAAGCCGGGGGCCGGGTCATGCTCTCTCCGTCAGCTTTGAGGGCCGGATGGCCATTTTGCCCTGCCTGCACGATGCGGTTGGCCATTTTGTCCCAACAGCTTCAAAGGGGTGGCCACATGAAATGGCGCCAGGGGCCAGATCCAGCCCATGGGCTTTAGGTTGGGAACCCCTGCAGTAGAGGACAAAAAGACCCACCAGACATGCGCAGACACTTGCTGTGGCCTACGGCGTCGGGAAATTAAAATAACAGGTTCCCCAGCTGATTTGTAGCTCAGCTAAGACTTTTGGGCACAAGAGTGTGGCGCTAAAAGGGTCAGGATTCAAAGCCGAGCTTCCACAGTTTCCCGCTGGGAGAGTGTGGTAAAGAGAAACCATGGGTTTGAGTCTTCATTCTATTGTCATGGGACAGAAACAGACTCCTCCGAGTTCCCGAGGGAACCCTCCTGCAGACGACATCACAGTTGCATGCGGTACGAGGTGGAAAAGAAACCCATTAATTTCTACTCCGCGATTTGAAGAGGTTACATGCTCGACTGGGTTAGCACAATGCAGCCAGAGGAGGCTGGACCAGCGAAGGAGTCACACAGAGTGAGAGAAACAGAGATGGAGGAAGAAAGTGAAAGACAAAGCCAAAAAAAGGGGGGGGGTGCCAGCAAAAAACGAAAACGGGCCTCCCCGTCAAGGTGGAGAGGAGGCAGGTGCCGAGCCATGAAAGGCTTTCTTGTGGGACGGGGACAAGCCTCGACACACCTGAAACCACAACCTTCCCACATAAAGAGGCTTTTTAGAGACCTCAATGAACAATGCCGAGAGGGGAACGATTACAGCTTGCGAGGGGAATGTGAGAGAAGTCGCTGCGTTTGACAAAAGACGAAGAAACAAGACACATCACCGTTGAAAACTATGGTTGCTACCACCACCACCACCCTGGTGCACGACATTCTGCTCTGAAGGCCCCTCGAACTGGCCAGACCGGTTGGATACGCACAATGCCAGGCGAGGGGTGCCAAATTTATTTATTTATTGGGGGAAAACAGGCTGGTCGCCATTGAGGGGGAAACACAGAAATGTCCCTGGACTGGCAGAATGACCTTCACAACAAGAGTCCACACACAAAGCCATGCAGACCTCACTCAAGCACACTGTTGCAATCGCTATAACAATTACACTTAATTAATGGGCTCCCGTCTTCGTCCCAGCTCCTGCCAACCTAGCAGGTCGAAAGCAAGAAATTGCAAGTAGATAAATAGGGACCACTTTGGTGGGAAGGTAACAGCATTCCGTGCGCTCCGGTGTCTAGTCATACCTGCCACATGACCACGGAAACGTCTGCAGAAGCAGACAGCGCTGGCTCTTCGGCTTAGAAACAGAGATGAGCACTGCACCCTAGAGTCGGATACAACTGGCTTTCGAGCAAGGGAAACCTTTACCTTACTGCCCCATAGCTCTTAGTGCACATTCTGGGTGGTTCACAAGTTAATTAGCATTTTGTCTCCAACATGCTGGGTACTCGTTTTACTGACTCGGAAGAATGGATGGTGGAGTCGCACCATGGTCAGGATCGAACTCACAACCTTTTAGCTGCAGCACAGCAGTTTAGCCGCTGCACCAACGGGGCTCCTAGTGGCAGGCAGGGAGCCAGGCGGGCAAAGAGATTGTGTGGAGGCAAAGTGGCAGCCGGGAATGGGATGCCACCATGGGCGGGTAGGGAAATGCACATAAATGGCACCTTGGCCAGTCGGCCATGATGGACCTTGCCTCCATGTTCGCAGACAAGCCTCAGGGCTAGCTGGGACACCAGCCGAAAGAGCAATCGCACGGAGAATAATTTGTGTGGCAGCCGCCAATGCGCTTCAAGCATAAGGGAGACCACCATGTAAGCATTGGGTAAACCACCTTGTAGGAAGCTCTCGCTTCCCAGAGTGGCAGCTGCACTGCAGAGATGACTGCCAGCAACTTTCATGCCCATTGTTTGCGCGAGGGTGGCCTGCATTTCACACTTGGCCCAAGCTCTCACAGAAGAGGACTGATGCGACTTCTACCGCTCAGATACTACCCAATGCGTTGGAGCAAAATCGGCAAGCATGCAACACAACTTCATTTACTATCCCTTCCTTTCACACAGCTGGGAGGCATCTCTCCAGCCTCATTTTTCCCCCAGGTGAAAAGAGTGAAGTCTTGTGCCTCGATGCATCGTGATCTTTTCAATTCTATATCCAGACGTGTATATTTCATGTTTCCATGTTAAGTGGTTAAGACACTGAAATTGACGACTAGAAGGTCAACAGTTCAAGACCGGAGTGCTGCGCGATGGAGTGAGCTCCCACCTTCGTCCCAGCTCTTGCCAACCTAGCAGTTCGGAAGCAAGAAATTGCAAGTGGATAAACAGATACCACTTTGGCAGGCAAGGTAACGGTGTTCCATGTACTCCAGCATCTAGCCATGCCTGTCACATGGCTACAGAATCGTCTGCAGACACAGACAACGCTGGGTTTTTTTTGGCAGTAAACGAAGATGAACACCGCACCCTAGAGTCGGATACGACTGGATTTCGAGCAAGAGACACCTCTTTTTTAATTTATCCACAGAAAGGTCGCCAGAAGGGATATTAGACCTGCAGGCCGGGTGGATTCGCACACTCAGTTCTGACACTCTTTAAATTTCGTTGCCCTGGTTCAAAGCGTCAGTTGTCCCACTTGAGTTATAGTTCTGCTAGGCGCATTTACCTGGAAGCAAATGCCACTGAAAACAGCAAGTCACTTTCATGTATTTTTTTTTTACTCTTGTGTCTGATGAAGTGGACCTGATCCACGAAAGCTCACTTTTAAAACACAAGAGTTAGTTTTTAAGGTGTCACAACCTTTTTTTTTTGTCTTTTTGCTGTTGATTCATTTCCTCTCTGATATACTTTCATGTAAGTATGCTAAGGATGGAGCTGTTATCTTTTATTCTTAAAAAAACCACAGCTGTATGTGGGGGAGCGACCGGACCGAAGGCGGCATGAGCAGACTTCTTAGAGATTGTTTTCCTGGCATTGGCAAGAGGCGCATTAAATGGTGACAGGAACGGAGCAGCTGCCAATAAGGAAAAGAGTCTGAGAAGACCTCGTTTTGCTACTTTTGGGGAAAGGTTTGCCTCTATGAGGACTACACACTTGTCAAGGCAGGAATGTTCATGCTAACGTCAACATTGCCATTTAAGTAAAGCAGATGCTTTGCCCCCCCATGCACAAATAAATTTAGTGTCAGAAATTACTCTGGGTTGAAAGGATTTTTGCTGGAGAAACTCAGCTCAGGGGACGCCTGAACAAGGTCCTTTCATGTCCCCAAGATCCGCCGTGCAGCACTTGGGTATTGAACCCTGACCTTCCAATCTTCAAGCCACCGCAGTGCACGCATACCCAGGATCGCCATAGAAACACAACTGCGCAAATAACACCAGATCTCACCAAGACAATACAGGGCATAATTTTAAAAGGAAGCATTTGGAAGCCAACCCAGCCATCTGACACATCCGTATCTCAGTGAGCCCACCCCCCATTTAAGATAATACCTCCTCACATGTTTGGTTTTGTTCTTTTAATATCAAGATCTCAGACCGCAGATTTCTTTCTTTGTGGCAATGTGATTGAACATCAAGACACGGTGTTCCAGCCTGCATGCTCGAGCCCCATACAAAGAGAATCATCCCAAGCTCTGAACCCATAATTATTACTGAGGATCACCGTCTCTGCCCTACGCCTTGACTGGATGGGTCGTGGGGAAAGCAATTATCTGTTTACCAGCTCCCAGACCCATCTGCGATGGAGGCAGACACGAAATCATTCATTAAATGGTAACTCACCCTGGCAGGCATAGGACCACATAGAGAGCTGGCCATCTGCACCCTTTCCCACATGGTAGGGCGGGGGGGGGGGGATTTTTAACAACACACCTGCACCCCCATCGCTAATCAGGAGAAACTAGCTAATGGATCAAACGATAAAATAATTTTTAAAATTGGAACATCTCCCTTTGGTGACATCTCCTCAACAATGAAGCCACTCATTTGCACCTGCAAATCATTATAATAATAAATACTCATGTGCTATCAAGCCAATTCTGATTTACGATGACCCTTTCCAGGGTATTCTAGGTAAAAGTTAAGGTAAAGGTCTCTTGCTCAAATGCCAGTCGTATCTGACTCTAGGGGGCAGTGCTCAATTCAATTTACAGCCAAAGAGCCAGCACTGTCTGCAAATGTTACCATGGTCATGTGGCAGGCATGACTAGACACCGGGAGTGGACAGAACGCTGTTACCTTCCTACCAAAATGGTCCCTACTTGCAATTTCTTGCTTTCGAACTGCTAGGTTGGCAGGAGCTGGGGCAGAGATGGGAGCTCACTCCATTGTGCATCCTTCAAGTCTCAAACTGCTGCCCTGCTGACCTTCTAATCATTAAGTTCAGCATCTTAACCACTAAACCACCGCAGTCCCCAGGGTTTTCCAGGTGGAGCATACACAGAAGAGGTTGACCATTTCCTTGTTCTGCAGCTTGCCCAAAGTGCAGCAAACTAACTACTTCAGTGGCGAACAAAGAGATGGTCAAGAGCATTAAGAGTGATTTATCCATATTAAGCAATCTTGGAATATAAGTCTTCAACGATATGAACACTTTGGATAGATAATCCTTCTCCGATTGTATAAATTTGTTATAGAGATTTCTGAAAAATATATTCACAATTACACTTGTGTAACTTTCCCCATAGACCTTAGTGCACGCTCTGGATGGTTCTCAAGTTGATTAGCATTTTACACACACACAACCTTGGAAGGATGGATGGCTGAGTTAACCTTGATCAAACTCAGGATCAAACTCACAACATTGTGGCTGCAGCACAGCGGTTTAACCCCTACACCACTTTAAAATATATCCCATTTTTTAAGCAACATCCTCAAAGTGGCTTGCAATGTGAACTCAAACAAATGCAGGAGGGAGACGATACCTTTTTAAGGTCACTTTAAAAATTCCAAACTTTGCAAGCTTTCCTAAGTCATGGTTACTTCTTCAGGCTTCATGGCATGGAGTCCCAGTCGGGTTTATTCTTAGATGTTATATGGGGAAACAGACAGCAGCTTACATCTTTTTACAACCCCATAGTAGGAAGCCAGTGATTTGTATGCTACCTTTGGATGGGTCACATGGCTTAATTTTGTTTATTGCAATATTAAGGCATTACTTTTTTTTCCAGGGTTTTTTCTTTTCTTTAGAAAAATGCAACATTAAAATCATGTGGCCGTGGCCAGCATCAATCTAATGATTAATTTTATCTCCCCGGTCTTGGGCCTTTTGTGATACGAGTGGGGCTGTGAAGACAGATAAAGAAAAGCCATGCCAAGCTCAGCCATGCCAAATACATGGCAGATACCCAACCACTCTGTTAGATAGGAGAGTCAGCATCTGGCAACCTTAGGCAGCGATCAGGCCCAACCACTAACACTTGCTTTTAAAAAAACCACTCCCAGCCTGCTGCTTGGAATTAGCCAAAACAACTCAGGCTAACTGTCATTTCACACAAGTTGTCGTCGTCGTCGGTGTCTTAGTCTTCTTCTTCTTCTTCTTCCAAATTTGAACATTGGCAATCAACATGGCAAAGAGCCATGAAGGCTGTCCAGAGAATATAATGCAGTGGCCTTCCATTTGCCTCCCGCATTGCAGTGCGACACCTGTACCACTGATCCAGATTTTACACTTTCATTTAAATAAAAGCAGTAGGTTGGCCCCTTCCCAGCTCACCAGAACACTGGGGTGGTAAAGGCATTGGGGTTTGGAAAAGTTACTTTTTTGAGGGGTGGACTACGGCTCCTAGAATCCCCCAGCTACCCAGAGTTGATGATCTAAGGTGTCTTTAGAAATCAGGTAGTTGCAATCAGTGGTGTGCTCCAGCCGGTTCGGGCGTACCGGTAGTAAAACCGGCTGGCCCCGTCCACCTCCCAACTCTGCCCACCTCTTCCTCCTCCTCCTTGAAGAGGCTTCAGAGGTGAACTTCCATTTCCCTCTTCATTCAAGGCTTTTCAGGGGCTCCGTTTCATCCCGAAGAGCATCCCCAGACCCCAGCCACTCTGGAGTGGCTGGGGAGGTGCTTCAGGGTGAAATGGAGCCCCAGAAAAGCCTTGGATGAAGGGGGAAATGGCTTCAGAGGAGCTGGCTCTATTTCCCCCTTCATCCAAGACCTCCCCAGCCACTGCCCCACCTAGTCACATGGGCACTCCCAGTGTAGTAGTAAAAAAATTTTTTAAGCCCACCACTGGTTGCAATGAACAAATAACTTCCGAAGGGTGGAAGAGACACAGGGTTCTGCACAAGGACAGCTCCATATCGGTGACAGCAGTAGTGGGTGTCTAACCAAAATGCCCTTAGGTGGCACCTTGGCCCTGGTTAGTTCTGGCAGGTTTACCTGGCATCAAAGGTCAAAGGTTTGGGCACCTTAAGGTTGTCCCTGTTTAAATATCTTTCCATGCTCTAGTAGCATTATTATTTGAGATGCACACCGCCCCGTAGAGTCAGATACAACTGGCTGTCGAGCAAGGGAGCCCTTGACCTTTACCTGTTGCTTCCCCATGGACCCAGCTAGAACCTCTGTTGGAACAGCAACCATTGCTTAAGAGTGGCAGGAAGCAACGGCTAGAGCCGAACCCCGGAGGCTGGGAAAAGCTAACGCAGAGGACCTGGAATGCGACGAGATGACGGCTGAGCAAACAACTGGCTGGGACATGTTTGAGTAAGACCATCCTTCCCCAAACCTTCAAGCCGAAGGAGGGGGCAGGGTTGACTTCAAGAATGATCAGCACAGTCTTCTCCTCCTCCTCCTCCACTTCATTCCAAAGGTAGCCTCCGCCCTCCTTCACCATGTACCACACACACTGCCCTGGCATTCAAACCCGTGCATCTTCCTACACACCAGTTATAAAAACATCCTCCTCTTTTCTACCAGCCTGGGCCATTTTCAAAATCTGATGCCCCATGCTGGACTCCTCTAAGAGGGATAAATTAAAATGAGTCCTCTAGTTGCTGTCATGCTGTATCCAGTTCTGAATACAGTAACCTCGCATAATGAACGCTTCGTATAATGAAAAAAATCGCATACCGAAGCGTTCGTTAGGCAATGGCAATACCCCGCATAATGAATTTTTTTCATTATGCAGGGTTGTGGGGGTTTTTTTGTAACCAGGGTATACTTGGTTAATGGGAACCCCGTCTAATGAACATTTTTTGTTTGTTATCCAGGGCATTTCCCATTAGCTTTGCATAACGAAGAAAAAAAACACAGTTCTGTAACATTCATAACAGTGGCATTCTTCATCCATCAAAATCTGCCTTCCACACAGCGGTAAAGCAAAGCCATCACACTTATATGCCACCCCATAGTACTTCGTGCACTCTCTGGGCAGTTCAAAACTTAATTAGCATTTTGTCCCTAACATGCTGGGTACTCAATTTACCAAACTCAGAAGGCTGGAAGGCTGAGTCAACCTTGAGCCCTGGCCAAGATCGAACTTCCAACCATTTGGTTGCAGGACAGCAGTTTACCCACTATGCCACCAGGGCAATCAGCCATGAAGATTGTCCTGGGAGCTATATAATGTGGTGATCTTCCATTTGCCTTCTGCATTGCAGCATGATACCCGTACCACTGATCCAGTTCTGCAATTCACTTTCTGGTGCTGAGCCCTTTTGTCACACAAAGTCCTCCTCAGACCCAGGCCAGGATGGATGAAGCTGCTGCCCTCCATCAAGATAGATTCAGGTGGGGTTAAATCCACTTGGGGACCATCACCCTTCCCTGGGGACATCATCACCCAAGGCTGTTAGTCCTCAGAGTTCTCAGGTTGGATAGTCACTATCTGACAATTGGTGTTGAGTCACTGGCAGTAGGATCTACTCTATGACCATATAGCACGATAACCTGACCAGACTGGAATGAGTAAAGTGAGTTTAAAAAAATTTAAAAATAAAATAAAAAGTAAGGTGGGGAGGGGAGAAGACAGGAATTTTGAGGGCTTTTTGCTCACCTAAAGAAGAAAAATTCACTCCAGTGGTAACATAAAAAGCTCTGTAGAGACAAATATAAGTCTCAAAACCAGCCTGCATATCTCGGTTGATTTCAACCAAAGCCCCTGAGTTTGCTGCTTTACTTGCCGTTACATGGGAATTGTAGACTTTAAGACAAGCAACTGTCAAAAAAGCTGGCTGGATAGCTGAATGGTTTAGGTATCTTCCTTGGAGTCAGAGGTTGGGAGTTTGATTCCTCTCTGTGCCTCATGCAAGAAGATCCAGCCTGTATAACCTTGGGCAAGCTGCACAGTCCGAGGGTGTTCCCTGATGTAGGGAATGGTAAACCACTTCTGCAGATTCTCTGTCTATAAAACCTTGCAAAAGATTGCCATAAGTCACAACTGACTTGACAGCACTCAATACATACATACAGTTTTATTTCATCGTGACAGAAGCATACAAAGGTGCTTTCTGGGTTGAAAGGATTTTGGCTGGAAGAACTCCATTCAGGAGATGCCCGATTCCCGAATGAGGCTCCTTTCATGTCCCCAAGATCTTTTCCCCACCAAAGTGATCCCTCTTTAACTATTTCTTGCTTTCAAACTGCTAGGTTGGCAGGAGCTGAGACAGAGACAGGCACTCATTCTGTCGTGCAGTACTCGGACCTTGAACTGCTGACTTGTCAAGCTTCCACCTAACAAGGTGAGCTTCTTAACCACTGAGCCACCACAATCCTGTACATACACTGTTTTTTAAAAAAATAAGCATTGTTTTAAAAAAAATAAGCATCTAAAATGTGGAAGTGGTTCAGGACACTAAGAATGTCTTAGATTAACAGGGTGATTCCTGACATGAATCAAGGAAGACCAGAAAATCATAAAACTCATCAAATACAGAAAACTGGAAGGCTTCAGCCGTGGAGCAAGAAAAATACAGATTGTGATGGCTTCAATTTCAAGGTTAAAATAAATGTGAAAATAAAATGTACAAAGCAGAACTTGGTGGCTGGAGAATGCTGTGGACTGGTTTGATTGACAGTATCGATGTTTCAGGCTGCCACATCCCAGAGCAGAAGGGACATACAGTAATGATTATGTCTATCCTTTGATATTAAAGGAATCAGCAGGTGTGGTAGATAAGAAAATTCAGGAAGACTGGGTACCTTTTAAAACTCTTTAGAATCCAGATTGGTAAGTCACAGGAGAGAAGTTTAATGGTGAAGATTTTACAGGAGTTTTCTAAGTACTTTAGGTTCAAAGCAACAAGCACTTTATTTGGAGGTCAATCCAAAAAATAAAACAGATTGGCATTTTCTCCAGGTCAGTTTAAGCCCAAATCAAGCAGCACACTCTAGCATGCCTGGTGTTCACTAACCCATGATATATATGGGCATGATATGACTATACCATCACTCCCCACACTTTCTGTTTCCCATGTGGGGCAAGGCTGGGCAGAAGAGATTTCCTTGGGAGAGCTGCGTCTTGCTATGACACCCTCCCAAGACATAAATGGACATTTTCTTAATTAAATTTCAAGCAGTCATTTCCCATTGTGTCCCTGCACTCATGAGTCACCTGCCAAGGGCCAAAGCAGTGATGACCAAGACAGATCTGGGAATTGAGGGGGAGAAAATGGGGGAGAGAAAAAACACATCTTGGTTTAGGGAAGGAAGGAGTGGACAAGAAGATCAGAAGGAGGTGATCCAGGGGGTGACACTTCACGCCAGAGGCTCTCCACGGGTGTCACTAATCCCGATTACTACCCAACACATGCACCGTTGAGTTTGGCCAAACACAAAGCCAAGAAAGTGGCTTCATTTGGGCAGCCCAGGGTTTGACTGGACCATGAAAGTACCGTAGACTAATACTGATGGGGTAGACGGAAAGATCCTCCTCAAAGATTCAAGGTAAAGGTTTCCCTTGCCAGTCGTATCCGACTCTAGGGTTCAGTGCTCATCTCTGTTTCAAAGCCGAAGAAACCACCATCAAGGCGTACTCCAATGGCAACCTTGTTTTGCCAGCTAATCTTTCTCACACCCAATCATTGATTATTTGTTTCCTGATCTGGACACTGAAAGAAGACAACGACTAATGGTATTTCCGGTGGTGATGTATGGCTGTGAGAGCTGGACCATTAGAAAGGCTGAGCGAAGAAAAATAGATGCCTTTGAGATGTGGTGCTGGAGGAGAGTTTTGAGAGTCCCCTGGACAGCAAGGAGAACAAATAGGTCAATATTAGAAGAGATTAGCCCTGAGTGCTCCTTAGAAGGACAAATAACAAAGATGAAGTTGAAGTATTTTGGACATCAAATGAGAAGAGAGGATTCACTTGAGAAGGCCTTGATGCTGGGGAAGGTGGAGGGCAAAAGAAGAAGGGGACGGCCAAAGATGAGATGGCTAGATGGTATTGTAGACACAATGGGCACGGGGCTGTGTGGACTAAGGAGGATGGTGGAGGACAGAGGTGCCTGGAGAGCGATGGTCCATAGGGTCGCAAAGAGTCGGAATCGACTGTGCGACTGAACAACAACAAACACATACAGAGAGGGTTCAGTGGGATGTGGGACAAAGAGGCCAGGATGGGAAAGACCTTTTTAAAAAAGATACCTTGCTCAGATCAGCTCCCAAGTTCCTGAAGAGTGGAGAGGACCCCTCCCATACATGCAGCCTAGCCAAAATCCCATTCTTTCACCCCCATCCAAGTTTCTCCTCCCCCAGCCTTGCCCCACCCCCACCCCAACTCTGCAACCCGAGCCTCCATCCCCTGCACCTGCCCCACCCCACCCCATAACACAAGGGGTCTCTGCCTCTCCCGTGGGTCAGAGAAAGCCCCCATGCGCCCCATTCCGGGCCACGCCACATGCTTATTCCTTCCTCGCTCTTTCTTGAGGGTGGGGGTGTTGTTAAAGGGTGTGTTTTTAACAAAGGAAGGATGGTGGTTCCACTCCGAAGCGCAGAGGGAAAGTGCTCCGTTGGGTTGCTACAGGATCGCAGCAGAGAGAGAGAGACCTTCGGGGGCAAAAAGAGTCCAACCCACCCCAAAGGAAATTTCCAACTCTTCCAGAAATTCCAGGAGAAGGGAAAGGTCTTTTATTCCCCCTTTTCCAAGAATCCGGGGGACTTGCCAAGAGGTTCCCGGCTCTCTGCCCCGAGGGGGAGGAAGGGGATGGGGAGGAGGAGGGGGGGCGCAGGTGAATTCCAAGGGGAGGGGTCAGGGAGAGAAGGAGAGCAGGTGGCGCGCCTGGACGGCAGGGAGCGAGCGAGGCGAAAGTTTGCGCAGCGCCCAGAGCGCACAACGGAGTCCGGTCGCAGCCCCACACTTGGGGGGGGGGGGGGGTCGAGGAAGTGGTGTGGGTGGGTAGGTGGGGGCAGTGGTGGGCTCCCAAAAAATTACTACCACACTGTGGGTGTGGTATGGTGGGTGTGGCCAGGGGGAAAAGCCCTGCGTTGCACCCGAATTAGGACTACTTTATTTCAAAACTTGGATGGACGGGGCCAGCCAGAATTCCTGCTACCGGTTCTGGCGAACTGGTGCGAACCTGCTGATGCCCACCACTGGGTGGGGGTGGTCGTCGGCGCCTTACCTGGCCAGGCGATCAGGATCAGACCAAGCAAGAGGCCCCGCCAAGGGAGCGCCGTCGGGGAACCAGCCGAGCCCATGCTGATGCGCCAAAGTCTCGCCGCCGCCGCTCGCCAAAACCACTTCACTTCTGTTCTCTCTGCCGCCGCTCCAACCTCGCCCCCTTCTTGCTTGCCCGGCCCCACGGACCGCCCCCTCGGGCGGCTCAGCCCAATCCCCGGGCATCCCCATTCGCCGCCCACGCCCACCTCGGGCGGCAAGGAGAAGGGGGTCGCCCTGGAGGGGGTGGGGGTGGGGGGAGGCTGAGCCTGGCGGCGAGGAGCGAGCATCGGCCGAGGGTCTCGGCCCCCTCCCCCACTAAGACCCTTTTCTGCCCATCATCGGCGCAGAAGGGTCAGGTTTTCAAGTTCAACCCAAAATTTTGGGGGAAATCGCCCTTCCCCTGGACTACAGTTCCCATCCTGGCTGGGGAGATTTGGGGAATTGTAGTAGCCCAAGAAGTTCCATTCCCGAGTCCTGCAGGGCGGAGTGAGCTCCCGTCTCTGTCCCCGCTCCTGCCAGCCTAGCAATTCCAAAGCAAGACATTGCAAGTAGGGACCACTTCGGTGGGGAAGGTCAACAGCGTTCCGAGCGCTCCGGTCAGGTGTCTAGTCATGCCTGCCACATGACCACGGAAACGTCTGCAGAAGCAGACAGCGCTTGGCTCTTCAGCTTCGAAACAGAGATGAGCACTGAGCACTAGAGCCGGATACGACTGGCTTTCGTGCGAGGGAAACCTTTAGCCCAAGAAGAAGGGACTGCGGTGGCTTAGTGGTTAAGACGCTGTGCTTGACGACTGGCTTTCTGGAGCACGGTTAGTCCAGAAAAGGGGCCGCGGTGGCTTAGTGGTTAAGACGTTCAGCTTGATGACTGGAAGGTCGGCTGGTCAACAGTGCTGTGTGACAAAATGAGTTCCTCTTGTCCATCCCAACTCCTGCCAACCTAGTAGATCGAAAGCAAGAAATCGCAAGTAGATAAATAGATAAACAAATAGCTACCGCTTCGGCGGAGTGCTCCGGTGTCTAGTCATGCCTGCCGCATGACCACAGATGAGCACCAGACCCTAGAGTCAGACACGACTGGCTTTTGAGCAAGGGAGCCTTTTGCCTTTATTTTTCAAGACACTCTGCTTTTATTATTGAAGTCGTGAGGTTGTTTTATATAAATATACAAAAAGCAGAGTGAAACATAAAATGTATATCCAGCTGCGTTTCAATATTATCATTTTGCTGACTCAATGCGGCAGGAGAAGTGACTATGTTGCAGGCTCTGAACCAGTTCTGGAAGACGGGCATTTTTATTGTCAAGGGGTACAGAAGAATTGTAGCAGTCCCTGTGTGTGTGTTTACTTCAATATATTTGTTTCATTTGCCCGACTTCCCAATGCAAACCTATTTGCTACTTTAAAAGCAACTTTTTTTAATACTAAGAAAAGCAGAGTTACAATGTTTAAAAATGCATTAAATTAATAATTGTAATTGTTGCTGTTAGAAGACTTGATTCCTAACTTGAACTTTGGGTCTGCCTCCCAAAACTGGTCCTGCTGAGAAAGGAGAGAAATGCAATGCTAATAATATATAGTGGCTGGAATCCAGCAGCATAACTTAAGTTGCAGAAGGAGGTGCTTTTTTTAGAATTAAAAGTTTTCCAACCCCTTTCCGCCCCCGCCCCCCCCCCCAAAAAAGAGATTATTCCTTCGGATCCTTATAGTCTTGGGGATGTTGAAAAGGAATGAGGAACAGAGAAGGTTTAAATTTAGATAGTCCTGGAAGTTTTGGGGGCTTTGGACGGGGGAGAATGAGAAATTTTTAATTTCCCAAAAAGTCACATAGCACTCAGGTCTCAAAACTGCTGCCCTGCCAACAGCAATTGTCACAATTGTGTGAGACGATTAAAGAAGGGGATTGTTCAACCTCTGGTTTGGCCTCGCAACTGAGAAGGCCATTTCTGTGCATCCCCTGTAGACAGAGTCAGGCCCAAATCTAGGCTGAATACAGGAAAGCAGACATTACTTCAGACAGAACCAGAGCTTTAATATTAACCAGGTCTTTACTGATTGATTGATTTCTGGTATTAAGCTCTGTGACGCTTCAATATTAACCAGCACTTTGCACTGAAAGCCCAGAAATGAATCAGTCTCCAGTTGGCGTGGAAGTGAACTACTGTATAAGACCAGGCTCCGAATATCAAGCACTGAACCAAACTGTGGGATGTTGTGTTTTAATCTGGCCACAGCTTCTTAACACTTAGATGTTCTGTAATGGAACCCATTGCAGTATTCTGACATGGGTGCACTTGAGGTAGACATGATAGTGTCCCAAGCATTTTTTTAAAGAAGATATTGGCACTATCTTGTGAACCAGGATGGTACAAAAATCACCCAATTATCAGCTCAGCATCCAGAAGCTAAGATAGAGCACAGTGCAAAACTCTTACGTCACCAGCTAAGTTTGGGGGAAATTTGGTGAGTGGTTTGGGAGGCCAAACGTTTGGACACCATAACTTTAAACTTCACAAAACTTGGAGAAAGTTGAGAGGAGGGTCAGCAGAAGACTCTCTCAAGTGGCTAAGACACTGACTGCGAGGCAGAAGGTCAGCAGTTCGATTCCCGAGTACTGCAGGACGGAATGAGCTCCCGTCTTTGTCCCAGCTCCTGCCAACCTAGCAGTTTGAAAGCAAAACATTGCAAGTAAATAAACAGGGACCACTTAGAGGGAAGGTAACAGCGCTCCATGTGCTCCGGTGTCTAGCCATGCCTGCCACATGACCATGGAAACTCTGCAGAAGCAGACAACGCTGGCTCTCCGGCTTTGAAACAGAGATGAGCACTGAACCCTACAGCCGGATACGACTGGCTTTCGAGCAAGGGAAACCTTTACATGGTTTTGGGGCTGAATTTTGCTCCACCATCCAAACCAGTCATTGAATTTTCCTCCAACCAGCTGGTGGTAGCCAAAGACGTTTTCACAGCACTGTGTATCTAAGAATACTCTCAACTCAGTAAGATGATCCTTCAAAAGAAGGCATCCCCCTGAATGGCTTTCTCACAACCCAACAGCATCTTGATATTTAGCTTGTTCCCAACATGGAGTCTACAGTGACACCCAAGCATTTGGGTTCAGAAACCAACCATTGTCTCCCATGGATAATGACGGAATCAGTGACAACAAAGACTTGGTGTCATCTAGTTTGAAATTTGCTGGGGGTTCGTGCAGGTACTGAGCAAAATGGAACAGAAGATGGGAGTTTGAGGGATCCCAGAGATTAGTAGTAGGAAACATTTCTACCAGTCCCCGAAGAATAAAGTGGCCCAAGTTGTGATCCAGTCTGACCCAGTTATACTGCTTTGTAATAGAGTAGACCCTATTGCTAGTGACTCAACCAATCACCAGGTGGTGGTTAACTAACCTGACAACCCTGAGGACTAACAGCCTTGGGTGCCAAAGTCCACAGGGAAGGGTGATGGTCCCCAAGTGGATTAAGTGCCACTTGAATCCATCGTGATGGAGGGCAGCAGCATCATCCATCCTGGCCTGGGGGCTGAGGAGGACTTTGTGTGCCAAAAGGGCTCAGGACCAGAAAGTGACTCACAAACTGGATCAGTGGTAGGGGTGTCATTCTGCGATGTGGAAGGCAAATGGAAGGTCGCTGCATTATATTGTCCCCTGGACAATCTTCATGGCTGACAGCATGATGATAGAAGAAGAAGAAGAAGAAGAAGAAGAAGAAGAAGAGTAGTCACCTCACTGGTCAGGACCATAATTGACAGAGAGTAGGCCCAGATTCACCCCACGCCTCCTCTGTTTCTCATAACACCCCACATGGCGAAGATGGGATTGAGCTGGATAGGACGTTCTGTGAGCTGTAACCCCAAAATAGAACTTTTCCACTCCCTCCTCAACTCCACCTTCTGGAGCTTGCCCAATTAAGCTCAATTGATTAAGGGGAAGTATATACAGCAACCTGGTTGACAGGAGGAGGGGTGGGACAGACAGTTGTGACATATCTGAGAACAGAATTAGGGTTTTGCTGTTTCAGAAACATAATCCTCTTTTACATTTTCCCCAAATCTAAGAAGCATGGTGCAGTAGTCAGGGTCATAGAGCTGAAAGATAGGCATTGTTAATTGGCAGTAACTTGTGCTGAATTAGTTACACCCCACCCCTGAGGCTTCCCCCTTCCCTCTAAATATAGCTGTAGTCCTTCCTCACCACACAGTGTGGGATGGGCAATCCCAGAGCTGTTGATCCTTGCAACGTATCTCTGTTGTCATGCCAAGCATTTGAGCAAAGAATTTGGTTGGTATGGGTCCAGGTAGCTGCTTCCAGATTTTTTAACTGGAGGTGTGTCTCGTGGGCTCTTGTGAGGAGTACTTGCACTTCAAATTTTCCCCTTCTTTGGAGGTCCTGAAAGTACTCTACATTTGCTCCAAGACACCCTTTACTATTGCTAGTAAAGTCTCTCATCTCCATGTTGGCTTTTGGCTGCAACTTACGGTGACCCTGTGAGTTAGGTTGCCCATGCTTGAAAGCCAGTCATATCCAACTCTAGGGTTCAGTGATCATCTCTGTTTATAGCCAAAGAGCCAGCATTGTCTGCGTCTGCAGACATTTCCATGGACACATGGCAGGTATGCCTCAACACCAAAGTGCACAGAATGCTGTTTACCTTCTCACTGAAGTGGTCCCTATTTATCTACTTGCATTTTCTTGCTTTCAAATGGCTAGGTTGGCAGGAGCTGGGAGCTCACTCTGTCATGCAGTACCCAGGCCTAGTGTTGAAGATGCTGAACGTGATGATGGGAAGGTCGGCAGGTCGGCAGCTCAAGACCTGAGTGCTGCACAACAAAGTGAGCTCCTGTCGTCTGCCCCAGCTCCTGCCAACCTAGCACTTCGAAAGCAAGAAATTGCGAGTAGATAAATAGGTACCACTTTGATGGGAAGGTAAAAACAGTGTTCCGTGCATGTCTAGTCATGCCCGCCATGTGTCCGTGGAAACATCTGCAAACACAGACAGCACTGCCTCTTTGGCTATGAACACTAGAGATAAGTACTAAACTCTAGAGTTGGATACGACTGACTTTCGATCAAGGGCACCCTTGAACTATTTTATCATTTTCTTCTTGCCTTTAGCATTTTACCCTTCACACCTTCTTTCACCATCTTTCACAGCAGACATCCCCCCCCCCCCCAATAGTATTAAATCTTTGTAATTGGTCTCTATATCCTTGGCTTCTCCCTTCTGCTGAAAATGATGGATAAAGCTCTTTAGGGGACCCATAGGCTTTCTTATGCTCCACATACACATACACACACACCCCAGACACCCGGCATCCCAGAAAGCTGCTTGGCTGGCCGACAAGGTCAGAAGGCCCTCCTGGGCTTCCCTATCAGGCTCCTGGGATCAACAGCCAGTGAATTCCTACCTCGGTGAATCCTACGGCAAATGGACAGGCCAGCTGTCCCAGCCAGATAGGAGTAGCTGAAGGTCAGCCAGTCAAAACAGAAGGGGGGAGAGAAGAGAATCAGTCAACAGAGCAGGTTAAGAACCTGGGAAAGCCAAGCAGACTCTTGTTTGGAGGCACTGGCATGAAGAGCAGAAAGCCACAGAGGAGGTTTTTAAAGATACCAGTCCATATCCCATTTCTTCGGGGTCCAGGTTGGAGCAATTCTTCAGCGGAGGTGCTGGGTGGTCCCTAAACATGGCAGAAATTTCTTTCCAGGGTGGCAGGTAGTGCCAATTATGCCTCCTACATTACACGGAGTGACTACTTCTTTGTGTTTTGTTTCTGCTGTTCGCGTCTGAAGCAGAGTAGCATGGCTGCACCCTTGAAAAGTTCATTTTTCCTAAATATCCCCCAGCACAAACCCTCAGCACCATGTTGTGAGAAAAGCTTGAGTGGCTGAAAGTCATCTTCTTTCTTCTTCTTCTTCTTTCTTCTTCTTCTTCTTCTGCATCTAGGCCAGATGCGAAACTGCCAAAAGGACGGACCCTTTTGGTGAGCCCATTCTGCAGTCCCTTACATCTGACCTAATGTGAGAAACATGTAACACAATCTTCAAGGATGTTCTTTCTCTGCAAAACCGAGGGGAGGGGACTAACCAAACAAGAAGATCAGCCCATATGTGTTGCTACCCCCACTTGCTTATGGGATTTTACTGGGAATCCAAGGGTCAACATCTTCTTCCCACTTCTCTGGTTTTCTTACCGCAGAAAATCTTCTGATAAGAGAAAGACGCAAGAAGTTCACAGCATCTTTTGATCTTCAGTGCTGGAAAATCAGTCTGGGAACACCTAGAATTTGTCTCAACTTTACAAAGTACTATTTTATTTATTTATTTATTTATTTATTTATTTATTTATTTCCTCAACTCCTCCCCTCCCACAGTTTTCTTCCTCCTACTATTTTCTAAGTAAAAGGGAAAATACATCAATAGTTCTGATAGCACGCATCCCCCCAATTGTGTGCCGTTTGGTCATTGGATTGGATAAATGTCTCCACATTGGAGACCTTGCTCGAAAGCCAGTCGTATCTGACTCTAGGGTTCGGTGCTCATCTCTGTTTATAGACGAAGAGCCAGTGCCATCTGTGTCTGCAGACATTTCCATGGTAGACATGACTAGACACTGGAGTGCATGGAATGCTCTTTACCTTCCTACTGAAGTGGTGCCTATTTATCTACTTGCAATTTCTTGCATGTGAACTGCTGTGTTAACAGGAGCTGGGACAGAAACCAGAGCTCACTATGTAACGCAGCACATTTATTTATTTAGAGTTGTTTAGCCACCCCCTCACAGAGGCGACTCTGGACAGCTTACAACACAAGAAATACCCCCAACATAACACACTCCAACAACCCATACAGATAGATAAAACATCATAAAATCTCTGAAATCTAAAAATCTTAAAATCTCAAATCTAAAAATCTCAAATCTCTTGTCTCGAACTGCTGACCTGCTGACCTTTCAGTCCTCAAGTTCAGTGTCTTAATCACTAAGCCACCCCAGTCCTGAGTTGTTCATATTTCAATGAAGGAAGAGGAAGGGTGATAGCAGAGGTTAGTGGGTTACTGCAGCCTTCCACGTAAACTCCATGTAGACTAATGTGTACAGCTCCATGCACTAAGAGAGAAGGTTGGCAAGATGGGATGAACTGCAAAACCAAAGGACTCAAGGGGATGTGGTCCCTAAAAGAGGGATTCTCAATCTGCAGCCTGTGGGCCGGATGTGGCCCATGGCACCATTTCATGTGGGCCCCCACCGCCTCCACCACACGAGGAAGTGGAGGAAGGACAAAATGGCCATCCGGCCCCTGAAGCAGTCTGAGGGAGCGAGGCCCGTCCCCCAGCTTTAAAAGGTTGAGAACTCCTGCCCTAAACGTTGATTGCCCAAACTCTGGGCTGCTGAAACATTACTTGCATTCACTGCAGCACCCATGAGTCTTCTGTGAGAGACACTCAGGGGATTCCTGGTAGACAGTGTGAGACAGAAAAAGGATCCTCTCAAGGGATATGTTTTGGAAACAGTTTATCTTGATGTAGGAATCCAACCTCCTACATTGAAGGGTTGACTTCCCCTTGCCAGGAGTAGGTCAACGCTTGTCCCTCACCTTCTCCATCGGTCTGCAACCAGAGTGTGCATTTTCCACATTCCAGTGAAGTTCCACTCACATGAAGCAATGCCCCACTTTTTACCCCCTCCAGCTTTGAGGGTAAAGGTTGCTTCCTTGGGCAGAAGGAATCAGGGTCAGGGAGAGGGCTTGGTTTGGGATCAGGCTAATGTCCTTCTTCTTCTTCTTCTTCTACCATATCCAAATTTGAATATTGGCGAACCTCATGGCGATCAGCCACGAAGACTGTCCTGAGGATATAATGCAGTGGCCTTTCATCTACCTTCCGCATCGCAGCATGACACCCATGGTACCACTAATCCAGTTCCGTGAGTCACTTTCTGGTCCTGAGCCCTTTTGACACACAAAGTCCTCCTCAGCCCCAGGCCAGGATGGATGAAGCTGCTGCCCAAGATGGATTCAAGTGGGATTTAACTCACTTGGGAACAATCATCCTTCCCTTTGGACTTCACTCCTCAGGCTTGTCTCTTGGGAGATGTCAAATGGGCCCTTTTTTAAAAAGGCTTTTCCTAAATATGCCCTTTCTCGGCTTGATCTACCTCACAGGGTTAGGGTGTTGTGAGAGTAAAACTAGGAGGAGGAAGAGAAGACTTGCAGGTTGACTTGAGCTCATTGGTGGCTGCAGCAGCTGCAACTTGTATCCAAGAATGCATTTTTTCCCCCGAAGCAGGAAAAATGTTATTGGCATGAATTTTTTTAAGGTGGATCCCAGTTTGCCATGAAGTGACCCACACACTATGATCTCAGAGCCATTCCCTGCAGCACACACAAAATGAGTTGTGCAGAATTCAACACCGGGACTGCAATGGACTGCCACAGCTTTGAGGATATTAACATGGTGCATCTTCACAACCAGTCCATCTGGCATGGCCTCTTCCATCTCCATGACTATTGGGAATCAGAGTTCCTCCTCTGCTCATTTTGCCATTGGGCCCAATAGGATGGTTTCCAGTGGCATTTCCTCTGCTGAGGGGACCATCATCCCACCTAAAGGGGCTCATCCACCCCTTTGGCCCCTTTAGGGAGTAAGGTTAGCTAACCTCCACCTGACAGTCAGCGTTGACTCACTGGCTATACGGTCTGCTCCATTACCGTAGCGGGATGTCCGGCCAGACAATGGGCTCGTTGTAGAGAACGTGGGATAGAAATTGAGCCAACCTGAATTGTCTGAAAATGGGATTGCCAGTTCCATCTCAACCATCAAGTTTATGGGATCTTCTTAAACCAGTTGTGCATTCAACACTGGTGCAGTGAAAGAGTACTACATAGAAGAGCCATTGCGCTCCCTGCACCTGGGGCCATCATGTCATTTGACGACACACATAACTCCATGCTGACTCAATCTTTCCCACTGCCAGTTGGAAATGCATGAAGAGATGGTTGACGTCCTGATACTTGAAGATGAGACCTTATTCCTGGCCAGGGCTGCCTGGTGCGTGCCTGGCCATCCAGAGAAACACTGACCCTGCTGAGATTTCAGCCAGCACAGAGAGGCCTTTTGACCTCTTCTCATGTGTGAATGTCCATTTGCACAGTAAAGGACTTTTTCACTTGGCCAACTTCCTTCACAGGATAACCGAGGCAGTGAAGCAGAAGTAGTGGCAGATGGAAAGCAGCAACTGAGCTCACGTGTGGCTGAGGGCAACACAGATCAGAATCAGACCTCACAATAAGCTAAAGTTCATAATGAGCCATAATGGAAGGTATTGTGGTTTGCCCACATGAACAAGCCACAACACCTTCCTCAAGCTTGTGCATTTCTTTTCAGTCCCCTCTGCTCTTCTTTGACTGCAACTTAACAGAGCTCATCCATGTGTAGCTAAACTCCCCTGGGATTTGTTGACAATGGTCGGCTCTGAAATCCATGGTTTGAAGCCGGTTTGCTTCAAATAAACCTTTGTTAAGATTAACCAGAGTTTGTCGGCTTCTGACAAAACGGCAAGATGCGACTGACCAATGGTGGAATAGAATGCTCATATGTTCCCTAAAACTTAACTCAAGCTGGAGGGAGGCGCCTTGTGAGCATGTGTCCTGCTGTCCATCATTCCCTTCATGATAAACCATGGTCCATCATAATACCCAAACACGCCAAGTTACTAATAAACCAAATGAGCCGTCTAATGAGAAGTCACCTCGCGGTCAACTCTTAACGTTCTCAGTTCCAGGAAACACACTGGTCACACTTATCGGGCAGTGGTGTGAGGTGAGGACGTTGAGATTTGTCTCCAGGTATGCTCCAACTCCAATGTGGCAGGAAATTGCTCGTTTGATGGCGAGAGTTTGAATTTATTTTAATGGTGTGTTATAATACACAATCAGTAAGTTTTTAAAACATGGGACATGATTTTTTATTCAACTGGCCGGGACAATTTTTCTGACCTTGATTCCGGGACAGTCCCAGTTTTCTGAGACGTATGGCAACCCTATACTTTGCACATGTGAACAATGTTATATACAAGTTGCTGTTTGGAGCTAGATACATCAACAATTACCATTGTTTGCCAAACAAACTGATTTTGTTGCAGAAGAAAAACCTGCCATAGAAAAACAGAGTTAAAGAGAAATCTTCCTCACCTTTAGCAGAGGTCGCCGTCTCCCTGATGGAACACTTCTTTATTCATTTCCCCCATACCATTGGGGGGAAATCTTTATTTATTTGAATAATTTATCTCTTGCCATTGCACTTAGCTCAAGGCAGCCTTCAGCATCCAAAAGAACCATAAATCGTTGATGAGCAAGAATGAGGTAATTAACCATACAACTCTAGGCCTGCCTAGCCTGGAATAAGACCCAATGGAGTCAACTTTGATTTTACTCCCAAGGAGACTCGGGTGGGGTTGCTGTTTGAACCATGGAAGGGTCAGGAAAAGCAGGGAACATCGTAAAAATAGGTTTTGAATTGTACTCTTCATTTCTGGTTCTTGAAATATCTCCTCTTGGAAAGGGGAGAGGTAGAAGGTGGGCAGTTTAGAAAAGTTCCTTTTCCCCCTCCTTAAGAAAACAAAACCCATCTTCCTGAATGCCCAGGATATTGGATTTGTCATTTAAAAAGTAGCTTTTCCCCTGCTCTGAACAGGGCTTGGGAACTGCTTGTGTTAGGTGGTACACAAGAGCTGGATGAGCCAGTGCTGTCTGCATCTGCAAATGTTCCCATGGTCATGTGACAGGCACGACTAGATCTTGGAGTCCACAGAACACTGTTACCTTCCCCGCCCAAGTGGTACCTAATTTATCTACTTGCAATTTCTTGCTTTTGAACTGCTAGGTTGGCGGGAGCTTTGGCTGTAAACGGAGATGAGCACTGAACCCTAGAGTTGGATACAACTGGCTTTCGAGCAAAGGTGACTTTTACCTTTATATAAAAGCAGTCAACCTGTGTTTGAGATCTGGCTATTTGTTCCCTAATTTTTTTCTCTCTCTCTCTTGCCCACAAACCTTCCCCTACCCTACAGTCTGTACTTTCTTCTGTGCTTGTGACCAGGCCATGCAAAAAAAAAAAAGTTTTGCTTTTTTTTTTTGCTCCCTTAGTGGTTAAGATGCTGAACTTGATGACTGGAAGGTCAGCAGGTTCAAGAGCCGAGTGCTGCGTGACAGAGTGATCTTCTGTCTCTGTCCCAGCTCCTGCCAACCTAGCCTTTTGAAAGCAAGAAATTGCAAGCAGATAAACAGGTTCCACTTGGGTGGAAGGTAAACAGCATTCGGTGTCTAGTCATGCCTGCCACGTGTCCATGGAAACATCTGCAGATGCTGACAGGGCGGGCTCTTTGGCTGTAAACGGAGATGTGTGCCGCACCCTAGAGTTGGATATGACTGGCTTTTGAGCACGGGCGTCCTTTACATGTACCTTTTTGGTCCCTTTCATACTGCCGGCTTTTTATTTCCATGCAACCTCAAACAACTGTCTGGATCGCTGCCCTATTAGATCTTGGAAAGTATGTACATGCCAACTGCAACTGGCACCAAGGCTGGGCTGGAAAGGCATGCATAGTGTGGGGTCCGAGCTGCGGACTGACCAGGCTGCAAACCTTCCCTCCTGAGCTTCTTGGGCCTGTGCCACCTGGGGTGGGCATGAGCTAGGATTAGCAACTGGCATCCTGCCAGTCACATGGGCTCATTCTTTACAGGAATGCCCTCCTGCTGGCAATCTTTCCCAGCTAAACTCCCCTGCACCTTCTTCTGCGGGTAGCCAGTAGCTAGGATTCTGTGGATCAGCTTTACCCACTTATGGGTCTGCCCCCTGTGACCCTGGGTGTCACCCTGCCAGTCCTTGGCTGGGATGAACTGCCTTCGGTTTAGGGCAGGGGGTTCCCAAACCTTTCAAGCCAGGGACCGGGTCAAGCTCTCTCAGTCAGCTTTGAGGGCTGGGCAGCAATTTTGCCCCAACAGCTTCCAAGGGGCAGCCTTTTTGTTTCTTGAAAGCCCTTGGAGGGGTGGGGAGACACATGAAATAGCACTGTGGGCCAGATTCGGCCCACAGGCTTTAGGTTAGGAATGCCTGGTTTAGGATTTGTGTTGTGGAGAGCGGCAGGAGGGAGTAAAGGAGGGAAGGTGTAGTAACCTGAGCCATCTGAACTTTTGGACCATTGGCAGAAGGCGGGCAGTAGAAAAGAGGGCGCTGAAATGCCAGTGGTCTGATGATGTAGCTGTCATTTATAGGGGTTTTTTCTGTAGCTTCGTGGGTCATTGTGCAAGGTGGCCATTTGTGCAACCTGTGAGAAAACACACACACACACACACACACACACACACACACACACACACACACACACACACACACACACACACACACACACACACACACACACACACACACACACTGTATGTCATGAGCAGGCTTGGGCCAAAGGAAATCAAGAGGAAGTGCTTTCTATATGCAAGAGCAGCCATGCAGCGTGACCATATTTTCTGCCCAGAGATATCAGTGATCACAATCACCTGGACTGCCAGATCAAATCACTCTATCCTGAAGGCATTCAACCCTGTCTGCTCCTTGGAAGAACAGATGCTGAAGCTGAAATACTTTGGCCACCAAATGAGAAGAGAGGACTCACTGGAGAAGACCCTGATGCTGGGAAAAATCGAAGGCAGAAGGGAAAGGGGGCAGCAGAGGATGAGATGGCTAGACGGCATTGTTGATGCAGTGGGCATAGATCTGGGTGGACTACAGAGGATGGCGGATCACAGAAGAGCCTGATGTGCTGTGGTCCATGCGACCTCTGTGAGTTATTTATTATTATTTTTATTTATTTCAATTTTTATGCCACCCACTCAGGTAAAAACCCGACTGAGGGTGGCGTACGACCATAAAAAATACATAAAAACAAGTTAAAACCCCAACTACCCATTATCCACCCACCCACCCTCCTTCCACTTCCACTTGCTATGTTATCGTGTGATCAAGCTATCTTGCTATGGTAATTGAGTAGACCCTACTGTCAGTGACTCAATGCCAAGTGTCAGGCAGTGGTTAACTAACCTGACAACCCTGAGGACTAACGGCCTTGGGTGCCGAAGTCCACAAGGAAGGGTGATGCTCCCCAAGCGAATTAAACCCCACTTGAATCCATCTTGATGAAGGGCAGCAGCTTCATCCATCCTGGCCTGGGGGCTGAGGAGGACTTTGTGTGCCAAATGGGCTTAGGACCAGAAAGTAACTCTTGGAACTGGATCAGTGGTACAGATGTCACACTGCGATGTGGAAGGCAGATGAAAGGCTACTGCATTATATTCTCAGGACAGTCTTCATGCCTGATCGCCATGAGGCTTGCCAATATTCGGATTTGGATACAGCAGCAGCAGAAGAAGGATCTATGTGCCCCATGCATGTGGGTTCTTATTCATGTGCGGACAGACCTTGAGACCCACCCAAAGCACACACACACCCTCCATGAAGGGAGGAAGAGCTGCCTGGGATCATATATCTCCTCCCTTCCAACCGGGCCTGTCAACAATCGCTAGCAGCCGCCTGAGTCAGAACAGAGACTCCTGTTGAATGAATGGGGTTGGGTGATGAAGTGTCCATCAATCCTGGCCACAACACCAGCTTCCAGCCCTGCCTGGCCCTTCAACCACATTCCTCAACCTCACAGTGCCTGGTGCTTTTTGGGACGGAATTGGTCAACTACCGGAGTCGGGGATTCCCCTGCAAGTCTGAAAACCTGAGCTGTTCCATCAAGAGATGTTTGAAATGCAGAGAATGTAGAAGACTATGTTGTTGCTTTTTTTAGTCCAATAGATAATTTGTTCTCCCCAAAAAAGATGAAAACTAGGGGATTATTATTATTATTATTATTATTATTATTATTATTATTATTATTATTATTATTATTATTATTATTATTATTATTATTATTATTATTATTATTATTATTATTATTAACCAAAGAGCCAGCGCTGTCTGCATCTGCAGATGTTTCCATGGACGTGTGGCAGGCATGAATAGAAACTGGGGTGCATGGAATGTTGTTTACCTTCCCACTGAAGTGGTACCTATTTATCTACAGTACTTGCTTTCAAACTGATAGGATGGCAGAAGCTGGGACAGAGATGGAATCTCACTCCATCGTGTAGCCCTTTGGTCTCGAACTGCCGACCTGCCAACCTTCCAGTCATCAAGTTCAGTGTTTTCTTAACCACTAAGCCACTACAGTCCCATGTGGAAAACAGTTCCCCAAAAACCATCAGTGTATTTGAAGCGCGGCAGTCCAGAAAAAAAATAACTTTTCCAGGGTTCAGATGCAAATCAACTTTGTCGAGATCTTCGTGTTCCCAATTTCCTGATGCTTTTTGGAACGGAGAAAACTGACACCAAAGGGGGAATTAACCTGATAAAGGTTTCTCTTTTTTCCCTTCGTGCCATGCAGTGAACAGGTTCCAAACTAGCAGATTCAATAAGGAGAGATCAACTTTCATTACTCCAACCGGCCTGTCCCAAAGTACAAAGGATCCATCAGCTGGGGCCCTACCTGGCCTCCTTGAACAATCTTGCGGAGTTGTTTACTGAAGGATTGTGCAAGGAAAGAAGATATGGGGAAATTAGACTGTCTAGCAAAGAGCAGCTCCTTCTAAAAGTACTGCAATTTTTTTTTAAAAAGCAGCCGTTGTTTGCTGTTTTGAAATGTCTACCCGAAAATATGCAATACATTTCATTTTATCTATATATCTATCATAGATAGATAGACACACACACACACACACACACACACACACTTAAACAATAAGTGTTAGAGAAAGTTGGACTGTTGTAAACCAGCCATTATCTGAAATGGAATTCTTCAAAAGGTATCATCGGTGCTACTGAGTGCATCTCAGAAGTTTTAGAAAGATGAATCAGAATATTTTGGTTCTGTTGCAGTGTGATTCGTAGCCTCGACTATGGTTGAAATTGTGGCAAGTGCTTGCATTTTGGCATGTGGCTTGACTTGGAAATCCAGTGTCCATGCTGGCGATGTGGTTGACACTCCGATCCAACCCACAACCTCCCTTCTTTCCTTCCCTCCTGTGATCCCACCGCTGCTATGATAACAGAGTAGACCAGTGGTGGTGAACCTATGGCACGTGTGGCACTTAAAGCCTTCTCTGTGGGCACTCATGTGGTTGCCCCAGCACAGAGTTTACCCCACCCCTTTGCCCAGCAGCCCAATGGGAACGCTTTCTCCCTCTCCCAGCACAGAATTCACCCCGCCCAGCAGCCCAATGGGAGAGTTTCCTCCCTCCCCTGTTGCCATGTTGGCACTTTGCAATAAATAAGTGTGGTTGGGGTTGCAGTTTGGGCACTTGGTTTCTAAAAGGTTCACCATCTCTGGAGTAGACCCTACTGTCAGTGACTCAATGTCAAGTGTCAGGTGGTGGTTAACTAACCTGACCACCCTGAGGACTAACGGGTGCTGAAGTCCACAGGGAAGGGTGATGGTCCCCAAGTGGATTAAATTCCACTTGGATCCATCTTGATGGAGGGCAGCAGCTTCATCCATCCTGGCTTGGGGCCGAGGAAGACTTTGTGTGCCAAAAGGGCTCAGGACCAGAAAGTGATTCACAGAACTGGATCAGTGGTATAGGTGTCATGCTACAATGCGCTAGGTAGACGAAAGGCCACTGCATTATACTCTCAGGACAGTCAACATGGCTAATCGCCAATATTCAGATTTGGATATGGCAGAAGAAGAAAATAGATGAGAATAGTGCTATAGTACCATAGCACCATATCTAGAAGAAAGACCTAGTTGAAAGGTGATAAAGTATTTTAATGCCATTCTCATATGTTAAATTAATGCTTGAGACTTGCTTCCTTTTGTTAAAGTAAAGGTAAAGGTCTTCCTTGCCTGCATCTGCAGACCTAGAGGCCGGAGTGTATGGACCACTGTTACCTTTCCCCACTGAAGCGATACCTATTTATCTTCTTGCAATTTCTTGCAACCTGCTGACCTTCCACTTCTCAAGTTCAGCATCTTAACCACTAAGCCACTGTTACTCATCAGTAAATCTAGACTCGGCACACCTGTCACAGGTAGCAAGATGTAAACCTTTCCCTACCTCGGGGAGTTTCTTCCCTAAATTGATGCATCTCCCATTTGTGGAGGGTGGAAAGAAATACAACACCTTGTCGTTTGACATGTGGGATTCGTTGGTGCCACTTTTCTTTGGCAGAGCGAAAATCAAAAGGGACTTTTTGAAGCATTTTCGTCGGAAGTCCCTTTCTCCTTTGCTTCCTGTGAGATCATGGAATGTCCTTAAAAACGTTCTAACTGATGGGGAGCAAAGGCTCCAACATGGAACCGCGCCAGTTGGAACCAGTTTTAACCTTTTCAAAGGAGTGCAGAAAACACGGTTTTCCTAGAAGCAAACTTGTTTTCCTGTTTCCTTGTTTCCTCTGCTACTTTCTAAGCGGAGGTTGTTGGTCAGGATCAAAGAGAAACCGAGCAGTGATTTGCGTTCTGTGGCAAACAACTTTGGGGAAAACAGGGGTTGCCTTCCCCAAATAGTTTGAGATGTGTGTGTGTTTGCAAAAGGTGTGGGTCTGCCCTTCAAAGATGCCAAGTCAGTTCCCCCTCGCCTTCAAGCTCTCGCTAAAGTAAATCGATGGACGGAAGCCAGGAATTCTCATCTAGATGCTTTGAATCTGCTCTCTGTGGAGCTGTTGAGAGGGGAAGATTTCACACATTGATCCGAGAGAACTAGACGTAGATTTTGCTGAGTGTCCAGTTTATTACTTTTGTTTCACACACACACACACACACACAACTTCGTCTTCTGCCATATCCGAATCCGAGTATTGGCGATCATCAAGGTGATCATGGTCTGACTGCATCGTTTTCCTCTATGGGCTATTAATCCACTTGGTCCCCAAGTGGATTAAATTCCACTTGGATCCATCTTGATGGAGGGCAGCAGCTTCATCCATCCTGGCTTGGGGCTGAGGAAGACTTTGGGTGTAAAAAGGGCTCAGGCCCAGAAAGTGATTCACAGAACTGGATCAGTGGTATAGGTGTCATGCTACAATGCGCTAGGTAGATGAAAGGCTAGGTAGACGAAACCGATCGCGTCTTTCCCCCCCTTTCTGGAAAAGACATTTCTCATTTCTTGCATAAGCTCTTCCTATTGCTTCCTCCTCCTTCTTTTGCCATATCCAAATCCAGATCAGCCATGATGACCGTCCTGAGAATATAATGCAGTGGCCTTTCATCTGCCTTCTGCATCGCAGCGTGACCCCCGTACCACGGATCCAGTTCTGCGAGTCGCTTTCTAGTCCTGGCACGCAAAGTCCTCATCGGCCCCAGGCCAGGATTGATGAAGCTGCTGCCCTCCATAAAGAGGGGTACAAGTGGGATTTAATCTATTTGGGGACCATTACCCTTCCCTATGGACTTTACCATCCAAGGTTTCTAGTCCTCAGGGTTGTCAGGTTAGATAACTGCAACCTGATGATCAATGTTCAGCCACTGACAGTATGGTCTACTCTGTTACCATAGCAGGATAACCTGGCCAGACACACTCTCTCTCTCTCTCTCACACACACACACACACAAATATTTCTTAGCTGGCAGTTTATGATTAATTTTTGAGATTAAACAACAATATTTATACGAGACGGTGCATTTTTCTCTCCTGTTTAGGTAAAATTCTATCCTAACCTCCTGGAAGGCAGTGCCAGCCTCCGGCTGGGATATTCTGACATGAAACCCTCTGCCTCCCTCTCCCCAAACAGCTGAGTTTGGGAACTGAAAGGTTTCTTCTTCTTTTTTAAAATAATTTTTATTAATTTTAAAATTGAGAAGTTAAATGGAGTCTTCAAGACAGGATGGAGATTTTGCAGCCACCTATCTACCTTTGTGATGAGGTGGCTTAGTGGTTAAGACATTGAACTTGACGACCGGAAGGTCAGCAGGTCAGGAGTTCAAGACCCAAGTACTGTATGATGGAGTCAGTTCCCATCATCTGTCCCAACTCCTGCCAACCTAGCAGTTCAAAAGCAAGAAATTGCAAGTAGATAAATAGGTACTGGGGGACGGTGGTGGTTCAAGTGGTTAAGACGCTGGACTCGCTGACTGGAAGGTCGGAGTTCGAGAGCCATGTACTGCATGATGGTTTGAGTGCCCATCTCTGTCCCAGCTCCTGCCAACCTAGCAGTTCGAAAAGCAAGAAATTGCAAGTAGATAAATAGGGACCACTTTGGTGGGAAGGGAAACAGCATTCTGTGCACTCCAGTGTTGAGGTATGCCTGCCACATGTCCATGGAAGCATCTGCAGCAGTGAGAAATGATGAGAGTTGTTCTCTCCCATCTCTTCTCAAGGGACATATTTCCACATGCCCTGTCTCAGAGACAAACCAGTGGTACCCCACATGTTGGGAAGCAGGTAACCGCCCCTTGGTTATCAATCATGCTCATGATTGTAACAGAACTAGGTGAGTTTGCTGCTGCCCGGTGGATCTTTGTTTTCGCTGATAAGGGGAAATGTAACTTCCTACTAACGTACTGTGGTTGGCAGAGGAAGATTTGAGCAAAAAGGACAATGCGGATATTGTTGCCAAACTTCCTGTGATCAAAGGAATGCCCCTTGTTTTCAGAATGCCCTGGTTTTGTCAACATCCCGTGTTCTCACTCGAGTTGCTCTCAGAACCATCCTCCCAGGCAGAGGTGCCCAAGCTATGGCCTGTGGGCTGGATCCAGCCCCCAACACCAATTCGTCCAGCCTGTGCCATCCTCGTTGCTTCCAGAAGCGGAAGTAAAATGCACCTGGGCTAGATGCATTGGTGTCAGGGGCCAGATCCGACCCACAGGCCATAGTCTGGACACCCCTGGTTTAAGCAGAGACAATGGCAGCTTAAAATCTATCTCATCCTGTTGCAAAACAGATTGCAAGACGTGTTTTACTTCTGCTTTCAGTGGGAGGAACCACGTGACCGGCCCACTGAACCACATGACTGGCCCACTGAACCACATGACCGGCCCATGGCCCAAAACATTTGGGCACCCCTGCTCCAGAGGGAAAGAAAAGGGGCAAGAAATGGTGTTTTTACTGGAGCAAAGAGCATATGCAAGGTTTTCAGTCACACAGAGCTCTTCATCAGGTGGCCGTTGGTGTGCGGGATCGCAAGATCCATAGGGTTCTTAACCGAGCAGAACCGAAAACCATAGCTCAGCTACAAACTGGTCACTTGTGCAAAACTCAGCCAGCATGGTACAGACTAGCATTGCTGGCCTTAACCCAAAAAAGAATTATTCACACAGGCAGCACATCAAGAATTGGAAACAGTGGAGACTTTGGGGTATTTGTTGGACTACAAATCCCATCAGCCACGACTCATCTTTGGTAAGCATACTGGGAAGTGCAGCCTTTTACAGACCACACCCTGCTATTAGCATTTCAGCACCATTTGTATGAGGTGCTCTGCTGGCACAGGAAATCTGCCATTGTTTCATACTTCTTCTTGCATGGACTTCCTTACCTTCGCTTGCTTCCTGTTTGACTTTATGAAGGCTGGGTGCCTCCTGGGGAAGGACTAATCAAAATGTCCCGTGGGGTTATTTTGTCCTCCCTTCTGTTACAGACACCATTTCGTTTCGTTTCCGTGGAAATCAAAAAGACTAAAGCACTAGGAAAAACCCGCGGCAAAGTGGGATATTGCGTGCTTTTCGATTGTCGGCTGCAACTCATATCCGAGAATGCATTTCCCTCCCGTGAAACGGGGAAAGTGCCACTGGTGTGAATTTGTTTAAGGTGGATCCTAGCTTACCATGAAGTGACCCACACACTATGATCATGGAGCCATCTCCTGCAGCACACATGAAATGAGACATGCAGGATATAGCACCGGGACTGCAATGGACTGCCACAGCCTTGAGGATACTAACAAGGTGCGCCTTCACAGCCAGTCCATCTGGCATGGCCTCTTCCAGCTCCATGGCCTTTGGGAAATGGAGTTCCTCCTCCGTTCATTTTGCCGTTGGGCCCCACATGATGGTTTCCAGTGGCATTTCCTCCACTGAGGGGGACCATCGCCCCACCTAAAAGGGCTCATCAGCCTATAGCTGTTGGCCCCTTTAGGAAGTCATGTTATTTACCACCGCCCAACACTCAGTGTTGAGTGGCTGGCTGTATGGTCTAGGCGCAGTGATGGGCAGTCTTGGCCCTCCAGCTGTTCTTGAACTTCAATTCCCAGAAGCCCTGACCAGCGGGAGTGTTGACTTAGGCTTCTGGGAATTGAAGTCCAAGAACAGCTGGAGGGCCAAGACTGCCCATCACTGGTCTAGGGTAGCTTTTGAATAACGACGGCCCAATCTACACACCTCTAGCTATAAATACAAGGTGACGAGGGGACCCAAGACTTCTTCTTTTGTGTCCAGGTCAGACTTGAAACTGCCAAAACAAAGCCACTTTCTTGGCTTTGTCATTGGCCAAACTTTAATCCTCATTGATACAAGATTCCAGTGGCAATTGGCAAACCAGCAAATGAGCCAGATTCCACATCTCTCCACATTCACATGGTGTGCTGCTGTCCGCCAGCAGTCCCCACTTGAGCATGTTGGTCTTGCATTTAGGGATGCCAACCCCAAGCTTATTCAAGGGCCTCCAAGCTGGTAAAATTTGGTGAATGGTGAGGGCTGTTACAGGATTAAAAATCTCTTCACTATGCATCCATGATCTCAGATGTAGACCTGGGAGATTCTCTCTGGCCAGGTTATACTGCTATAGAGTAGACCCTACTGCCAGCAACTCAACATCAACCAGGCAGCAGTTAACTAACCTGAAAAGACAGAAACTAACAGCCTTGGGTGGCAAATTGCACAGGGAAGGGTGAAGGTCCCCAAGTGGGTTCAATTCTGCTTAGGACATCAGGATCTTAAATTAGCAAATCTCACCCTCTTGGTTAGGCTCTTGCCTTGATCATGCATGGTATATTTGCCACAAATGTAACAAAAATTTGTCCAGTTTATTAACACACCTGCACCTAACACATCTTTGGTTCAAAACAGACTCACTATGGCCTAGCACTATCCAATAAGATTGTTTCCCACTAGAGACAAGCCCTTGGTCCATCTCGCCTTATATACAGTACCTATTTCTGACGTCAGCTCACTAACTAGCCTAGGCTTGCCCAGCCACTGGTGGAACATGCATGCCACCAGGGGACGTGATTCAGCTGAGGCGGCAGCAGGCTCAGTGGTAGCTGCAACTGTTATAATGTTCCCATGTAAAAGTACATTACCCAATTACCATTTGAACAGCTATAGCAATGCCTTAAAATCTGTACGTGACAGGCAGGTTTTGAGTTCAGATTTGGAATTGGCACACTCGATAGCATGTAAGTCACATGTGTTGTTCCCAGTAGCAAAATCGTTGTTGTGCAGTGTTTTCAGAACTGTTAAAAAGCAAATAAATAAATAAATTTAAATTTTAAAAATCCCGCCTTATTTTAGGAAGGTTTCAACACAACAGCTGTTGTCAAGTTCTTTCAAGCCTCTAATAAATTCTGCATTGCATACTTTGTGATTGTTGTTGAGGTAGATATGCTATTGACTTAAAACTGTTTAAAGGTAAAAGTAAAGGTTTCCCTTGCTCGAAAGCCAGTCGTATCCGGCTCTAGGATGCAGTGCTCATCTCTGTTTCTAAGCCGAAAAGCCAGTGCAGTCTGCTTCTGCAGACGTTTCCATGGTCATGTGACAGGCATGACTAGACACTGGAGTGCACGGAATGCTGTTACCTTCCCACCGAAGTGGTCCCTATTTCTCTACTTGCAATTTCTTGCTTTCGAACTGCTAGGTTGACAGGAGCTGGGACGAAGACAGGAGCTCATTTCCGTCCTGCAGTACTCGGGAATTGAACTGCTGACCTTCCGCTTCCCAGTCAGCGTCTTAGCCACTTGAGCCACTGCAGTCCCTGTTCAGTGGCAGGAAATAAACAATCTCTCCTATGGTACTTAACAGCACCTTGAAGAAGGAGTGATGTAGACACACACACACCCATTTCTTTGCTATTATTTGACACAGGTCTGCAACCCTATGCCAAATAAAAGCAAAGAAAATGGTGTGTGTGTGTGTGAGAGAGAGAGCGCAACAACAATACCATCAATTGTGCAAGGGAATTAGTGAGGGTTCATGTCTTTTTCCTATGGGATGATTGTCATTTGTGTCCGAAGTCATCAGATCATGCTTCCGGAGTGGAAGATCTGCATTTGTTCAACATCTTGGCAAACAATCAATATTGTGCATGAGATGATTAGCCTGTATCGTGTTGTTCAGTAACATTTTTCCCCCCAGCTTTGAAAAGTTGATCTGATGATAGACAATGTTACTAGCATTCAGTTTATCTGATCGATATTGTTACAGTACTAGGATTTCCCCAAGAAACAATGTTTGCATTTGCCTTTAATATAAAATAAAATTTGTTTTTGGATTTCATCCCCCATTCCTTATGGAGTTTTTGTTAAAAGAGGAGTTTGGATGATGGTGGACTATTTGGTTCAGCCGAATGGGTGTGGAAATCCTAGGAAGGGTCTGAGATTCAGGGTCTAAGTTAGAAGGAAGAAGAGTTTCAGTATTTTTATGCATGACGTACAGTGGAAGTACAATCCAGACTAAGCTCATGGTACACTAAGCTGTTGTTATCTCAACGTTACTGTGTGGCTGTGCAACATGGACCCTCTACCGCCAAGACATCAAGAAGCTCGAGTGCTTTCGCCAACAGAAGTTAAGGTCCATCTTCAACATCAAGTGGGATGACTATGTCACCAACATTGCAGGCCTCGAGAAGGCACATGCAAACAGCATTGATGCTTCCATCATAGGCCATTGTCTTAGATAAATAGGGCATGTCCACCATACGGATGGTTCCAGGCTTTCTTGTCAAATTCTTTATGGGGAACTTAGCTCCGGTACAAGCGCTTGCAGAGCTCCTTTGAAGCGTTATAAGGACCAGGTGAAACAAACCATGAAGATGTCAGGTATAAACCCACAAACTTGGGAAGCAGCGGCCATAGATCGCCCACTTTGGCACCAAACCATCTCTGCTGCTACCGATCACTTTGAAGGGGAACGCCGCAGACATGAGGAAGCTAAGCCACAAACATGAAAGCTTCATCAAACTCGACTATGCCCTCCACCATCTGTGTAGTGTGTGTGGTTGCATGTTCCATGCCACGATCGGTTTATTGAATCACCAGAGGCACATCCATCAACTGAGAAAGTGACTTCCAGGGAAAATGTGTGCTCGGATACGAGTAGCAGCCGACGACAACAGCAGTGGAAGAGTGAATGCACATAGCAATCTTATGTGTTAGCATTTGCATTAATATTTTATTTTAATGTTTTAAAGACTATATATGTTGAGTTACCATAAGTTGACTCCTCAATGCGGTGGATATCCTACTTTGGTTAATAAATATATATTGGCCATTGTTCTCATTTAGTTTGAAAAAGGCATATGAATTAGATAGATAGATCTTTATTGTCATTGTCCTTCACAGAACAATTACTGTATTCTTTAGCATCCAGTTTTGCTCCATCACTATTTTTTTAAAAAATATAGGTAAAGGCCTCCCTTGCTCGAAAGCGTCGTATCCAACTCTAGGGTCTGGTGCTCATCTCTGTATACAGTCAAAGACCCATGTTGTCTGTGTCTGCAGATGTTTCCATGGTCAAACAGCTAGGTTGGCAGGAGCTGGGGCAGACAACAGCAGCATTCAGGTCTCGAAGTGCTGACCTGCCAACCTTCCAGTCATCATGTTCATCATCTTAACCACTAAGCCACCACAGCCCATTCTATAAGTAGCAAGGTCTCCTTTGCTCAAAAGCCAGTCGTAGGTTTGCAATACTCGTTTTACAGATAGACAAAATAGCCCTGCAGAACCAGAGAGGGTTACAGTGGCAAAGCAGATACAGCCAGCCATTCCCCAATTATTATTTTTTTAAAAAAGGGATGTGAAAAATTTCTGCGACCAAGTGGGCATGGGATGAGAGCGACACTGGGTGGTAGCAAACCAGAATGCACCATCACAGACAAAAAAAAATCTATTCAGGAAACGATATGCACTCCCAGAGTTTCCCCCTCTCTTCCTGGAGGGCTCTTAACCACCGCCTGGCAGGAAAGAATTCAACAGGTGTGACTTCCTCTTCTCTTCTACCACCATGAAGACGGGGAGAGGAGAAAGGACATGCTCCTGTTTTCCCTCGATGTCCCTGACACAGAGTGGCAATAAATACACATTTTATTATTTGCTACATTTGTACCTGAAGGGCCTCAGTGGCTTAGTGGTTAAGACACTGAGCTTGAAGACTGGAAGTTTGGCAGGTCAGCAGTTCACGACTCAAACACCACATGGTGGAGTGAACTCCTGTCTCTGTCCCAGCTCCTGTCAACCTACCAGTTCGAGAGCAAAAAAATGCAAGTAGATAAATAGGTACCGCTTCAGCAGGAAAGGTAACAGTGTTCCATGCACTATTCAGCCTGTCAGATGACTATGGAAACATCTTCAGATGCAGACAACCATGGCTCTTTGACTGTAAACGGAGATGAGCACGGAACCCTAGAGTCGGATATGACTGGCTTTCGAGCAAGGACAACCCTTACCTTTACCTTTACCTATAGCAATATCATCATGTGCTATCAAGTCAGTTCAGACTTATGGTGACCTTTTCCAGGGTTTTCTAGATAGAGAGTACTCAGAAGTGGATTTCCCATCCCCTTCCTCTGGGGGCGCCCTCTGGGGACAGTGCAGCATGCTCAAGGCCACATAGGCTGACTCTTCATCCAGGAGGCACCATGGGGGATCAAACTGCCAGCCAGCTGCATATTGTTGTTGTTTATGCGCCGTCAAGTCATCTCTGACCTATGACGACCCAATGAAATGAGATCTCCAGAATGTCTTGTCCTCAGCAGCCCTGCAAAGCTCTTGCCAACTCAAGCCTGGGGTTTCCATCATGGAGTCAATCCACCTCACATGTGGTCTTCCTCTTTTCCTGCTGCCTTCCACCTTTCCCAGCATTAGTCTATTTTCCAGCGTCTTGCCTTTCATCTCATGATGTGACCAAAATAGGACCGTCTCAATTTTGTCATTTTTTTGCCTCCAGAGACAGTTCAGGCTTGGTTTGCTCCAGGACCCACTTGCTAATCTTTCTGGCTTCTTCTTTGTCTTCTCCATTCCTGTCCCGATCAAGCCCTGGACTGCCAAAACGAAGCCACTTTCTTGGCTTTGTCATTGGCCAAACTTAAGTCCTCATCGGCGCATGTTTCTGGCAGTAATTGCCAGACCAGTAAATGAGCTGGATTCTGTCTCTCTCCACAATCACATGCAAGACCAGCATATTGGTCTTGCAGTTAGGGACTCTGACCCTCAGCCTATTCGGGGTTCTCAAAGTTGTTGGGGGACCCTGGTAATAATTTTGTGTCAGATATTACTCTGTGTTGAAAGGATGTTTAGGGGACACCCGAATAAGGCTCCATTCTTATCCTCAAGTGCAACTCTCAGGTATTGAAACCCGACCTTCCAGTCTCTAGCTAAGCATCTTAACCACTAAGCCACCAGGAGAACCTTGGTAAAAATCTGTGAATGGTGAGGTACTGTTACAGGATTAAAATCCCCTTCAGAAAGCATTTATAATCTTAGATGTAGACTTGGAAGATCATATCCAGCTATGTTATCCTGCCATGGCGATAGAATAGACCAGGGGTTCCCAATCTTTTTAAGCCTGGGGCTGGTTCATGCACTCTCAGTCAGCTTTGAGGGCCAGATGGCCATTTTGCCCTGCCTGCACACTGGGGGATGGCCATTTTGTCCCAACAGCTTCAAAGGGGTGGGCATTTTGTTTCTCAAATGCCCTTGGAGAGGTGGGGAGCACATAAAATGGCACTGTGGGTCAGATCCGGCTCACAGGGCTTAGCTTGGGAGCCCGTGGAGAAGACCATACTGCAGGTAACTCAACGCCAATTGTCAGGCAGTGGTTAACTCCAAGTGAAGTAGGGGAGGTTGAGTTCCTCAGCCACAACCTCCTTTAATGTTGTTCCTTGTCCATTGAGCTCCTTCTTCCACCGTCTCATTCGTCTTTCTGGCATTCCACAGATCTCTCCTCCAGCATCTTATTTTAAATGAATAATTCCACCACCACCACCTTTCTTTACTGTCCACCTCTGGCATCCATCCACGGTGTTCGGGAACACAGCAGTGTGAATGAGCTTGGTCTCTGATCTCCAGTGAACAGCCTTACACACCGCTAGATGGTGTTGATGCTCACAAAATTGACAAAAAAAGGGGGTGTGTCTGTGGGAAATCCAGCCGGGGACAACAAGGTCTAAGTGAAGCAGCTGTTGAGGCCAATTCTAACCTTTCTGCAACGGAGCCAGTAGATTCCTGAGCAGATCGAAATAATCGGTTGCCACTTCAGTCCACAAGTGGAGAAGAGCAATTTGGATGAGCTTCCCAATCAAGAAGAAACCAGTTCATTGCACATCTGAGCTATACCCAGTGATGGGCTCAAAAAATAATAATTGCTGGCACGCTGTGGGCGTGGTATGGTGGGCATGGCCAGTGGGAAAGCCCTGCATTGCACCCGAATTAGGACTACTTTATTTCCAAACTTGGATGGGTGGTGCCAGACAGAATTTCTGCTACCGGTTCTGGCGAACTAGTGTGAACCTGATGCCCACCACTGGCTATACCCCTTTCTCCTGGAAATCCAGCTCACCTGGGAAAGGAGCGCAACTCATTTTCCTGTTGGGTTAGTTTTCTTCTTGCCAGGATTCTGGGATGGGCGAGAATAGGTAAAGGTAAAGGTCACCCTTGCTTGAAAGCCAGTCGTATCTGACTCTAGGGCTCAGTGTTCATCTTAGTTCACAGCCAAAGAGCCCATGCAGATGTCTGCAGATGTTTCTGTGGACATGTGGCAGGCATGACTAGACAACGGAGAGCATGGAACACTGTTACTTTCCCCACCGAAGTGGCACCTATTTATCTACTTGCAATTTCTTGCTTTCGAACCGCTAGGTTGGAAGGAGCAGGGACAGAGACGGAAGCTCACTCTGTCGTGCAGCGCTCAGGTCTTGAACTGCCGACCTTCCAGTTGTCACGTTCAGCGTCTTATCCGTTAAGCCACCGCCGTCCCTTATTGGGACTGGGATTTGAAAACAGCATTCCCCACCACGTTACACAAGACTTTCTCATGCCAACCATTTTGCTAGATGGGCTCTTCCTCTTACTTGTGTGTGTGTGTGCGCGTGTGGCTTTCAGTGTTAGGTTGTTGAGATCGCACCTGTAACCAAGGCTTCTCGGAATATCTCCAAAACAAACAAACAAACAAACAGGAAGACAGATGACAATCAGGGTTTTAAATATTAGAAAAATCCAAGTTGGCTGGGAATCTGACCAGCAAAGCCACAGGAGAGCTGAAAACTCGTACAAACACGGTTCCTTAGAAAATGTGCACATGGACAGGACAGCCCACTGGGCCAGGAGGAAAGGATTTAAAAGAGCATCTTTAAAGGATGCACAAACGGCAAGCTAAAACATTTTGCCTTCTCTCTAGGCGGTTCACAAGTCAGGTAGCATTTTGCCCCCAATATGCCGGGTACGCATCGCCCTCGGAAGGATGAAAAGGTTGAGTCAACCTTGTCTCGCTCAGGATCGAACTCACAACCTTTTAGCCGCAGTACAGCAGTTTTACCCCTGTGCCTGCCCATCCTTGGGGGTGGGGTGGGGGATAGAAGCAAAAAAAACCCCTCCAACTTGGGGGGTTTCTCAAAGGTGGCGCCAACGGCAGTCTACAAACCCCGACACGCGTGTTCTCGTCTCGTGTGAATGCCTCAGTCAAGAGGGACGGGAGGGAGCCCTGGGCGGGAGGGTGGGCGTGGCGTTGCTCTTCCCCGCCCCCTCTGGAGGCGGTGCCAAAAGCTCGCTGGGTAGTTGCGAGAGGAGCAACGCGGGTAGGTAGTATCGCAGGAGGGCTGGGCAGAGTGCCTGAACCAGCCGGAAAAAAGGGGGGCAAAGCCGGAGTAGCCCCTCGCCAGCCCCTTGGAGTCGCCTTCGGGACCCGATCTGCTGTTCGGACCCTGACCCGCCCCATGGGCAAGCCTCGGGTTTCGTGCGCTTTCGCGTGTCTCTTCTGCTGCCTACTCTCCGGTAAGCCTCCGGGATCTCGTACACACACACACACACACACAAGCTGGCGAGGAGCGATCGGGGTCCTGCGATCCCCCCAGCCCGCCTTCTTGCCCCCCTTTATCACCCCGATTGCCCCCCTCCTCCCATCCCTTACCTTGAGAATCCTGAAACTCCGCCGTTGATTCGGTTTTGGAACTGCGGGAGGGACTTTTTGGGTAGCCCCACTCACTCCCCGCCGTCTCCTCTTCCCACCCCACCCTCTAATTTGGGTTACTGCCCCTCTTTTGATTCCAAACCCCCCCCTCCCACCCCTAATTCGAATTGACTCCCCTTCCAATTCGAATTCCCGCCCTCTAATCCTCCCATCGCACCTTGATTTATGTTTCTGCCCCCTCTTCTTCTTCTTTTTTTTTTTTTGTATTCCTCGCCCCCCGGATTCCTCCCCTCCCAACCCCCTAATTCGAATTGACTCCCCTCCCAATTCCAATCCCCGCCGTCCCCCCAACCTTCTGATCTGGGTTTCTGTCCCTCCTGTTTGTTTGTTTTTTAATTCCTCTCCCCGTGGATGCCAATCCCTCCCACCCAACCCCCTAATTCGAATTGACTCCTCCTCCAATTCGAATTCCCCCCTCCCTTTCTGCCCTTTGCAGACCTCGACCTGTCCTAAGGGTTGGATAAAGTTTCTCTCCCCACCCCCTCCCGACCAAGATGGCGAGAGAACCTGTTTCTCTGGCTGGCCGCCCTGCGAAAGGCGGGGTAGAGGAGGAGGAGGAAGGATGCTTCTTAACACTTTCTTACCTGCCCGGGCTGGGTGGGGCAGCACAAGTGGGGCTGAGGCCCCCCTCTATCCTCCTTAAGGGTCTACCAGATGTGAGCGATCCTCCCTCTTTTACCCTCCCCTCCGACCCCAGGAATCCGAAGAATTTTAACCAAGGGAGATGGAGAGAGCTAGGATCGATCCATCTCCTCCCCAAGCTGGACCCCTGCCTTTCTTGATCTCCCTTCTTGAAGACCCATCCGGTTTTTGGAAGGGCAGCCAAGGCTGCTGGGAGTCACCCCAATCCGAATCTAGAGAAGGGGACCTCCCTGTGCGCTTTGAAACTGGCGCGAGCCTTTTCCTCGTGCACCCCAGTTCCAGACAGCTGGACCATGGCTGGGCTTGGAAAGGATCGATCTGTCTAAGCTGGTTTAAAAAAAAAAAAAGGGATGATGATATCAGATGCTTCTCTGAATAGGTCTCATCCTGTCAATAGTAATAAGGCACCAGTTCCTTGTGGTATGTACACAGATGTCGGGCACATAAACGGTTCCAGCACATGAGCCAGACTATAGATTGTATGCAGACTGCGGTTCAGCGTTTGTGATCCAATATAACGCAGAGGAAAATATCCAGATTCCAGATTCGATCCTTGCAAATCCCTCCTTCTATCCACCACTGCTGAAGTCACATACCTTCCTCCCCTCCCACATACTATATAAGCTACCAGTTCAGATCTGTGGATTTTCATGTTTTAGCCCGCAGCCCTTCTTGGGAGATTTGATCCTGTGTTTTTGCTACCCCACTGGAAGAATTCCTCTTTTTTTGCCGAATCCGTCCTCTTTCTCTCCCTTCCCTTCTGGACTGAGTGTGTTCAGAGTGGTTGCTAGGCAAGGGTCTCCGCTCGTCTTTCTAAGCCTGGTGTCTTGCAGAACATCTTCCCAAGAAATGAAGGCCAGCTCCATTTTTTAGAAAGGAAGGGCCAGCGATGTTCGGCACATCTAAGCTGTGCCAAAAAGTCCATTTTCTTGACTCCGAATCCTTTCTAAGAGCAGTGGTTGAGATGTTGCTAAGAGGCTGGCTTCCTGGCTACGACAAGATGGTGGGCTCTCATCCTGGCCTCTCCTTCCCCAAATGCTCTGGTTCGTAGAACCAGGTTTGCTTTGGAAAGTAAAGTTCCTGCCCTCACCTGTTGAGGTTTTGTAGTAGCCACTTAGCAGTCTCTCTGGAGCAGATGCTTTGGATGCTTCGGATTTAGAAGATCTCATGTTCAAATCCAATCCATGTCCTCTCCGCAGTGGCTCAGTGGTTAAGAAGCTCGCCTCGTTAGCTGGAAGGCCGACAAGTTGGTAGTTCGAGACCCGGGAACTGCATGCCGGTTTGAGCGCCCGTCTCTGTCCCAGCTCCTGCCAACCTAGCAGTTCGAATGCAAGAAATTGCAAGGAGATCAATAGGGACCACTTTGGTGGGGAAATGATCTTGGGGACATGAAAGTAGCCTCATTCGGGTGTCCTCTGAGCAGAGTTTCTCCAGCAAAAACCCTTTCAATCCAGAATGATTCCTGACATGGAATTATTATTATGCAGTCAGCCAGTCAATCAATCAATCAAAATATCAGGGATCAGAAAGGTCATTTTTCTGCCAGAGATACTGGAGAGGTATCTCTGGCAGATATCTCTGGAGACTGGGCTTTGGTGTTCAAGTGGCTGCATTGCTATAACACATCTTCAGAGGGTTGATTTCCATGCCTTCTTTCAATGTGGATGTGTTTGTTGTGGAAAGCCTTGAGCTTTGTAGAGAGTCACAAAACTACGCAGAATTTGGGGGGCGTTTCTATGGGCATACCACGAGTTTAAGATGGCGAGATGCATGTTAGCTGGTCCTCCTTGTTACCCCAAGAGATAGGGCTCAGGGCTTCCTGTGCATTGAAGAGAAAATGAAATAAGAGTTATGCAATTAGATACAGGTATATCCAGGGGGATTTCTTTGTGGTAGGACTTTTTCCTTACTGAAGAACCATGGAAGGGGTTGGTTCAAAATAGTTTGACAACTGCCGTGATGCACTTAAGTATCAGTCTTTAGGAGCCATCCCAGTTGAAATGGATAAGAAGATAAAAAGCATTTTGCAAAGAAAATTATTTGGATGTATAGCAATAGCAATTACACATATATACATTTATATATGGGACTGTGGTGGTTCAGAGGTTAGGAGGCTGAACTTGATGACTGGAAGGTCAGCTATTTGAGACCCGAGTGCTGCATGACAGAGATACCTCCCATCTCTGTCCCAGCTCCTGCCAACCTAGCAGTTCAAAAGCAAGACGTTGCAAGTCGATAAAGAGGTACCACTTTGGCGGGAAGGTAACAGCGTTCTGTCCACTCCAGTGTCTAGTCGTGCCTGCCACATGACCATGGTAATATTTGCAGACAGCGCTGGCTCTTTGGCTGTAAATGCAGATGAGCACTGCCCCCTAGAGTTGAATATGACTGGCTTTCAAGTAAGGGACACTTGTATACCACCCAATAGGGCTTAGTGCCCTCTCTGGGCAGTTCATAAATTAATTATAATCTTGCCCCCCAACATGCTGTGTGGTCATTTTACCGACCTTGGAAGGATGGAAGGTTGAGTTAACCTTGAGCCCTGTCAGGATCTAAGTCACAACAGCCATTTGACCATGTTTCCTCAACCTAAGATGAACGCTCCATTCCAGATCTCCATTTTTGGGAAGAGATAGTACCATTTTACCATGGGTGATTCTCTGCCCTCTCTATCTCTAGCCACTCAGACAGGACATGTTGTGGTAGCAGAATGTTTCACCTGACAAGAACGGCTTTCTTCTGCAATGCACGGCTGCAGCAGGCATGCCACAATGCAGCATGGGTGGTTTCTATAGGAACGTGGGAAGCTCATGCGCGGCACTGGGGCTGTGTTCTCACACTAGGTTGAGGACTGGGTTCCTGGATGGGAGCAGGTTCCCTCCAGCAGACAGAAATCACTGGCCCTCCCAGTACAAGTTGACGATTACCTGTTCATATATGGTAATTGTTTTATTGTGGATCACCCAGACATGCCTCTCTCGAACTTTGAAGTGCTGTTAATCACCTTTCTTTTCCAGAGATCTTTGAACCATGGCAGGATTTGCTGTCTGAGCATTCTTAGTCGCTGCCAACATGCAGAAAGTCTGAAGTCATGGTGGTTGTGTTCTTTTGCTCCCATTTGAGGCCGTGGAGAAAGTTGTGTTTTGTTTGTCCATTGTAAGTTGACGAACTTGCTGCTCACCTTAAAACAATAACCTTCGCTTGACACGCTGATCCCTTTGGGAAAACATTGGCCTGTTGGCCACACCCTCCCTCGTTCATATAAATAGAGACGTCTCTAAAAGTCATTTCTGTTTATTTCATCTGTATGTACTGGAAGCCTTCGATGTCAGTAGTTTAGATGAACGGCTGCGGAGCCAGAGGATGGGAGCTCGATTCCCTACTGTGCCTCCTAGGACAGGGATGGCCAACCTTGGCACTCCAGGTGTTCTTGGACTTCAATTCCCAGAAGCCCAAGTCAACAACCTGCTGATTGGTCTTCTGAGAATTGAAGTTCAAGAACATCTGGAGTACCAAGGTTGACCATCACTGTCCTAGGACCGTGATGGTGATCCTTGGCACTCCAGATGTTCTTGGACTTCAATTCCCAGAAGCCCCCGTGAATCCACACGAATGGGTTTACTGCAATTCATCCGGCCCATGCCGCCCTCATTGCTCCTGAAAGCGGAAGTAAAATGCACCCGTACGGAGGAAGGGTTAACCCAGAAGAGCCTTAACTGTATGGGCGCATTTTACTTCCGCTTCCAGGAGCGACGAGGGCGGTGTGGGCCGGATGAATCGCAGTAAACCCATTCATGTGGATTCACAGGGGCTTCTGGGAATTGAAGTCCAAGAACATGTGGAGTGCCAAGGTTCGTCATCGCGGTCCTTGGAGATGAACTCAGCCTATATAACCTTGGGTAAACTGTACCAATCCCAGGGCAACCCTGGAAGAAGGGAATGGGAACCACTTCTGTGTATTCTCTAAAAAAAAAAACCTCAGAAGTGTCACCGTAAGTCAGAACCGACTTGACAGGACACAATTATTATTATTACAGTTCAATGGACATTGGCAATAACTCCGTAGATTAGTGTTTTCCTGCAGATGTGTGCCTCTTTCCGACTAACTCACTGCTAATTGTTCACAACACGGCAAGCTTTCAAATCTGCTTCAGTTACTTACTGACCTACTCAGTAAACAAGGTTGAAATCTTGCAGACTGTGACTTCGTTTCACTCCCTATTTGCCAACTCCTTGTTGTTTTAGATTTAGAACAAACTCTACATGCTGTGAAAATAAGTAAGCTATTAAGTTTAGGCAGAACTCTTTGCCTTTCTGTTGATGAGGGTTGTGTTGGCATGAACCAGTCCAGTAGCATCAGCTGCTAGGCCTGCAGTGACAAGATTACATGGCTATTACTCTTCCTAGTACAGTATGTGGGGAACAGGGAGGAGCTTTCCCTTTCTTTATGCCAGAGGTGATCCTCATGGCGATCAAAGGGTCGGCCAGAGGGACTGCAGTGGCTTAGTGGTTAAGATGCTGGATTTGATGATTGGAAGGTTGGCAGGTCAGCAGTTTAAGACCTGAGTGCTGCATGATGGAGCGAGCATCCGTCTCTGTCCCAGCGCCTTTCAACCTAGTAATTCGAAAGCAAAAAATTGCATGTAGATAAATAGGTACCGCTTTGACAGTGTTCCATGTGCTCTGGTGTCTGGTCATGCCTGCCACACGAGCACAAAAATTTCTGCAGATGCAGACAGCACTGGTTCTTTGGTTGTAAAAGGAGATGAACACCACCCCATAGAGTTGGATATGATTGGCTTTCGAACAAGGGCAACCTTTACCTTTTCCTAATATAGGACCATTTCTGTTTATGTCTTGATGTAATCTTTGATCTCTCCCACCTCATGTAAACCTTGACATAACAAAATATGGGATTGGCCTATATCAAGGATTTATCAAAAAGTCTTTGTGCTGATATTATATTCCCCAATATACAGCATACCAATAGCTGCATAAATGTTCCAATGTAGGCATGTAGATCAAACACCATCTTTTGTTTCTAAGCATTAAACTGGTGCAGTTATTTGGGAAACTTATTGTTTACATTTATATCCTACTAGCCGATTACCCGGCCTTGCTCAGGTGTTTTTTCTTTAAAGGAAGTAAGGAGGCTGTGGTGCGTATGCGCAGTATTGTTGTTTCATTGCGGTGTGCGTGCGCAGTACTGCTGTTCCGTTGCTGTTTCTCCTGTCGGTGGGGCTGTTCCCTTTGCATCCCAAATGGGTTTTGGGACCCCCACAGTGCTGATCTCGCATGCCCAAGGTATGTATGTGCCAAATTTCAGCGACATTGGTCCAGGGGTGTGGGTTCCTTTAGAGCACATACAAACCCACACCTCTGTTTTATAGATGTAGATTTTCCTTCCAGTGAGTTCAAGGTGGCAAACGAACCTTTCCTATCCCTTTTTTCCTTCACACCAACTTTATGAGGTAGACCTAACTGAGAGTGTATGCTTCGCCTTAAGACATCCAGTGTGCTCCATGGCTTAATAGAGATCTAAACCAGGGGTTCCCCATGAGCCGAATCTGGCCCACGGTGCCATTTCATGTGGCCCCCATCGTGCAGGTAGGGCAAAATGGCCACCCGCTCCTCGAAGCTGACTGAGAGAGCATGAACTGGCCCCTGGCTTGAAAAGGTTGGGAACCCCTGAACTAAACCCAGGTCTTCTGAAGCTTAGCTCATCTCTCTATTTGTTCCTAAAGGCTGCAACTAGAATATGCGATTTGAGGCGTGGAGTGAGGACAGGAGAAGTATCTTTCTAGAGACTAAAAGACCGCTTTATGCAGTCCATTTCCCCCTCATATAGGTAAAGGTAAAGGTTTCCCTTGCTCGAAAGTCAGTCGTATCCAACTCTAGGGTGCAGTGCTCATCTCTGTTTCAAAGCCGAAGAGCCAGCGTTGTCTGCTTCTGCAGACGTTTCCATGGTCATGTGGCAGGCATGACTAGACACCGCAGCGCACGGAACGCTGTTACCTTCCCACCGAAGTGGTCCCTATTTATCTACTTGCAATTTCTTGCTTTCGAACTGCTAGGTTGGCAGAAGCTGGGACAAAGACGGGAGCTCATTCCGTCCTGCAGTACTCGGGGATCGAACTGCTGACCTTCCGCCTCCCAGTCAGCGTCTTAGCCACTTGAGCCACTGCTATATAATATAGGCAAAAAAACAACCCCTTTCTTTGCTGGCAGGTTTTTAATATTTAAACTGCTGCTGACAAAGGAATTTTAAAAGGAGAATCTTTTCTCTCTCTCTCTCTCTTTTATTTTAAAAAATGCGTTTGCAACTTGTTTTCTCAGGATTTTAGCTCGTGCTTTTTAATAATTAACGCGCCTAAGTGTCTTCTTAATAATCTGATTTATATATCTGTGGTGGTTTTTAACACGTTGGCATTTTTTGCATCCCTTGCAAAGCCGCCTCAAGTTCCTCCCTGGGGAAGAAGGCAGGGTAAAAAAAAAAAAACACACACACACAACAACAACAATCAAATAAATAAATAAAATAAAATAATAGTTTGCTGTAAGTGAGCTTGGATGCCTGCTACTCAGGCTGGGGAAGTGAGACAGGTGTTGTTGGTGGCTTTGTCAATAAATGTAGGTCAAGGCCTGAAGTCACCTAGAAAGTTGGTTTGGTGCAGCGCACGAAGTACGAAAAAGAACTGAAGGTTGCATGGGAGTCACAAAGGCCCCAGGGGTTGCCTTGGCAACCGCCATGAGGCGGCAGAGAAATGCAGCCTCTCCTGTTTGGATTGGAAATATTTGCCTGGCCCACACCGCTAATCTTTAACCCGTGTTTCCCAAACTTTGTTTTTTGGACTTCAATTCCCAGAAGCCTAAGTCAATTCCCCAATAGAGTTGAATTTTCCCGGAAGAGTAGCCATGTTAGCCATGCATTGCGCATAATGCGCAATGCAGGGATGGAGGAATCACAGTATGGGTTCAAAATTGCTGGGAGAAACATCAACAACTTGAGATACGCAGACGATACCACCCTAATGGCAGAAAGTGAGGAAGACCTAAAGAAGCTCCTGGTTAGGTTGAAAGAAGAGAGCGCAAAAGCTGGCTTGAGACTCAACATCAAGAATACCAAGATAATGGCAACAGGCCACATCAACCCCTGGAAAATAGATGGGGAAGAAGTAGAAGCAGTGGCAGACTTTACTTTCTTAGGATCCAAGATCATTGCAGATGGGGATTGCAGCCATGAAATAAAAAGGCGACTGATTCTTGGGAGGCAAGCGATGAGAAACCTGGGGAACATAGTGAAAAGCAGAGACATCACATTGCAAACCAAAATTCGCATAGTCAAAGCAATAGTATTCCCTGTGGTAATGTATGGTTGTGAGAGCTGGATCATTAGGAAAGCTGAACACAGAAGAATAAATGCCTTTGAAATGTGGGGTTGGAAGAGAGTATTGAGAGTCCCCTGGACAGCGAGGAGAACAAATTGGTCAATCTTCGAAGAAATCAACCCTGGCTGCTCATTCGAAGGTGAAATAGTAAAGATGGAGATGAAGTACTTTGGACATCAAATGAGAAGAGAGGATTCACTTGAGAAAGCCTTGATGCTGGGAAAGGTGGAGGGCAAAAGAAGAAGGGGTAGCCAAAAAGTAGATGGCTAGATGGTATTGTAGACACAATGGGCACAGAGCTGGGCGGGTTGAGGTGGATGGTGGAGGACAGAAGGTGCCTGGAGGACAATGGTCCATAGGGTTGCAAAGGGTCAGAATTGATTGTGTTACTGAACAACAACAGCCATGTTAGTCCATATTTCAAGCATATCAGAGAGTAAATGTCATTGACTGCAAATCGTTATGAAGCATGACCTGCCTGCTAGAAGAGATTTGAGATGCTTAAAGTCACAGACTGGGAAGCCTTGGGAGGATTACGTTTTCCAGATACCCCCCTCCCCAGACAAAATGGCCAAGTTGGGAAGGGTGTGTGGAAACGATTGATTTGAAAAAGCAACTCATGTAATAGCTACCCATGGGGATGCCTATCCGAGTGATGGCAAACCCTGGCACTCCAGATGTTCTTGGACTTCATTTCCCAGAAGCCCTGATCAGTAGGAGTGCTGACTTGGGTTTCTGGCAATTGAAGTCCAAGAACACCTGGAGTGCCAAGGTTCACCACCACTGACCTATCCTATAATATCCACTAGTGTCCTTGTCAGCTGTGACTTGTAACCGAGAACGCATTTTCCCCTGAAGCAGGAAAAATGCTATTGGCGTGAATTTGTTTAAGGTGGGTCCCAGCTTGCAATGAAGTGACCCACACACGATGATCACGGAGCCATCTCCTGCGGCACATATGAAATGAGACATGCAGGATTTGACACCGGGACTGCAATGGATTGCTGCAGCCTTGAGGATATGGACAAGGTGCGCCTTCATAGCCAGTCCATCTGGCATGGCCTCTTCCACCTCCATGACCGTTGGGAATCAGAAAGTGGTTCTTCCGTCACTCATTTTGCTGTTGGGCTCAATATGGTGGATTCCAGTGGCATTTCCTCCGCTGAGGAGACCACCACCCCATCTAAAGGGGCTCATCTACCCATAGCCGTTGGCCCCTTTGGGGAGTCAGGTTAATTAACCACTACCTGAAACTTGGCCGTACGGTCTACTCCATTACCGTAGCGGGATGTCCGGCCAGACAGATAGAGAGTAAACAAAACAAAAAACATTGTAGTCCTTTAAATACAAACTTCTGTATTTTAATGCTAGCTTTCATGGAGCACAGCCCCTGCGTCAGGCAGAAGAGTGGAACTTCATGACCTCAGTTTATACACATCATGTACAGAGTGATTGGTTAGCATAGTCCCCAAAGCACTAATCAGCCAATGTATTCGCTTAGGCTTCTGGGAATCACTGCTCTGGACGTTGTTCGGGTGACAGTTCCCATCCTACTTCCCCACTGCTCATGTGGTGTGAGTCAGATAGACATAGAAGTCTGGAGACCTTTGACGGGCCGTTCAGTCCAATTGCAGAAGAACCTGTTTTCCTTGGCTTGGGTTCAGTGGAAAGAGAAATATTTTGTAAGGTAGTAGAGGAGCGGCCTGCTGTTGTTCCTTCAAAGGGCTCTTTTGCATGGTTGCTCTCCAGCAAGAGTTAGTTTTTCTCATAAATTAAGAGAAGAACATCAAGGAGGGAGTTTTGAGTCAGAGGGGAGTTGATAGTTTTGTGCGGTCAGAGAAAGTTGTTCACCAAAGTTACGCTTTTTTAAAAAAATTCTGAACAACAGGGAGATTCACTGACAGATGGAGAGCAAATTCCTGAATCTTCTCCCATGCTCCTTTTAAACATCAACAGTGACCTTTAAAAGAAACTTTTAAGGGAATATATTCCCCTGCGTTTTATCCTCAAGCCCTCCATCCAAACTAATGTGATTCTGCTAAACCAGGGGATTTAGTCTGCCCATGCTCATAGGCACATGGGCTTACGATGCCACAAGTTATAAGAACAGATGTTGGTCGTCTCGTTGACTGCTCAAGGAGCCCGGCCTTTCCAGATGCGAAACTTCTTCCAGATTTGTGGGACAATTACATGGCAATTGGTAGTACAGTACTTGCTATAGAAATAAGCGGTGCTGTACTCCATACATGTGTATAAACTGCTCTTCATTTTAAAATATTTCTAGAGCTTCATGCAGTGGATATCCAGGTGTTTTCTGGGGGTGGGGTTTGGGGGAAGAAGGGAAGGAATGATAATTAAACTAGAAACCGTGTCTAAAGAAGTGGTACCTATTTATCTACTTGCAATTTCTTGCTTTCAAACTGCTAGGTTGGCAGGAGCTGGGGCAGAGACAGGAGCTCCCTCCAAACTGCAGTACTCGGGAATCGAACTCCTGACCTCCCGCCTTCCAGTCAGCGTCTTAGCCACTTGAGCCACTGAAGTCCCTGGTTATCTGGGTAGTACTTGGAAATTACTCACTGTGCTCTCCGTTCCTCATTTCCCTTCGCATTGAGAGTTACAAAGCTTGTTTTGTTTCAAGCAGAGCTAGTTTTTGTGTCTTCAGACTAGAAACTTGATGTCTTTTGCAGCCTTGGCTTGCTTAAAAAGCTGCAGCAGAAGCCAGCAGAACAAGGATCTTTTTCTGTTTAACAGATATCACTCCCACCACTAGAAAGCTGAAATATTTCCTTGAACTTCTGCACCAAGGACAATTTGGAGTAGCCAGCAGGTATTAATTCTCTTTTAATCAGTCGCTTTCTGCTTCTGAGAGAGACAAAGGGCTCAGAAGCTGTCAAAGGGAAGAAAATGCAAATTCTTCCCAGAAATGTCTTCCTTCCTTTCTTTTTGACAAAAGAGTCATCTGTCCCATAACTGGGATGGAGGAAAGTGCAAAACCAGATTCCTGGTTGCTATAATTTATTTTTTCATTTCTTTTTCTCTTGAGGGGTGGCTTCTCTTAACAGTACCAGCCACCTATTCCTGCCTCTTTCCGGGATGCTATTTGCGGCAAAGAATCATACCTGTCAACCGCGGCGCCGTCTAATCCAGGACCTGTGCAGAATGGGTCTGTGTAGGTCGCCTTCCACGCATGCGTGGAAGGGTACATCGCTTGCATAGCCTTCTACACAGGCGGCATAGCCTTCCTTGCATGCGTGGAAGGGGGCTAAGCAAACGTAGCACCCTTCCACACATGCATAGAAGGCAACTTGCACAGAAGGGCTGCACAGTACCTCCTTCCCCCCGCTGCCAAATTACGGGGTTTTGGCAGCGTGGGTCGGGAAATGGCACAAATCGGCGCCGAATTACGGGGTAATCCCGGCCAAATCGGGATGGTTGACAGGTATGCAAAGAATATATACTTCCTCCCCTACCTTGAAAGCAAGACACCTGTTTGATCCATGAGCCAATGTCTGAACTTGAAATGTTGAATAGCGTTCAAGGAAGATGCCGCATTTCTAGGATCAGAGAACTTGGCACTGATGTAGAGGAGATGTGACCCCAAAGCATAGCTTAGGTCAGATAACACATAATAGAAACCTCCAGCCTATCTTTCCTGAACCTTTAGGGCAACGTTTGAAGGGAATACATTAAAGCTAATGATGCCTTTTCTTCTGGACTTGTCAACGCCTCCGTCAACTGGGTTGGATTGCTCTGCTTTTGTTCCCTTCTTAATTGTGTCAAATTAAAATGTTGGAACAACGAGTGCCAATCTCCATTTTGCTTATATATATGTAAAGTCACAGAAGGGAGGGGTACTCTTAATGGCAAGTTGGCATGCACCCGATGCATAAACACGCCCAAATGCACTCGCAGAAAGATGCAAGATAGAAATACAGAACGTGGGACTGGTAGAATCATCTTCCCAAAAGATTCTCGTCTATGGAATAGGCTGGTGATGAGCTCATTCACAAACCCTCTGCCCTTCCTCAAAATATGCCTGAATGGGATTCCCACCCACCCCCATCCTTTATCTTCCCATCCCCCCATGCTTTCACTTCCCCTCCCTCCTTCCCTCCCTCTCTCACTGCCCAAGAGCCAAGATTCATCATTAGCATGAGAAAAACCAACTATAAGCCATGCCCAGGAGGGAGGCGGTAAGGGCAGGATTAACCCTCTCCTACCCTGGCTAGGGACTGCAGTGGTTCAAGTGGTTAAGGCGTTGACTGGGAGGCGGAAGGTCAGCAGTTCGAGACCCAAGGACTGCGTGACGGAGTGAGCCCCCATCTCTGTCCCAGTTCCTGCCAACCAAGCAGCTCGAAAGCAAGAAATTGCAAGTAGATAGATAGGTAACCCTTCGATGGGAAGGTAAACGGCATTCCGTGTATTGCTGTCCACTTTCCAGCAGCCCAAAGCATCCCTGGGTCTTTGTATCTTCAGATTTCCCCCATGCTTCTGCCTCCTTTCCTTCTTCTACTTTTTCTCTCATGGCCGAAACTATGTCGGTCGGGTTCATCTCATTTCCTATGAGCCACAATCTCCCGGCAGGCTTTCTTGTGTTTCTACTTGACTGTGCGTGGAGTCGGAGGTGACTTTGCTTGCGTGTTTGTGAGCATTCATGGGATTTAATGAGACAGCTTTCTCTTTAGTCTTTCTGCAGCTAGCGCTCCGGGGCTTCGTACAGTCATCCACCTTTGAAAAATCGGCAGGAACTTCTCTGCGGTGGAGCTAAGATTGCATGGGGAATCGTGAACTTACTCCATCAGTGATTTCATCTGATGCAGAGGAAGCTGCCTTATAATAAATCAGAATTCCTGCCAATGTCACACATTCCCTTTCCTGGTTACTCACCCACATCATAGCAGCACCAAATGCTAGTGGTTTTTATCTCAGTCAGCAGCAGGTCTTTTGTAAGACTAATGGGTCTTACCTGCCGAAATCCCAAACTTTCCCCTCCCTCCAGGATAGGTTGTGTTGCAACAGGAATAATGCATCGCAAAACATTTATCCCTACTTATTGAATGGTTGGACTCGGGTGGCTTAGTGAAGGCGCTGAACTTGACAACTGGAAGGTTGGCAGGTCAGCAGTCTGAGGCCTGAGTGCTGCATGACGGGGTGCGCTCCCATTGCTGTCCCTGCTCCTGACAACCTAGCAGTTCAAAAGCAAGAAATTGCAAGTAGATAAATGGGCATCACTTCAATGGAAAGGTAAAGGTAGTGTTCCCTGCGCTCCGGTGTCTAGTCATGTCTCCTACTTGACCACAGAAATGTCTGCACCCTAGAGACAGACATAACTGGCTTTTGGGAGACCTTTATCTCTAGTTCATGAAGACCTCTGTAGCTCAGAACAGTATGTTATTTCGGGAATTTTTATTATTAGTTAAAAGAATATGGGCAGTGTCTGGCCAGGTTATCCTGCTATGGTAATAGAGTAGACCATACTGCCAGTGATTCAACACCAATGATCAGGCGACGGTTAACTAACCTGACCACCCTGAGGATGAATGGTCTTGGGTTGCGAAGTCCACAGGGAAGGGTGATGGTCCCCCAAGTGGATTAAATCCCACTTGAATCCATCTTCATGGAGTGAAGCAGCTCCATCAATACTGGTTTGGAGTCAGTGAGGACTTTGTGTGCCAAATTGGCTCAGGACCAGAAAGTGACTCGTGGAACTGGATCATTGGTACTATGGGTGTCATGCTGCGATGCGGAAGGCAGATGAAAAGCCACTGCATTATATTCTCAGGACAATCTTCATGGCTGATCGCCATGTTGTTGTTCAGTTGCATAGTTGAGTCCGACCCTTTGATCGCCATGAGGATCACCTAGATTCAGATTTGGATATGGAAGAGAATATGGTCTTTACAAGAAATACAGAGTCATGCAGGATAAATCAATCCCTGTTTATGCCTATCATCTGTGTATCCATAGGGACCTTTATTTGGCTAGATTCTCCCCACATATTCCCACTTATACCTCCCTGTGCTAATAGCAGTGGATTCTGACAAACCCATTTTATCAATCTGATTCTGGGAACCAGGCTTACTTCTTTCGTTTCCCCATTACTATGGCAACCGGGAACTTCACGTAGTCCTCATCCTTTACTTTCCTCTGCAGCAGACAAGCTCCTTATACAGATTGCAGTGGGAGCGGTGGTGGTGAGGCAGACGTCCTACGAGGCATCCCAGTACATCCCCAGTTTGGGGCAAAGGAAATTGGGTGCAGCCTCTGACTCTCCGAATAGTGAGATGTTATGTATTCCTAGTGGGGCTATATGGATTCGAAGCATGGGCATCGACTAAAGCATCTGTAAAGAGGATCGAAGCTTTTGAAATTTGGATCTACAGATGGCTGCGAAGGATGTCATGGGTTGACCCTGTGACTAATGTAGAAGTATTGCACCGGATGGATAAAGGACAAGAACACTTGAAGATCATTAAGCAAAGAAAGCTCCAATGCCTTGGCTATATCATGAGGAACAACATAAAGCATAGAATACTTCAACTAGCTCTGCAAGGAAAGATCCTTGGGAAGAAGGCCCTGGAGGTAGATGGACTTCATGGTTGAAGAACCTGAGAGACTGGTATGGCAGGTCCTCGGAAGAATAGGAGAACTATTGTCAAGATAATAGCTAATTTCTGGAACGGATACGGCACCTGAATAATAATAATATTGACTGTCAGGCTGCGGTTAACTAAGCTCACCACACTGAGGACTGCGCCCTTGGGTGCCGAAGTCCACAGGGAAGGGTGATGGTCCCCAAGTGGGTTAAATCCCACTTGAATCCATCTTGATGGAGGACAGAAGCTCCATCAACCCTGGCTTGGGGACTGAGGAGGACTTTGTGTGGCTAAAGGTCTCAGGACCAGAAAGTGAATTGTGGAACTGGATCAGTGGTACGGGTGTCATGCTGTGATGCGGAAGGCAAATGGAAAGCCACCTTTTTATATCATTCCCAGGACAGTCTTCATGGCTGATTGCCATGATGATCGCCTATATTCGGATTTGGATATGGAAGAAGAAGGAAAAAAAAGACGTTCTGGAATTGTTATTCCCAGAGCTCTTGTCAGAATTGGAATTGTTTCCATATTTTAGGGCAGCCCATGCAGTTGACGGAAGTGCAAAGTGGTCTGGATGGAAATGTTGGATCCTCAGCGGGTCATAAATTGCAGCCAGCCTGCTACATGGGATGGAGTGCGAGGCAAAGTAAAAACCGAGCTCCACAGACTCCTACTCAACATGCATTTATATCTATGCATTTCAACCATCCATCTCGTGAAAATCCACCTCTCTGAGTGGTTGACAGAGACATTGCAGTAAAATATAAAACATATATAACCTTTCCAGACAGTGGTACCCATACATTAATAAAACATTCAGACCTACAGATGTATGGGTCCTGGGAAAAAAATGAAATATACAGTTATTGGGAGGGAGAGCCATCTTTAAAAGCTTCCCTGAGTAATTCTGTTTTTAAATGTGTTTTTATTTAATATCAAGGGAAGAGGGCCAGGCACACATCTAGGACGAACTGTTCCTGGCTTGGGAGGACCCTGTGATATAGGCCTTAGTTTTTTGGGGGAAATGGTCCGATAGATAACAAACTGCAATGCCTTGCTTTCCTCTGTTCCTTACACAAAGCAAAACCAATAATATTCCGGTGTCTTAAAGATGGATCCATTGATTTCATTCAAGAAACTGAACAACAACAAAAAAAAAAAACCACAGAAAAATAACCAAAAAGACAACAACATTGTAAAACCTTAAAGGCTAACTTCTGTATTTTAGGGTGAACTTTCAGGGATCATGTCCACTTCCACAGACCCACAATGTATTTCATCATGAGGTTGTGTGGATTATCCTTGACTTCCTCCATTCCACAAAAGGCAAAATTTAGCCATAGATTTATATGCAAACGCACGCGTTTAGTTGGACAGAGGTGCAGAAAATGAACTTTCCAAATTCAGAATTTTTATGTCATCAACGCTTTCAAAGTCCATGTCTTCAGTTCGTGATATTGCTGTTACTTTAAGGTATCTCCTTGTTTAGCATATCTGAATGCCTAACAGTGCACAGTATGAAAGGAGCCTCATTTGGGCGCAAAAATCCTCCTTTCAACCCAGAATAATTTCTGATGTAAAATTTATTATTATTATTATTATTATTATTATTATTATTATTATTATTATTATTATTATTATTATTATTATTATTATTATTATTATTATTATTATTATTATACTGCACAGTATGTTTGTATACAAACCTGTGGCTAAATCTTTCCCTCTGAGGAAGTGCCCTGGTGGTTCAGGGGTTAAACTGCTGTACTGCAGGCAAAAGACTGTGAGTTCGATCCTGATGGGGGTCAGGGTTGACTCAGCCTTCCATCCTTCCAAGGTCAGTAAAATGAGGACCCCATGTGTTGGGGGCAAAATGCTAATTAACGCTATGGGGTGGTATAGAAGTGTCATTGCTAATTGCTATTGCTGTTTTAATCCTCAAAGGCTCACAATGAGAGAGAACTGTTGATGTTTAATTTGCTACAATAGTTTTGTTTCTATTCTTGTTTTGTTTCTACTGTTCATGTCTGAAACAGAGTAGCATGGCTGCTTCTTTGAAGAGTTCATTTCCTAAATAGCCCCCAACAGCTGTGTGAAAAGCTTGTGAGTAGCTGGACCTCAACTTTGCTTCTCCTCCTCCTCCTCTTTCTACTTCTTCCTCTCTCTCTCCTCCTTTTTCTTCTTTTTCTTCCTCTTCTTCTTCCCCCTTTCTCCTTCCTTCCTTCCGTTTTCTTCTTTTTCTCCTCCTCCTCCTTCTCCTCCTCCTTCTTTTCCTCCTCCTTTTTATTCTCCTTCTTATTCTTCTTGTGCCATATTTGACTCCGAATATTGCCTGCCTATCGTCATGACAGTCAGCCATGGTTATTGGCCATGGGAACAATATAATGCATTGGCCTTCCCATTGGCCTTCTTCATTGCAACGTGACACCCGTCCTGTACCGCTGATCCAGGATCAAACCAACCTTTTGGTTGCAGGACAGCAGTTTACCGCCGCCTTGAGTTGGTCTTTGGCCAAGAAAGGCGGGATATAAATTAAACTGATTGATTGATTGATTGATTGATTGATTACCCACTGCACCACCAGGGCGATCAGCCACGAAGATTGTCCAGGGAACCATATAATACTGTGATCTTCCATTTGCCTTCCACATCGCAGCATGACACCCGTACCACTGATTCAGTTCCGCAAGTCACTTTCTGGTCCTGACCCCTTTGGCCACACAAAGTCCTCCTCAGTCCCCAAGCCAGGATTGATGGAGCTGCTGTCCTCCATCAAGATGGATTCAAGTGGGGACCATCACCCTTCCCTGTGGACTTCACCACCCAAGGCCATTAATCCTCAAGGTTGTCAGATTAGTTAATTGCCACCTGATTATCAGAGTTGAGCCACTGGTGGTATGGCCTACTCTATGGTGTCATTTCACTCCATATTAACTAGGGTCCCCATTGATGAGGGCGGAAGGGACTTTTCCCTCACTCCTCAAACAAAGCTAAAAAAGAGAACTTCAAACCAGCTTGTGCAAATAAGGTCCTGGCTAGTGGAGTGGCATTAGCTGGGGCAAGTGATGGATGGGACATCTCTACTTCACCCCATCTTGGATGGAGATGGGGTGTATTTTTTGGGTGGGTGGGTGGGGGGTGTCAATCCACTGATCCTACACATTGTTTTTGCTTGGTGCAAGAGTAGAGTTGGAGATTCCTCTCTGCCTTTAGTGACCATAGCCGTGGCATCCTTTGCGCTTCTACAGTTGGTGGAAAATGCTCAGGGGTATTTCCAGCTCTCTTTTTTGTTCAAACACCCTTTAATGAAACATGTGCTCCTCCTGCTTCAGGGCCTCTCCCGCCCCCTTCTCCTCTCTCCCCTTTTATCACTGATTTGCTTTTCCATAAACCAACGCTTAATCCATCTCTTTGTCTTCTGGGCAGATAACATTCCCAGGCCAGCAGTTTTCAGTTGCCTCCCTCCCTCCTCTCTGCATTCTTTAGGGTGGGCTGTGAAAATACAAACTTAGCACCGGGAGAGGAGAATGCAGTAATTGGGACTGACAAGGAACAAGGGGCTTGTGGTTTACAGAAAAGGGGGTGGGAGAGGGGTGTTGGTGTGGGGAGATGTCTGGACATTGTCCTGGGGTTTCAAAAGCCAGACTCTGCTTAAGTGGAGGGCGCCTGAACATTTTTGCCATTCTTTGTTTCCAGGTATCTCTGGCCGTCAGTTTAGGAAGCAGTTGAAGTTTAAGGGATTTCTTTTTAAAATAGTAGCCATGTTAGTCTGTGTTTCAGACATATCAGAAAACAAAAAAAAGCAAATAAATATATAGACTAACTGCTATATTTTTTTAATGTGAACTTTCGTGGATCAAGTCCACTTTGTCAGGCATAGGAGTGAACCTTCAAGGCATGAGCTTCTATAGCCAGATACAGAGGCAAGAGCGATCAATCAGAATGACAGATAAGCATGCAAATCAGTACAGCTTCCCACAGCTGGCAGTAGCAGATGAGCACTAGTTGTTATTCGGATTAGCGCTAAATGTCCCCCTTTTCAATTTTAAAAGTGGGGAGATACAAAGCAAACACCTGACATTGAACATATGATAATGAGTTTAAAGTTTAAGGGGACATAGCACAATTTAAAGCAAAGCAATCAACACACCCCGTAGCGCTTAGTTTACTCTCTGGCAGGTTCACATGTTTATTTATTTATTTTTAGTTATTTGTCACATTTGTATTGCCGCCCACTCGGCAAGAGACTCTGGGCGGCGTACAACAATTACATCATGAATTACATAAATCCCACAATAAAACTATAGAAAAAACCAGTAAAAAAACAATTAAAAATACAGTAAAAATTAGTGAAGTGAGATTTAGCATTTTGCCCCCAACATGCTGGGGACTCTTTTTACCAAACTCAGGAGGATGGAAGGCTGAGTCAACCTTGATCCAGCCTCCCCCAATGCCGCTGCCAGAATCCCGTTTACTGCAGCTGTAAATGAGTCCGTAGCCATCGTAAACGCATTTACTGCAGCCATAAATGACCATCATAAACTCTTGTATGACAGCAGTGGATGTGGTTTGCAGCACCAGTCTGACCCGCTCAGCTGTCTGAGGGGGCATGGTCCGGCCCACAGCTAGAAAACATTGAGAACCTCTGAGTTGCAGGATTAGCATCCTCTTTGACGCAACTCTAATGATGCTTTGATATTTAGACGGGACGGTGGAAGTCCATTTACTAATGGACTTCCTCTTCCAGTTGTTTCAAATAAGCAGCGACTCCGAATGGACAGACTAAGATAATGGCCACAACACAAGGAATAAAAGGTGGATGTTGGAAGTTCAGATTTGGTTTGTGCCTAAGGGGTAGTAAAGGTAAAGGTCCTTGCTCAAAGAACCAGTTGTGTCCAACTCTAGGGGACGGTGCTCAACTCTGTTTATAGCCAAAGAACCAGCACTTACTTGTGTCTGGAGACATTTGTGTGGACATGTGGCAGGCACGACTAGAAGCCAGAGCACACAGAACGTTGTTCCCTTTCCTGCCAAAGCAGTACCTATTTATCTACTTGCAATTATTTCGAATGGCTAGGTCGGCAAGAGCTGGGACAGACGACGGGAGCTGCACTCCATCGTGCAGCACTCGGACTCCTGAACTGCTGACTTTCCCGTCATCAAGTTCAGCATCTTAACCACTAAGGGATAACCCTAGCCCGGATTGTGGGTTTTATGTGAAGAGAGGGGGCTTATGCTTAAGGGTTCGTTTTGTACGGCGGAGACAGAAATGCGGCTGCTTCAGTTCCTTAAGCCTTCGCTTGTCCCACAAGTTTTTTGAGGCTTTGGGAAGCAACTCCCCCACCCCCACCCCACCCCACAAAGGACGAGGCAGGACTGGCTGTTTCATCGGGAGCTGAAAAGATGAACTGTGAAGCCCTGTCTCTGCTTGTCAGAATCTCCCTTGGAGTCCGTGTTGCCCTGGGCCCACTGGGACTTAGAGGAGAATAATCTCAATGGACATGGATGAGCTAAACTCCTTTCCTCTCCGACTGCGCTTCCCCTCCTGTCCCTCTGGTGACATTCTTCTTGGGGACTCTTGGAGGAAGCTAAGCTTGCAAAAACTGGGGCACAAGGAAGCACAGCAGAAGGCAGGACTGGGGGGGGGGGGTGAAGATGAACTATGTTGGGTCATAATAATGGCATTCTTCCTGGTGGGTCACAGGGTGTTCCTTTGCTTTCCTGGGGAATTTCTGTAGTCCAGTGTATCCTGGGGAATTGGGGTGCTTCACTAAGTATTGATGGGTTACTCCAGCATGGATTAGTCTGACCAGGATATCCTGCTATGGTAATAGACTAGGAGTTTTCAACCTTTTTAAGCCAGGGGCCAGGTCACGCTCCCTAAAACAGCTTCAGGGGCCAGATGGCCATTTTGCCCTTCCTCCACCACATGGCATTTCCTGGTGTGGTGGAGGTGGTGGTGGGGCCACATGAAATGGCACCGTGAGCCACATCCGGTCCACAGACCGCAGGTTGAGTATCCCTTGAGTAGAACCTACTGCCACTGACTCAATGCCGAGTGCCAGGTGGCGGTTAACTAACCTGACAACCCTGAGGACCAACGACCTTGGGTGCCAAAGTCCACAGGGAAGGGTGATGGTCCCCAAGTTGATTAAATCCCACTTGAATCCATCTTGACGGAGGGCAGCAGCTTCATCAATCCTGGCCTGGGGCTGAGAAGGACCTTGCGTGCCCAAAGGGCTCAGGACCAGAAAGTGGCTCATGGAATTGGATCACCGGCACCGAGCTCATGCTGCGATGCAAAAGGCAAATGGCAGGCCACTGCATTATATAGTCCCCAGGACAATCTTCATGGCTGATCGCCATGAGGATCGCCAGTATTCAGATTCAGATGCAGAAGAAGAACGGTTCTTCTATCTTGGAGGGGGAGTAGGATCTGTCAAATAGAGGAATAGCAATGACATCATGGCATGCTAGTCATGGGGTAAGAATAGCTTTTCCCTTCCTCTGCAAATAGCAGAATTCAGTATCTTACCTGCACTAAATCCCAGGTCACTGATGAGTGCCAGTCACGGTCTTCAATGCAATCCTTCCCTTTTTTTACATGTTGACATGCTAGCAATCAGAGCTTGGAAACATCACACTGTATTTAACACGTTAACCTTATTACTTTTGCACACACAAAATGCATCGAATCTTTTGGAAACTGCATTTTGCAAGCGATGCAAAAAAAAAAAATGACAATTTTCCAAAACAGTGTTCCTTAACGTCGCCAGTTGGCTCGTCTTCGTGTTAGTTGTCAAAGTCAGGATTTTAACATCAGTGTATTAAAACAAACCTGTTTGTAATCGCACCGCGATTCTCCGCCTTCTTCGTTGCCGTGCATGAGCGGTCGATGTTTTTCAGGAACAGGCAGAAGCCGATCAGTTCACCTCTCAGGTGCTCTGTCATATCTCTCCTGTTGGCAACTGGGGGGACACAAAATGTTGTAATGGAAAAAAGAACTTCACATCTGGGGGTGCTCCGCTCTGAGCCGTTAAAGTGAAGAAGATAAGCTGGTGTGTGTGGCGGCAGAGTCTAATGCAATCTCAAATGCCAGTGGTGGGTCTCAGGTTAGAGGAGAGAAACTGAGCAAAGAGTGACTCAGCTTTTCTAGAAGTCTTAAGCTTGGACTGCATCGTTTTCCTCTGACCTTGTTGCTGGGACACCAGAAACTAATCGCGTCTTCCTCCCCTTCTGTAAAAGACACCTCTCTATCCTTGCATAAGCATTTCCTTTCGCCGCCGCCTCCTGCCATATCCGAATCTGAATATTGGTGATCAGCCATGATGATTCTCCTGAGAATATAATGCAGTGGCCTTTTGTCTGACTTCCCCATCGCAGTGTGACCCCATACCACTGATCCACTTCCACGAGTCACTTTCTGGTCCTGAGCCCTTTGGGCATGCAAAGTCCTCCTCAGCTCCAGGCCAGGATGGATGAAGCTGCTGCCCAACATCAAGATGTTTTCAAGTGGGATTTAATCCCATCACCCTCCCTGGTGGACTTCGGCACCCAAGGGCGTCAGTCCACAGGGTGGTCAGGTTAGTTAACTGCCGCCTGACACTCGGCGTTGAGTCTCTGGCAGTAGGGCTTACTCTAGAACCATAGCAGGGTAACCTGGCCAGATTATTCGCCTCCTGCGTTGCTTAAAATCTCACCTGGTGGGGATTTTCTTTCCTTGCCAACTTTTCCTTCCTTCTTCTAGCCTTGGTTACAGGACTGCAGCTGGGGAAACCTGGACATTTCTATCTCATCTTCTCTCTGTGAAATGACATCCCCTAAGACAGTTTGCTCCATTTAACGGCTTTGTTTGCCTGTTCTTGAACATCAAACTGCACTTTAGCGCGCACTGTCTCTCTCTCTTTCTCTCTCTCTCTCTCTCTCTCTCCTGCCTCTCTTCCCAACCCCCACCATTTGGTATTCCTATGCTCTCTTATGTTATTTGTACACATGTAGGATGATGCATACCCTCCTTTCCCTTCTAGCCTCTAACAGTACAGATGATGGTAGGGTGACCTACTTAATTCTCCCAGATAATTTGCATGTATTTTAAGATATGTTAAAAAAAAAACATCCCCTCAAGGGGAGCTCAGCCTTATTGATCGCCTCCATTCCCCTTTGCTGCACCAGTTTGCCCATTCTTGTGCTCTCAGGTTCCCCATCCTGCAGAACCTGAAATGCTCAGTGAACTGTGTCCTGAACAGAATGACCGTTTACGCATGAGGTGCTCAGTTTCCAGGATCGTTATTGTCCTTCCGCTCTCAATGACTTGGGTGAAGACTCTACGGCGGCATTGGTGAATTGGCTGTGGTCTACAAGACCTTCCCTGGGAAGAGAATTTGTGGGTAGGGGGGGTGGGAAGCCATCTTCATTCACAGACAAAAAGTAGAAGAGGTTCGATCTGGAATTGGGGCTGAGTGGCTACCGGAGTGTCAATGAAGAAGTTGGGGGAAAGCAGGACTTTTGTTTGAAAAAGTTACTTGTTGGGCTATGATCGACATATCCATGTTGTAGCCATGCTGACAAGAAGATTATGGGAACTGGACACCCAATTTCCAAAATTTAACCCAAAGGCTAAGAAGCTTTCAAAGTAAGCCAAGGGCGACATGAGATGAATCTCGGTTTCTGTGCAGCGAGAGCTGAACCATGTTAGAAGTAGCCTGGATCTTCTGCTATCGTCTGACAAGTTCTTCTCATTCCTTTCTGTGAGACAATGAAAACTCCTCCTCCAGATAGACAGGCTTGAATCAGAACTGGAGAACAAACCATTGGGTTTTGCTTTATCTTGTTTTAGCAGTTTGGTCTCATAAGAAGAGGGAAACACTTTGGATGTGGTAACTGCTGGATAATATTTGGCTTGCGATGGGGGTAGATAAGAGTCCAGGGTCGTGGCCTCCTAAACCAGGAGGTACTTGAGGAAGGTCAGGCCAAAGTAAACCTACTGCATTTTCTGGCGTATAAGACTACTTTTTAACCCCGAAAAATCTGTGCCAAAGTCGGGGGTCGTCTTATAGGACAGGTACTTAACTGCAGCTTGTTTCCCCTTGCTTCATATGTCCGGCGCATATGGTGGGGGGTGCCGCGGCCGAGTCCCTGCTCTGTGCGGGGAGTATGAAGCAAGGGGAAGCAAGCTGCACACATCTTCCTGTACCTCGAGGAGGGGAACGTGAACATGGATTGGCTCTCCACCAGAACCTGCCCATTTGACTCGGAGGGCTGCACGTCTTCAGGTTGAGTGTGGGTTAATTTTTATTTGGTGTGCATTGGAAGAGAGATAGTCTTATACGGCAAGTATATTCCAAACTATATTTCAACTGGAAAAGTTGGGGGTCGTCTTATACGCCCAGTCATCTTATACGCCGGAAAATACGGTACTTGTCTTTGGGGACTTTGCCCAATAGACAGGCGATGCTTTGGCCTCTGCAAATAATGGATCTCCCCCCCCCCCCCCTGCTGCTTTCTGATTCTAGCTCTCCTTGTGTGTGCCTTGGAGACATGAGGGCCCTGGACTGTATACCCCTGTCACATGCCTGTAAACAGAGAGTGAGATGTCTGGATTGACCACCAGGCCTGCGCTGGTCCAGTGGGATACCAGGATGAGTCACCGCACACCCCTACTTACAACTTCGGCTCCTCTCACTGGCTCCCCTCCGCTCTGTGATGAAAGTCCAAGGCACTTCAGCAGTGGCGCAGAGATGATAATAATAATAAGGTTTGGATTGGGAGGAAAGCAACATGAAATTATTATTAATATCTCCGTGCCGCTGCCAAAGTGCTTCAGACTTTCTCGCACAGGGCGGCGAGAGGAGCTGAAGCTGGAGCGGCAACTGCCGAGGTGGCGTGGCCCTTTACGTTATAAGTAGGGGCACGCGGCGACTCGTCCCGGTATCCCGCCGAGCCTGCAAGGGCCTGTTGACCACCTCTGAACCATGTAGTTTGCTGACTCTGTCCTGTGCCCTGATGAGATCTCTTCTCTCCCTCTCATCTGCCAGGCCTGCAGGCAACCTTTTCACCTTCAATGCCTATATGGTTGCTTCTTGGAATCCCATGCCAAAAAAGATTAAGCTCCAGTAGATTTCTTTCTTTCCACCCCCTCAGTGTCTCTTTGTTCTTGGACACCTCCAAGTTATTATTCCTTTGACACGCGGCTTCACACCCAGCTCCATTTTCTGGCCCTGGCCCTGAGCGCGCATAAGAGTGACAGACAATCTTTGGCTGAGTTGTGAAAGTTTATTATGGCACTCGTTTTCATATTATGGAACCCCTTGAGGAATCCGCTTAACTCCTCATAATTGGGGGGGCGAAAGGATTGTATCCTCAACAGAAAGGCAAACCGACGCATGAGTGTGATGTGCGGACCTATTCTCGCTTGCTCTGACTTTTATTAACCTGGACGTTGCTCAATACAAGGTGTAATGGGATGGCTAGCCAAGAAGGTGCATGCCAGCTGAAGGAAGAGAAGCGAATATGAGTAGCGTTCAATGGAATGCAGTTTGGAAACAGGAAATCTCCATAGCAGGGGAACAAGATTGGCAGAACAACGTCAACCCCCCCAATGTTGGCAGGAGAAGAAAAAGGCAGAGAGATGGATGAAGCAAAGCAAACAATCTTACTTCTATACCAACTCATAGGGCTTAGTACACTCTCTGGGCAGTTCACAGGTCAATTAGCATTTTGCCACCAACTTGCTGGATACTCATTTTAGATAAAAATAAAAGTTGCCCTTGCTCAAAAACCAGGCATATCCAACTCTAGGGTTCACTGCTAATCTCTGTTTATAGCCAAAAAGCCAATGCTGTCTGCGTCTGCAGACGTTTCCGTGGACATGTGGCAGAAATGACTTGACACAGAATGCTGTTTACTGTACCTTTCCACCCAAGTGGTCCCTATTTATCTACTTGCAATTTCTTGCTTTCAAAGTGCTAGGTTGGCTGGAGCTGGGGGCCATTCAACAATTACGTGATCTTCAAGGGGGGGAAGGGGGTCTGCCATCTGAATTACAAAAAAATTACATTGGGGGGGATCAGGTCAAAGATTACATAATCCGTTTGGAGCTGCTGTGCTTTTGAAACATGGCGCTTTTTTAGGTTTAAAAATGATCTTTGGGAATTTTGATCCGATTTGAGATTATTGAATTGCTTGTGCAGTCTGCATTAGGCACCAATAGTGAAAAGCTCTAAAATTAGACTTTTGATACAAAAGCTCTGGATTACGATTATTTTTTTAAAGGGGGGTTCCGAAATGAAAATTATGGTCGGATTACATGGGGGGAGGAGGTAAATTTCCCCCCCAAAATGGATCACTTAATTGTTAAATGGCCCCCTGCAACAGAGATAGGAGTTCACTCCATTGTGCAGTACTTGGGAATAAAACCCCAACCTTCCAGTCTTTGAGTTTGGCATCTTAACTGCTTGATTCATTTTACCAACCTCAAAAGGATGGAAGGCTGAGTCAACCTTGATCCCTGGTCAAGATTGAACTCACAACCTTTGGGTTGCAGGAAACCAGTTTAACCACTGCACCACTAGCAGGAGTTGGCAGAGTATAGCCGTTGAAAGGTTCTTAGAACTCCAGGTCCCATCAACCATAGCTACCATAGGCTGTGAAGAAGAATGATAGGAGATGTAGCCCCCAAACTATCTGTTGAACTTTGGCCTCTACTAGAGAGCCTCCTAACATTGTGATAATGTATGACGTAACCAGAGGAAAAAGAGGAAAAAGCTGGAGGTTGGTACAGCTGAAGAAGAATGAGAGGGTATTGGAAAGGGTCTTGGAGAGATAGGTCACAGTGATAAAAAAGTGTGCTTTCTGGCCTGATTGAAGTTTACAAGATCATGCATGGTGTGTACAAAGTAGATAAGGAAAAACTGTTTTCCCTATTGCATAACACTAGAACTAGGGGACACTCGATGCAACTTTTGGGTACTAGTTCTCAAACAAATAAGAGAAAGTACTTTTTCACCCAGAGGATCCCTGGTCTATGGAACTCCCGGCCAGAAGAAGTGGTGACAGCTGTCAGTCTTGACAGCTTTAAGAAAGGATTAGACAAGTTCGTGGAGGACAAGGGTATCAATGGCTATAATTATGGACACTTAAGGACAACCTCCGGGTTGGAGAGATAGGCAGGATATCTCTCAATGCCATTTCCAGGGAATCCTAAGCAGGTGAAGGCATCTCCTTGGGAATAATACCCTGAAGCAAAGGGTGAGCCACTGTGTGAGACAGAAGGCTGGACTGGATGGGCACCTGTGGCCTCTTCCAGCAAGGCTGTTCTTATGTTCTTATGAGCAAGCCAAACTAGGAACTTTTCCTACAGCTTGTTTACCATAACATCCCCACTACAGTCATTAGGTGTGTTCCTGACTAATCAGAGTCATGCGCTCCAGGGTGTTTTCTTGGTTTATGGCTCTAGCTTTTGGAAGAGAGTGGAGTTTGGGGATGATACTTTTTTTTTAGGGGGGGGGGGACTACATTCACAAGACCCTTTAGCCATCTAGGCCAGGGGTGCCCAAACTATGACCCATGGGCCAGATCCAGCCCCTGATGCCAATTCATCTGGCCTGCACCACACTCGTCACTCCTGGAAGTGGACACAATGTGGGCACTGTGGGCCAGATGAGTTGGCATCAGGGGATGCATCTGGCCCACGGGTCATAATTCGGGCAACCTCTGGTTTAAGCAGAGACAATGGCAGCCTAAAATCTATCTCATCCTGTTGCAAAACAGATTGCAAGGCATGTTTTACTTCTGCTTCCAGTGGGAGGAATCACGTGTCCGGCCCAAAAAAGTTTGGGCACCCCTGATCTAGGCTGTGGGATTCTGTGAGTGATAGTCCAGAAAGGTGAAGTTCCAAGCACTGGAAGCGCACCCAAGATGCCAGTGTGGAAACCATCCTGGACAGACTCCAGGTCTGGAAAAGCTTTGGATGGTTCAGCCATTCCTGCTGGAAAGAGACATCAGGTGGGGGAGACAGGCTTGGTCTTTGACTAGAATCCAGAATTATACAGATTTTTGTCCCCGTCCTCTGTAGCAATGTTTCCCAACCTTTGGGGGGTGGGGGTGGGGTTGGACTTAAATTCCCAGAAGCCTACATCAGTTCCCCAAAGCACTGATCAGCCAATGTACTGACTTAGGCTTCTGGGAATTAAAGTCCACCTTTTGAACATGGGCTCCATGCAGAGTCCATCTCGGGACCGAAGGAGTTAACCTATTCATACTTCAATTTGCTTCAGATGTTTTTAACTTTGACTGTATATATTTTTGGAACACCCTCTTGTAGGCTGTGTTGAAAACAGACTTTTGGTTTCTAACGTACGGTAAAAGTCGCCCTTGCTCGAAAGCCAGTCGTATCCGACTCTAGGGTTCAGTGTTCAACTCTGTTTATACCCAAAGAGCCAGCGCTGTCTGCCTGCAGACATTTCCGTGGACATGTGGCAGACATGCCCCAACATGCACGTAATGCTATTTACCTTCCCACCGATGCCTACTTACAATTTCTTGTTTTTGAGCTGCTAGCAGAAGGTCAGCAGTTCGATTCCCAAGTACTGCAGGATGGAATGAGCTTCCGTCTTTGTCCCAGCTCCTGCCAACCTAGCAGTTTGTAAGCCAAGAAATTCCAAGTTGATAAATAGGGACCACTTCGGTGGGAAGGTAACAACGCTCCGTGCGCTCTGGTGTCTAGTTATGCCTGCCACATGATCAGGGAAACGTCTGCAGAAGCAGACAGCGTTGGCTCTTCAGCTTTGAAACAGATGAGCACTGAACCCTAGAGTTGGATATGACTGGCTTTTGAGCAAGGGAAACCTTTACCTTTACTAGGTTGGCAGGAGCTGGGACAGACACTCGGGTTTCGAACTGCTGACCTGCCAACCTTCCAGTCATCAAGTTCAGCATCTTAACCGCAATCCCTTGGTTTCTAATGTGGCTGCATCCATTAACTATTCTTAGCTCTTTTTTTCCCTTGGACTAACTGAGATTTGTTGCAAGTAGAGGGTGTTTTTATTTTAAGTTGAGTTGTGTTTTCTTTTAAAGGCTGTTCATCTCCATTTCCCCTCCAGGTATCAAGAAGGCCGCTAGTTGTCTGCAGCCCCAATGCTTACAACTCCAGTGCCTTCACTTGCCACTCGCCACTCTCCATGGTTTTCCTTTGGCAGCTGGCACATGCCAGCTTTGAGCACAGGCCCGATGGGGCAGCGCTGAGGCGGTGGTTGACTGCCGTCTTGGCGAGGCACTGCAGAGCCCAGCTGGAAGTGGCTTGCTCACTTCTCCGCTCCTGTCTCCTCCGGTCAACTCGGGGAGGAAGGGCAGGCTGGACAGGGAAGGAGGGAGCTGATAGAGAGGTGATCAGCTTGGCGCATCATCTTTTAGTGTGTATTCCTCGACATCTCATGCTGCCTAGGAGTGCAAACTCATATTAGCAACTGGCAAAGATGAAGAAGAATACATATGTGCATTGGAGTTTTGCAGCTCCTCCGGTGACTTAGTGGTTAAGACGCTGTGCTGGAGATTGGAAGGTCGGGTTTCGATATCCGAGGGCTTCACTTGGGGCCATGAAAGGAGCCTCATTCAGGCATTTCCTTAGTGGAGTTTCTCCAGCAAAAATCCTTTCAACCTAGAGTAATCTCTGACACAAAATTATTATTCTTATTATCATCCAATATTGTCTTTATTGGGGCCATTGATCTATGAGAGAACATATATTGAGCCATTGTTTTGCTTGTTCATCAGTTAATTCATCAAAATCATTTCTTTTCACTGTGTTTAAAGATAAGGTCTCCCTTGCTGGAAAGCCAGTCGTATCTGACTAGGGTGCGGTGTGCATCTCCATATGCAGCTAAACAGCCAGTGCTGTCTGCATCTGCAGACATTTCCCCGGTCATGTAGCCGGCATGACTAGATGCCGGAGCGCACAGTTTGCTGTCACTTTCCCCTCCAAAGTGGTACCTATTTATCAACTTGCAATTTCTTGCTTTTGAACTGCAATGTTGGCAGGAGCTGGGACAGTGACAGAAGCTCACTCCGTCACACAGCACTCGGGTCTCAAAATTGCTGACCTGCTGACCTTATGGTTCTCAAGCTCCGTGTCTTAATCACTAAGCCAACACAGCTCCCTTCCGTGTGTTTACATACTATTAAAAATTTACTGGATATGTTTTTCCTTGATCTATTGAAGAAAACTCAAGATAAGGTCCACCATTTTTAGAAAGAGAAGTCTTGTTCAGCTTTTGGTAAATTCCCTGGTCACATTCTTTATTAGGATAACATTGGCTAGATAAGCCTGATGGGCTCAGGTTCTTCTAGGGTCTCAGAGACAATAAACACTCAGTGGGTGAAGAAACAAAGCTTTATTGGACAGCCCTCTAAGTAAAACATGGGTAAGTCAGAACAAGAACAAGAACACAAGCAAGCAATGCATACCAAGCATGGATTCCCTCTGTTCCTTTTTTTATCTACATGGGAGCTCAGAGTAGGTAGTAAAGACGTTCCTGACACTTATAATGTATAAATTACTCCAAAGTCTGAAGGCTAAGCCTCTCCTTATTTACCTTCAACAGAGGAGCCACCTTATCCCCTTTGGCTCTGTGCTCCTCATTAGGAGATGTAGAGATATCTACTAATTGGCAGGTTGTCCTTGCAAGTGTGAGTTATAACAGGTTGTTATCTATAAAAGGGGCGTCCTGCCTCATTACCTTCTTTTTTGGCCGGGGAGTTTCCCCAGCCAATTAGACATCCATGGTGTAAGTTCAGGTATCCGTCATCTTATCTTCTGTCAAATCTATTCATGCAGCTCTGCATAAAGTTTACTAGTTCATGAGCTTAATTGGAGAACCCTCTTGTTACAGTCAGCAAGCCAATAAAATGCACTAATTGGTAAGCAAGCAAATTCTACTTCTCAACACAGGTACATAGGATTTTACCTGATTGAGAGCTTGGAGGAGGGAAATGGGAATGTCACCTAACTCATTGGCTTTACAAAGGTCTTCCGCAAAAAACCCATCATCCCCTGGGCGATGCAAACATCACAGCTGAAATTACCCCAAAAGATATAGAGGTGTACTCTGATGGGAGAGCTGTAGGTCAGTGGTAGCATACTGGTAGCTCTCAGAATTTGGATTTAGCATTTGCAGGTAAAGCAGGGAAATACCTTTTTTTTGGGGGGGGAACCAGTGGAAGGCCATTTGATAATGCATCTTCCAGATGTTTTCAACTGCATTTCCTACAGTCTCCATGCATTGGCTGTGTTGGGTGGACCCTTCTGAATTCCAAAATACTTAACAGCCATCAGATTGGGGGAAAGTGGGTATAAACGAACTGAGCTGGAGATACTAGAGATGTGTCGTCCCATATCCCACCAGCCTGACCTATTAAACCTGCTCCCATTTGATTTGAGCAATTGGTTGATCGAACCCTACAGCGCAGAGCTATTGGGTTTCACAATCATTAAATGTCCTGATTAAATATTTGAATATGAGAGACAGGGTGGTCTGATCGATAATGCTTCTTATATTGCTGGAATGATGGTGATTGAATCCTGGTTTTTCGGGGGAGGCGGGGAATGCCTGAGAATATATAAATTTGGATGTAGACTTATGTTCGGCCAGACACATGGTACATTATAGAGCAGTGATGGCAAAACCTTTAGAGATCAAGTGGCTAAACCGAGGGGTGAGGTGAATTATGTGTTGGGGGGGAAGGAGGAAACGCTCCCATTGGGCTGTTGGGCAGAGGGGCTGAGCAAACTCTGTGCTGGGGCAATGGCGCATGTGCCCACAGAGAGGACTCCTTATTGCCCCTTCTGGCACATGTGCCATAGGTTCGCCACCCCTGCGCGTGCCCATGTGTGTGACTGTGTGTTGCTTGCAAATCTCTGCAAACCCAAAATGGGTGAAGAATCCCACAGTTGGAGAACTATCATTTTCTATGAACAACCACATGGTTAAAAAGGTATGGAGACAGGATCACTTCCAAAGCCTTTCCAGATGTTACTTTTTAGGGTTCACAGTTGCCAGATTCCCCCAGTGGTGGTTGGGGAGTCTGGGAACTGTAGTCTTAATATGGCCAGCATGGTGTCCAGATGCGGCCTTAATTGTTGAGAAACAACTTTATGGTCCAATTTTAGTAATTTGCGCGGCACATGTTTGTCCAGTAGATCTGCAGCCTCTACAGGAGTTGTATTAAGATTTGATTTGTTTCGACATTTGCCAAAGAGGAAAAGAATGGCTGTGAATTAATCTTAACTCTTCTGCAGGTGGAGAATCCCTGCTCTAGATATTTGGAAATTTTGGATTAATTGGACTTGAATATCCTAACTCTACAATAAAAAAAGCAAAAAAAAAACTTTACTAGGAACTGCTTATATATTCTGATGTTACCTTAACAACAACAACAACAACAACAACAATAACAATAACAATAATAACAATAATAACAATAATAATAATAATAGTTAATCCACATACACACACACACCCTATATGGAAGCTGCATTTTTAATGCGCCCGCCTGACGCTCGATTGGTTTTCTTATTAAATTAAGGGGGACTTCATTCACGCTCCCTGAATTGTCCTGACTATGGCGCGGGGCTACGGATGGGAATGTCGTTTCCCATTAGGGGCAGAGGCCTGTGCGTTCGGCTCCCTGGGATAATTGTCGTCGGCTAGGACTGGCTTTTTAAAGCAAAACGCCAGCAAAGACCCTTCAGAACGTGGAAGCCGCCAGTGGAGAGAGCAAAGTCACGCAGGCTTTTTGTGACTCCGTGACTATTTTTTTTGCAAAAGGCACATTGGGATTTTTCCCTTCCTTTCGTGGAATTGTCATGGCAAAAACCTGCTTGGAGCGTTCTTCTCTGGCTTTCTATCAGAATGGAGAGGACTATAATTATTGTCTATTTTTAAAACCGTCCTTATAGTCAGCAGTCAAAGCCATCACACTTATATACCGACTCACAGCGCTTAGTGGGTGGTTCACAAGGTAAATAGCATTTTGCCCCCAATGTGCTGGGTACTCATTTTAGTGACCTCAAGGATGGAAGGCTGAGTCGACCTTGATCCCCATCAGGATCGGACTCACAACATTAGCAGCAGAACAGCAGTTTCACCACTGCGCCACCAGGGCTTCTAGTCAGGCTCCTGCCTCTGTCCCAGCTCAAACCTAGCAGTTCGAAAGCAAGAAATTGCAAGTAGATAAATAGGCACACCTTCGGTGGGAAGGTAACACCATGTCTACAGAAATGTCTGCAGACACAGGCAACACGCTCTTTGGCTATAAGCAGAGATGAGCACTGAACTCTAGAGTCAGATACGACTGGCTTTCGGGCAAGGGTGACCTTTGCCTTGCCTATGAACAGAATACAGTTTATTGTACCAGCCGTTAGCCATGGCAAAGTATAAGAAGTAAAAACAATCAAAATAAGTAACTACTGGTCTCTTCCTAGCTTCCCCCATCTGTGGGAAGTTGTGGTATGATTTCTTCCTACCGTGTTCTGGTTACCAAGGAAAACCATGTTCTGGATACCCCCCCCCCCCCCCCCGAGCTTCAGATTTTATTCTGCCAGGGTTTGGAAAGTATTGTCCTTTTCTGCTGAGAGATTGTTATTTTTGCTAAATTTAGGATTACTGTATGGTATCTGTCTTTTGTTGATGCATTGGCAGATATGATCATTGAATTTGATACTGTAACTGGGTTTGATATTATATTATTGTAATACTGCCCTTTTGATTTACTCTTACATTGTATTTTATATTTGTATTGTGTGCTGTCATAATTTGCATTTATATTGTTTATTATTATTGTATAGTTTACTACTGTATTGTTGCTTTAACATGTTGGGGAACCGCTTTGAGTCGCCTTTGGGCCGAAAAAAGCGGCATATAAATATGAAATGAAATGAATCTTAGAATAGCATGGAAAAGGGACTCTCGACACCGTGATGGGCTAAATCAGGGGTGTCCAAGGCATGGCCTGTGGGCCGGATCCATAGTTTCAGCAGCCCTAGTTTAATGGCAGCCTAAAATCTATCTCATCCTGTTGCAAAAACATATCTGTTGCAAAACAGATTCCAAGGTGTGTTTTACTTCCACTTCTGGTGGGAGGAACCACATGACCGGCCTGCTGAGCCACATGACCGGCCCACGGCCTGAAAAGTTTGGGCACCCCTGGGACTAAGTCCTGAGGAAGGTAGACCAAGCCCTGTGACAGGGAAGCCAAACTTTCTAATGAGAGCGAGTCAGCCAGCCGCACAGAACCTGGGAGCAAGCGCACTGGGCTCATGGAAATGGAGGCAAGAGGAGGTATCCTTGGCTAAGGCTTGTGAGATGGTGTGGAGAGATGGAAAAATCAAAACAGTGGAGCTCCATGTCTGGGCACCATCCAGCCGCATGAGCAAAGATATCTCTCAGCAGTTCTGGGGATGGGAACCCTGTTGTTCGCCAGATGTGCATGATGCGTGTGACCTCTTGGTGGCTTCTCTTTCGCACTTTTCCCCCTCTTCAAAGCTTCCTTCCCTTCTGCTTAATGTGCTTGGCTGGAGAGGAGGGTGTGGATGGATGAGAAGAACCAAAGGCAGCCAGACAGGCGACAACAGACGGTGATGGAGCAAAAAAACTCCAGTTGGCATTTTATTTGATTGTGTTTTAATCAGAAAGTGCCTCAAATGTCAGAGCCAAATGTCATTTTTGAACATCGTAGATCCAAACAGACAAATGCATTATCTTCGTTTACACTGTGGGTAGTCAAAAACCTCTTTCTGTTTAGTTTTGCCTCTCCGTTTTTCTCCTCCTAACTACCTTGTGGTTTGTGTATGTTGTATTTTAAGCTACAGTTTGGTCAATTTTTCCCCTCCAGATAGGTGGTATATAAAATAGAGAGAGAGCGATAACTGTACCACTGATCCATTTTTGTGAGTCACTTTCTGGTCCTGAGTCCTTTGGGCACACAAAGTGCTCATCATCATCCCCAGGCCAGGATGGATGAAGCTGCTGCCCGCCATCAAGATGGATTCAAGTGGGATTTAACCATCACCCTTCCCTGTGGACTTCACCACCTAAGCCCATTAGGGTTGTCAGGTTAGGTAACTGCTGCCTGATGATCGGTGTTGAGTAACTGGCAGTTTGGTCTCCTCAAGTGGTCAACAAACTTGGCTTTCCAGATGTTCTTGGACTTCAATTCCCAGAAGCCCTGATCAGCAGTTGTGCTGACTTGGGCTTCTGGCAATTGAAGTCCAAGAACACCTTGAAAGCCAAGGTTGCTGACCCCTGGTCTACTCTATTGCCATAGCAGGATAACCTGGCCAGACTGAAACCCCCCGCATTGTAGGAGGACAATGGAAGGTGGTCCTTTCCACATTTGAAGAATGACAACCATTCTTTCCCTTTCCTGGCTTGCCCCAAGCATGCATGTGAAACATGGGACGCCAGGCATTTCCTGGTAGCCAAAATAAACAGTGTGTTGCAGAGTGGATACCTAAGGACAACCTCGGGGTTGGAGAGATATGCAGGATATCTCTCAATGTCATTTCCAGGGAATCCTAAGTAGGTGAAGGCATCTCCTTGGCATCTTCTGAAGGAAATGGTGAGCCACTGTGTTAGACAGAATGCTGGACTGGATGGGCTCCTATGGCCTGTTCCAGCAAGGATGTTCTTATGTTCAGATGCGAAGAATAGCTCTCTGAAAGGTGGCACATTACCTTATTCCTTATTTGCAACATTTTTCTTCCTGTAGCCCTATTAAGCACGACTGTAAGACAAACTGTATACCCACCGTAAGGACCATGGTGGCTTAGTGGTTAAAAACCCTGAGCTTGATGACTGGAAGGCCCGCAGGTCAGCAGTTAGAGACCCGAGTGCTGCACAATGGCGCGAGCTCCAGTCACCTGCCCCAGCTCCTGTCTACCTAGCATTTCAAAAGCAAAGCAATGCAAGTAGATAAATAGGTACCAGCTCGGCTGGAAAGATAACAGCATTCCATCCAATTCAATGTCTGGTTCTGCCTGCCACTTGACTATGAAAATGTCTGCAGATGCAGACATTGAGCACCACCACCAAGAGTCGGACATGACTGGCTTTCGATCTAGGGAGATCTTTACCTTTATGTTTATATGGCTTTCGGAGGGGGGGCATTGAGGAAGGAGTAATGTGATAGTAACATGGCAGATTTCCTCTTCTAAGTTTCTTAAGGAAATACTGCTAGGTTCAGAAAGATCCCTTTGCAGAAATTCAGCGTGCCGATGCGGTGTGTTTTCCTCTCCCCCTTTGCCTCCGTGAGCATCAAGCCTCAAGCCTCCTAGAGGCAAGTTGGGGTTTTGAGTGGAGAGACACGGCGCCGTCCTACGTCTATCTCATTAATCCAAAAAGCCTCAGGAACCTTGAGCCAGACGGCTCTTGGAAAGAGCAAGACGAGTTCTTGGGTGGAGAGAAATACAATGAACAAGGGATTCAGTCGTGAGAAATTGGGCTCCCTCTTAGTGCGGGATATCTGGTTTAAGGAGATTTGAGCCGCCATCTGGGCAAAATTCCTTATTTGCAACATTTCCCCTTCCTGTAGCCCTGTTAAGCACAAATGCAAGACAAACTATCTTTTTCGTTCCTTGCTGGAACCCTCTGTGCCATTTCTCATCTAGGTTTGTGTCAAACAGAGCTTATTCATTCTGGAGGCCAGTTTTTGAACATTTCTGATAAGGTTAGGGGCCTGTATTACATCCCCCCCCCCCCCCGTTCACTCCATCACTGGGCATACCTGGCACATCTCCCTTGCTGGGGATAAGAACATAAGAACATAAGAACATAAGAACAGCCTTGCTGGAACAGGCCACAGCCCATCCAGTCCAGCATTCTGTCTCACACAGTGGCTCACCATTTCCTTCAGGGGATTCCCAAGCAGATGCCTTCACCTGCTTAGGATTCCCTGGAAATGGCATTGAGAGATATCCTGCCTCTCTCTCCAACCCGGAGGTTGTCCTTAGGTAGCCATAATTATAGCCATTGATACACTTGTCCTCCATGAACTTGTCTAATCCTTTCTTAAAGCTGTCAAGTCTGACAGCTGTCACCACTTCTTCTGGCAGGGAGTTCCATAGACCAGGGATCCTCTGGGTGAAAAAGTACTTTCTCTTATTTGTTTGAGAACTAGTACCCAAAAGTTTCATGGAGTGTCCCCTAGTTCTAGTGTTATGGGATAGGGAAAACAGTTTTTCCTTATCTACTTTGTCCACACCGTGCATGATTTTATAAACTTCAATCAGGTCACCTCTTAGACGCCGTCGTTCAAGAGTGAAGAGGCCCAACCGTTGCAGCCTCAGATGGTAAGGAAGGTGTTCCAGTCCCCTAATCATCCTGGTTGCCCTCCTCTGTACTTTCTCCAACTCCATAATATCCTTCTGGAGGTATGGCGACCAGAACTGTACACAATATTCCAGATGGGGCCTCACCATAGATTTATAAAGAGGCAAAATGACACTTGCTGACTTATTTTCTATATCCTTCCTAATGATCCCTAGCATTGAGTTTGCTTTTTTCACTGCTGAGGCACACTGGGTTGACACCTTCATTGAGCTCTCGTCCACCAGGACACCAAGGTCCCTTTCCTGGTTTGTCGCAGAGAGTTCAGACCCCATCAGTTTATAAATGTAATTGGGGTTTTTTGCCCCAACATGCATCACTCTGCACTTACTGATGTTGAAGCTCATTTGCCACTGTTTTGCCCACTCCCCCAGTGTCAAGAGATCCCTCTGGAGCTCCTCACAATCTCTCTCAGTTTTCACTACCCTGTATAATTTAGTGTCGTCAGCAAATTTGGCTACCTTGCTTTTTACTCCTACCTCTAGATCATTTATGAAGAGGTTGAAAAGCAGGGGTCCCAGTACGATGCAACTTCGCCATAGGCTCCCGGCAGAAGAAGCACACCCACCCAGTTTCCCCACTTGATTCTTGAACCGCCAAGGGCCAAGCTGGGGCTGAAACCTGCACATGGCTAACCTCACATCTGGGTTGGAAGCACTAGCAGATGCCGGCCATCTGCTTGGGGTTTTCTCTCTTCTGGGGCTAGCGGGCCGGCCAGCCTATACTCTCAGCAAGACAATGGGTGTAAACAGGGTGGATTTAATTTCATTCAGGAATGAGGGAGGTAGACTTAGTATTCATTACCGAATGAATGTCGAAAATATTCCTCCTGGATTTTTGAGTGTTCCTGTACAAAAGATTAAGGGTTTCCCACCCGCACCCACCCAACAGGGATAAGAATTTTTCTTCTTCCGTGTCTAGGCCAGATGTGAAACTGCCAAAATGAAGGCGCCTTTGGCCTGACCTAGTGTGAGAAACATTAGCCGGCAACACAAAGTTACCGTTACCAGGGTACGCACAATTGTGGCTCAATAATAATACAATCTTTAAGGAGGCTTTTTCTGTGTACCCTGGGATAAGAATGAGAATATCGTATATTGTACGCAAGATACTGAATCTGAGAGAACAGTGTGGATGATAATTCTTTACTTTAATGAACAGATCCATTGATTCCATCCATCCATCGATCTATCAGTCTACCCACCCACCCACCCACCCATGCATACTTTGAGCAATGAAATTCACCTTGGGCTCCTCTGTCTCCCTAAGCCCAACAGCCCCAATGGTCCTTGGGCTGGATGTGGCCCACAGCACAATTTCATGTGCCCCCCCACCCCCATTGCCTCCACCACACCAAATAGTGCCATGTGGTGGAGGAAAAGCAAAATGGACATCTGGTCCCTGAAGTTGTCTGAGGCCCTAAGCCTAGTGTACTTCACAAGGTTGTTTTTTGAGAAGTCATAGTGGGGAGAAGGAGAGCCGTGCATGCTGGGGGTCCCCAACCTTTTGTGCATCACAGCCTGGTTTCATGCTAAACAATTTTTCCATGGACCAGAAATTGGGAGTGGTGGGATTGGACGATGCAAGCGCATAATAAAATACGATAGAGGAGGAGGGGCCCAGCCGCCTGCCAGCCATACTGTTCGGTTTGGGCAGTGAGGTAGCACACTGCACGCAGGCGGGGGCAGCAATGTATAGGAGGGGCCCAGCCACATGCCTACCTACTATGTCTGAAGCCTATGCTCTTGTTCCATTCACCGGGCAGACCCAGCAGAGCTCGTTGAGGGCAATAGGCTGCCATCGGGGCTCCCAGCCCCACCAACCTCCATGGGCTAGTTTGGGACAGCCTGAGGCCTGGTACCGGTCCATGACCTGGTGGTTGGGGATCCCCTGGTGTTTACCATTGTGGTCTTGCCAGAGTTAAAATGGGATGAACGTAATGAAAAGTAGCCACAGACTATGTATCTGAGACGATATTGGTTGTTGAATCTACAGAGCCCCTTTCACACGTGCAGATGGTCTCTTAACCACTCCAGCCTTTGAAATGACCAAACCTATATTCCTTCCCTATTGATTTTAGTGGGCTTTGTAGTCTGGTCATACAGATTTCCTCTCGCATATGTAGAAATCCCTCTTTGGTGACAATCTTTGCCCCGTTGAGCAACAACTGTCATCTGAATTAAGCCAAAGTTTTGCGAACTGGCGAGGGTTGGTGCAGAATCCCACCCTCTTCCTAGCGAGGCTCCCCGTAAAAAATTACATCGGTGACACATACGTGATGAGCAAACAGTGATAAGTCAGCATTAGCACATCTGCTTCATTGTGATTGACCTCCACCCACCATGAGCTGTGTGGATCCTCACCTTTACTGACAAACATTTCCTTTCCTCTCTTTTTGCAACGTTCTCTTATTCTTTTTCTTCCAACCCTCATTGTCCAAGTCAAACAGGAAACCAACTATTTTATTTGGTATGTGGCAAGGGAGAGAGGAACAATATGGGTTTCTTCCTTTCTAAACTAAACCCAAGTGGCAAATGTGGGGGGGGTGGGGACAGAAAGGCTTTTTCAGAGACTGTGGGAACCTCATCAAGTGAACCTCTGAGCTTAGTCAATGTGTTTGATGGCACAGGTGTTCTCAGATCTGGGCTGAATAACATCTGGTGCTGATTGACGGTCTTTCCTGCATGCCTCCCTCCTCTTCTCTGTCTGCGTGTGAGCAGGAAAACAGAACCGTAGAAAAAGGTTTGTTGAGGCTCGCCATAGGGTTTGGGTAAGGGCGAAAGCGGGAGAGAAGCTTTCCATAGACAAACTCACCTCCCATTTCTCCAGCCAGTTGGCATCTGTAAATGCCACAAAAGGCTGCTTTCATAGGATCGTAGAACCACTAAGTTGGAAGGGGCATTTTAGGCCAGGAGTTCTCAAACTTAGACATGGAAATCTAATGAATTCAATTCAATTCAATTCAATTCAATTCAATTCAAAAGTCAAGGGCTGGGTTACACTCCCTCAGAGAGCTTTGGGGGCCGGACGGCCATTTTGCCCTTCCTCCACCACATCGCACTTCCTGGTGTGGTGGTGGCAATGGGGGGAGGGGGGACATGAAACGGTGCCCATGGGCCATAGGTTGAGAATCCTTGATTTAGGCCATCGAGTCAAACCCCCTGCTCAATTCAGGAATCCAAATCAAAGCAGATTTGACGTATAGTTATCCAATTCTCTCTTGAATGCTTCCAGTGCTCGAGTGCTCACCATCTCTCAGGGCCGTTGGTTCCGCTGTCGTACTGCTCTAACAGTTATGTTTTCACTTATATTCAGCCTGTATTTGACTTTCTGTAGTTTCAGCCCATTATTACGCATCCTGCACTCTGGGATGAGAAAGAACACATCCTTCCTCTTTATGATGATCTTTTCAAGTGTTTAAAGAGTGCTATCATCATATCCCCCTCTCCGTCTCCTCTTCTCAAGGCGAAGCTCGCCCAGTTCCTGCAGTCTCTCCTCCTAGGGCTTGGTTTCCATTCCTCTGATCATCCTTGTTGTCCTTCTCTGTACTTGCTCCTGTTTGTCTGCGTCGTTCTTAAAGTCTGGTGCCCAAAATTGGACACAGTACACTCTAGGTCACCTATGCTCGAAAGCCAGTGGTATCCAACTCTAGGGCTCAGCGCTCATCTCTGTTTCATAGCCGAAGAACCAGCACTAACTTTCTCTCCCAGCTTTTTGCTTGAGTAGGAGGAGGTGATTTACTCATCAGATTTCAAGGGTGGATGCATGAAACAGGGCAGGAGAGTTTTATTGCTCCCATTATTGTGTGGCAGAGGTAATTTTGGTATAGCTGGTCACACAGGCTGCCCCAGTTGATTACTCATGTTGTAATCAAGGAACAAACCTCGGGGTGACTTGGATCCTGAGCTATCTTGGACCAACATGCCTTAAAGGTGTACGAGGGAGTCATTGAAATGACTTGCTGTGCATCAATCTGGTCCCCAAACCCAAGGGCTTTTGGAGGAGCCCTTTGGATCCCAGCCACCACCTCTCAGCAAAAACAGAAAATTGGGACCTGAGTGCTATGCAGTGGAGTACGCTCCCATCATCTGTCCCAACTTCTGCCAACCTAGCGGTTCAAAAGCAAGACGGCGCAAGTCGATAAAAGAGGTACCATTTCTGCAGGAAAAGTAACATTGTTCCATGTGCTTGGGCATCTAGTACTGCTGTCACATGACCACAGAAATGTCTGCAGATGTGGACGGTACTGGCTCTTGGGCTGTAAATGGAGGTTAGCGCCGTACCCTAGAGTAGGGGACTGCAATAGCTCAAGTGGCTAAGATGCTGACCGGAACGCCGGCAGGTCAGCAGTTCGAGACTCGAATACTGCAGGACAGAATGAGCTCCCGTCTTTGTCCCAGCTCCTGCCAACCTAGCTGTTCGAAAGCAAGAAATTGCAAGTAGATAAATAGGGGATCACTTCGGTGGGAAAGGTAAACAGCATTCCGTGCGCTCCGGGGTCTAGTCATGCCTGCCAGATGATCCCGGAAATGTCTGCTGAAGCAGACAACACTGGCTCTTCAGCTTTGAAACAGAGATGAGCACTGAACCCTAGAGTCAGATATGACTGGCTTTCGAACAAGGGAGACGTCTACCTTTACTATACATACCATACGCCCCTTAACCATTTTTGCTGATTTCCTCATTCTTTTCATGACCAGTTTTGCATGTGCCTCTTCCTCTTCCTCTTTGGCACACTGGTACGTTCTGGAGTGGCCACCCTTGCAAACCGTCCCTACTGAACCTCATCACCCTCTTTCTGCCTTCCCCATGTTGTGCCTGGGAATTTGTCTCTTCCCCCTGTCTCCCCCCTCCTCCCCGCCTGCTTTGTAGCGAAGCTCTATAATGCGGCCCATTGTTCTGAAGTCTTCGGTGCCCTGATAATAACGTAGGAGTCTTGCAATCTGGTGCGTTGGCCGTTTTTTGTCAACGTGGGGTGGGTTGATGTTCACCTACTGTGCTCTCACCCTCTCTTGCCAGAGCGGAGTGAAAATACACAGACACTCGCAGATACACGCAGAATAAACAGAATTGAATTTAACATACACACAGCAAAGGAGAATAGAATGGGACCATAACTCCAAGGCCCGTGATGGCGAACCTTGGCACTCCAGATGTTCTTGGACTTCAACTCCCTGAAGCCCAAGCCCCAGTGAATCCACGCCCTCATCGCTCCCGGAAGCGGAAGTAAAACGCACCCATATGGTTAAGGCTCTTCCGGGTAAACCCTTCCTCAGTACGGGCGTGTTTTACTTCCGCTTCCGGGAGCGACGAGGGTGGCATGGGCCGGATGAATCGCAGTAAACCCATTCGTGTGGATTCACGGGGGCTTGGGCTTCTAGGAGTTGAAATCCAAGAACATCTGGAGTGCATACCTGTCAAGTGTCCCGGATTGGCCGGGATTTCCTGTATTTCCGCGCTGATTTTCTCCATTTCCCGCCCGGAGCTGCCGCTATCCCGTAATTTGGCAGCAGGGGGAAAGGAGTTACTGTGCATCCCTTCTGCGCTGGTCCTTTCTACGCATGCGTATAACCCTTTACGCATGCATATAACCCTTCTACGCATGCGTAGAAGTCTTCTGTGCAAAAGGGGATGCGTAAAAGCCTTCTACGCATGCGTAGAAGCGACCTGCACAGAAACGTTCTGCGCAGGTCGCTTCTATGCATGCGTAAAAGCCTTCTACGCATGCGTAAAAGCTTTCTACGCTTGCGTGAAAGCCTTCTACGCTTGCGCAGAAGCCTTCTATGCATGCGTAGAAGCAACCAGCGCAGAAACGTTCTGCGCAGGTCCCGTAATCTCCGGAGCTGCGCTTGACAGGTATGCTGGAGTGCCAAGGTTCACCATCACGGTACTAGGCTGTACTGTTGCCAGTTCTTAAGAAACAAACAGGCACTGAAAGCAGTCGTGTGCATGGAAAGATCTCTCTTATCTGTTTCTGGTGAGCTGTGAAGTGTGAAGAGTTTATTACCTGAAATGTTCCTTGCCGACATCTCCTCCGTCCTGCGCTCTGCCCCCAACCTCTAGGGTGAACACAAGTTTTCCTTGTCATTTCCCCCCCTTGACCAGTCAAATACCACAGAAGTGTATGTTTTGCTTGTCTGGGCTAATGCTGCAGGGTACCTGAAATGCCTGGAACGTTGTAGTACAAGATGTAAGTAGAGTTCCCCTTGAGGCTGGCTGTGCTGTAGGGAAAGTTGCAAAAACAGATGGAATTTCATCGCTTTCTGGACGCTAGAGTTGTAAGGAGACTTACAGGCATTGTCTACAGGTAGCACTGGTGTCATGCCTGTGTCGTCATGAACAATTCTTGTGGGTCAAAAAAAAATTTCTCTCTCTTGTCATATTTCTGCAAGGGATGCAATGCAGTTCTCACTGGAGAGAGAATCTCAGACATTTTTGATAACTAGTGGCTCAAGTGGCTAAGATGCGGACTGGAAGGCGGGAGGTCAGCAGTTCGATTCCTGAGTACTGCAGGACGGAATGAGCTCCCGTCTTTGTCGCAGCTCCTGCCAACCTAGCAGTTCGAAAGCAAGACATTGCAAGTAGAAAAACAGGGACCACTTTGGTGGGAAGGTAAACAGCGTTCCGTGTCTAGTCACATGACCACGGAAACATCTGCAGAAGCAGACCGTGCTGGCTCTTTGGCTTTGAAACCGAGATGAGCACTCAACCTTAGAGTCGGATACGACTGGCTTTCGAAGATGGCAAACCTTTACCTTTACTAAGGCAGTGAACTATGTATCTTTTGCTTTGCTGAGCTTTAATGATTCTCCCAAACATGGTACCCTTCGGGTTGGTGACATTTCGCCATTCTTGGTTTTGATCAGGGGATGAGCATCAAACTCTAGAGTCGGATACGACTGGCTTTCAAGCAAGGGCGAAGTTTACCTTTGCCTTACCTATGAACAGAATATAGTTTATTGTACCAGCCATTGACCATGGCAAAGAATAAGAAGTAAAAACAATCAAAACTAGGATATAACTAACTAATGGTCTCTTCCTGGCTTCCCCTATCTGTGGCGTGATTTCTTCCTACCATGTTCTGGTAACCAAGGAAAACCCAGAATAGCATGGAAAAGGGACTCTCAACACTGTGATGGACATATGGCAAGCATGACTAAACGCCGGAGTGCACGGAACGCTGTTTACCTTCGCACCCAAGTGGTCCCTGTTTATCTACTTGCAATTTCTTGCTTTCGAATGGCCAGGTTGGCAGGAGCTGGGGCAGACTCTGTCGTGCAGCACTCGGGTCTCGAGCTGCTGACCTGCCGACCTTCCAGTACTCAGGTTCAGCGTCTTAACCAAAGAGTGCACTAAAGTAGGACAGTGAATTCAAGACGTCTGTTTCGCTTTCTGTTATCTGCTTGGTTTAGCTGCTCCAACCCAAGCAGAATTACTGAGCATGGGGGCTTGGGCTGCCTGGTTGCACCAGCACCCAGCTTGTTCATAGCAACCCAATGCTCCCCAAACTCATCTTGGTGTTGTGTAGGAAGGAACGTGGCTGTGTCATGCTATTGCGAGTAGGCTGCAGCCAGATTTCCTCCATCTGGCTCCCAAACTGCACACCCCCTTCTGTGAATGTGGAACAGGGAAAGAAGGTATATTTGTGTGGGAAACCTTGATCCGGCATTAAGGGAGGCTTGTACGAAATTTGGATATTTTACGGGCAAGAGAGACTGTACAGATTTCTAACCTCTGGAATTATAAATGCCTGAACTCCCATCAGCATATGATGTGGAAGCAGAAAAGCATCCCAGATAAATCTGTTCATAAATGTAATGTGCGACACACCTAAGCTAAGCCACGGAGCATTAGCAGAACATAACAGATATGAGTTTGAACCCGAACCTTTAAAATCTCAGCCCTGCCGTGAACTTTAGGGTGACTTTAGGAGACCGGCTGTCTCCTAGCTTCAGCTGTTTTCATCCACCGCTACCCCCTACTCTTCCCACTTGCAATATGGGCATGACAGGTCAGTATTATCTACAGGCTTATTGTAAGGATTATGAAGATAATAATATATGTGAAGTGCTTTGAGCAATGTAAGTACTGTACTTCTATTATTAATATGAATGCAGACTGGGCCTCGTCTCCTTAGCTTCATACAATTGGAATTGCTCTTCTTGCTTCTACATCTGTGCTGTTGCTGGATAACGCCAGGGTAGGTAAAGGTGAAGGTCGCTTTTGCTCAAAAGCCAGTCGTGTCTGACTCTAGGGTTCAGTGCTCATCTGTTTATAGCCAAAGAGCCAGCGCTGTCTGTGTTTACAGATGTTTCTGTAGACATGTGGCAGGCATGACTATGCACTGAAGTGCACAGAACGCTGTTTACCTTCCCACCGAAGTAGTTCCTATTTATCTACTTGCAATTTCTTGCTTTCCAACGGCTAAGTTGGCAGAAGCTGGGACAGAGACGGGAGCTCACTCGGTCATGCAGCACTCGGGTCTCGAACTGCTGACCTTCCAGTCATCAAGTTCAATGTCTTAACCACTAAGCCGCCGCAGTCCCTAACCCCAGGGTAGCTAGCTCCATAAAACTGTGTGTGTGTTTCAATTCATTTTATTATTAAAAGAAAAATAGATAATACATGTCTAGAACCTGACAGCCACAAGAAAGGGGGGGAAATTCCCCAAAACATGCATGGAAATTACCCCATATTCAAAATAGATCAGCAGATAAATTAGATAAAGTTGCTTCTGTTGTATACTGAGTGTTTCGCACAAACCTATAAGGTTAATTTCCCCATAAGATCCAGAATTTCTTCAGCCATGCATATATTGTAAACTTATTCCTTGGTTTCCGGCAATCAGCATTCTAGCTGCCAAGGCAAAATTCAGACTAAATTCTAATTTTGCCCAGCAAGTAATTAGCTGGAAGTCATTACCCAGCAAAAAAAAAAGAAATACAGTATGTCCCCAGTAATTGGTATTCTTGTGCATGTCATTGAAGGAGGTTAGGAGACTTCCATACCAAGAAGGAAGTAAAAAGTGAGCAGGATTAGGAGCCAAATGCAGCAGAGCTTAGAAAATTTGCTTTTTAATTCTTCTGCTCCCCGGCACTCCCAGCCTGCATGGATGAATGGCTCAGGGAAACTGAGAACTATGGTGAAAAAAAGTAACTCACTGACACAGCTGTGGATGGGTTTCAGCATCTGGTGTCTGAGTGCACCATTGTGTGAATATCTTCATGAATGCATTTAAGTTTCCAGCCCACATTGAAAACAAGTGGGTAATATGTAATGAGATCACACAAGTTGCAGGAAGCTAAGTGGGAACAGCAGGAACTCAGGCTTTGTGCTGCTGATGATCATCATGTGCCATCAAGCCAGTTCTGATTTATGGCGACCCTTCCCAGGGTTTTCAAGGTAGAGAGTACACAGAAGTGGTTTTGGCATTCTCTTCCTCTAGGGCAGTGTTGGCAAACCTATGGCAAACGTGCCAGAGGTGGCACTAGGAGCCCTCTCTGTGGGCACCCGTGCAGTCACCCCAGCACAGTTTGCCCCGCCCCTCTACCCAACAGCCCAATGGGAGCGCTTCCTCCATCCCCCAGCATAGAGTTCTCCCCACCCCTCGTCTAATGGGATCATTTCCTTCCTCTCCTGTTGCTGTGTTGGCACTTTGTGATAAATAAGTGGGTTTTGGGTTGCAGTTTAGGCACTCGGTCTCTAAAAGGTTTGCCACCACTCCTCTAGGGCAATGTTTCCGAACTTTGGTTATTAGAATTCAATTCCCAGAAGCCTAAGTCAATTCCACAAAGCACTGATCAGCCAGTGTATTGACTTAGGCTTCTGGGAATTGAAGTCCAAAAACCAAAGGCTAGGAAACACTGCTATGGGGGGGGAGCTCTTGGGACTGCGTATTTTGTCCAGGGCAACGCAGCCTGGTTCTTCTCCTAGGAAGTGTTAGTGAAGAATCCAACTCCCAACCTCTGGCTCCACAACTAAGTACCCAACTCACTGAGTTATCCAGTCAGTTGACACTTCCCCAAATCAAGTGAAGCACTGTAAGATAAAGGTAAAGTTCTCTCTTGCTCAAAAAGCCGGCCGTCTCTGACTCTAGGGGTGTGATGGCGAACCTTAGCACTCCAGGTGTTCTTGGACTTCAATTCCCAAAAGCCCAAGTCAACACTCCTGCTGACCAGGGCTTCTGGGAAGTGAAGTTCAAGAACATGTGGCGTGCCAAGGTTCACCGTCACTGCTGTAGAGTGTGGTGCTTATTTCCACTTAAAGCCAAAGAACAAGCGCTATTTGCATCTGCAGATGTTTCCGTGTTCATTTGACAAGCGGGACTAGACACCGAAGCACACGGAATGCTGTAACCTTTCCTGCCAAAACAGTACCTGTTTATCGACGTCCAATATCTTTCTTTTGAACTGCTAGGTCGGCAGGAGCTGGGACAGATGACAAGAGCAGCACTCGAGTCTCGAGCTGCTGATCTTCCAACCTTCCAGGCAGCAAGCTCAGCATCTTAACCACTAAGCCACCGCAGCCCCCCCCCCCCAAGCACTGTAATGTAATGGAGATGCAGCTTCATTTTTAATATGCCTTGGTTTTGGTGGCATCATAGAAGATGGTTCGGGACCATCTTTAAGTTGCACTCAATCCCTGGAGCGAAGGACGGGTGCAGGGATCACTATCTTAAAAGACGACACGATTCCCTTCTCCTCTCTCGTGGTTGCTCCAGGGTTCCTGCGGGAAGCCTCCATTTTCACCATTTAGCTCACAAGCACCGCGAACAAAATGGGCGCAGGGGTGTGCGTTAAATGGAGCGTGGCCTGATTTGCTATTGTAACCCAGGGTGCCCAAAATGCTGGTGCGAAAAATCCCCTGCGTGCGGATCTGCATTTCCAGCTTGCCGGGGCTGTGCGGAGTCGGTCGAGTGCGCTTCACCCTCCAGGGACCGAGCATGGCTGCACTCTGCGAACAGCAAGCTCTCCTCTTTTTTACTTATTCATGGCCTGCCCGTCGGAAAAGATCCTCGTCTGTCGAGCCACAGTTGTTGCAATGTTCTTTTCCTGGCAGGCTGGGGTTTTCGAAGGGCTCCTGCTAGCTTGAACGTGACAGTCTGCGATGGCATGGTGCCCGCTTCAAAGCTGTGACAAGGAGCAAGTTTTCTGATGGTTGGAAGGAGAGAAAAACTGAGTGCAGCTTTGTCGGCCTTGCATAAGGTGTAGATGGGCTATGTTGAGACCACCCTGTTCCTCTAAGTCAGGGGTTCTCAACCTTTTTAAGCCATGAGCCACACCGCTCCCCCTCAAGCAGCTGGTGGTCCCCCCTGCATATAAACGCTGCCATAAAATGTGTCCGCAGCTGTCGTAAACATGTTTATGACAGCCGTGGACGTATTTATGACTGCCATATATGCGTCCACTTCCGGTGGTGATGGTGACTTGGGTCACATGAAATGGTGCCGTGAGCTGGGCCGTAGGTTGACTGCTCTCAGTCAAGGGTGGTCAACATTGGTGCTCTGGAACTTCAATTCCCAGAAGCCCTGATCAGCACATGTGTTGACTTGGGCTTCTAGTAACTGGAGTCCAAGAACACCTGGAGTTCCAAGGTTGGCCACCCTTGCTCTAATCCTTCCTCCTCTCCTCCTCCTCCTTCTTCCCCTTTTTCTTCTTCTTGTGCCATATCCAGTTCTGAATATTGGCTACCATCATGGCGAGTAGCCATGAAGATTGTCCTGGGAACCATATCATGGCTTTGGGCAACGCTGTTCAGTCTAAGGATGCTCCCAGAAGAATCAGAGAGTCACTGAGTTTGGAAGGAGCCTACGAGGCCATTGAGTCGAATCCCCTGCTCAAAGCACAAAACAGATCTGCCAGATGGTTGTCCAATTTTATTTTGAGTGCCTCCAGCATGAGAGAGCTCACCACCTCCTGAGGTCATCGAGTCCACTGTTGAACTGCTCTAACAGTTAAGATTTTCCTGAAATTCAGCTATATCTGCTTTCCTGTAGTTTGAGCCTGTTATTACGTGTCCTGCACTCTGGGATGGAGAACAGATGCATCAGATAGCATTCTCTTTGACTCAGCATTGGTGTCGGCGTCGGCTGCTACTCATGTCAGAGTATACATTTCCCCCCTGAAAACAGGAAATATGCCATTGGTGTACATTTGTTTAAGGTGGATCCCAGCTTGCCATGAAGTGTGCACTGTGATCACGGAGCCATCTCCCGCGGCACATATGAAATGAGACATGCAGGATTTGACACCGGGACTGCAATGGACTGCCACAGCCTTGAGGACATTGACAAGGTGCACCTTCACAGCCCGTCCATCTGGTTGCCGCTAATTATTACTAACCATTTTTTTTTAAAGAAACACAACATATCTGACTCAGAGTTGCATCTGCTGTGCCATTAGAAGGCTGGGTGAATGGGATCATTTTTTCTCTGCCCAACTTACTCATGGAGTTTCTCGAACAGACACAGTATGTTGTAATACTGACGTAGAGTACTCATTTGTAATGGCAATGTGTGTTGCAATGAGCCATGGATTTAAAAGATCTGACTTCTTCTTTCATGTCCTGGTCAAGCTCTGGACTGCCAAAATGAAACCACTTTCTTGCCTTTGGCGTTGGCCAAACTTAAGTCCACATCGGTGCATGTTTCTGGCAGTAATCTGCAGACCAGTAAATGAGCCGGATTCTGTGTCTCTCCACATTCAAACAGCATGGTGTTGTCTGTCAGCAACAACTTTATCCTCCTTTAATGTTGTTCCTTGACCAGTGAGCACCTTCCTCCATCTTCTGATTTGGTTTTGCTCTTGCAAGAACGTTTGTTTTTGCCATAAAGCTCTTCTTGGATCTGAGCCGGTGCACTTGAGGCTCACATCCCATCGGAGGATGTTGGGCATCATTCGCTTACTTCTCTCGGTGTCTGCCACTACTTTGTTCTGACTTCAGAGTCATTATAACTCTCAAGACCAGCGGCTGGCGACAAATAGGGTGTGTATACATTATTATTCCTGGCTCATGAACTGCTGAAGGCTGATCCAGCACTATATAGAAGGCCTGCCAATTATTTAAGCATGTAGGCATGTAACATGGCTTTTAGCATTTGCTGGTTTTGCTCTCTAATAAAACAGACCGATCCTTTGATCCTAGGAACCCGAGTTTCATGCTCGACATGCAGTCTCCTTTCTAGAGCTGGGGATAAACAGATGTTTTTAGACCTCAAGTCCCCGAAGCTCTAGTCAGCATAGCCAATGATAAAAAAAACACCCCAGGGAGTTGTAGCCCTAAACATCTGGTGGACCAAAGAGACCTCCTCCCCCCCCCCCCCAACACACACACACACTGACTTGGAAGATTGCTATAAGCTCATTTTCTCTCTACATTCAAGTGATGTCCTTTGAACGCTCCAAATGGCAAGTTGGGTTAAATGGGCTTGGGGCTGGCACTACCATGCCAACCTGACAATCTTATTATCTTATACTGTATAGATATACTGTAAAGGTAAAGGTTTCCCTCGCTCGAAAGCCAGGCGTATCCGACTCTAGGTTTCAGTGCTCATCTCTGTTTCAAAGCCAAAGAGCCAGCGTTGTCTGCTTCTGCAGGTGTTTCCATGCTCATGTGGCAGGCATGACTAGACACCAGAGCGCATGGAACGTTGTTTACCTTCCCACCAAAGTGGTCCCTATTTATCTACTTGCAATTTCTTGCTTTCGAACTGCTAGGTTGGCAGGAGCTTGAACAGAGACAGGAGCTCACTCCATCGTGCAGTACTCGAGAATAGAACTGCTGACCTTCCGCCTCCCAGTCAGCGTCTTAGCCACTTGAGCCACTGCAGTTACCTATCTGCAATATATCTGCAGTTACACTGCAGATACTGTATACTGTAGATATAGGTGATTTCATGTCAAAAAGTATTCTGAGTTGAAAGGATTTTTGTTGGATAAACTCTGCTCGGGAGACGCCCGAATGAGGCTCCTTTCATGTCCCCAAGATCTTTTCCCCACCGAAGCGGTCCCTATTTATCTACTTGTAATTTCTTGCTTTCAAACTGCTAGGTTGGCAGGAGCTGGGACAGACGACGGGCCCTCAAACCATCATGCAGTACCCGGGTTTTGAACTGCCGCCTTGCTGGCCTTCCAGCTTAACAAGGCGAGCTTCTTAACCATTGAGCTAGATATAGATAGAGAGAGACATACAGACCAGACACACAGACGCACACAGGTCAGCAGGGATTTTGGAAGGATCATAACTAAACAAAACATGTGAAACACTTGGGCTAGTTCATTATTCGTGGGAATGATTGGGTGGGTGATTCCTCTGGCTTGGGAGTCATTTCCAGCCAAGGGGACAGTTGCTCCAGAAACACAACTCTGCTGCTTAGTTTTTAGGTTCACCAGAAATCTTGTGTAATTGTTCAAAAAGCAAGTGTACAACTAGCCTGTTTTTGTGTAGTCGTAATTGTAGGGGACATGTTGATACATGGCCACACTAAAGGAATATTAAATGTTAGCCCAGGGTGGTAATTTTGGTCTCTGGGTTGGCTGTAGCATCTAACCTTGACAGTTTCTATGGGAGTTGAAGATTTCCCTAGGTCATGAAACCTTAACTTTAGGAAAACCTATGTGCTTTCTCTATCTTTTCATGTGTTGCTAGCTTGATCCTTCTATATCCATAATGGCGAACGTTGGCACTGCAGTAAACCCATTCATGTGGTTTCACAGAGACTTGGGCTTCTGGGAATTGAAGTTCAAGAACACCTGGTGTGCTGAGGTTCGCCATGACTATTCTATGTGGTGAAACCTAGTTGTGCAACCTTAAAATGGAAGGGAGTGTTGAGGTTAGTGGATTTCTTTTCCCAAACGAAGCTCCCTTTTTCTGTGGAATTGGTGAATGCCCACCCTGCTGAGCTTCAGACGTCATATGGTGCAAAGTATTGTCTCATCGTTCATGAGCCTGTATAAATAGCAGTCTGTTGTCCAGGAAACTCCTGTATGACTATGTGTTCAAATGTTTAGCACATGCTGTATAAACCTAAACATCTGCTCAGAAGTACGTTTCACGGATTTCAGATGGCTTTATTCCCAGATAAGTAGATAAGGGGTTGCAATCTTCTAAAAAAGAATAGCAACATAAATGAGTTTGTAGTAATTACTAGTATGGCTGCCACAGTAAGGAGGAAAAGCCATCAAATCAATTCTAACTTATGGCAACCTTCTAGGTGCTATTTCACAGTGCATTTGTATACGAGTATTTAACCCCGTCTAGTCGTGCTAGGGTACTGCAGTGGCTCAAGTGGTTAAGGCACTGAAACGTGGACTGGAAGGTGAGAGCTCGTTACCTGAGTACCGCATGATGGAGTGAGCTCCAGCCATGTGCCCCAAACTCCTGCCAACCTAGCAGTTTGAAAGCGAGAAATTGCAAGTAGATAAATAGGGACCACTTCAGTGGGAAGGTAAACAGCGTTCCGTGCACTCTGGTGTCAAGGCATGCCTGCCGCGTGTCCACGGAAATGTCTGTAAACGCAGATAGCACTGGCTCTTTGGCTGTAAACAGAGATGAGAATTGAACCCCAGGGTCGGATACAACTGGCTTTCGAGCAAGGGTGACTTTTACCTTTACTAGTCTTGGGTTGCCATTTTAATCCTTCTATATCTGTGATGGTGAGCCACGGCACTCCAGGTGTTCTTGGACTTCAGTTCCCAGAAGCCCAAGTCTCTGTGATGCAGGGTGGCATGGTGTGTGTGTGTGTGTGTGTGTGTGTGTGTGTGTGTGTGTGTGTGTGTGTGTGTGTGTGTGTATGTGTGTGTGTGTGTGTGTGTGTGTGTGTGCGCGCGCGCGTGCGTGCGTGCGTGCTTGGTTAGTTTCTTTGAAGTGCTTCCCAATTAGCCCAAAGTAACGAGGCAAATCTTTGCAGGGTTTACTGGAAAGCCCCCGTTGGACCCATTTCTCAACTTGTTGATGTCTTTTCACCCCCCAGTTCTGCTGGCCCAGAACGTGAAGGTTCTCAATGACGTCACCGGCTACTTGGGGAAGGAGGTCACCCTGCCCTGCACTTTTGAGGACCCTACCCCTGACATGAAAATCAGCCAGGTCACCTGGGTGAAGGAAGCTGGGGGCAAGAAGCAGAGCGTGGCTGTATTCCACCCAGAACTTGGTCCTAGTTACCCGATGAAGAGGAACCAGTCACGGATCCAGTTCCGCACTCCGTCCCAGAAGGATGCCACGCTGGTCATCAGCCCCTTGCAGATGACAGATGAAGGCACCTACACCTGCGAGTTTGCCACTTACCCTCAGGGTAATGAGTACGGCTTCACCAGCCTGACCATATTGGGTAAGAAGGACCAGTCTCCCTAAGCATGAATGGAGGGGTTTGGGGAAGACACTGTGTGAGTCTTTGCAGGTAATCAAAACTACCTTACGATGAGAGAACCCTCTGCCTGGATTGATCATAGTGTTGGAAGGGACTATAAGGATCATCTAGTCTAGGGGTCAGTAAACTTGGCACTCCAGGTGTTCTTGGACTTCAGTTACCAGAAGCCCAAGTCAGCACACCTGCCGATCAGGGCTTCTGGGAAGTGAAGTCTAAGAACATACGGAGAGCCAAGTTTGATGAGCCCTGATCTAGTCCATACCTTGGCAGAAGCAAGTTCCCCATGCTTGTTGCATGATATCCTAGGGCAGTAGTAATGAACCAATGGCATGTGTGCCAGAACGGGCACTCCAAGCCCTCTCTGTGGGCACATGCACTGTTGCCCCAGCACAGAGTTCGTCCCACCCCTCTGCCCAGCAGCCCAATGGGAGTGCTGCCTCCCTCCCCGACCACAGAGTTTGCCCTGCCCATCTGCCCGGCAGCCCAATGGGAGCACTTCCTTCCCCCAGCACAGAGTTTGCCCTGCCCCTCTGCCTAGCAGCCCAATGGGAGCGCTTCCTCCCCCAGCACAGAGTTCACTCTTCCCAGCAGCCCAATGGGAGCGCTTCCTCCCTCCCCCAGTAGAGTTTGCCCTGCCCCTCTGCCCAGCAGCCCAATGGGACCGCTTCCTCCCTCCCCCCAGCACAGAGTTCACTCTGCCCAGCAGCCCAATGGGAGCACTTCTTCCCTCCCCCCCAGCAGAGTTTACCCTGCCCCTCTGCCCAGCAGCCCAATGGGAGCGCTTCCTCCCTCCCCCCAGCACAGAGTTCACTCTGCCCAGCAGCCCAATGGGAGCGCTTCCTCCCTCCCCCCAGCAGAGTTTGCCCTGCCCCTCTGCCCAGCAGCCCAATGGGAGCGCTTCCTTCCTCCCCCCAGCACAGTGTTCACTCTGCCCAGCAGCCCAATGGGAGCACTTCTTCCCTCCCCCCAGCAGAGTTTACCCTGCCCAGCTGCCCAATAGGAGCGCTTCCTTCCTCCCCCCAGCACAGAGTTCACCCCACCCCTCCATTTGGGCACTGGGTCTCTAGGGGATTTTCTTTGGGAGGAGAGCGTTGGCAAGCCAACTCAGAACCCAGAAATAGGAGTCCTATCCTGGCTTGTTGTGCTTGTTATTTCTGGAGATGCAAATCATTTGAATTCAAAATGTATTCTGATGGGTGGGGATCCAATTTTGAAATTGCTTCCCTGGGGCCATGGTGAACCAAGACACTTAAAACAATTCCCCCGCCTCCTCCCACATTTCCCTGTGCTGTAAGCTAGCGGCGTCTTCTAATCCCCTGAACTCGTTGTCAGCAATTCATTCTACTTTCCTGCCACCAAAAAAAAAAGCTCAATAATAGAAGCAGTAAGCGCTTTGCTTAACAGGCTGTTTTAGATCCTAAAAGCTCCCCCCCCCCCCAAAAAAAAAAAAAAACTCCAAAGGGCTTTTGGGCTACTAACAATGCTTCATGTTCACATGACCAGAGCTGTCTTGTATGGCTCGTCAAGAAGATCATCCAGCTGTCATTTAGGACTCTTACTTCTATTTTTAATTTGATCTTATAGGGACCTCTAGGGATGAGGGATTTGCCCCGCCTATCCCGAGGTCTCATTAGATGGAAAGTTCCCAGAACAACCTTTCGCTAAGGGCATGGCTAGCCTTGCGTAGAAACTGCTCCTTTTAGGAACCGAGCGTTATCTTTCTGCTGAGCGCCGAATCGGAGCTGTGCATGAAAGATTCCGCTTGCAATGCATGACTTTTTTTAAGCAATACATTAGAAAGAAAGTTTACCGCGGCAGGTATTTGTGTGAGAGAGCGCTGCTCAGCCTGCCATTATCCCTGGCAACTGGCTGTGATCGCTCAGACCGATAGGAACTGTAGTCCGTCTACAGGGCCCCCAACTGGCAGAGACTGATAAGGGGCCACAGCTACCACTGGTGGCGCAGGGGTTAAACTGCTGTACTGCAAGCAAAAGGTTGTAAGTTCGATCCTGACCAGGGATCAAGGTTGACTCATCCTTCCAAGGTCGGTAAGATGAGTAGCAAGTATGTTGGGGGCAAAATGCTAATTAACTTGTGAACCACCCAGAGCGCGCACTAAGTGCTATGGGGTGGTATATGTGTGGGATTGCTTTTTTTGCTTTAAGCCGGGGTTCCAAACTTTTTCAAACCGGAGACCTCTTTGACGATGGGCGTGCCCATTTTTCCCAACAGCTTCAAAGAGGGCAGCCTTTCTTGAATGCCCTTGGAGGGGTGGAGGGGCCATATGGAACGGTGCCAGGGGCCAAATCCGTCTCACAGGCCTTCGGTTGGGAACCACTGCTTTAAGCCAATGGGTTGGCTAATAAGGTTCACTATATCTGGAGCTCTGGATTCATTGCGCTATTCTCCCCTCCCTCATTAGCAAGACGAGGTTAAGTAACGGTAGTCAATTTCCATTATCTAAAACATAGGAAGGCTGTACACCTGAAATACGGGAATGCAACGGCCACATCGTTCTGCTAGGGATGTATGGCCAAAACTCTATGCCTTTCATCCAGCATGAGATAACACATCCTGATACTTTCTATTTTTAAAGCAAGTCTTCTGCTTTTTATGATTTTGGAAGGAAAGTATCTCTGAAGCATCTCCTTCCCTGTGCTTGCCCCCTCATGGTCTACGTTTGGAAATGCGGAGCATTTTTTGAGCAAGAACGGCGACATAGCTCTGACGCTACTCTGTGCCCTTCCAAGGGAGAGCAGGAGTTGTTTTGGCTGCCTTTCCCGATGGAGAATATTTCCGCGAGGAGCTGGCAAGATCTGAGGAAGTCCCCACACAAGAGAAGCACACAAGTATCTGTACATCAGAGCAATGTCCCTGAAGCAGTCTGGGTTTAATCATGTTTAGTCTGTGCAAGCTAGCTTTTAGCAAGGGTCACTTTTTTATATACAGAAAGAACAACAGTCCAAAGACCTCACATCTGTGAAGACCAGGGATTCCCAACCTTTTCAATCCGGGAGCCGGGTCACGCTCTCTCAGACACTTTCAAGGGTGGGACAGCCATTTTGCCCTGCCTGCATGGTGGGGTGGCCATTTTGTCCCAACAGCTTCAAAGGGGCAGCCATTTTGTTTCTCAAATGCATATTATTAGAGAAGGTGATTCTATATAGTCACAGCATCAGATGGAAGAATCTTTCCCTAGCCCCTGACTGCAGAAGTACATGCTTGCCATCTTCTAGTGACAGAACCTCTCTCACAGCTGCTCCAGAGGTTCAGCCCAGTCAGCTTGATTTCTATCTGCAAGGAGCTGAGACTGTTCTCCTTCTCAGCCAGGAATGATCCCAACACACAATTGTGGGTTCAACGTCCTAGTCTTCCCAAATAAGTACAGTCTAGGGCGGTGGTGGCAAACCTATGGCACATGTGCCAGAGGACGCACTCAGAGCCCTCTCTGTGGGCACATGCGCAGTCAGCAACAGCACAAAGTTCACCCTGCCCCTCTGCCCAGCAGCCCAATGGGAATGTTTCCTCCTTCTCCCCAGCATAGACTTCGCCCCACTGTGTTGGCACTTTGCGATAAATAAGTGGGGTTTTGGTTGCAGTTTGGGCACCCGGTCTCTAAAAGGTTCACCATCACTGATCTAGGGTCACACACTCCATTCCCCACTCTCTCATTTCCATCTTCTTTCTTTTCTAGCCAAACCCACAAGCACTGCTGAGGCCAAGGAAGTGAAGTTGGGCAACACTCAACAACCTGTGGCTATCTGCACATCCGCCAATGGGAAGCCGCCCGCCCGCATCACGTGGCAGTCGGGGCTGCACAGCAACTCTAGTGTCTCGCAGGTGACAAATGCAGACGGCACGGTCACTGTCACCAGTCAATACAGCATGGTGCCTACCAAGGAAGCCAATGGCCAACACATCACCTGTGTCGTTGAACAAAAGACACTGGCCCAGCCGGAGTCTATCCCGGTTACGCTGTCCATATTGTGTGAGTGGCTTTGGGTACAGGGGATGACTGGGAACTTGGAGGCGGGAGCAGAGCATGAAAAAGGATCCCCTTCCTTAATCAGGTGGATAAAGAGAAGCCGAACCTTTTGTTTGTTTTCTAACCCAAGCTGGTTAAAAGAAGTCATCTTGGTGCACAGTTTGCAGAGCTAGAATACTAATCTTCCGTTCCTAGTTTGGGATTGTGGAGTGGTTGTCCCTTCATGCCGTAAGATGAAAAGAACCACTAAAAAGGGTCATGAGAAATTCTGGATACTATTTCTGGCATTGGGAACAGCAGAAAAGTGTGCTATGGGAAGCATACAGTCTGATAGAAGCTGAGATATTTGATGGCCACCATTTTCCTGGGAATGGACAGCGGTGGTAGAATAAACAGTTGTATCATAACCATACAATAAAGGTCAGAATAGAGATTACCCAGAGCAATATCCTTACGATGAAATAAGCAATAGGCTTCAAAACCCTAACATAGGGTTTCAAAAAGCATAATAACTCTTGCTTGTACATTCTTGGTTCTACTGTATAGTGTGAAAGTATGGAGCTCAAACACAGGCTTCTGTAAGAATGTGAGAAGTATAGAGAATGTGGAGTTATTCCAAGATGCTAAGAATCTCTTAGATCAAAAGGATGGCCAATGAGGAAGCATTAAAGTTAACGAATAAAGCCCCCATAATTTGTAAAACACAAGAAATGCCGAAATCTAGAATATTTTAATTGTGTAATGAGAAACAAACAAAATCATCCAGTTCTTACAGGTGATTATTCAGGGTGAAATGAAGGGGATGACTTTGAAGGAGCATGCCTAAGAAACTTTGCTTTCTCGGTAGTAGCCCCATTGTAATCCAAATAGATTTAACAGGTCCCCTCTAAGTGTTTAAGAAACTGGTAAAAACTGATTTTTTATGCAGCTTTTTATAACACTGACCTGGGATTTTTAATGTTTTCAAACTGCTTATTTTCACTCAAAGCCAGGCTCATATGTGACAGGGGATTGCTTACTATTTGCTAATTATATGCTTGTTTGTATTATTTGATTTGATTGATTTTACCATTGTAAGCCGGTGGATGTTATGTATCATGGGGCAGTATACAGGATGGATGGATGGATGGATGGGAAAGGAAGTGATGGATGGATGGGGAACAACCAAGGACAGTGGTTTAGATGTTGCAGCATAAAAAAATCAAGGTGGCCACAATAAATGCAGCCTCTGGAAACGGGAAACTAACAACTCAAAGATTATTTCGAAAGGGCAGAAATCTATGAGGAAAGGAAGCAGGGTTTTAGACTTTTCTAGTGAGCCCAGTGAGTTTGTTATATTCTTGCTGCTTTCTCTACAGACCCTCCTGAGGTCACCATCGAGGGCTACGATGACAACTGGTATCTGAACCGCAATGAAGCAACTCTTACTTGCAACGCCAAAGGGAATCCCCTACCCGACCAGTTTGTTTGGACCATGTAAGTCTCGAACCCTACTCTTTTCATTCCCCACTGTCCAAAAGCACCCAAATAACACACTCACTCTTACTTATCACAACTTCCAGGCACAACTCTTCCATCACTTCTTCTTCAAGTGCCATATCCAATTCTGATTAATAGGCAACCATCATATCGATCAGCCTTGGAGATTGTCCTGGGAACAATATAATGCATTGGCCTTCCATTTGCCTTCCACATTGCAGCGTGATGCCCATACCACCAATCCAGTTCCACGAGTCACTTTCTGGTCCTGAGCCCTTTGAGGCACACAAAGTCCTCTTCAGCCCCAGGCCAGGATGGATGAAGCTGCTGCCCTCCATCAAGATGGGTTCAAGTGGGATTTAATCCATTTAGGGACCATCACCCTTCCCTATGGACTTCGCCACCCAAGGCCATTAGTCCTCAGGGTGGTCAGGTTAGTTCACCGCCACCTGACGATTGGTGATGAGTCGCTAGCAGTAGGATCTACTCTATTTCCATAGCAGTTCTGTAACATTCATAACAGTGGCATTCTTCATCCATCAAAATTCTGCCTCCCAGACAGCGGTAAAGCAAAGCAATCACACTTATATACCACCCCATAGCACTTTGTGCACTTTCTGGGCAGTTCACATGTTAATTAGCATTTTGCCTTACAATTCAAAGTGTATTGGCTGGGCATCCCACTACAGTAATGGAGTAGATTGTACAGCCAGCAACTCAACACCAAGTGTCAGGAAGCAGTTAACTAACCTGACTCCCTAAAGGGACCAACGGCTACGGGTGGATGAGCCCCTTTGGGTGGGGTGATGCCCCCCCTCAGTGGAGGAAATACCACTGGAAACCATCATATTTGGCCCAAGGGCAAAATGAGCAGAGGAGGAATTCTGATTCCCAATGGTCATGGAGGTGGAAGAGGCCATGTCAGATGGACTGGCTGTGAAGGCCCACCTTATTAGTATCCTCAAGGCTGCGGCAGTCCATTGCAGACCCGGTGTTGAATCCTGTACATCTCATTTTGTGTGTGCCGCAGGGGATGGCTCCGAGATCATAGTGTGTATGGGGTCACTTCATGGCAAGCTGGGATCCACCTTAAACAAATTCATGCCAATGACATCTTTCCTGCTTCAGGAAAAAAAGCGCATTCTCGGATACGAGTTGCAGTCGACGACGGCATAATTTGAGAGTAGCGAGTTAGTATAACGGAGCTAACCTTTCCCAGCGTTCTTTCTGTCCCCGTGAAAGCCACAAATTTACAGCTTTTCTTCCCTGCCTAAGCCAGAACTGGGCAAGGGAGTTGATGACTGAAAAAGGAAGTTTTCCCAACATTGGCATGACGGCTGTTTAAAACGGTCCCCGAACTCTGCTTACAACTCAGAATGCTGGACAAAGGCCATTTATTACAGTCCCGGTGCACTTTTAACGGCTTGCCTCGAACTGCTGCTGAACATATGCAGGGTGTTTTTCAAAAGGCAAAGGTTGACCGTGCTCCGGCCGATGGCTCACACTCAACTTGGCGAGTCGAAACATTACAGAGGCTGCGCCGTCCAAAGATCCATGTGGGTTCTTCAGCCTGATCCCCTTGAGCTGGGCTTTCGCTGCCTTTTCCTCCAGTCTCGGGGAAAGCTCTGATCCTTTCAGCATGGAATGAGGCCAAGCTGGTTTGGCTGGCTCAGCAGATGAAAACAGATCCTTCTTCTCAGTTGACACTAGTTGGGGGCAAGGGAGGGACAGAAGAGCAAACTCCACGTTGCTTTGCTAGAAGGCACCTGGCGATTAGGGGGGTGAGTGTAGAGCAGGAGGTCGCAACCTTTTTAAGCCAGGGGCCGGGTCATGCGGCTTTGGTGGCCGGCCGGACAGTCACTTTGCCCTTCCTCCACCACATGGCACTTCCTGGTGTAGTAGAGGCGGCGGTGGTGGTGGGGACATAAAATGGTGTCGGAGGCCGCATCCGGCCCACAGGCCGCAGGTTGAGAATCCATAGGGTAGAGAAGCATTTCTAAACAATCAGAAAGGTCATAGATTTCTGGTCTACTATGGGTTGTATATATTTCTGTTGCAGGCATCTAGGTTTTACAGCCGAGAGCCATTGTTTTTCCAAGGGGATAACTGAATCAACAGTGTAATGAGTAATGAAATGAAATGGAAGGACATAAATAGGATCAGGAAGATCACCTGAAGAGCGTCTAATAAAAGATTTTTACAATGCAGACCCTTTCTCTGTGTAAATTCCCCCCCCCCCTTTCTCCATTTTTTCTTTTTTCCCCTCTTGACATGTATTTATACTGGATGTTCTTTTGGATTTGCAAGGTACCAAATTCATAGCACTGATTCCCCACCCCCTTTTTTTTTCTTCTTTCTTCAAATACTTATTTCTAATTTTACCAAGGGGAGAAAGGGGGGCGGCGGCGTTATAATCAAATGCCTGACAGGAGATTTTGAGGTCCTAAAGCGACTTCCACAACCCTAATCCTTTTCAATTTCCACAGAGCATAACTCTGGCCACCCATTTTCCTTGCCTTCTCCATAGCTGCCAGAGCCTGAATTGACTAGTTGTAAGAACTGAAAGAGAGGACGGTGTTGACTTAGTGGTTAGGCCACTGAGCTTTACAATCAGAAGGCCACCAGTTCAAGACTTGAGTGTCAACCTAGCAATGCGAAAGCAAGACATTGCAAGTAGATAAATAGGTACCGCTTTAACAGGAAAGGTAACAACATTGTGCTCACTCTGGCATCTAGTCATGCCTGCCACAAGACCATAGAAACATCTAGACACAGACAGCGCTGGCTTTTTGGCTGTAAATGGATATGAGCACTGACCCCTAGAGTTGCACACAACTGGTTTTTGAGCGAGGAAGACCTTTATCTTAACAACACCTCTCAGGACTTTGACTTCATGAATAAAACTACAGGACATTCAGCAGGATGAATTTGTGCAGACATCTGGAGGATAATATACATATACATATACATATACACCTATACATATACACCTATACATATACATATACATATATACATATATACACACACACACACACACACACACACACACACACACACACACACACACACATATATATATATATATATATATATATATATATATATATATATATATATATATATATATATATATATATATATATATATATATATATATATATATATATATATATATATATATATATATATATATATATATATATATATATATATATATATATATATATATATATATATATATATTGCACTTTACAGTCTAACAGGGTTCATTTCACCTAATCTTTCATGAGTTGTAGCTGGATTCTGCCAAAAATGTGCACCAAATAAAATATTTTAGTCCAGGGATTCTCAACCTTCAGCCCGTGGGCCAGATGTGGCCCATGGCACCATTTCATGCGGCCCACCACCAGCTCCACCACACCAGGAAGTGTCATGTGGAAGGGCAAAAAGGCCATCCAGCCCTCAAAGCTGTCTGAGGGAGCGTGACCCGACCCCGGCTTTAAAAGGCTGAGTACTGTTTTAATCCCTAAGGTGCCTGAGATATCTAGAAGTCATGGTTGTGGAAATAAAGATGTCCTTTTGCACCATACGCATAGGACGAGACAGCGAAACAACCCTACATACACAATATACACTAGGCTGAATTAACATTTTCATTATTCAATAAAACAATATTTTATTGTTTGTTGGTTCTTTGATATCGTGGCTATTCGTTTAATTGTTTGCACACAGCCCAGAGTCGGAAATTTCACAGGAGGTATAAAAATAATTAATAAACAAAATTTGATTTGATTTGATTTATTGGATTTGTATGCCGCCCATCTCGGCTACGCGAGTCAGGGCGGCTAACAGCAATCACAATACATCTAATCACAATACAATAAAATGTAATATAATACAATACAGTAAAATAAAACACCAGTGTACATCAAAAACATTGCAAAAAAGTTGCAAAAACATTACAAAAACATTGCAAAATAATAAAAAGTTTTTCAGATGGGAAATTGGAAGGAAGGACCCTTCACCCCACTCCCCACTCACTCAGTATTGTAAATTGGCCTAATTAAAGTGTCTTTCTTGACTGCCCCATCAGGTCATCTGGGCCACTTCCTAAGTCCGTGGAAGTTCAGAACAACCGGCTCGTGGTGCGTAACGTGGACGCATCCGTTAATACCACTTTCATCTGCCAGGCCACCAATCGTGTGGGCCAGGTCTCCACAGAACAGACCATCTTTGTCCGAGGTAAGACTGGCGGGACTCATGTCAAGCTTTTTGGGTGGAGGAACTGCATTGCTATATGCCGGGAAATGGAAATCTAGTGGCTAATATTTTGGATTTGCAAGGGTCAGAGGGACATTGTGGAGATCTTGGTGAACCTTCCGCTGCTTTTGGAACCAGGTGTCCACACTTTAAAGGTGCTTCCTTCCTGTGGGAAACAGCGGTGTGTGTATGCATGCATGTGAAAGATGAGCTCAGTGGCAATATCTGTGGCTGGACTGCATTGTTCTTGGTTTCTGGTGAGGGAATTCAATATCTGAGTGCTTTCTCTGGCATGGGAAATAACTCCTGGTGTACACAATACGTTAGGGCATAGGTCAGTGATGGTGAACCTTTTAGAGACCGAGTGACCAAACTGCAACCCAAACCCCACTTATTTATCGCAAAGTGCCAACATAGCAACAGGGGAGGAAGTGAACGCTCCCATTGGGCTGCTGGGCAGAGGGGCAGGGCAAACTTTGTGCTGGGGTGACTGTATGAGTGCCCACAGAGAAGGCTCTAAGTGCCACCTCTAGCACGTGTGCCTTAGGTTCACCATCACTGGCTTAGGTATTATTATTATTATTATTCAAGTGCCATATCCAATTCTGAACATTGGCGATCTTCATGGCGATCAGCCATGAAGATTGTCCTGGGAACCATATAATGCAATGGTCTTCCATTTGCCTTCTGCATCGCACTGTGATACCCATACCACTGATCCAATTCCATGAGTCACTTTCTGGTCCTGAACTCTTTTGGCACACAAAGTCCTCCTCAGTCCCAGTTCAGGTCAAATAAAGCTGCCAGCCTCCATCAAGATGGATCCAAGTGGGATTTAATCCACTTGGGGACCATCACCCTTCCCTGTGGATTTAGCCACCCAAGGCCATTAGTCCTCAAGGTTGTCATGCAAGTTCACCACCACCTGACAATCAGTGTTGAGTCACTGGCAGTAGGGTCTACTCTATCGCCAAAACAGGATAACCTGACCAAGCTGAAGGCTGCTTTTCTCTCATGTTGTGAATGGCTGGGCAGGTGCATGACTAGCATCCAGAATTTACTCAAGGTCAAACGCTTTGTGGGAATGTGGAGTGTTCTGGGGTTCAACCGATCAGAGGCCCTGTGGCTCTCCATGATGGCATAAGAGGTCCTTTTCTGGTAGCAAACTGGGACACAATTGCTGGCGAGGCCGTGACGAGCTCAAACAGGCCTGCTTCAAAGAGGCATTTTCTTCAGCCTCTGGTATCCCAACTCTCCTTGGTGAATAAGGAGGCAAATAAGAAAGGATCCCACCAGGTGGATGAGAGGGAGTGGGGGGTGTCCCCGAGACCCTCAATAGCCCCGTGTTCCTTTCCATGGCTCCGTCTGCAGCTCTGCCCCTTCCCCAGCGCTGGCGATGCTAACGATGCCCTGTGTGACTCCTTCGTCTTCCTTTCTTTACTCAGACCAGCCGGCGAAGAGGCAGAGTGGCAGCGCTGGAGCCGTGGTCGGGTTCATCGTGGGGGGGATCCTGGCCCTGGTGATTGTGGGGGCTGTCCTGGTCTTCGTCTTCTACCGCCGTTGCCCCCGGGCGAACAAAGGCTCCTACGACCCCAAGACGCGGGTCTTCGGCAACGGGACCGCTCCGCCTCCAGCACGCGAATTTGCCGACCTTGACCGGCCCCTCAAGGCAGCTCCAGGAAGGGGTCAGGAGGAGTATGATGACTACGAGGAGGAGGATGACGAGGACGAAGAGCAGGGTGGGCAGCGGCTCCCGCCCTATGGCTACTCATCCCGCCACCCGGACGATGAGGAGGAGAGATACGACCAGTTGGGTCCGATGTTGCGGCTGGGCTCAACCTCCCACGGCTACGAGTTTGATGACATGGAGTCGCAACACGATGGCTCCATCATATCCAAGACGGCAGTCTACGTGTGAGCTCCGCTGGAGCGTGGCCTCCAAAGGAACATCAAAGAACTACCGTAGACATTGGCCAACCTTCTGGATGCAACCTTCTGGATGTGTGCTGAACCTTTATGTGTTTAATTTATCGGCCCCACAGGGCTGAAAACGCTGTCATGGCCAGACTCCCTCCTTTCAAGGGTGGCACAACTCCAAGAGACGTCCTATGGGTAAAGGGGAGGGGGAACCCCCACTTAAACAAGTTGGGGGGCAAGTTGGAGTTTTATTGTCCTTGTGTTTGTTTGTTTTTCCAAGAGCACGCGAAAGACTTGTCGCTTTTGCAAGGAAACGTTTCGTGTTCTGCTCCTGCCTTAAAAGGATTTTTAATTCTCGTTGACAATGGATGAGAGGAGAAGATACGACGCTGACTTTAAGAAAAAACTGGGTTGGGAAAAGGAATGGATCCATTTTTCTTTTAAAAAAATCAACTCTGCCAAGGAGACCAGGAAGGACACAACCTTCCCCGTGTGACATCCCAGGTTCTGACACTTTTAATCTCTCTCTCAAATGAATCCTTCTGGATATTTTGGTGCTTTTAAACTCTGAAGACATGGCTAGTACTGGATCGCTCCCAGTTCTGGCGATGGGAAGAAGAGCCTTTGTTCCAGTTCAAATGCTGGGGTCCCCCTTCTTTTGACACCTTACCTGTGCCTGCAGGTAACCACAGCTGACCTGCCTTTACCCTGTCAGAGAGAAAAATCCCGATTTGTGGGGCTGGGAAGAGAAGGGGCTTCCCCCTGTCACCCCATGGTCTCTTTTCTATTATCCTCATTGGATTTCCTCCTCCCCCCAAAATATATATATATATATGCCAGTTTGCTAAGGTTTTATTGCCCCTGATCTGGTGTGATCCCCTTTCCCCAATCCACCTCTTCTTGATGGTTCACCACTACGCACACCCCTTAAATTAAAATGCCAAGAGAGTGGAAAGGGAGAAACCTACACCCTTCTTTTTGTTCACACCAACACCACCCCATGTTGGGTCTTACGGACACCAGCATTTTTTATTATTTCATCCTCCCTTTCCCCGCCTTCCATTTGAGTGTAAATACCCCAGCTTCTTTAAAAAAAAGACTCAGAAATATTTTCATACTTGTTGGTTGTTGATTCCTGACCCCGGCGGGCCCCTGTCTTGGCTTTCATGTGTGATTAAAAACTGTCTCAAATACCGACTCCGGTTGACTTGACTTGCATTGACACAACGACAGGAAACGTGCTGAACTCGGATGGTGTATGATTAGAAGAAAACAACCCACATAATGTAGGGAGACCTATTCTCTCATTTAACTACAGTGTTCTTTTTCACTTGCTGCATGCATATTTAAAACATGGGTATAGGATGACAGTGACACCTCATACAATGATTTTAATCCGTTCCACGAGACTCAGTGTTGTATGAAACAATTGCTATACGGTGCATGCATTGTATAGAGATTTTCCCCAATGGGATGCATCGCACAACGATTTTTTTCACTAAGTGTTTTTTCCCATTGAAAATTTGTTGTACGGTTTCTTCCATAGGGAAAATTGTTATAATATGCGGGACACAAATTTTTCCCCCCAAACCTAATTGTTATGCAATTTCGTTGTTATACGGGGCAATTGTTGTATGAGGTTCCACTGTAATTGCAAATGAAATGTCCCAACGGCTCAGGTTGAGAGAGACAGAACCTTCCATGTGAGAAAAGAGAGGGCATTTGGGTTAGGGTAAGGGGTTTGAAAACAAAAAAACATCCCTTCCTTGTCATAGGGACTGCGGTGGCTCACTGGTGAAGACGCTGAACTTGCCGACTAGAAGGTGGGCAGGTCAGCAGTTCAAGACCTGAGTGCTGCATGATACAGTGAGCGCCCCATCTCTGTCCCAGCTCCTGCCAACCTAGCAGTTCAAAAGCAAGAAATTGCAAGTAGATAAATAGGTACCCCTTCGGTGGGAAGGTAAACAGAGTTCCGTGCACTCCAATGTTTAGTCATGCAGTCATGCAGATGCAGACAGCGCTAGCGCTTTGGCTATAAACAGAGATGCGCACCGAACCCTAAAGTCAGATGCGACTGGCTTTTGAGCAAGCACGACCTTTACTTTGTCATTGTTCAGGATAACTCTGTCTGCTTTGTGTACTTTATGGATGAAATAGATAAGGATATTGGCCTAAATTCCCCAACCTTGGAAGGGTACCAAAATTATTGATTTTTATTAATTCTGAAGTACTGTCTCTCGCAATTAAGAGTCGGGGTAGAAGAAAGTTTCTTCTTTGTTTCTTCCTCTTCTACAAGAAAATGCTTGTGAGAGGTACCAGTTGATTAAATATGAAAGGCACTGGGCAAATCTGGATATCTCTAGGTGGTCCTAGACTCCAACTGCCAGCATTGCTTACTTTTGGTTTTGTTAACTATTGCTGATGGAAGTTGCAGTGCAAAAATATCAAGAAATTGTTGCTTTGCCTGCCCCAGAAGTAGGTGTAAGAGTTGGTAGGAGATAAAGGGCAACAAGGATGATCTGGGGACTGGAAACCCAACCCTATGAGCAAAGATTGAAAGAATTGGCCAGAAATGGAGATAGAGGGGGACATATACAGGCGCCGTTGGGAAGGGTGAGGGAGGTAAGTGACCGTCGACGGAGAAGCGAGATGGGTGAAGGAAGATGGAGGGAGGCAGGCAGGAGTGACCCACATATACAACTATACGTACCTGAGCGAAGCCGGGTAACCAGCTAGTCAAGCTATATATTGAATACATCATACTTGATGGTCCTCTTCAGCCAGCTTTCAAGCTACCTCCTTGTAATTCTAGAAGATCATATATTCTTTAGTAGCAGTTGCCTGTGGTTTCAGAGCCCATCTGAAATGTCAACTTTTGCAAGTCTCCATGACCACCTGTCTGCCACAGGAGAGAGCTTGGATTCCCTTGAAGGCAGCAGTAAGAGCAGGTGTTGCCCAGGTGTGGTTTGGGAGGGGGGAGAGTGTGTTGCATTTGCTGCTCTGGAGATTGCCTTTATCTGCAGGTCTAGGTGGTGGAACTATATAGTGGTGGTGTTTGCAAACACAGAATATCCTATATATGAAGTGTAGAATTTTTTTAAAAAAAACACTGTTCTTCTGAGGAGCCCATCACGCTGAAATTTTAGCTGTGAAAGTTTGTCCTTTCGTTTCATGCTAGGAAATGCTTCACTGGATAACTATCCCCATGATGGAATGCTAACAGGAACAGCGCCAGTAAAAACATTGCCTTTTCTAAATATTCCTTGACTAGCCTGAATCAGGGATTCTCAACTTACGTCCCACGGCGCCATTCCATCCGGCCCACACCCTCACTCCTGCTGCCACCACCACCGCCATCCTTTTCCCCTCTGCCTGGCTTGGTGTTTCCCTAATGCTGCTCCATAGCAGGGCTTACACAACGTCCGCCCTACTACGGATCAGCGTTAGGAACACGCCAAGCCAGGTGGAGGGGAAAAGGATGGCGGTGGAAGTGACAGATTCATGTGGCCTCACACAGCCTTCCCAGGTGCTGCTCTGGCCAAGTGCAGGCAAGGACAGACAGGACCCCTCCTTCATGGAAGCAGTGGTGTTGGCGGTGTGGTGGTGGTGGTGGGAAATGTTTGCAGGCCAGACTGGGAGTGTGTTGAGAGCGTTAGATGTGGCAGTGGCAGGGGGGACACCAGTCCAGCCCACCAACAGTCTGAGGGGGCATGATCCATCCCCCGGCTTTAAAAGGCTGAGACCGCCTATCTTAAATGATCAGCCTTGTGATAAAACCCACAGCGTGGCAGCCAGAATCAGTTCAGTGGGGCATAGTGGTTTAGCATTCCAACACAACACCATGGGCTACCAGTTTTAGTGATCACACTTTCTATATTAGGAAAACGTGGAATTGATGTACTGTATTTCTCACTCCTTCCACAAAGTGTGACATGACTGTAGAAATAGATAGGTGAGTAGGAAGCGAACCAGGACGGAGACACAAATTAGCTACGGTATACAGAAAGCATATAATTTATTAAGCATTTTCTGATGGTTCTGGGATGTTTTCTGAGAGACACGGCCTTGTGCAAACCGCCTCTGATGTTTTGGATTCCAGATTGTGGGTGCCACAGTTCCAAACACTGAAAAGCCAAAGGTTTCCTTCCCGTGGTTGAGATAAAAGCTGGAATTTATGGGAACTTCCAAATAAAAATTCCGCATCAAATACCAAAAGTCATGCAAATTGCTTGCACAGAACTGGCATCTCAACGTTCTTGATTCTGGATGTACCATGGGAATGTTACTGTGGCTAGTGGTTAACCAACAACTTGCTGTGTACGGAATTGAGCATTAAGTAATAATGGGTGTGAGAAAGCTACAATCCAAAAAAGGAACTTTTCAAAACTTTCTCTCTTTCAACTCCTGGCCTAAAATCTAAAGTTGTACCCTGGCCCCATGATGGCAAACCTTGGCACTCCAGGTGTTCTTGAACTCAATTCCCAGAAGCCCAAGTCTCTGTGAATCCACATGAATGGGTTTACTGCACGTACATGCAGTGAATCCACACAAATGGGTTTACTGCATGTACGTTCAGTAAACCCATTCATGTGGATTCACATACACTTGGGCTTCTGGGAATTGAAGTCCAAGAACACCTGGAGTGCCAATGTTCACCATGACTGTCCTAGCTATATCTGTCCAACGGAACAAAGCATCCTTACTTATTTGTGATTTTTATTACTGAAACAGAGCAGCAAACTAATAAAGGGTAGGGAATAGACTAGCACTTTGAAGGGAAAGTGACAGAGGCACTTATTGGGCAGATTTTCTGTTTTCTCACTTTTTGAGAGCGTCGTTTCTCCTCTACAGTGGCGCACACCCGTTTGATATCTGTCATTCACACCTCAAAAAAGTGCTATACTAGTACAGTGTCTCTCAGTCTGATAACGGGCCTTTGGCTTCGATCTCAGAACTTGGACAAATCACTTTGTGCAACTTCATTGGCTGCAGTATCCCATGCTGCCGCTGGCAAGGGGATACTGAGAACTGTGGCTCAAGAGAGCCGACTCGTTTCAGCTCTGTTTAAGATATACCAGGGGTGCCCAAACTTTTCGGGATGCGGGCCGGTCATGTGGTTGAGTGGGCCAGTCATGTGGTTCCTCCCACTGGAAGCGGAAGTAAAACACACATATGCAAAACACTGCGAATGGAGCTGTAGCTGTCGTAAACACGTTTATGACAACAACGGGTGCTTTATGAGAGTGTTTCACGCATGTGCAGGCACGTTTTATTTCCGCTTCCGGGAGCAGCGTGGGCCAGGTTATTAGGCAGCATGGGCTGTAGTTTGGGCACTCCTGAGATATACCTTCACTGAGTACTGTTTTCAAAACCAAAGTTCTCGAGCCTTGTCTACGGTGGAGTAACGATACTGAGCGTTCTTTTTCAAATAGAGGTATTGAAAAATATGTTGAAAAACAGGCATGGTGAGAGGGGAAGCTGTACAGATTGGTGGTTTTTGTACTACAATTCCCAGGACTGCACATGGGGGGAGATGCTACCTTAGTGGTCAAGGTCTCTCTTGCATGAAGGCCAATCATGTCAGACTCTAGGGGGGCAGTGTTCATCTCCGTTTATAACCAAAGAGGCAGCGCTGTCTGGTACCTTTCCTGCTAAAGCGGTCCCTGTTTATCTACTTGCAATTTTGTGCTTCCGAACTGCTAGGTTGGCAGGAGCTTGGACAGACAATGGGAGCTCACTCCATCACGCAGCACTGGGGTCTCGAGCTGCTGACCTTCTAGTCGTCAAGTTCAGCATCTTAGCCGCTAGCCTTTAGGGACCATCAAAAAGAAATGTCGAGCTTTCCCCACTAATTGCATCGTTCGTCATCAGCATGTGGAAGCCATAAGTTGGCTGACTGTTCCAGCTGCCGCCGTAATGCACTCTTGATGTTCAAAGCACTTCTGGAACAACCCAGGAACACCCCCCCCCCCCAAATCCCCCATGAAATGAAGTTTTAACACAAGCAAAGAGGACACAGGTTTTCGTGTTGTCAAATGCCTTGGGCGGCTTCCAAAAGTGTGGGATAGATCTCGTTTGGATCTCTCAGTCTATGGCTTACTCTAATCCCCATGTCAGATCACAATGGGTTGTAAGAATATCAAATTAAATCCATCGAGGGTGACAAAATTCTGTGGGATGGAGGGTTGCTGCTAAAGACCGTAAGCGACCCGCCTGGTCCTTAACCCACCCACCCCCAATCTGTGTCTTGGGTAGGAATAATGGGCACAGCAGCTGTTTCTACTTAAAAGACAATAAAAAAAATATACAGTACTTCAGTACCATAATCTGTGCAGGCTGGTCAAAACAAGGTCAGCCAAGAGAGGTTTTTCCATACTTCATGCTTGGGGGGTAAGACAAACGACTGCCAAGGTTTTTGGAATGAAATAATAAATCGTTATTTGAAACTCGGTCTTTATTCTTATGGGACTACATTGGTTCAAGTGGCTAAGAAGACGCTGACTGGAAGGCGGAAGGTCAGCAGTTTGATTCCCGAGAACTACAGGATGGAATGAGCTCCCGTCTTTGTCCCAGCTCCCGCCAACCTAGCAGTTCGAAAGCAAGAAATTGCAAGTCGATAAATAGGGACCGCTTCGGTGGGAAAGGTACACAGCGTTCCGTGCCTGCCACATGACCACAGAAGCGTCTGCAGAAGCAGACGGCGCTGGCTCTTCGGCTTTTTAAAAAGAGATGAGCACTGAACTCTATCTAGAGTCGAATACGACTGGCTCTCGAGCAACGGAAACCCTTACCTTTATTCTTAGTGCCATTGGGCCTTCCATCTTTTCTGGAACTACAACATCCATTAGCCTTCACCGTTGGGATGTGTTGTTCAAACACATCTATTGAGCCAAGGGTTTACTGCAGGGTTTCCCAATCTTTTCAAGCCGGGGACCGGGTCATGCTCTCCAAGGGCTGGACGGACATTTTGCCCTGGCTGTGTAATAGAGGTGGCCATTTTGTCCCAACAGCTTCAAAAGGGTGGCCATTTTGTTTCTCGAATACCGTTGGAGGGGTGTGGGGGACGGATCTGGCCCACAGGCCTTAGGTTGGGAACCCCTGGTTTACTGCGACCTGTATCTTCTATTCTGAAGCACCCTAAGGATGGGAGAGGAGAAAGGAATGTTGTTCCATTCTTGAAGTCCACAGGGAAGGATGATGGTTCCCAAGTGGATTAAATCCCACTTGAACCCATCTTGATGGAGGGCAGCAGCTTCATCCATCCTGGCCTAGGGCTGAGGAGGATTTTGTGTGCCAAAAGGACTCAGGGCCAGAAAGTGCCTCCTGGAACTGGATCAGTGGTACTACGGGTGTCATGCTGTGATGCAGTAGGCACATGAAAGGCCACTGCATTATATTGTTGCCAGGACAATCTTCATGGCTGGTCACCATGATGTTAGCCAATATTCGGAATCGGATACAGCTCTTGAAGAAGTGTCTAGAACTGCAAAGGATAACTTGCCAGGCTCTGGATCTACACAGGCTAATTATACCCTGCTATCTTGGGCTGTCTATTAATATCTTATAAATAGTGTCGATGTCAGGATGTCGGGGAATCTAGCTGATTTCTTATAAGAGGCCGCTGTATCATTGGAGAGAAACTCAATAGCCTGTGCCGGTGCTGAAGTCAGCCTGTCCCAAGGTTGAAGAAGCATGTGGACATCCAAAGATATGTTGGAACTACAGTTTCCATTAACCTCCCCTTTGGCTAGGTTACAGGGGATGATGGGCGTTGCAGTTCAGCAGCATCTAGAACAGGGGTTCCCAACCTTTTCAAGCCGGGGCCTGGGTTACACTCTCTTAGTCAGCTTCAAGGGCTGGATGGCCATTTGGCCCTGCCTGCACAATGGGGTGGCCATTTTGTCCCAAAAGCTTCAAGGGGGTAGCCATTTTATTTCTCAATTATTCTTGGAGGGGTGGAGGCCACATGAAATGGTGCCATAGGCCAGATCCAGTCGTGTGAGTTCAAGTTTCATTTACCATACATACTCGAGTATAAGCCTACCCGAATATAAGCTGAGGTACCTAATTTTGACCTGAAAACTGAGGAAAATAGATTGACCCGAGTATAAGCCAAGGATGGGAAATGCAGCAGCTGCTATTGAGTTTCAATAATCAAAATACCTGAAAATATGGTAAAATTAATTAAATTGTTGGCATATCTCAATTCGGTGCGGTCTTCGGACCCTCGTTGTCATTTACCCAAGTATAAGCCAGGTCCCATTTTTGGGGCTAAAAAACTCAGTTTATACACGAGTATATACGGTAATCTGGAATCCACTTACTTCCTTCTATGGTGGTCCGGGATATCTATAAAGCTTTTCTGCAGAATGAATGAATTGATCTTTTTTTGTCCCTTTGATAAATGGTTTACCTTTCACATCTGCACATAGTAATTATGAATACTACGTATAATGTGGATGCTCTTGATGTTGCTCTCCAGGGATACAACCTTACCCTGACGGATCTTTTCTAGTTGTATTAAAGTGCAATGTTGACTTTATAAAGGTACCCCTTGCTCAAAAGCCAGTCGTATCCGACTCTAGGGTTCAGTGCTCATCTCTGACAGTCAGTGCTGTCTGCGTCCACAGATGTTTCCATGGTCATATGGCATGCATAACTAGATGCCGGAGTGCATGGAACACTGTTACTTTTCCCGCTGAAGGTACCTATTTATCTACTTGCAATTTCTTGCTTTCGAACCGCTAGGTGGGCATGGGCTGGGAGAGACCACGAGAGCTCATTCCATCATGCAGCGTTCGGTCTGGAACTGCCTGCCGAACTTCCGGTCGTCAAGTTCAGCATCATATTCCCTAAGGACTGTGGTGGTTTCATGGTGTTGTACGTACAGGTCCGAAATTAAAAATTACTTTGGTGTTTTGTATAGAGTCACACAACATATCACACCCAACTGGGGCAGACAGTGACCGGATGAGAGGTTTCTCTTCTTCTTCTTCTTCTTCTTCTTCTTCTTCTTCTTCTTCTTCTTCTTCTTCTTCTTCTTCTTCTTCTTCTTCTTCTTCTTCTTCTTCTTCTTCTTCTTCCTCCTCCTCTTCTTCTTCTTCCTCCTCCTCCTCTTCTTCTTCTTCTTCTGTGTCCAGATCAAACTTTTAACTGTCAAAAGGAGGCCATCTCCATGGCTTTGTTGTTGGCCAACATTAACTCCTCGTTGGTACATGTTTCTGGTAGCAATCATCATACCAGTAAATGAGCTGGATTCTGTTTCACTGCTGACTTTGCTAATTGTGGATCCTGGGGATACCCAGGCCCTTTTCTTGACCCTCGTTCTGGTACTTTCTTTCAAATCTGATTTGGATTGGGTTGTCCTCTGTCAGGTCTTCAAACGGACCTTCAATCCATGGTCGTGAAAGGACAGCTGGACCCTGAAAGGAAACTAAAATCTGTTGTTGGAGACATTTGATGTCTCTTTCCTTCCTCGCGCATGGTGCTTTGGAAACCTCCTCTCATTGGCCCACCTTCTGCCCACCTGGTTGGGGTGGTGGCTGCAAACAAATATTGACTCAGGGAATAAGCATAAATGTGTTTCTCCCAAGCCGAAAGTGCCTGCATGCGTTCCTCTTTTGTCTAGTTTCGTGTAAACATTGGGCAAGGAGATTCCCAAGGGAGGGGCTGATACCAGAACGACTCACATTGGAGGAAATGTACTTAGAAAACCAGGCTTTCTTCCTCCTTTTGGAAGAGCGAACAGGGCAGGCAAGCCAAAGACCAAACAGCCATGAGTAATTTGAGAGTTGGTTTTACTCTTATCTTCCCTTGCTTTTGTTCTAGGCAAAACCTTTCCCCGAAAGCCAAATAAGTAAATAGAAAACACATGTAAGGAACATAGATGTTGGGTTAAGACTGCTTTCTCTAGGGCAGAGGTTCCGAACCTAAGGCCTATGGGCCAGATCCAGCCTGTGGCACCATTTCATGGCCACCCCTTTGAAGCTGTGGGGACAAAAGGGCCGCCCCCATCGTGCAGGCAATGCAAAATGGACCTTTGCCATATATTTTGCTGATTTCTCTTCCACCTTTCTTCCAGGATAGGTCTCTGAAAATCCCCGTTCCCTGTTTCCCTATCTTAGTACCTTCTAGGCATGGCAAATAACAAGTCCCATCTTCCACTGTGTTGCTGTGGATGATAGAAGTTGCCATCTCACCCCTTGAGAGGGTTCCAGTTAGGGAAAAATACTTCCTTAACCCTTTCAGAATGGTTAAAAAGTCAGCCTGTTAACTTTCCTCTCGACTTTATGCCTTAGTGCAGGGGTTCCCAACCTAAGGCCCACGAGCAGGATCTGGGCACCAGTGCCATTTCATCTGGCCCCCACCCCTCCAAGGGCATTTGAGAAACAAAAAGGCTACCCCTTTGAAGCTGTTGGGACAAAATGGCCACCCTGCCCTTGAAACTGACTGAGCAAATGTGACCTGGTCCCTAGGTTGAAAAGGTTGGGGACCCCTGCCTTAGTGCCATGATGGTGAACCTTGGCACTCCAGCTGTTCTTGGACTTCAATTCTCAGAAGCCCAAAGTCCCTGTGAATCCATAGGAATGGGTTTAATGGGCATACGTGCAGTAAACCCATTCGTGTGGATTCACAGGGACCTGGGCTTCTGGGAATTGAAGTCCAAGGAGAGCTCGAGTGCCAAGGTTCACCATCACTGCCTTAATGTCTACACTTGTTGAATTTTAGCTTACATGGCTAATGGGACTCTTCCCTCTGTGGTTTGAATTAAAATGAGTTTAATAAACCCACCTCATCATGGGATGCAATTACAGCCTTGATGTGGCGGCCGGAAGTGACCGAGCAGAGCGATGGCCCTTACGGATGGGTGTTTGACACAAAGCCAGCCCTTCGCCATGGAAGCCAAGGGAGAAGGGGGTGAAACTGGACTTTGCCTTCAGGAGAGTGAAGCCTAGATAAGATAACCGTTTGTTCCCACCACCCCGGAGTGCGAATTGCTGAAAGAGCAGCAAAATTGTACGGATACTGATGCCAAGCCCAGGCAGTGTGGGAGGGAATAAGCCGCAACAGTGAGGCATGCTCATGTCGTCATCTCTCTGGAATTTGAAACCTCCACGTCCAGAGAGAAACAAATCAACTCTCCCCCAACCTTCCACCAGTTGCTCAAAGCAACTCTCCTACTTTGAAAGGAAAGTTTTCCCATCTCACCCACTCCCTTTGTCCAACCCAGTCAAGAGTGACCTGTTATGGTTTCAAAAGGGCAACTTGGCGTTGACTCACCAGCCCTCCCTTGGTGTGCCTTCAACACGTCAACTCCCTAGACAACTTCCTTCTGACTCTACGTCTTGAGTTGCAGTGCATGTGAACACATAACCTGCAGCTTGTCACCTAACAACTCCCTAGACCAGAGGTCAACCAACCTGGCTCTCCAGATGTTCTTGGACTTCAATTCCCAGAAGCTCTGATCAGCAGGAGTGCTAACTTGGATTTCGGGCAATTGAAGTCCCAGAACACCTTGAGAGTCAATTTTGCTGACACTTGCCCTAAACAACTCCTTCTGACTCCTTGAGTTGTGTGTGTTTGAACACATAACCTGCAACTCATAATCTACCAACTATGTAGACCAGGGGTTCTTTGGTGTTCAGAAATTGGAGACGACAAGCATTGAAAGTGAAATACAGCTCTTTGTTTGGAGGGTCTGAACACAACTTGGATGGGGCAAAACACGGACTTTTATACACACACACACACACACACACACACACACACACACACACACACACACACACACACACACACACACACACACACACACACACACACACACACATATACATTTCCAACAGGGAACAATGTTGATTGGCCAATTAACCTTTGTACACTTCTTAATCCCTTCATTTGCATGAAATAGATACATGGCGCGCCTGTCAAACTTCAAAGTACGCGCTCTCCGAAATCGTGCGATATTATGCTATTTGCCGAGATTACGTAGCTGTCAAACAGCAATGCTGTTTGACAGCATTTTGCGCGGGAACTCGGCGATTTGAATATTTGACATGTTGGAAAACACAGTTATCATACATAACAGGTTCCCAAACATTTCAAGCCAGGGGCCAGGTCACACTCTCTCAGTCAGCTTCAAGGGCTGGACAGACATTTTGCCCTGCCTGCATGATGGGGGTGGCCTTTCTGTCCCAACAGGTTCAAAAGGGGTGGCCATTTTGTTTCTCAAATGCCCTTGGAGGGGGGGGAGGTGTCACATGAAATGGTGCCATAGGTTGGGATCCAGCCCACGGGCCATAGGTTGGGAGCCCCTGATCGAGACAATTCCTTCTTGCTCTAATTCTTGAGTTGTGTATGTGTGAGCACACAACCTGGTTGTTGATCTGGTAGATTGTCTCTGTTTTTTGTGTCAAAATGGCAGGGATACATGCATGCCCGTACATGAATATAAAGACTTCCTGCTTCTAAGATGCAGGGGGTATTTGTGCACGAGGTGGTTCATAGTGGAGGACTTCTCAAAGGTGTCATTGGTTTTAGATCATTTGTCTCAGCAGAAGTAGCAGTGGACACCGAGAGAATTAAGCGAGAGAATGACCCTCTGAGAGGATATGAGCCTCAAGTTTGCCGGCTCAGTTCCAGGAAGAGCTTTATGGCAAGAACAAACACTCTTGAGGGTACGCAAGAGCAAAACTAAATTAGAAAATGGAGGACTGAGCTCACTGAATGTGATATACAGGAGGATAAGGCTGAGGAACTCAACCTCCCCTAGATCACTTAGAGGACCCTGAATAGGTTGAGGGTTGAAGTCCCTAAACGCAAGACCAACAGGCTCAAGTGGGGGCTGCTGGCAGACAATATTAGGTTGAGAATCCCTGATATACAACAATGCTCAGCCTGCTGTACTAAAGAGAACGAAAGCCTCCTGACGAAGCGACAGAATAGAGGGGAATTTCCTAAGGCAGGGAGTTCCACAATACCCATCACAGAGCTCGGGAGAATTATTTTCAGAACGACCGGTCCCAGAATCTCCCAGTTGTTGGGAGTTTCTAAGTTTTGGCTGTGCAGGCTATGCATGGTCTGCAACCACCATCTCAGGATTCTGCGGACACCCTCCCGGTTTCTCGCAAGGCTTGGCTAGGTAACGGGATAATGTTGGGCCTCCAGTGAATTCGCACCCATGCCCAAAAGGTTGCCTTTCACGGCTGTGCCTCTAACTGTGCTGATTGAGACTCCTCGCCCAGCAACCCCGAAGCCTTCTGCTTTGCTTCTGGCCTTTCAGCCGTGGTTGTGACTAAGATGATGTTTTGTCAAGGATTCCAGCACTGGGGCAGGATTGCTGCCTCTGCTTCTTTTTATGATCCTCTCATTTCATGCTCGGGATATGTGCTGTCATATTTCCCCCCGCGGTCATCTGCAGTTTTAAGCTCGGAGCAAATCTTAATCCTTTAAGCCTTCCATAGCAGGGGGAAAGGGGTTTCTTCCAATATTTCTTTTCATTCGCTGCCTTCCCTTTCCTTTTTGCTCTAAAAGAAATGAGCAAGAAATCCAAGCCATAGGCTACATTTTCCTTTCTGGACTCCACCGGGGTCGTTCTTCCTTGACGCCGGGTTGGGTATTCCTGGCTGCGATCGGCTCTCTGGCAGCAAGGCTGGCACCGAAAATGAAGGGGAGGGAGAGAGAGAAATTCCTTTGGAAATCTTCATGGTTTTAACCTCAAAAATACTAATTTTGGAGCTGCTCCGAATGAGGCCACGAGGAAAGCTGCCACTTGCCGAGAGAGACGGGCCATGCATAATGGATGGGGCAGTGTAATTATGGGCTCTCCCATGGGACCCGCAGAGGGGATCAGTTGGTGGATGAACACGCCAAGCTGGCAGTGAAAAGGTGGTACACGGAGGCCTGGGTTTCACTGTGCAGACTTTACTTCCCTTCCCAAAAGGAAAGATCGGTGGCTGGCCTTTTTGCTAGAAAAGGAGGGGTTGGCACCAAGGTCTGCCCAAGATCTACAAACATTTGAGACAGATCTACTGGACAGTTGGGACTTCTGGCAATTCGAGGAAGAAAAGAAAATATTCAAGAATTAATGGCTGCATTACAGGGATTTTTGCAGTGACCAATGTTTTTGCTAATATCCGCTCCACTGCTATTTAACGTCAGCTTCGCCTCCGGGCATTGAACTGTCAAGGAGCAAAAAAAACCAACTCACTGATTCGACTTGCCATTTTCTTTCTACACATATTAGATGTTATTACCTGCCGAGTATCAGGACAGTGCAGGGTGGTTGTTGTTCTCTTATTATCTTGCTGACCCTAGGTAAACGTCAAGGTCACCCTGGCTTGAAAGTCAGTTGTATCTGACTCTAGGGTCCAATGCTCATCCCCGTTTACACCAGCGCTGTCTGTGTCTGCAGATGTTTCCGTGCTCATGTGGACAGGCATGCCTAGACACCGAAGTGCACAGAACACTGTTTACCTTCCCACCGAGGTGGTACCTATTTATCTATTTGCAATTTCTTGCTTTTAAACTGCTAGGTTGGCAGGAGCTGGTACAGAGGCAGGAGCTCACTCCATTGTGCAGCACTCGGGTCTCAAACTGTTGACCACCAACCTTCCAGTCATCCTAACCACTAAGCCACAACAGTCCCACTTAAAATGCTTTGCCTATAAGCTTAGCCACAGCCCTGTAAAAGTGAGGAGAGAAGAAACGGTCTAAGTGTGTCTTAGCTTACCTAGCAAGTACCTGGCAGAAACAAGCTTTGATTACTAATTCAGATTCATAATTTATACAGGACCATTTAAATCACATCCTGTCCCTATAGATTACAGTAATTTACAGCCTCCCTTCCTGTTTGAAAAAGAGAGGATGAGAAAAATGTAAAGAGAGAAAGAAAATCAGTTTTGTGTGGAGAAATCTTTCAGTACAGGTGAAACTCGAAAAATTAGAATATTGTGCAAATGTCCATTCATTTCACTTAAAAGATGAAACAAATATATGAGATAGACTCACTACATGCAAAGCGAGAGATGTCATGCTTTAATTCGTTATAATTGTGACATGAGATTATTTGATCATTATGGGGTACATGAGATTGGGGGGTTGGGGTTTTCATAAGATGTAAGCCATAAGCATCAATATTATAGCAAAGTAAGGCTTGAACTATCTCGCTTTGCACGTAATGCGTCTATCTCATATATTTGTTTCACCTTTTAAGTTGCATTACTGAACTGAATGAACATTTGCGTGATATTCTAATTTTCCGAGTTTCACCTGTAAATTCTAAGGCGCTGCAGCAATGATGAACAAGTAAAAGGTAAAGGTAAAGGTTTCCCTTGCTTGGAAGCCAGTCGTATCCGACTCTAGGGTGCAGTGCTCATCTCCGTTTCAAAGCCGAAGAGCCAGCGCTGTCTGCTGCTGCAGACATTTCCGTGGTCATGTGGCAGGCATGACTAGACACCGAAGTGCATGGAATGCTGTTACCTTCCCACCAAAGTGGTCCCTATTTGTCTACTTGCAATTTCTTGCTTTCGAGCTTTCGAACTGCTAGGTTGGCAGGAGCTGGGACGGAGACTGGAGCGCATTCCGTCCTGCAGTACTCGGGAATCGAACTGCTGACCTTCCACCTCCAACCAGCGTCTTAGACACAGTAGGTGTCTGAAAATATTCTCAAGTGACCTAAAGAACAAAACAAAGAGCAAGGTTTCTAGTCCTGATGAAGTTTCCACTACAAAGGAAAGAAAGGAGCCGGTGGCCTTCTTTCACAATGGACTTCTTGCTGGGAGAGCAGAGCTCATAAAAGTTACTATTCTAACCCTACTGACTATTCAATTGTAGGAGCTATTGTTTAGAAAAGGGAGGGAGGGAGGCATTTTTCCATGCTTTACGCATGCCATGTCAATATCACTTAATTAGTCAGCAGCTCAAGGATGTCATAATGTAGGAAACGGATACTCTTGTGTTACTAATCCTGAACATGATGAGTCAGTCCAGTTTTTTATTCTGGATACACAAATACCAAGGCAAGCCAATGGGTTTAGTCACAAACCATGTGGGGGAATCGAACTCTCAAACTTGGATGCCTAAACCTCCGAGCTATCCAGCCAGCAAGTTTTGAATTGCTCCCCCTCATCTATTTTGCTTAGAGCAAGCCGCTTGCCTGGAGATCTTTACGTGTCTCCTTCCTTCCTCGCTCGCGAAACAAATCTTAGCCACTAAGCCTCGCTCTTTCTAAGTGTTAGAGAAAGATTTCACCATCTGCTCCCAGGGCTGTACATGTTTCTGCATCTTACAAAATAACATAAAATAAATTGTAATAATAATGGGATGCCAAGGAAAAGCTGTGCATTACAACCTGGATGAATTATGCATACCCAGACTGTTTGGCTCTATATGCCTGCGTTTTCCATAATTTATTTTGCTACCGCTGATGGCTGTTCGAGGCAAAAAAGCCACACGGAACGTTAAAACCCTGTTGGCTCAAAGGCAGGAAATCCAAATCCGTGCCTTATGGTTTCACAAGCTATTCGCCTACCCTTTTGACTCTTCGGGGCTAACAACTTGATTTAAATTAATAAAGGAGCAAGATAACCATGGAAGCAGAGAGTCCCTGGATGCTAAATCCTGAACCTAGGGCCAATCCTTTTATTAAGCACGGCACATTTTTTGTTTGCCCAATGTCCTAGTACCGTGATGGTGAACCTTGGCAGTCCAGATGTTCTTGGACTTCAGCTCCCAGAAGCCCAAGCTCCCGTGAATCCACACGAATGGGTTTACTGTGATTCATCCAGCCCGCACTGCCCTCGTCGCTCCCGGAAGCGGAAATAAAACGCGCCCGTACAGTTAAGGCTCTTCCAGGTTAACCCTTCCTCCGTACGGGCGTGTTTCACTTCCGCTTCCGGGAGCGATGAGGGCGGCGTGGGCTGGATGAATCGCAGTAAATCCCTTCGTGTGGATTCACGGGGGCTTGAGCTTCTGGAAACTGAAGTCCAAGAACATCTGGAGTGCCAAGGTTCGCCATCACGGTCCTCGTATTTCTCCCACCACCTAGCTCTGAGATTTGTATGCCTTGAGATGGTCTTGGGTCTTGAGGAAACGACCAAAACCATCAATCATGCTCTTTAACTTGACTATGTTCACAGCCCTCTGTGCAGATTCCACCCCCAGGTGATGAGGGTGGATGTGTTTGGCTCCCAGATTCACATGAAGCCTCATCCATCTAAATTTTATCAAGGTCTAGTCCCTTCAGGTGTAGCGTGAAACTCAAACCAATGCATCTACCTAGGATAGCTTATCCTCATCCTCATTATCCGATTCCAAATATTGGCTATCCTCATGGCAATCAGCCATAAAGATTGTCCTGTTACAACGGCCTCCTATAAGAAATCAGCCAGATTTCCCTACATCCTGACATCGGCACTCTTTGAAAGGTATTAACAGACAGCCCAAAATAGGAGGGTATAATTAGTCTGTGTAGACCCAGAGCCTGGCAAGTTATCCTTTGCAGTTCTAGACACCTACATCTTCTTCAAGAGCTGCATCGGATTCCACGTATTGGCTGTTGTCCTGGGAACCATATAATGCAGTGGTCTTCCATTCGCCTTCCGCATCGCAGCGTGACACCCATACCACTGAGCCAGTTCCACGAGTCACTTTCTGGTCCTGAGCCCTTTTGGCACACAAAGTCCTCCTCAGCCCCAGGCCAGCTTCTGCCCTCCATCAAAGGTAGATTGAAGTGGGATTTAATCCACTTGGGGACCTTCACCGTTCCCTGTGGACTTTGGCACCCAAGGCTGTTAGTCCTCAGGGTTGTCAGCATACCTGTCAAGTTTTGGATTTGGAAATAAGGGAAATATCCCAGAAAATACGGGATACTTGACAGCTATGATTATCCTGTGGTGGCAATAGGGCATTGCAGTCTAATTAATACGGGATGACGGCAGGGAAGAGGGTAAATAAGGGGTTTTCCCTGCCAATGCGGGATACTTGACAGCTATGGTTGTCAGGTTAGTTAAATGCCACCTGACGACAGGCATTGAATCACTGGAAGTAGGGGTAATAATGGTAAGGCCATTAATTTGTAGTGTTGCTGTAATCAGAAAGCGACTGGATGATGCGCCAGGGCACATCTGTTAAAAGCAGAAGTTCTCAACCTTTTTTAAGCTGGGGCCCAGCCCTCAGACAGCTTCGGGGGGCGGACGGCCATTGTGCCCTTCCTCCACAACATGGCACTTCCTGGTGTGGTGGAGGCGGTAGGGGGCCACATGAAATGGTGCCGTGGGCTGCATTCAACCCGCGAGCCGCAGGTTGAGAACCCCTTGTTAAAAGACATGGGAGAAAGACACTGAAATCATAGCAAAGCCTGGAATGTGACTGCATATGTCCAAAAACAAACCAGAGGTCCAAGTTAGAGCACTGTTGTCTAACCTTTGGTTTTTGGACTGCAATTCCCAGACGCCCAAGTCAATTCCGCAAAGCACTCATCAGCCAATGTACTGGCTTAGGATTCTGGGAATAGAAGTCCTCTTGTGGGGTGTGGGCTCTATTACCATAGCAGGATAACCTCAATGTTGCAGGTATTCCATTATTTATTTTATTTTATTATATTGGTAGGATTAAGATGCCATCTAGTGGTTGAAGATTTAGGGATTTAAAAAGCAAAGGGTTGAGAAAGGATGCAAACCCTCCGAATCCCTTGGAAACCTTTTACGATGGCTGTTAAGTCAGAGGCCACTTCTCAGTATTGTTACAAAAATAATTTAGTTATTCTCTACCTCTGGCAGAACCCTCCAAACTTTCTGGCAGAGTGAGAAATAAATAATACCACCCACAAAGTGATCTATAGAATAGGGGTAAGGTAAAGGTCTCCCTTGCTCGAAAACCAGTTGTACCCGACTCTGGGGTACGGTGCCCATCTCCGTTTACAACCAAAGAGCCAGTGCTGTCTGAGTCTGTGGGTGTTTCTGTGGTCATGTCGCAGGCATGACTTGACACCAGAGTGCACAGAACGCTGTTTACCTTCCCACCACAGTGGTCCCTATTTATCTACTTGCAATTTCTTCCTTTTGAACTGTTAGTTGGCAGGAGCTGGGACACACTCCATCGTGCAGTACTCAGGTCTCAGTTTCAGTTGACAAGTTCAGCATCTTGACCTCTAAGCCACCGCAGTAAGTTAGAATACGGGTACCGGGACATAATTAGCCCAACTCAACTATCCATCTTTATTAGATTAATCACAGAGCTCAAATGGAGTTTTGACATGTAGATTCTGCCCAGTAATTGACAAGATGACAAAATAAGATATGAGAGCAGACCGAAACGTACAGCATTTCCGCTGTTCCTTTGTGTTCTTGTTTTCAGAACTTCTGCAGTGTTGTTTAGTTCGTCTTATCACCCCAAAATGCAAAGCAAAAAAACCAAATCCAGATAGCATCCCGACCCTGGGTCTTAGCAACAGGACTCTAGAAAGGGCCAAAGGATTGAAGCTGAATCGCTGGCCCTAATAGAATGCTATTCTAAAAAGCTACAATAATAAGAATACGTTTACAATTGCAAATTAAAAAAATACAGGTATACGATCGTTTTTGTAACAGCAACAACAACAACAAGAAAGCCCAAGCTATCTCTTACATGCCTGCAGAATAAGCGCAGGGAGATTTCTCCCCATCAGTAATGAAGGCTTGCCAGGAATTGTGGGCAAAATTACAAAGAAAGAGAACCTGATTGGAATACTGATAAAATACTTATTTTCACACAAGCCATTCAGAGTCTCATTCCTTGCTCACTTGTGGCATAATGCTTAGACGTAGGCAACTGATTTGTATGCACTGCTAATGGTGAGACAGACTGCGCCACGCACACGGGAAACCCCAGAGGGTTGCATTTGCCACTAATGTTGTCTCTGCAATTCTGCAACAGTGTTTCCCAACCTATTTTTGGGCATGCCCCACCTAAGCATCTCTAAAATCCTCATTCCCTCCCCCTCACCACCAGCATGACATATAGTTCTTACTAAACAAAAAAGTGAAGGGGGCTGCAGTGACTCCGTTAAGAAGCTCCCCTTGTTAGCTGGAAGGCTGGCAAGTCAGCAGTTTGAGACCCGGGTACTGCATGACGGATTGAGTGCCTATCTGTCCCAGCTCTTGGGGACATGAAAGGAGCCTCATTTGGGCGTTCCCTGAGCGGAGTTTCTGCTGCAAAAATCCTTTCAAACCAGAATAATTTCTGTTGTTGTTAAAAGGCCATTCACGGTTAATAACTCATTCTCAAATTGCCCCCCCCCCTTAAAAATCAAATCACCCCCCTGTGGGCCGTGGGGCCCACATTGGGAAACATGATTCTACAGGCTTCCAGCACAGACCCTCTCCTTTGCTCTTGGCAGCAGCTGCCCAAAGGTCCCCCGGTTCGATTCACAGAAGTCTACTTGTGTTTCCTTCTTTTATAGATAAACCCAACCTGGAAGGGGCTGGCACGACCGGAGGTATCATTGGTGGCCTCACTGCGGCCATCGTGGCTGTGGCTGTGGTGGTCACCGGGATTCTCATCTGCCGCCAGCAACAGAAAAACCGAATGGATCGTGAGGAGGAGTAAGTGGCTCTCTTTTGTGTTGTGGAGGAAGGGAATTCAGGGGGTGGCAAGAGCTCGTATTTCATCTCTAATTCCTTACCAGAGAACTCTGCAAAATTGTAGCCTTGCTCCATCTCTGCATGTTGTCTTCCACAACCCGGCTCCAAAATGGGAAGCGAGTCTTGCAATCGTGGTCCAAAAGCATAAATTTGAATAATGATGATGATAATGATCCCCCCAATGAATAAACAACTTGAGAATATAGCAAAATATTGTGATTTGCAAATTGAAGTCGAGTGTCTATGGAGGAAGAAATCTGTTGTTGTGCCCATAATGATCGGAGCCCTTGGAGCAGTACCTAAAGGACTCCCTAGATATTTGGAAGTTTTGGACTTATCAGTCTTGAACTTCCTAACTCTGCAAAAAATAACTCTACTGGGAACTGCGTATATACTCAGACGTTACCTTAACAGTTCTTAGGTCCTTGGTTAGGGCTTGAACTGTTAATTTTATTCCAGTCCTCGACTGTGAATCAAATGGTTCATATGTATTCCATTATTATTATTATTATTATTATTATTATTATTATTATTATTATTATTATTATTATTATTATTATTATTATTATTATTATTATTATTATTCCCCTACCCAGGGGAATCCCACCGCTGCCACCATGCAAAAGGCTGAGGATTCCCCTGGGTAGCATGGTCTGGACATTGAGCCTTTCCCCAGCCTCTCCCTCCTGGCTCACACAAGAACCGGCAGAAGTCAGCATTTTTCTTCTTTTTATTAGCCAGCCACAGTCATTAGAAATCAGTGCATTGAGTGCTAAAAATAACAAACCTAGGTCTAACTCACCCTATTACCTGTAAAAGCCTCCATAAATCAGCTCCCCGGCTGATTAGTTGCCTCTGTCTTCTCTCTCCCAAGCGCGCGCAAAAACCAGTTACCAGGCCCGGGAAAAAGCCCAAGCAGGAGGAAGGATCGGCTGACGTGGACATTCTGGACATTCCACTCTTTCTTCCCTCCCAAATGGCCGCTCTGCCTTACACCTGGGGCAGAGACAGGCACTCAATCCATCATGCAGTACCCGGGTCTCGAACTGCTGACTTGCCAGCCTTCCAGCTAGCAAGGGGAGCTTCTTAACCACTGAGCCACCACAACCCCTTAATCTGTACTGATTCCTACAATTCCTATAAAGCGTAGCTGCCTTACGGTGATTCGGGTGCTTGGTTGAGGTACACAGAAAAAGCCTCCTTGAAGATTGTGGTATTTCTGAACCACAGTGAGGCTTACCCTGGTAACGGCAACCTTGTGTTTCTGGCTAATCTTTCTCACACTAGGTCCGGTGAAAGGAACTGCAGAAATGAACTCACCGGAAGGTGCCTTCATTTTGGCAGCTTCACGTCTGGCCTAGACATGGAGGAGGATGTCGTGGTGGTGGTGGTGCTTGGTTCAGTTGTCAACACAGATGGGCAGCCTTTCTCTAAGGATGTCAAGAAGATATTTTTCCTAGGTGGGGCAGGGGACCTTTTTTCACAGAGAGTACATACTCTACCAATGGGTGATGACCCTTCTCTTGACTTTCTTACTTCCCCTCCTTTCTCCAGCCTTGAAGGACCTCCAGCCTACAAGCCGCCCCCACCTTGCCAGCTGTCTGAGGACACAGAACCGGTAAGCTCCGACCTGGTTCTGATCATGAGGCCGGAACGGTCTCAATGGTGTATTGCCAGGTTGGTGCCATCCTGGCATATTCTCAGAAGGTGACTTTCCAAGGGCCCCCTTCCATTCCCAATCCCTTCTACAGCATCAGAAGCACACGATCTTGTGATGTTGCTTGCACACCGAAGAAGGGTGATTGCACAGGAAGGAAGGCAACAAACGAAGAACAGTAGGGTCCAGTAGTTAGTGACAGCGCCCTTGATGGGATGTGAACCAACTCTTAGAAAAGTGGTAGACCGCAAAAGCCCAGTATCTCCCTCCTAGCATGGCTAGAGGCTTGTTAACCATGCAAAAGAATTTGCCCCTGTAACTCGCTAACAATGTTTTAAAAAGGAACCTTCCATCATTGTTGCAATGCTTTAAACAGTAACTCATGGCATTGCTTGTTGTTCTGTTTGCTCATCATGTTCCCGTTTTAGAAAAATCCCCATCAAAGTGCTTCTTGAAAATGGCCTGGATATGCCCTTGAAAAGAAGCTTTTAGAACTAACCAGAAAATGTAAGTCAGGGTGGCCAAATTACGGCCCACAAGGCCAGATCATGCAAAATCATCCGGCCCACACCGCCCTCACCGCTCCCGGAAGTGGAAGTGAAAAGTGCCCACGGCTGCACAAAATCATGCCATAAATGCACCCACGGCTGGCATAAATATGTTTCACTTCCGCTTCCGGTGGGAGGAACCACGTGACTGGCCCGCGGCCCAAAAAATTTGCCCGTCCCTGATTTAAGTCATTATTAACAAAGCAGAATGATGTTGCTTTTTTGCAATGTAGCTTTGTTATATCCTTGTTACCTTCCCCTGAAATTATTACAGTTAGCTACTTTACTTGTTGAATTTCCGCTTCTAAGCTTTCCCCAGGGTCAAGCAGATTGGAAGAGACCTTGGCATTTAAGTCAAAAACGGTAAATGCTTCTGAGCATTGTTTGCATCTAGTACCCAACAATGCTGATCTCTTATGCTAACCCAATGCTCCTTTCTGAGAATTGCCCATCCTGATAATTCTTTAGCCTCCATCAACCTGCTCAAAATCAAATAATGTACTCCAGACAGGAGAGGTATTTTTTTTAAATGAAACAAAGCATGAAAAAAGAAAAGCTGGATTCTGAGAGCTGTACAGATCACAAAAAAAGAAAAGAAAATGTATGCCATTTCTTCAGTTTTGCTGTGTACATTTTTGCAATTTGTCTGGCAAGGTAATAATAATAATAATAATAATAATAATAATAATAATAATAATAATAATAATAATAATAATAATAATAATAATAATAATAAAGGAATTTTGCTGGAAAAACTCCACTCAGAGGACGCCCATAATGAGGCTCCTTTCATGTTCACAAGATCTTTTCCCACCGAAGTGGTCCCTGTTCATCTACTTGCAATTTCTTGCTCTCAAACTGCTAGGTTGGCAGGAGCTGGGTACAGAGACAGGTGCTCAAACCGTAATGCAGTGCCCGGGGTCTCGAACTCCCCGATGTGCCGGCCTTCCATCTTACAAGGCGAGCTTCGTAACCACTGAGACGCTGTAGCCCCTGGGCAAGGTGATGAGTTTTGTAAAGCACCCAAGCCAGGACTCGGATCTCCACTCCCGTCCTTCCTTTTGGCTTCTTTCACCTGTCAAGTCTGTTTTTTTGCAACCATAAGGGCTAGAAACTTGTGTGCTTTTTAAAATAGAAAGCTTGGATTTCTCAGGACAAGACTGGGTTCTCCTAGTAAATGTGGCACAGGACAACAAGTTGACACCTGGCTAAGGAAGAGGAAAAAACCTCAGATAAGTCTTGTCATCAGAAGGGCCCGTGGGCAGATGGCAATTTCTTTCTTCCTGTACCTAATTATGAGAAATCTGTCTAATTTTAAAAAGATCTGCAGAGGCAACTTGGGTAGAGGAATGATTTGCAACCTGGGTTTGGTGCCAGAACACTCAGTAGTCATCTGGTAAAGGTAAAGATCGCCCTTGCTCGAAAGCCAGTCATATTCCACTCTAGGGTTCAGTGCTCATCTTTCTTTATAGCTAAAAAGCCAGTGCTGTCTGCATCTACAGATTTTTCCATGGACATGTGGCAGGCATGACTAAACACCGGAGTGCATGGAACGCTGTTTGCCTTCCCGTCAAAGTGGAACCTATTTATCTACTTGTAATTTCTTGCTTTCGAACTGCTAGGTTGGCAGGAACTGGGACAGAGGCAGGAGCTCACTCTGTTGTGCAGTACCTGGGAATTGAATGCTGACCTTCCAGTCACCAAGTTCAGCATCTTAACCACTTGAGCCACCGCTATCTTAGGTTTTATTCTGACTCTAGGAAGTGGCCAAGTTATCCTGCTATGATCATTGAGTAGACCCTACTGCCAGCCACTCAACAATGATCATCAGGTGGCGGTGTACTAACCTGTCCACCCTGAGGACGAATGGCCTTGGGTGGTGAAGTCCACAGGGAAGGGTGATGGTCCCCAAGTGGATTGAATCCCACTTGACTCCACCTTGATGGAGGGCAGCAGCTTCATCCATCCTGGCCTGGGGATGATGATGAGGACTTTGTGTGCCAAAAGGGCTCAGGACCAGAAAGTGACTCATGGAACTGGATCCGTGGTACTTTGGGTGTCATGCTGCGATGAGGAAGGCAGATGAAAAGCCACTGCATTATATTCTCAGGACAATCTTCATGGCTGATCACCATGATGATAGCCAATATTCAGAATCAGATATGACACTTGAAGAAGGAGGAGGAGGAAGCGAAGCCCTTATTCAGTCCCTTTTTCCTTTGAAAAATCAGGTGTCCCCCCTTCCTTCCCATTCACCACTTCTCTGGTTTATTCCAGGTTCATAAACCCACAGTGGTTGAAACTCTCCCGCTCAAAACTCCTTATAGTCAACCCAACGTCTCAGACAATCACTTTGGAGGGATCGTTACCCCCAGAATGGAGGTGAGGGGGATCGGGCACCAAAAATGGCTTCCTTTGGGGTAGAGCCCATACTCAACTCAATGGGGGACAGTGAAGCGATACAGAGAAGTGGATCTTACTGGTGAAGGGGGGGGTTGGATTGACCATGGGCCAGAAACAGGTTTGACCCCCCTCAATCGCACAAGGAACAAATCCAATACCACACAGACACAAAACGAGGAATTTAGTTCTTGCATGAACTTTGCGGGGTCTTGAAACTCTTGGCCTTCTTTTCCTTTGCTTTGCATGCCTCAAGTTTCTAGTCCTTATGGCTGTAAAGAGAAGTTGTGCATTTCCGAGCTTATGGGCTGTGCTGGGTAAGCTGGCGAAGGTGAACATGGGGGCTGAGCTGAATGTTGGTGGCTTCTGTGCTTTCCAAAATTCTCTCCCTTTGCAGTGCATAAATTAAGCGGTGGCTGTCTGAACTTTCTAGAACATTGCATGGACTCCAAAGGTTCGGCTCTTGGCTTGCACCCTGCTTGACCATTATTTAATCTAGCTGCTCCCTCTGAATGAGTTGGGTATTTGGGAAGACTATCTGGGTTTGTTAATCATCATCAACACTAGTGCACAGCATACACTCAACACCCCACACCAGGGGTTCCCAACCTAAGGCTCGTGGGTCGGATCCGGCCCTCAGTGCCATTTTATGTTGCCCCACCCCACCCCTGCAAGGGCATTTGAGAAACAAAATGACCACCCCTTTGAAGCTGTTGAACAAAATGGCCACTCCCATCGTGTAGGCAGGGCAAAATGGACATCTGGCCCTCAAAGCTGACCGAGAGAGCATGACCCGGCCCCGGCTTATAGGTTGGGAACCCCTGCCCTACACACATGACAGGAAAGATAAATTGAAATAGCTTGGAAAATATTTCCTTTTTTTAAAAAAAAAACTACAGTAGAGCATGTTGGCAGACTTCGAATAAATGCTCAGCTTTGTCAAGCGAGATGTCCTGTTTTGTGTGTCAGTCTTTAGCTTCAGTAACTGACCTCAAGGGACTGCGGTGGATTGGTGGTTAAGATGATAGACTGGATGACTGGAAGGTCGGTAGTTCAGCAGTTCGAGACCCGATTACTGTATGACGGAGTGAGCTACCGTCTCTGTTCTAGCTCCTGCCAACCTAGCAGTTTGAAAGCAAGAAATTGCAAGTGGATATATCGGTTCCGCTTTGGTAGGAAGGTAACAGTGTCCTGTGCACTCCAGTGTCTAGTCCTGCCTGCCACATGCCCATGGTAACATCTGCAGATGCAGACAGCGCTGGCTCTTTGTGTATACACAGAGATGAGCACCAAACCGTAGAGTCAGATATGACTAGATTTTGAGTAAGGGTAACATTTACCTTACTTAAGCTTAGATGCATGCCATGTAGCATACCATGTAGCAAGAGATCTCCAATGGTTTCTGTCTTGGCATCCTCCCACCTCATTTTCAAGGTCTTTAAATCTGCCATGAATGTTCTTTGCCATGTATTTCGAGGGTACCTTCATCGTCATTTGGCACATGCCCATGGTAACACTGGAGTGCACAGAACACTGTTACCTTCCTACCAAAGCGGAATCTATTTGTCTACTTGCAATTTCTTTCTTTCGAACTGCTAGGTTGGCAGAAGCTGGAGCAGAGACGGGAACTCACTCCGTCATTAGGTCATGGTAAAAATTGCCCTTGCTCGAAAGCCAGTCGTATCCAACTCTAGGGTTCAGTGCTCATCTCTGTTTATAGCCAGCGCTGTCTGCATCTGCAGACGTTTCCATGGACATGTGGCAGGCATGACTAGACACTGGAGTGCACGGAACACTGTTTACCTTCCCACCGAAGTGGCCCCTATTTATCTACTTGCAATTTCTTGCTTTCGAACTGCTGGTTTGACAGGAGCTGGGACAGAGGCAGAAGCTCACTCCATCATGCAGCCCTCGGGTCTCGACCTGACGACCTTCCAGCCACCAAGTTCAGCATCTTAACCACTAAGCCACCATGCCTCCCCATTTGCCATTCGGAGGGGTCCAACGTATAGCTTCTAGCAGCCCTAAAAGAGAAAAGGTCAGCCTTTTGGCCTGCCTAAATATTGAGACATTTGGGAGAGGATTCAAACAGGGAGAAGAAATAGCAGTCAATTAGTTTTCTACCCATTTTTCCCCTCTCCCAGGAGGCCCCACGATACCACGAGCTACCGACGCTGGAGGAGCGAGAGGCTGCCGGCGAAGCTGGCCCCAGCCTGGATGATGACTATCTAGATCAGATCAACCCTATATATGATGGACTTGGGTACCCTGCGGCAGAGGAGGAGATAGCCCTGACTCCCCTGCCGACCGACAAGGCCTTCGTGATGTCTAGGGCAATGTATGTCTGAATCCCATAGGCTGAGCTGCTGACGGCAGTCCAGAGGGAAGCGACCTCAGGCGTAGCGGCATTTGTCTTGGGAAGATGCTGGTTTGACACCCAGCCTGGCTTCTCTTCGGATCCTGGTTTCTGCACGTGCCTTCTTTGACGGACAGGAGCATACATTCCTCTGCCTTATCTTCCCTTCCTTCACTAGCCAGGCCAAAACTAGTGACTTTCCTCGTATCACCAGATGCCAAATGTTGCCTTCTTTGGACTTTTCATGCTGGATTCTTCTGAAGAGGGTCTGATGTTGGTGGCAGCTTCTGCCTCCAACCTCCTCTAACCTCAAACAGGCCGTCCTGACAACCCTCACCTGCTTCCGAGCCTCACATTTACCTGGTGATCCAGGGAATGTGGTTGAAGGCTATGACCTATAGTCTGTTTACAAGGAGGTGTTAGACCTCAGTCCTCACTCCAGTGCAGAAATGCAGGGCACAAGTACCTCTCGTAGCTTAACACTCCACCCCCAGGCCTGGCCCACACCCACGTAGTGTGCAAACATCAGAGCAAAGGATGAGCTAGAATCATAGCTGTCAAGTACCCCTTTTTGTCCAGGAAAACCCCTTATTTTACCCTCTTTCCCACCACCATCCCTTATTAATTAGACTGCAATGCCCTATTGCCACCATTGGAGGGCAGCACAGGATAAGCATAGCTGTCAAGTATCCCTTATTTGCCGGGAAATTTCCCTTATTTCCAAATCCAAAACTTGACAGGTATGGCTAGAACCCTTCTTTACAAAACTTTAGTCTTCCATCTTTGGAAAGGTTTTTAAAACGATTGTTATGCGAGATAAAGTTTTCATTATGCAGTTCCACTTATATTCTAAAATGATGCCATCTAGGAATTGGTCTTGCCACATAGTCACCTATCCTGGTTCAGGGAGTAGCCTAAGACATTTGGCTGACTGAGGTAGAGCAACAAAAGACACCCCTGTTTCCAAGCCACAGTGCCTTGCCGGCAAAGCTAAAAATGGGGGTATAATAATTAAGAAAATGACTTTTTGCTGCCTTTTATAGCACTCAAAAATCTACTGCCTCCGGCAGCTGTTTCACTTTACCTAATTTCATTTCATTTAATATTTCTATACTGCCTTTCTCAGACCGATGGCCGGCTCAAGGCGGTTTACAAAAACCTGAAATGACAAAGCACAAATTGCATATACAAAGTTACAGAATTCAATCAATCAATTATACACAATAGAAATTCAGTTACAATAGGAAACACAATAACCCCATAAAACAGAGGCAAACAGCAATACAAAGTGTCAGCAATACAGTACATTTTAAAAACATTTAAAACAAAAGAGAAACCCTTTTGGTTAAGCTGGTCCTGTTCCTGGACTATAATCACACCCAAATACAGATGAATGATTAAACTCCTGCAGACAATGTGAACCAGCAACTTAGAGGCCATGCCATTATGTCGGCCATCTATGTGGTTAGCTGTAAAAAAAAATATGCGTATCCATGGAAGGGTTTTTAAGCAAATGAAAAATAACTGTTTTTTTTATTATATCAAGAAACAGGAAAAGTAAAGAGTTGCTTTTTAGAACTATAACTATAACCGTAACCAAGGGAGGTTTTGGAACTATATATGTAACTAATTACTTTTTTAAAAATGGCTTTCCAAGCCTAGGCTGGGAGTGGGATCATTCCATGAGAACTCTGCCCTGCCACCCACAAACAGCAGTTATGTTAAACTTATGGTACTATAGATATCAGACATTGGGAAATGTCTGCTACCATTAAAGGTCAGTCTCTTGTCCCCTAGCTTGCATGCACCTTTATCACAGGATTTGTCTGCTTTATCAAGAATGAACTTAATGACATGTTAACCCCTCTCCCACATCTATGTGGGATTTGGTCTGAGATTTATAGTGTATACCTGAAACTGTGGATAACAGCAAACACTATATTTTACAATGCAGACAGTGGCCACTAGTGGCCAGCTCTGTTAATGCACCATATAAATATATTTCAGGATTCTTAAATTGCTTTTTTTTTAAAAGACTTGTGGAAAACTGAACTTGTGGATATGGGGACCAGTCATGTCTTGTTGGGTGTGGGACCCAAACTTACTGTCAGGCTTCCCCATTGCTGGGTGATAGAGATTGCTAGGTGAAAGCCAATAAAAAAGTATGAGGTTGGGAAGACACTATGCATTTCATGACCAAGGCTTTGTGTTATTTTAAAAAGAATCAATTCTTTGATTTTTCACAGTTCTGATGCTTTGGACATCAAATTTTAAAAATCCCAGCCAGCACAGCCAATGATAATAGCATTCTTGGAGTGGCGCTCCATAACATTTGAAGGACCAAGACTGTACATTGTATTTTTCTTTTACTTTTTTATATGTCCTGCTGTGAATTTCGCATGTTTCTGAACAAAGAGTTTCCACCTGCTTTTTTTTTTTTGAGGGGGGATGTTTAACAAATGACCAATGGCTTGATTTCCCCCAGTTGTGACTTGAATTCTGAACCTCTGCTCCAAAAGCTTAGTCCAGATGCATTTGTGTTTGGATCTCTGAGCTGTTGGTCTGAATGTCGATGTAAAGTGAATGTTGATAGGACTTTTAAAAAAGTCCTTTTAAAAAAAAATCATTTTAGAAAAATGAGTTGATTTAACCTTTCTAAGACACTGTAGGCCTCTCTACACTCCGCCACTGCTGCTGTTTCCTCGAGACCTGGGTGCAAGATCCAACACCATGGGACTTGTCTTATGGTGATGATGATGGATTTTGTCCCAGCTGTGCCTTTAACTTTACCAAGCCTACTAATTCTCTGAAGGCTCAGGAAAGGGGCTGGGGTGAGGAATTAAGTGCCATACTCCTCCACTAACATTTTGGTTCATTTGCTTGACACTACTGAATGGTTGATTTCTATGGGGACATGGAGGTGTGTTGTTTTTATAAAAAAATATACAATAGCTTTTTATCAATACTGTTTTAAAATAAATGTTTTTTTAAACCCATGTGATGTTGGAGGTGTGTTCTGTAGTTGGAAAGAGGTTTTTGTTGAAGAAAAATGGTGGAATTAAAAGAGGAATGAACTGGTGTGTTTGGGCCTTGGTACAGGAGCTTTTGCAAGTATTTTGGATTAATAGCTGTTAGTTTAAAAGCTACTCTGTTTTTTCTGAGGTTCTCTTGTCCACAATAGTAGATATGATGGCTTCCAGAGCTGAATTCGCCCATCCCTGTCCATTTTAACTCGCTGGTTCCCAAGATGTCAATGCTTATTCTTTCCATCTCATTTTTAACACTTCCAGTTTTCCTTGATTCATAGATCTCATATTCCATGTCCCTATACAGTATTATTCCTTGCAACACTGTATTTCTCCTCCCCCTTTCCTGTCCCTCCATTTCTTCTGATCTGCTGTGCTAAGCATCCTATTTCCTCTAGAATGCCTTTTATTTTAGTCAATAGGGTTCTCTTGGCAACTCTGTGGCGTGGTTTGCCGGTTTCTATGCCAGTATCCTCCCATCATACATGTTATCACAGTTTAAAAACAAAGTTTAAAACATTTTAAAGACAAAGTGTGATCATGCATATTATCACAGTTTAAAATGCAGTATATAGTAAATAGTAAAGATGAAGCTAAAGTACTTTGGACATCAAATGAGAAGAGAGGATTCACTTGAGAAGGCCTTGATGCTGGGAAAGGCAGAGGGCAAAAGAAAAAGAGGGCGACCAAAGATGAGATGGCTAGATGGCATCCTGGACGCAGTGGGCACAGAGCTGGGCAGGATGAGGATGGTGGAGGACAGAGGTGCCTTGAGGACGATGGTCTATAGGGTCGCAAAGGGTCAGAATCGACTGTGCTACTGAACAATAACAAAAGTTTAAAAGCAGAAACCCAATTTCTTTAGGCGAACCAGCCATTTAATAGCAAGACCCAACTAAATTAGGCTAAAAGTCTTTCCCCGGTTTCCTTGGGTAGAGATCGAGAGAAGCGCAATCAGTTGAAACAGAGATTCATTTATTGGAAGAAAAAACGATCCATACATGAAACCTGCAACAATGACCTTCTTCCCTATAACAGAATGATGTTGAACACAAGGGGTGACAAGTATGTATATGCAAATGAGAAACTAAAAGGAACTTTACAGCAATTAACACACATGGGTTAAGAATAAAGTATGGTGCAAATATGCACAGAAACGGTTGGGCACAGCTGTCAGCAGATGTTTCAAAGAAACAGGGCACCATGGGTCTTCACGTGGATCTCAATGTAAATGACCCCCTGCCCAGTGAATTTGACAACCTCTCTCATCATCCCCAGCATCCCACTTGTGGATGATGGGAGTTCATTTATTCATTATTTAAAACATTTATACTCTGACTCTCTCAAGAGCAGGCAACACATTGGAGACCAGCAGCTTGAGAAAGTCTGAATTATAAGTACTTCAACCCAAAATACAGCCCTTTTGAGAAGGAAGCAGAACTGGGAGGAAATACTGGATTGAATAAGCCTGAAAAAGAAACATAATGGGTTGCTATGGAAACCATCGTTAACAAACATGGCGCCGCCGGGCAACACCTATCCTTCCCCTAACTCTATGGTCCTGTGGGCCGTTCTGGCCTGCGAACTCGGTGGCCGCCGCGATGGGGTTCGGGACGCCCACCTGACCTTGTGCTCGCTTCTCGCAACTGACCTTGCTCCCTCCAACCAGCGCGACCCGCCTCTCAAATTAAAGATGGAACCAATGAAAACACACCTGAGGGCTCCATTTCCCCGCCCCCCGTCCGCCCTACGACCAATCAACGCTCAGCCCTGGGGCGGAATAAAGTGACCAATAAAGAGACAGAGTCCAGATTCGTTTCCCAATCGGAACGTCTTTCTCAGCGGAGGGGGGGGACTCTCAGGCGCAGGCCCAGCCAATAGAAAACCCCGCTTCGGAGCGGAAGCGGCGGGGCAAGACCATGTGGGGAGTGTAGGCTTGACTCCTGCGAAGGGGCGCGGCTTTCTTACGAAGATAGCCAATAGCAGGACGGGAAGTACGAACGGGGCGGAGCGGAAGATGATTCCGACCAATAGCGCAGCCGAGGGGGTGGGGCCTCCGAGCAGGCGTGTTCGGGTGTCTCCCCGGCTCCAGGCCTCGCTGCTGCTCCTGCCGCCGCCGCGTGAGTTTTGAGGGGGGGCGGGGAGAGAAGGGAACCGAGCCCGGGGACGGGTGGGGCCTGCGGGCCCGGGGGGGAGAGGAAGGCCCGGAGGAGGAGGAGGGCGCAGCGGGCGGGTAGACCGCCAAGGTGGAGAAGGGCCAGGCCCAGGCGGGGGAGGGAGGCGAAGGGTGGGCAAAGAGGGGTCGGGAACCGACATGGAGCTCCGTCGGGCCTAGGCTGGGAGGCCCTCAACCCTCACGGGCGGGAAGGGGGCATTGGGGGACACCTTCCCTTATCCAGGGGTCAGCAGCTAGGCGGCCCTCGTGCCGAAGCAGGCCTTGGATTCTTCACGGCCTGAAAGAAGGCGGGCTCAAGTTAATTAAAGGGACTGCAGTGGCTCAAGTGGCTAAGACGCTGACTGGGAGGCAGAAGGTCAGCAATTCGATCCCCGAGTACTGCAGGACGGGAATGAGCTCCCGTCTCTGTCCCCAGCTCCTGCCAACTTAGCAGTTCGAAAAGCAAGACATTGCAAGGAGATAAACAGGGACCAGTTAGGTGGGAAAGGTAAACAGCGCTGCGTGCGCTCTGGGGTCTAGTCATGCCTGCCACATGACCACGGAAACGTCTGCAGAAGCAGGCAGCGCTGGCTCTTTGGCATTGAAACGGAGATCAGCCCTGCACCCTAGAGTCGGATATGACTGGCTTTCGAGCAAGGGAAACCTTTACCTTTAACTGCACCTGAATGGGTGGGTGGGTGTTGAGTGTTGGCTTGACTCGGGCAGCAAAGTATCTTGGGTTGGCCTCGCTCAGAAGGACCTTTATTGGGGCAAGGTCTGCCCAAGATACTTTGCTGCTCGAGGAAGGCTAGCACTACAACACACACACACCCCAATCCCATGCATCTCCTGTAATTCAAGTCAACTATTTTATTTTAGCCCTGGGGGGGGGGTCAGCAACTGGCAGCCCTTTACCTTTACCTAATTGCACCTGAAAGGGGGGTGGGGTGGGTTTTTTGCTGGCCTGCCTCAGGCAGCATAAATATATTGGCTCAGAACCTGCTATGGCTGCTTTTTGCTTAGTAGGCGCAACGGGCGCAGCAAACTGAGTTTTCCTGGGCCAGACTAGCCTATTCCAGGCTGAGAGGTTTCACTTGGGCGTTGGAGGTAGGACTTTGTGCAGGCTCTTTCATGGAGCGAAGGACCTTCCCTGTATCGAGCCTTCTGCCTTTAAGCCCACGGTTGCCAGAGGGGAATAGCTTAAGGCCAGTGTACATGCACACACGCACACTTTAGGTTTGTTAGTTCAGAAGCAAAGAAGAGCATGGAGGAAGCAATAGAGCTGAAATTGGGGTCTCTGGTAAGTTTGAGTTATAGCAGCCATGGACTATATTAGTTTCCCAAAGCAAGACGTAGCAGTTTACCATGGGGCTCTGATCTGAATAGTCCCAGTCTTTGAGTAAACCAGTGGTGGCGAACCTTGGCACTCCAGATGTTCTTGTACTTCAATTCCCAGAAGTCCTGATCAGTATTAGTGCTGCCTTGGGCTTCTGGGAATCGAACCAAGAACACCTGGAGAGCCAAGGTTGGCCACCCCTGGAGTAGACTCTTGATGAATGCTCAAATGCAGAAGGCAGCATGACTTCTGTGTCTGCTGATAGTTTTGCAGAGGTTTGTGACAAACGTGAGAAGTAGCCCCTACTTGAATTCCTTTTTGTAACTGATTACCTACTTTTATTTCAATTGCCTTAACTAGCAATGGACAGTTCCTCTAATGTAGACTTCTGTATGTTGGAAAGCAAGCACTGAGCAGCGGTGGGTAATATTGCTATGTTTTAAAGGGTTTTTAAAAAATGTTTTATATTGGTATTAACTTGTGTACACCACACGGTGTACATTGGATAGGGTGGTATATAAATTTATTAAATTAATTAAATTTGAAGGAGGATTCCCTCCAGCTGGCAAAGCCAACTTGCTGGAGTAACTTGACACATTTGAGTTCTGCACTGAGCAGTTCCTACCCTGGAAGGGGCAACTCTGCTGTTTCACAACCACCTCTTTCCTCCATTCTAGTTTATCACCATGGGCAACGTCCTAGCTGCCAGCTCCCCGGCACCCCCTTCTCCAGTGCCAGGGCCAGCTTCTGGCCTAGTATCTGTGCCCCCTGGCTTCTCCATGCCCCCTGTCAGTGGCCTGGTTCCCCCAACACAAGATCGGACTTCAGAAGAAAAGTGTGACCAGCTCCCCAACCCAGGGACGTTTGAAGAGTGTCACCGGAAATGCAAAGGTAAAAGATCCCAGGTACTTAGTAAGCATGGCCCTCTTCACTCTTGAACGATAGGCAGGATATCTCTCAATGCCATTTCCAGGGAATCCTAAGCAGGTGAAGGCATCTGCTTGGGAATAATACCCTGAAGCAAAGGGTGAGCCACTGTGTGAGACAGAATGTTAGACTGGATGGGCTGTGGCCTGTTTCACCAAGGCTGTTCTTATGTCAGTTTCTGCCGTGCAAGCAAAATATATTTACTCGAAAGCTGGAAAATCAACTACGTGTTTTGTTTGAGATGAGGAAATCCCAAGACATTCCCACTTTTATCTTCAGTCTCATTTGACTTGAATGTGCATCAACATTGCCCTTCAAATAGAGTTGCCATAATTCTCTCTCATAAAACCGGGACAGAAGTACAAAATAGCCTTTTTTTAAAACAAACAATATAATGATAGCTATTTTCCAACCTTGAATCCGGGACATTCCCGGTTTTCCGGGACATATGGCAACCCTACCTCCAAATGAGTATAACTTCACACAGTACATAGCCAGTCTCACTAGGAACAGAAAGCTTGTACTAAGCAGAGCTCAACTGGTTAAGATGCTGAACTTGCTGACTGGAAGGTTGGAGTTCGATTCCCGGGTACTGCATGCTGGAGTGAGTTCCCATTTCTGTCCCAGCTCCTGCCAACCTAGCAGTTCAAAAGCAAGAAATTGCAAGTAGATAAATAGGGACCATTTCAATGAGAAGGTAAACAATGTTCCAGGCATTCTGGTGTCTAGTCGTGGCTGCCACATGTCCACAGAAACGTCTGCAGACGCAGACACCACTGGCTGTTTGGTTATACAGAGAGATGAGGACTGAACCCTAGAGTTGGATACGACTGGCTTTTGAACAAGGGCAACCTTTACTACTAAACAGAGCTGTTTAAAGCCGATAACTATGTAAAATCAAAGCACTCACATTTTCATACCGCCTCCTAGCACTTAGTGCACTCTGGGCCCTTCACAAGTTAATGCTGGGTACCCATTTTACTGACCTTGGAAGGGTGGAAGGCTGAGCCAACCTTTGGTCCTGGCCAGGCTCAAACTCACAATATTGTAGTTGCAGTACAGCAGTTTAACCGCTGTTTCACCAGGGCTCATGTATAGATATTACTCTATGTATAGATGTCGTCTATAAATAGAATGCCTGATAGACCTTTGCTGCATGTATTTATACATTGCTAGGTCACTTTAAAAGGTTCTCCAAATGTAGTTTCCCTCCAATTAACTGTTGATAAGTTGCTATGTTGGTTATGGGAATGCTGGAAACTTGTACTAGTAAAAAGAAAAGGATTTTTTTCAGGCTCTTCCCTCCCCATAGAGCAAAATGTGGCTCTCCAGATGTTCATTTCCCAGAATCCTGATCAGCAGGTGTACTGACTAGGGCTTCTGGGAATTGGAGTCCAAGAGCACCTGGAGAGCCAAGTTTGCTGACCACTGGCTGGAGAATGTAGCCTAGTTGGAATTCTTCATACAGGGGCAAAGTATCCCTGAATATCCGGTGCTAGAAGACATCAGTGAAGGAGTTTATTTCCAGACCAGCAGCGATAGGCTACTTGTTTGCTAAACCAGAACATTTTATTTGCTTGTGAAGGATTTGCTCCAGCTATCAACAGGCTTGCTTTTATGTTTGTTATTTATAGGATAAGAAAAGCAAATGATCTGTCAAGCACAATTGATAAAATAGCCCTGCTTCCCACTGTAGTTCCTACTGGAATGGTTTTTTTAATTGCACTTTATTGATATCTGAACCTTATCACTGTGAGCTGATGAGTCTGTATTTTTTTGGGGGGGGGGGGCAGAAAAGCAAGAGTAAGGCACTGAACAGTTAAAATTGTTTTTATGTTGGTCTGATTTCCTCCTTTCTCACCATTTCAGAGGTATTCCCCATCCAGATGGAGGGGGTGAAATTAACGGTGAACAAAGGTCTCAGCAATCACTTCCAGGTAGGCGGGACGCCTTTGCATTTGCATGCAATTTGGAAGAATTGCCTTTATAACATCTGACCTTGTGCAGTGAGGCAAGGTTTTCTGTCTTAGAGCAGGGGTGCCCATACTACAGCACGTACTGGTGCATTTTACTTCTGCTTCCAGGAGCGGCAGGGACGGTGTGGGCTGGATGAATTGGTGTAGGGCCCAGATCTGGCCTGGGGGCCCATACTTTGGGCACCCCTAGTTTAAGCAGAGAAAATGGCAGCCTAAAAATCTATCTCATCCTGTTGCAAAACAGATTGCAAGGCGCATTTTACTTCCACATCCGGTGGGAGGAACCACATGACCAGCATACTGAACCACGTGACCGGCCCGCAGCCCAAAATTTATTTTTTTTAAAATTTATTTAAATTCAAATTTTTATGCCACCCCAATCAGGTAAACCCAACTCTGGGCAGCTCACAACAAGTTAAAACATACATAAAAAAACAGTTGAGCCATTAAAACCGGAGATACCCACCCACCTATCCCATTTATCATTAAAAGACTACCCACGTTAAAATTGCCTGCATTAGAATTAAAAGAAATGGGGACTTATTTAATAAGCCAACAGGCAGGGACCATCCTTCCATTTGGGCCCCACACCTGCCCCGCCAACCAGGTTTTTAGGTCTTTTCTGAAAGGTAGCAGCTCCGTCTGCTCCCGCAGCTCTACTGGTAGGAGGTTCCACAAGGCTGGTGCGGACACAGAAAAGGCCCTCCTTCGTGTGCCAGAGAGACGGGCCCCTCTGGCAGATGGAACAATTATGGAGCCCCTCCGGTCTGCTCTGGTTGGACGGGCGGACACTCTTGGGACGATGCGGTCTCTAAGGTATCCTGGCCCACTACCATGAAGGGCTTTAAAGGTCAAAACCAGCACCTTGTACTGCACCCGGAGGCAAACTGGTAACCAGTGCAGCTCCCGAAGTAATGGTGAGGCACGGGCATAACGCCCGTACCCCATCACCACCCGGGCCACTGCATTCTGGACCAGCTGCAACCTCCGAATGGTTGTCAAGGGCAGCCCCATGTAGAGCGCGTTGCAATAATCTAGCCTGGAGGTGAAATGTTTGGGCCCTCCTGTCCTAGAGCATCTGAGCCCCAAGGTTGTCTCCGCTCCCTTCTGATCACCAGCAAAGGGGAGCAGGTTGGGAATAGTGGAATTATGTTCAGTGCTTCACTCATTAAATGGAATGTACTGGCGCTTGAATCTACCCGGCACCTTAATCCTCATTTGTGGAAGCTTCCCCTTCTCATTTCTGTTAGCTGGTTATTCATTAAAGCACCGTTTCCCAAACTATGTTCCCTGGAACACTGTGTGGACTTCACTTCCTAGAAGCTTAAGTTAATGCATGGGCTTTGAGGGATTGACTTAAGCTTCTGGGAATTGAAGTCCAAAAACCAAAGATTGGGAAACACTGCATTAAAGGATTACAGTGTAAAACTGTAGGGTAGGGGGTTGCCAACCTTTTAAAATCGGGGACCGGCTCACGCTCTTTCAGACAGTTGAGGGGGCTGGACTGGTTATCACCACCACCATTTACGTCTGCCGTAAATGAGTCTGTGGCTGATTCCGGCAGCGAGGGCTGGATTATTTGGCCCTGTGCTCCGTAGATTGCTTACCCCTGGTGTAGACATTCACATATGCGCTCGTTTAGGTCTAATGAAGTCATCTGAAAAGTTAGTAGTGGACTGTTGTTTTAAGGATTTAAATGTGTGGTCTCCATCACAGTAGCTGATGGGGTGAGTTTAGAAACAGGCATGACTTGTGAGTTCTTGCTACCTTTTCACGCAGTTATCTCCTCCTTCAGGTCAATCATACAGTGGCCCTCAGCACAGTTGGCGACTCCAATTACCACTTTGGGGCGACCTATGTAGGGACAAAACAGCTTAGCCCCACAGAGGTAAGTTTGCATGAAGCCTAATGATGGCAGTATGTGTCCTAGTCCTATATGTTTGGGATAGCTTATTACCACATGGTTCTTCCTCTGTTAGGGTAGCCTCTTTCAGTTCCAGTTTCAATGGGATGGCTCTGACTTGGGGAGGGTCTTGAACCTCACTAATCTTCAAGCTGTTTGCTTGGTGGTGCCTGTCTTTAAACCATTTTGGCACCAGTTAAAACTTGCATTTGAAAGTGATTTTAGCTCAGGTTTTGTTGTTGTTGTTGATCTTCGTAATTAACATCTGAGCTTTCTAATCTGACATAGTGTTCATAGTTTCCTTGTAGACCAGAGTATACAATTCCTGTGGCAGTGACCCACATCTAGAGGCTACAGTGGCTTAGTGATTAAGATGCTGAACTTGACAACTGGAAGGTTGGCTGGTCAGTAGTTCAAGACCCGAGTACTCCATGACAGAGTGAGCTCCTATCCTAGCTCCTGCCAGCCTAGCATTGCAAAAGCAAGAAATTGTAAATAAATAGTTGCCTCTTCAATGGGGAAGGTAACAACAGTATTCCGTGTGCTCTGGTTTCTAGTCATGCCTGCCACGTGTCCACGGAAATGTCTGCAAACACAGACAGCGCTGGCTCTTTGGCGGATATGACTGGCTTTTGAGCAAGGCAGCCTTAACCTAACCCATATCTGCCATAGGTGGGGTGAGACTTTCTAAAAATGTGTTTATGTTAGAATATTTCCAATTGACAAACCAGAATTGCTCCTCTTTCCCCCACACTGTTCTGTAGACCCCCATTACTACCTTTTTCACAGTTCAGGGGTCTAAAGAAATGGCTGGGGAGGGGCTTCATGCAGCTGTGTAGTCCTTTCCCCCATTACCCACTATTGCTTACATATATCCACTCTTTGCTTTTTCTCTCAGGCCTTCCCTGTGCTGGTGGGTGATATTGACAACAGCGGCAGTCTCAATGCACAGATAATTCACCAGCTCACAAACAAAGTGCGCTCCAAGGTGGCCTTTCAGGTACCTATAATCCATTCAGGAGGTCCTAGTCTCATGTTAAGCCTTCTAAGCATTGAGTACATGGATAGCATGTCACCAGTTCCAGTTTGTAGCCGGTCATTTTAGTCACCCATGGCGAACCAGAATTGCCTTCAAGCAGCCAAGAAGTGGTGCTGTTCAGAACTAGTTTTCCTTTCCAAATGTTGCTTTAGACAGCATAAATGATTGTCCATTCATATGGTCAGTTGTTGGTTGATGGGAGCAGGGGCTGTCGTAAACCCCTTGTGTTTACCTGAGGCATACTGAGATGGTGAAGCAAGGAAGCTTCAACGAACCAGTTTTGGAATCGTCCAATACAGAAGACCAACATGGTATCATTTATGGACTTCTGAACACCTCAGTTCCTGCAGAAGCCATATTAAAGTTTATGCATTTAAAATCAAGGGGCATAATTTCCATCCTAAGGTTATGGTTGAATTGTAATTGTGTAGTTTTAAAGTTTGGCCTTTTAAGCTCCCTTGAATGTCTCTGGATGAAAACAGGGAGGCGAGTTCAACCAAATAACATGCATCTGCAAGTTTAAACTTGTTTTATGGGTACAGATTTTCCACCTCTTCTTCACATCATGTCTTCTTTTTCACTGTAATGTTGAGGGAATATTTAGCCTACAACTCCCTACTTGGTGTCTTCATACTAGCGAAAACAGATGCCTCCCAGATATATTTGGCCTGTTAATAAAGGGTGTCTTGATTGTTACCTAAGAAAACATTTGCAATGCTTCTTACTTTAGCTTAAGTTAGTTGACAAGGATGGTTTAAAGCAGTGGTGGCAAACCTATGGTACATGTGCCAGACGTGGCACTCCTAGTCCTCTGTTGGCATGCATGCCGTCACCCCAGTATAGGGTTCGCCCCATCCCTCTGCCCAGTGGCCCAATGGGAGCACTTCCTCCCCCCCCCCCCCCCCCCCCAGCACAGAGTTCACCCCGCCCCTCTATTTGGGCCCTCAGTCTCTAAACGCTAGGTTTCTGTGTGATAAATATCTTTTTTCCTGCTGGGTGATTTCAGGATTTACAAGTAGTACAGTAACATTACATTTCATGTCTCAAACAAAGAATTGTTTTCCCTTGGTCTACCTCTTCCCTGCCCCCTTGTGTTCTAGACGCAGCAGTCAAAGTTTGTGAACTGGCAGATGGATGGTGAATACCGGGGCGCTGACTTCACTGCAGCGGTCACGCTAGGAAACCCGGATGTTTTAGTTGGCTCAGGTGAGGAGACCCCAAGACTAGTATTGCATCAAAATGATCTTGCATTTCCTTCCCACGCATTCTTCTTTTCTCACTGGGCTGGCTGTTGACCCAGAACCCTTTCCCTGAGCATGCGGTGCAGTGGAGTCTTATTTCTACCTAAGAGATGTTGACATTCCCCCCTTTTTTTTACTCCCCAGGGATCCTGGTGGCACATTATCTACAGAGTATCACGCCGTGCCTGGCACTTGGTGGAGAGCTAGTGTACCATCGCCGTCCAGGAGAGGAGGGAACAGTTTTGTCACTAGCTGGAAAATACACAGGTAACCAACAGAATGTGCAAGAATTCTTCTTCTTCGGTGTCCCGATCAAACCCTGGACTACCAAAATGAAGCCACTTTCTTGGTTTTGTCATTGACCATACCTGAGTCATCAGTGTATGTCTGGCAGCAATCGGCAGACCAGTAAATGAGCCGGATTCTGTGTCTCCAGTCCCACAGCATGTTGTTGTTGTCCGCCAGTAGCCCCCACTTGAGCATGTTAGTCTTACATTCAGGTCCGCCATCAGAGGGGGACCATCAGGACTCCCGTCCTGGGCCCGGAGATGACGGGGGGCTGCCGCCGAGAAACCACTGATCTACACATGCGCAAAGAAACCACGCATGCACAGAAAACCACGGTCGTGGCCAAAACCTCCCCCCCCAGCGCGCACGCGTACCGGGCCCAGAAATTTCTGATGCCGGCCCTGCTTACATTTAGCGACTCTGACCCTCAGCCTATTCAGGGTCCTCCAAGTGACGTAGAAGAGATTGAGATCTTCAGCTATATCCTTTAATGTTGTTCCTTAACCAGTAAGAGACTTGGGCTCCTGGGAATTGAAGCCCAAGAACAGCTGGAGTGCCAAGGCTCACCATCACGGCCCTAGATTGATTCAGATTCATGGAAGGCAGAGTCTTAATGCTCTTTGAGAATCATCTAGGTCTCAAGAAATTTGCTCAGAACAAAACAGACTATTGTCTCTTTCCACAGCCCCTAACTGGATTGGGACCCTGACAATAGGACAGGCAGGAGCACATGCCACTTATTACCACAAAGCCAACGATCAAGTAAGTAGGCTTGGATGTTTCTTGTGGTGGTAGAATTGAAAAGAATTTATGGCCTTCATTTTCAACCTTTAACTTGTGTGTCGTCCACCCCCACCCACCCACCCCGGCTTGAGGGTCAAGTGATATCTGTGGTGCAATTACGCCATTCCATCTCCATGGAGGTCTTGGAAAGCCTAAAAATTCACGCTGGAAATGGTTCTAGCAAACTTATTTTATTTATTATTTGTTTATTACATTTATATCCCGCCCCTCTAGAGGAAAACTTTCCTACTCTGGGCGGCTAACAGCATAAAATTGAATACAAACAGACAGAAATATTAAAATTATATAAATACATCAAAACCCAAGAAACCCTAAGAAAACCTATTTGTGACATAGAGAGACAGAATAGAATGTCTAACGGTCAGCCATTGGTGAGATATTTAAAAAGATGTTTTCAACTGGTTTTTAAACATATGAAGAGATGGTACCAGGGTGCAGCTCCACTGGGAGGGAATTCCACAACATTGGTGCCGCCGCCGAGAAGGCCTTCCTCCTAGTCATGGCCTTCCTAGCTAATCTCGGGGTCGGCACCTGGAGCTGAGTCGTCATGGAGGAGCAAGTGATGGTGGCTGTTGTATTGCGGGGAAGACCATAATCCAGCATCACATAAACACAAAGACCATATTCCAGCATCATATAAGCACAAACTGGGTAATGCCCCAACCGCAGGTCTTCATCTAGTTCAGGGGTTCCCAACCTTTTCAAGCCTGGGGCAGGTCATGCTCTCTCAGTTGGCTTTGAGGGCCGGACAGCCATTTTGCCCTGCCTGCACGATGGGAATGGCCATTTTGTCCCAAAAGCTTCAGAGAGGTGGCCATTTTGTTTCTTAAATACCCTCTGAGGGGAGGGGGCCACACGAAATGGTGCCATTGACCTTAGGTTGGAAACCCCTAATCTAGTTTATCCTTGGCTGTTAAGATGACCCTGCATTTCTCTCGCTTTTCTCTTCTTTGTGTTGCGCCAGTTGCAAGTTGGGGTGGAGTTCGAAGCCAGCACTCGGATGCAAGACACAAGCGTAACGTTTGGGTACCAGCTAGACCTTCCCAAAGCCAACCTGCTCTTCAAAGGTATACCGTTGGTCCCCACCCATGTTTAAAAAAGCAGGGTAATTCTGGTGTCACAGTGGTTGAACTGCTGTACTACAGCCAAAATGTTGTGAGTGCAGTCCTGTCTGTGCTCATGGTTGACTCAGCTTTCCATCTTTCTGAGGTCTGTAAAATGAGTACCCAGCGTGTTGGGAGCAAAATTCTAATTATCGTGTGAAACACCCAGAGAGTGCACTAAGCACTATGGAGTGGCATAGACGTGTGATTGGTATTGCTAAGTCTTTGTCGAAGGAGAAGAGTTCTGACTCTTCAAAGCTGAATAGTCTTCTGAAATGGTCCCCTTTTATAAATACAACTTCCAGAGTCTCTCAACCAGCATTAAGGAAATCGATGCTTCTACTTTCATGTCCCAATCAAACCCTAGACTGCCAAAATGAAGCCACTTTCTTGGCTTTGTCATTGGCCAAACTTAAGTCCTCATCGGTGCATGTTTCTGGCAGGAATCGGCAAACCAGTAAATGAGCCGGATTCTGTATCTCTCCACATTCACACAGTGTGTCGTTGTCCGCCAGGAGCCTACCCACTTGAGCATGATGGTCTGGCATTTAGATACTCCGACCCTCAGCCTATTCATGGCCCTCCAAGTGACGTAGGGGAGGTTGAGCTCCTCAGCCATAGCCTCCTTTAATGATGGTCCTTGCCCAGTGATCTCTTTCCTCCATCTTCTAATTTTGTTTTGTTCTTGCGTACCCTCAAGAGTGCTTGTCCAACGTAAACACCCTCCCCTTCTATGCTTCTCTTCTGATCTTGTTTTCTCCCCCCGCCCCTTCTCCAGGTTCTGTTGACAGCAACTGGATCGTGGGGGCCGTTTTGGAAAAGAAGCTCTTGCCTTTGCCCCTAACCTTGGCCATGGGCGCCTTCCTCAACCACCGCAAGAACAAATTCCAGTGCGGATTTGGCCTTACCATCGGCTAAGATGCCCCCTCCGCCCATCCCACTTAACTCCTTTCATCTCTTCATCCCCACTGGTTGAATGCAGCCTGGGCCCCCCTTTGACCCTCCTACCTACATCCTGGTTGGGCCAGAAGTAGCCTTCCGGGGAGGGGGGGTGCTGATAGGTGGTAGCCCAGGGGGTGGGTGGGTGGATGGGCGGGGATGGGTTTAGGCAAGGAGAACGCCCTTTCTTCTTTCTTTCTCTCTCCCTCCTTCCCCCAAAAGAGCAAGTTAGCTGGTTCTCAGGGAACTCGAGGGCAGGAAACAGGATTTGGGGCCAGAGGAGGTTTCGGGTCTGTGTCGCTTCTGGCTCTGGAACGGTGCGGTGCCTGCTCTGCCTGCCCTCCGTCGCCAGGGGGAAGCATTGCTTTGAGAAACAGGGCAGGGGTATCTGTGCTTTTAATCTATGCTGCTAATGCAACACCAGAGGTGATTTGAAGCGGGGCGGTTATACTTGACCCAGGGATATGGAGGAGGGATGCATAGAATGTCTAAGGAAGGGGTGCCCAAACTTTTCGGGCTGCGGGCCGGTCACATGGTTCAGGGGACTTTCATCGCTCCCGGAAGCAAAAGTAAAACGCGCCCGGATGGGCACATTTTACTTCCGCTTCTGGGAGCAACGGGGGCTTCGTGGGATGCCAATTCATCTGGCCAATGAAGCCCTCGTCGCTCCCGTCCGGGCGCGTTTTACTTCCGCTTCTGGGAGTGACAAGGGCTTTGTGGGCTGGATAAATTGGCGTTGGAGGCTGGATATGGCCCCCCGGGCCCTAGTTTGGGCACCCCTGGTCTGATTCTTCTGCCTAAGACAGGGAGAAAAAGGCTGGCCATGTTTATAAGTTATGGGAATGAAAGGATATTTTACAGCCATATCCTTTAATGTTATTCCTTCAGGAAGAGCCATAAAACTCTTTCTAAATCTGAGCCTGCAGGCTTGAGGGGCAGTTCAAGTGGTTTAGGACAATTTATGTGGTATGCAAGTGTCTTCTTGACCATCAACACCCACCTCCCTGTGGAGAAGCAGTCTGGTTCCCACCAGATCTCCTGCCAGACCCTGGGAGGTGCGGGCTCTACCCACATGGGTTTGTAAAAAGGGCCAGAGGCCCAGTACTCGCCATCAGGGTCTTTCATGCCACCAGCCACACTCCTTTGATGCTCCATCCGTTCCTCCAGAAGAACCATCTCAAGACCTTCCTGAATTCCCCCCACTCCCCCAGTGCACTGTTGGCGAATCTGCTTTTCATCTCTTTGTTGAGTCCAACCTGGGCCCCGTTGACCATCCACACCCACATCCTTGCTGGCCAGCCTTCAGGGGGGGTGTTAAGCATTTTTTTAAGCAGCCGATCCCAGTGTCTTCATTCTGGGGCATCTTGCCCCTTTCCAATTGCCTTGGGGCCTCACACACACACCATCTCCCATCACCACCAGGTTTTACAGGGAGGTCCCAGTGAACACCGGTGTGTCTCTGGATGCGGCGGCCCTGTTTGTCTCCATTAACGCCGCTTTGATCCCGACCTTCCCACGTGTGCACAGGTGAGCACTAAGGGACCATTTAGAGGAAGACTGGCCTGTTCTGCCTGCCTGCCTACCACCACCACCACCGTCCCCTCTGGAGACACTGGGGGAGTCTGCTATGCTCTCCTTCCCTCCCTCTGCCAGAGACTGAGTGTAAATCATGTTTATAAGTTATGGGAATGAAAGGATCTTTTAAAGAAGAAGAAGAAAGAAAATCCCTGCAAGTTGAGAGCCGCCTCCCTCTCTGTGAAGTTGGGAAAATCCGGTTTCAATTAAAAAAATACCTCCATCTGCCACATTTCTTGCTTGCTGTTGTCATCTTGTTTCTTACCTGACTGATTGTTTGGACTCTGTAAGGGCGCGCATGGGGTCATGGCGATAGGCTTAGAATTAACGTTGAATTTGGGCATTTTTCAGTACCAGAATAGCATGGTAAAGGTTGCCCCTCGCTCGAAAGCTAGCTGTATCTAACTCGAGGGTTCGGTGTTCATCTCTGTTTACAGCCAAAGACCCATCACTACCTGCATCTGCAGGCATTTCCATGGACATGCGGTAGGCATGACAAGACCAAACTGCACGGAAATGTTTACCTTCCCACCAAAGCAGTGCCTATTTACTTGCAATTTCTTGTTTTTGAGCTGCTGGGTGGGCAGAAGCTAGGACAGGTGGGAGCTCACTCCGTCGTGCAGCACTCGGGTCTCAAACTGCTGGCCTGCTGACCTTCCAGTCATCAATTTCAGCGTCTTAACTGCTAAGCCACCACAGTCCCCAGTACCATTGTAGTCCTGGCCAAATATATACAGTGGTACCTCGCTTAAAGAGCATAATGCGTTCCACAGGATTGCTCTTTAAGTGGGTTTGCTCTTTAAGTGAAACACTGTAAGTGACCAATGGTGACTTCTGGCGGGGGGGGGGGGGATTGTGAACCCCGATTTAGTTAAGTGAGTTTTTGATTGGTTTTAGTTGTTAAACGAGGCGGTCGGAGAAAATTCTGCTCTTTAAGCGAGTTAGTCTCTAAGTGAGGTTTTATTGTATAAAGATCTCACAAGCTCGAACATGATGATGGACAACAGTGTAGAAACCAGACTGAGCAATGGTTGAAAGAGCTCGATAAAAGTTTTAGCCTGGTGGAGATTATCACTTGGAACCTTAAGCAAGCTTGTTTTCTGCCGCTCCACATGGTTTTTGTTGTTCAGTCACACAGTTGAATCCGACCCCATGGACCACTGCACACCAAGCACATCCGCCATAGCCTGCCCAGATCTATGCTCACTGCGTCAGTGATGCCATCTAGCCATTTCATCCTCTGCCGCCCCTTCTCCATTTGCTTTCAATCTTACCCAGCATCAAGGCTTTCTCAAGTGAGTCCTCTCTTCTCATTTGGTGGCCAAAGTACTTGAGCTTTATCTTCAGTATTTGTCATTCGAATGAGCAGTCGGGGTTTATTTTCTTCAGGATTGACTGATTTGATCTCCTTGCAGTCCAGGGAACTCTCAAGAGACCACATGGTGGATTCAAATGACAAGAAATGAAATTTTGATTCAACAATAGGAAGATCTTTCTGACAGCTGCTTAGCAGTGGAATAGGTTACCTTAGAACTGTGGTGGCGAACCTTGGCACTCCAGGTGTTCGTGGACTTCAATTCCCAGAAGCCCAAGTCTAAAATATCCACACAAATGGGTATACGCAATAAACCCATCTGTGTGGATTCACAGAGACGAGCTTCTGGGAATTGAAGTCCAAGAACACCTGGAGTGCCAAGTTTCGCCATACCACCTTAGAAAGTAGCAAACTCCATAGGATGTTTTTTAAAGCAACAAATCCCCACTTTGGAGACACTTTAGCTCTGAATTCCTGCATTGGCAATGAGTTAAAATGATTTCAAGAGGATAATTTTGATTTGGCCATGAAACAAGTGAGCTGATGGATAAGTTATGGCAGTTAGTAGTGAGAATTGCTCCTTTCAATCTCCAACATCTCGGACAGAAGGACTGGAAAGAGCTGACAAGTGCAGCATTTACTGCATGTAGGACAAGAGTTGCATCATCTTGACCTCTGCTTATACCAGGGATTCATAACCTGTGGCTCGTGGGCCACATCGGACCTGCGGCACCATTTCATGTGCCCCCACCGCCTCCACCACACCAGGAAGTGCCATGTGCATACCTGTCAAGTTTTGGATTTGGAAATAAGGGAAATTTCCTGGCAAATATGGGATATTTGACAGCTATGCTTATCCTGTGCTGCCCTCCAATGGCGGGAATAGGGCATTGCAGTCTAATTAATAAGGGATGACAGCGGGAAAGAGGGTAAAATAAGGGGTTTTCCTGGCCAATATGGGATACTTGACAGTTATGCTTATCCTTTGCTGCCCTCCAATGGAAGCAATAGGGCATTGCAGTCTAATTAATACGGGATGACGGCAGGGAAGAGGGTAAAATAAGAGGTTTTCCTGGCCAATAAGGGATACTTGACAGCTATGGCGATGTGGTGGAGGAAGGGCAATATGGTCGTCCAGCCCACAAAGCTGTCTGAGGGAGCATGACCCGGCCCCCGGCTTTCAAACAATCGGCCAAAGCAAAACACCTTCTGGAAGTTCACAAGATCCATGTCTTTTGCTCTTAACCCTGTCTTGGAAGGTAACCCCTTTAATCTTGGTTGTTAAATAACCATTCAGAGAAGTAATAATAATAATTATTATTATTTTGTGTCAGAAATAATTATGGGTTGAAAAGATTTTTGCAGAAGAAACTCAGCTCAAGGAACACCCAAGTGAGGCTCCTTTCATGTCCCCAAGAGCTGGGACAGAGGCGAGCACTCAATCCGTCATGCCGTACCTGGGTCTCGAACTGCCCACTTGCCAGCCTTCCAGCTAACAAGGCGAGCTTCTTAACCACAGAGGCACCGCAGCCCCTATTCAGAGAAATAAAAGTCCATCAATTGATCTTGGGGGGGGGGGGGGTTATTTGAGTAAGTAAACTTGTGTAGGAGAAGGCAACGAACAACATTTTAAGCCAAAACAGAAGAAAGAAGGAAGAAAAGTTCAGAAAGGTTTCAGAAACTTTTAGTGTCCCTCCAATCAAAGTGAATGAGTGCCTTTTAATTTGGGTTTTTATTTAGCTAGTGGCTGGCTTTGCCTTTCTAGAACTGAACTAGGAAGGGGTTTGTATTGTTGTGGATTGTGCCGTTTCTACGGTTTAATGTCCTCTCCATTGCCTGAACAATGCTCTAGGAACTTAAGAACCGAAACCCACCTCTTTGAATCCTCCAATTAGATGTTTAATTAACACCATCCACCAACAAATGATTTTCTCCCCCCCCCTTTTTTTTTCCCCTGGAAGCTGCTTTACCCTGGAAACTTGAAAAATGGCGTCTCGGAGAAGGCAAGGTTATGTCACGAGAAGCTGATGTCATGGGCATGTTTTGTAGCCACAGTGCGCCTATATTGAGGGTTCGAGGCAACGGTTCGAATCCTTGCTCAGCCCATACCTGTCAAGTTTTGGATTTGGAAATAAGGGAAATTTCCCAGCAAATATGGGATACTTGACAGCTATGCTTATCCTTTGCTGCCCTCCAATGGTGGCAATAGGGCATTGCAGTCTAATTAATACGGGATGACGGCAGGGTAGAGGGTAAAATAAGGTGTTTTCCCGGCCAATACGGGATACTTGACAGCTATGGCTCAGCCAAGAAGCTTGTAGAGTTATTTTGGGAGATTCTCTCCCAGTCTTGCTCGCCTAGCAGGGATGTTCTGAATATATAAGTCAAATTCAAGATCTTACTTGATCGAAAGCCAGTCATGTCCAACTCTCGGGAGTTGGTGCTCACCTCTGTTTACAGCCAAAGAGCCAGCATTGTCTGTGTCTGTGTAGACGTTTCCATGGTCATGTGGCAGGCACAACCTGATGCCAAAGCACATGCAGAGGATAGCACTAAGAAGCCAGAATGAAACAAACAAGCATGAGATGTCAGGTTTGCCAACTTACCAGAAGAATTGCCCTGACAGCTCCTGTGCTGTTAGTAGTAGTTCAGTGGTGGTGGACCTATGGCACTCGTGCCAGAGGGGGCGCTCAGAACCCTCTCTGTGGGCACAGAGGGTTCACCCCGCCCTTCTGCTCAGCAGCCCAATGGGAGCACTTCCTCCCTCCCTGTTACTGTGTTGGCACTTTGTGATAATAAGTGGGTTTTCAGTTGTAGTTTGGGCACTCGGTGTCTAAAAGGTTCACCATCACTGTAGTAGTTTGACCTCTCTTCAAGCTGATGATTGTTTTTAAATGTTTTTTAAATGTTTTATAGCAGAGGAGCAAGAGACGGTAAAAGAAGTTGACCATCTGATAGAAATAGTACAACTTTTTTCCTTTCCCTAAAGGGTCCTGGTGGCGCAGTGGTTGAATTGCTGCACTGCAACCAAAAGGTTGTGAGTTCAACCAGGGGCTCAAGGCTGACTCAGCCTCTTCCGTCTTTCCAAGGTTGGTAAAATGAGTACCCAGCATGTGGAGGGCAAAATGCTAATTACTCTGTTAACCGCCCAGAGAGTGCACTAAGTGCTAAGGGGCAGTAAAGGTAAAGGGTGCCCTTGCTCGAAAGCCAGTCGTATCCAACTCTAGGGTTCAGTGCTCATCTCTGTTTCATAACCAAAGAGCCAGCGTTGTCTGCATCTGCAGATGTTTCCATGGTCATGTGGCAGGCATGACTAGACACAGGAGTGCACGGACCGCTGTTTACCTTTCCCACCGAAGTGGTACCTATTTATCTACTTGCAACTCCTTGCTTTTGAACTGCTTGGTTGGCAGGAGCTGGAGCCAGAGATGGGGCAGTATATAAGTGTAATTGTTATTGATATTTTCAGAGGATAATACTCAGTTTGAGGTTGGCTCCTTGGAGGGATTCTGTTCTCCTTCTCAAACATTTTACAGTTGGTTTTTTTTTTTTTTTTGGCATCAGTTTCAGTATCCAAAGATGAGAACTAACTAACTAGTCTAGGAAAAGAGTTTGCTGTTGCCAAAAAAATTTGAAGCATAAGGTTAATGAATGACAAAGTGGTCACCCTGTCCTGCCTTCGGCAACCCCATAAATTGATCTCTTGATCCTCTGACTTGACATTTCTAAATTTTCTGCTCTTCAGTGCCTTGAGTCATCTCTACCATGAAGTTTTCCGCCGTTTTTCTGGCCTTGGCCATCTTTGCAGGTGAGTTTCTGAAGCCATCTCCCCATCTTTATCTCTTTTCTCTCTCCATTCTATAGCCCATTTCTGGCAACAAAGGTGAATGTCCTATTTATTTATTTTTTAAATTAAAGCAAATTTAGAAAAATACACCACAGAACTCCCATAGCTGATCAGTCATTTTTACAGCCACGTGAAAGGTTGAAGTTCAACAGGGGCAGCTGTTTCTGGAATTGTGCCTCAGCAATTGAGGTTCATTCTATTTAGTATTTTGTTCGCCCCAGCTCCTGCCAACCTAGCGGTTCGAAAGCAAGAAATTGCAAGTAGATAAATAGGGACCACTTCGGTGGGAAGGTGACAGCATTCCGCGCACTCCGGTGTCTAGTCATGTCTGCCACATGACCACAGAAACGTGTGCAGAAGCAGACAGCGCTGGCTCTTCGGCTTTGAAACAGAGATGAGCACTGCACCCTAGAGTCGGATACGACTGGCTTTCGAGCAAGGGAAACCGACTACAAAAGCATAGTGTTTGTTAAGAGTCTGAAGAGCGCGAGTTGCTGAATTTGTAAACATGCTGCTGTTGCTATGCTTATCTAATTTGTATGCTACCCGAATAACTGTTTGGGAAATTTTGCAGAGAGAAAAGAAAGGGGTGTTTGAGTCAATAGTTGACTACGAGTGTATAAATAAATCAACTGTTTAATTACAAGGAGATTAAAAAGTATTTACTTTACAATTTTTTTTTAAAAAAAGCAAGATTTAGACTTGTTGATGTTGAATGTTGTTCTTGGATATTTGTCAGACATTCATGGAATAGTTTAGTCTTTTAACATCCTAAAATGTTTTCTTTCAGGGTGAGCTGCCCAGCTGTTATGTTCTACAATATTTGTTTATTTCTGATAGATCATGCTTTATTCCCTTTTTCTGCAAGAAAAAAAATGTGATCTATTTGTTCTGGGTTTTGTTAGAACAGGGATTCTCAACCTGTGGCCCCGATGTGGACCATGACACCATTTCATGTGCCTCCACCACCACCTCCATCACACCAGGAAGTGCCATGTGTTGTAGGAAGGGCAAAATAGCTGTCTGGCCCACGAAGCTGTCTGGGCGAGCATGACTTGGGCCCCGGCTTTAAAAAGTTGAGAACTCCTGAGTTAGCACTTACAGTGTGGCAGAGTAATAAGGAACTTTAAAAACTACAGTAGAAAATAGAATAATTCTAAATGTTTAGCATGAAGGAAAGGCGCTTGCTCTGGTCACAGGTCACTGCACGACTTTCCTCAAAATGCCTGGGTGAGCTGTGACCTCACATTTATCTGCTTTGCACAGTAAGATGTGTCCATCTTATGGACCCTGGGATGTTTTGGTCTAACAGTTCTCCATCCGATGGTTTCCATGCATTACACTGAATCACAGGAGATACATTTTTTAAGTTCCTTACCAAACTATAAATCCTAAGACTCCCTGGAACAGAACCACAGCAATGAAAGTGGTACTTCTTCTTCTTTCGTGTCCCGATCAAACCCTGGACTGCCAAAATGAAGCAATCAATAGACCAGTGAATGGGCCAGATTCTGTGTCGCTCCACATTCACACTGTGCATCTTGCTTGCAAGTGTCTCCGCTCCCTGGCGGGCTTCTCAGGGTGCTGTTTTGCCTTCACCGCTTTCAAGCAGGATAATTGAAAGAAAGGCAGGGAGGCAGTGAATCAACTCTTTGCAAAAAAAAATCCCTTGGTATGGGGGTGATCTTGCTTCCTTTGTTCAGATTTAAAAATCTGGGACTTTTACATGTTTTTTCTTGAACCAGCCGGGACAGCTTGAATCCAGGAAAATCCTGGAAAACCGGGACATATGGCAACCCTATACAAGTGATGTAGGAGAGGTTGAATTCCTCATCTATATCCTCCTTTAATGTTTCTTGCCCAGTGAGCTCCTTCTTCTATCTTCTAATTTGGTTTCCCTCTTGCGTACCCTCAAGAATGTTTGTCCTTGCCATAAAGCTCTTCCTGGATCTGACCCACGGACTTGAGGCTCATATCCATTCAGAGGGTGTCAAGGGTCCTTCCCTTGCTTAGTTCTTTTGGCGTCCGCTGCTACTTCTCTCCTGATCTTAGGTCGAGCAAGACCAACGAGAGGGTACATTTTATCAACTGGTGTAGGTTTGAGGCATCCTGTCACTATACACATGGCTTCATTCACAGTGATGCCAGCTTATTTTGCGCAAAATATAAAGCATAAAGTAGATCTGTCCCTGGACTAGATCTTCTAAAGATGTTCCTCACACTTCAACAGTTATGGAGGTCATCAATCTTAGGAGATCTCTCCCATCTGGAAATATCCATAAGGTCTGAGTATTCTGATTTTGAGTTGAAAACTGTAGTAAAATTATCCAAGCTCATGTCAAATTGGGGAGGTCAGCGCTTGTTCCTTCTATTTGGAGTCAAGAGTCCCAAATAAGGCCCATAACTTTGTCATGCATGCAAGCGTTTTTATTTTATTTTGGTCTTCTTTCTCCTTCCTGCAGGCTCTCAGGCTTCAGTTCTGAGCGATGAATCTGCCACGCCACGCCTGGAGCAGATCCATAGCACCATCCAGGAGTACCTCAACAAGGTGAACCAGATAACTTCAGCCAACTTGGAGTCGATCCGTAATTCAGAGTTTGGCAAGGAACTCAAGTAAGTGGACGGGATGGGCTTGGCAACGGTTGGCCAAAGCAACCCAAGAGCGAGCGGTCCTTATCACACTTCCGCCCTGCCCCTTCCTCAATTACAGGTTGTCCTGACCCAGATCAAGGTTGGCAGCAGCGCCATGCCTCAATGTTGACTTTGATAACAGAATCAAAGTGGGGAGATGATGTCCTCCTCAATCCTCTTTCTAGAGTTCTAGGAAAACATACATAGAGAGGACAGGTTCATTCTTTGTAATCCAGCACTGCCTAAAAAGTAGGTGTTTGTTAGACAAACAAAGGTCAAAGTCTTCCTTGCTCGAAAGCCAGTCATATCTGACGCTAGAGGATGGTGCTCATCTCTATGGAGAGCCAAAGAGTCTGTCTGTGTCTTCAGACATTTCTGTGGCCATGTGGCGGGCATGACTAGACACTGGTGTGCACAGAATGCTGTGCTTTCCCACCAAAGTGGTACCTATTTATCTGCTTGCAATTTCTTGCTTTCGAACAACTAGAAAGTAGGTTGGTGTTTGTTACTTAGGTAGCAAAGGGCATCTTGAAGATCAAAATGGGAGGTTATGACACGTCTTAATTGGAAACAGAGTCATGAAGTAGGAATGTAAAGAATATTTTACACCAGGAGCCCTGGTAATGCTGTGGTTAAATTGCTGTGATGCAACCAAAATATTGTGAGTTCGATCCTGACCAGGGCTCAAGGTTGACTCATCCATCCTTCAAAGGTCAGTAAAATGAGTACCCAGCATGTGAGGGGGCCAAAATGCTCATTAACTTGTATACCACCCAGAGAGTGCACTAAGCGCATGGGGCGGTATAAGTTTGATTGCTTTTCTTTATACTGTTTGTCCTCATCAATTTAGGCCAGTGGTGGTGAACCTATGGCATACGTGCCATAGGTGGCACTTGAAGCCCTCTCTGTGGGCATCCATGCAGTCACCCCAGCACAGAGTTCACCCTTCCCCTCTGTCCAGCAGCCCAATGGGAGTGCTTCCTCCCACCCCCAGCACAGATTTCATCCTGCCCCTCTGCTCAGCTGCCAAATGGGAGTGCTTCCTCCCCCTCCTGTTGCCGTGTTGGCACTTTGAAGTAAATAAGTGGGTTTGGGGTTGCAGTTTGGGCACTCGGTCTCTAAAAGGTTTGCCACCACTGATTTAGGCTGTCTTAAGTCCATGAGATAGCCCATTATGGAATCTTCCAAGTGCAAATTGAGTGAGGTTTCATGTTAGAATAAGCAGACTACCACATCTCAAAGGGAACGCTGATTCTAATGACGGGTTCGTTGTATCGTGCAACGTGGCCTTGACTTAGTGACTCTTCCTGTGGCAGCATATTCAACAGCAGCATGAGAAGACACACTTGTTTTCATCTATCCCTTCATCACACTGTATGGGGTCATTCTGATGCAGCTGTTCTTGATCTTTGGCCTTCCAGATGTTTTTGGATACCAGCTCCCTGAAATCCCAGCCAGGGTGGACGATGGTCAGGGGATTCTCGGATCTGAAGTTCAAAACATTGGCGTGACCAGTTGTTGAAAACAAGTTCCCTAGATGCTGGAGGGGTGGGGGAGAAGGGAGAGAATGAAGACATAATGCAGCGTATTTGCCCGTGTGTCCTGTCCTTCTTTCTCCACAGCACCCGTATCACCGACACCATCAAGAGCACCAAAAGCTACCAGGCAAAACTGCGGAAACAGCTTCCGCCAGCGGCCCAGACCATGATCCAAAAAGCCATCGCCGACCTGTATAAGCTGCATGAGAAAGTCCAACCATTGGCCAGCAGATTCAATGAGAAGGTGCAGGGAGGCATCAGCACGCTGCAAGAACGCTTGGCCCCTTACGCCGAGGAGCTGCTGGGCCAGGTGGAGCAACAGACGGAGAATGTACGGCAGGCCCTGCCTTACGGTGCTGAGCTGGCCGCAAATTTCCAGCAGAACGTGAAGGAGGTCCAAGCTCAGCTGGAACCGTTTGCGGAAGACCTGAAGAGCAAAATCGAAGAGATCCGCCAAGGAGTGGAACCTTTCGCCCAACAGGTCCAAGGAAGCCTCAACCAAGGTGTGGAGCAGGTCCGGGAAAACTTGAAACCCTACGCACAGGACTTTCAAGAACAGCTCGGCACTCTCTGGTCCTCCATTGTGGAGCGGTTCCAGTGAAGACCAGGCTGAGCAGCAGCGCAAGTCAGGGAGAGAACCGGATCGGGGGAGAGGGAAGCTATCATCTGCTTGTCCACATGTCCAAGAAAGGCCATCGTCTAACGTACGGCATGTCAGGACTGTACCCTTTGTTGGAGCAATAAAACAACCAGTGAACGAGCCCCGCCTGTGTTGTCTCTGTCCTCCTTCGTGGGGATGGGAGGTTGGAGAGGTGAGGAATGATTGTGGATTTTCATGTGGAGTGAAATGGGGTTAGAAATCGGGCGCAGCAAGGTAGGTGGCTGGATAGCGGAGTGGTTTTGTATCTGGCTACGGAGCCGGAGGTTGGGAGTTCAATCAGATCCTGATATCTTGTGACCTTTTAAGCCTCTTTTTCTTCCACCTGACTGTCGCCTGGGATCATACCTGTCAACCGCGGCTCCAGAAAATACGGGACCTGCGCAGAACGGTTCTGCACAGATTGCCTTCTATGCATGCGTAGAAGGCTTCTACGATCCCCTTCTGCGCAGATCGCCTTCTACGCATGATCACTATGACCAAGAGTTACCGCATGCGTAGAAGGCAATCTGCGCAGAAGGGATGCGCAGTACCTCTCCCCCCCCCCCCCCCGCTGCCAATTTTGGGGTTTAGGCAGCTGCGGGCGGGAAATGGCGCAAATTGGCGCCGAAAATCGGGAAATCCTGGCCAATCCAGGAAGGTTGACAGGTATGCCTGGGATTGCCACATCCATCAGCTTCACTATTTCCCCCCCACACACACACACAGACACACACTACAATAATGATGTTTGTCAAAGACAACCTAGTGTCAGTGGAATCCTCAAAAGCAAGTTACTTTTTCACTTAAGTTACATTGTATTGGCTTAGTTAACACTGTAGTTTGACTTAAACCACTCTGGGTCTGACTATCCTAACTTCAGCCAGAGCCGTGGTGAAGCCATTTTGCATACCAATGACGCAGGCAACACTCCACAGATGGCCAGGGCATTAGCAAGACAAAAGCTTGCCAAGTATCCAAGGACAAATAGTAAAGGTAAAGGTTTCCCTTGCTCGGAGGCCAGTCGTATCCGACTCTAGGGTTCAGTGCTCATCTTCAAAGCCGAAGAGCCAGCGTTGTCTGCTTCTGCAGACGTTTCCGTGGTCATGTGGCAGGCATGACTAGACACCGGAGTGCACGGAACGCTGTTACCTTCCCACCACAGTGGTACCTATTTAAAGGTAAAGGTAAAGGTTTCCCTTGCTCGAAAGCCAGTCGTATCCGACTCTAGGGTGCAGTGCTCATCTCTGTTTCTAAGCCGAAGAGCCAGCGCTGTCTGCTTCTGCAGACGTTTCTGTGGTCACGTGGCAGGCATGACTAGACACCGGAGCACACGGAACGCTGTTTACCTTCCCACCGAAGTGGTCCCTATTTATCTACTTGCAATTTCTTGCTTTCGAACTGCTAGTTTGGCAGGAGCTGGGACCAAGACGGGAGCTCATTCTGTCCTGCAGTACCTATTTATCTACTTGTAATTTCTTGCTTTCGAACTGTTAATCACATGAGGATGCCATCTTCCAGACATCTCAGGAGATAGTGAAGATGGGAAAGATCAGATAAGACACCTGCAGTCCTTAACTAGCTAGATCTCATGCCAAAGTGAGGTACATCCTTGGGATTCTGATGGGAGGGGGGACACCTCAAAAAGCCAAATTAAACCGGACCCCGAGTCTCGGTCCGAGAGAAGCTTTTCCAATGCTAAGGGGAAGTTCTGTTCACTTGATTTTAGATCATGCCTTGATCCACCCATGTCAATTTACATGGGGGCGGACAGCCCACTTAGACTTTTTTATTTTGGATCTATTAATTATGTAGAGTATCCAGAATAGCCGAGAAACTTTATTAGAAGAACTATTTCATTGGTTATGTCTTTTTAGTCTACTACAATAAACTATGCTGCTAGCGTGAATTTGCAAACAGGGAGTGAAATAGCAGAAAGGAGATAAGGATGGGAAGAAAGGTTTTATTCTCAAAAGGCCTTTATCCTATGGGGTACATCAAAGCAGCGTTCCATGCGGTCTGGTGTCTAGTCATGCCTGCCACATTACCATGGAAACATCTGCAGAAGCAGACAACACTGGCTCTTTGGCTTTGAAACAGAGATGAGCACTGCACCCTAGAGTCGGATACGACTGGCTTTCGAGCAAGGGAAACCTTTACCTTTACATCAAAGCCAGGAGAAGAAGACTTTCGTTTCTCCAGGGAGGCAGCTGGAGACCAGTACGGTCCAGTTTCGCACCACACCCCTTGGGACCTCCAAGGGCCAACCCTTCTCCATGTTGTTATCTCAAAGGGGGGGTGGCACCTAACGGGACAATTTCTAATTTGCTAATTTAGAAGTGCTACCAGGTACCTGGTATATCCCAGGGTCACCATTTTATGAACCAGTTTAGAACTGGGCATTGAGGTCGGTGCAGCCAACCAGCCACCTGGCGCACCCTGAAAACCTCTAACGCCATGCAACCCAGCTCCGTGGCCCGAGGCACCATTGAGGTCACGAGGAGGACCCTATTTTGCCACCCCTGTTCGTGACACCTAGCATCTAAACATGGTCCCCCAGGGATAAAATGTTTTCCTCAGTCTGCCACACCTCCCACCAAATAATCACTATTTTCCCTTAAGGCAGGGGTGCCCAAACTACGGCCTGTGAGCCAGATCTGGACCCTGATACCAACTCATCGAGTCCGTGCCACCCTCATCGCTCGGGCACATTTTACTTCTGCTTCCAGGTACGACAAGTGTGGTGCGGGCTAGATGAATTGGCATTGGGGGCCGGATCCAGCCCACAAGCTGTTGTTTGGGCACTCCTGGTTTGATCAGAAAATGGCAGCCTAAAATCTAATTCATCCTGTTGCAAAATATATCTGTTACAAAACAGATTGCCAGGCGTGTTTTACTTCCATTTCCGGTGGGAGGAACCATGTGATTGGCCCACTGAACCACATGACTGGCCCACAGCCCACAAAGTTTGGCCACCCCTGATCTAAGGTGTGTGTAGGGGAAAGGTGTCCAGGTTTATGTCATCTTCAACATTCCTACACATCACCCTTGTAATTTTTACTTTGTACTGTACTTGGGGAAAATGCTCCCATTCAGTTCCAGAATAGGACATTGAAAGCTAGCATTGTTGAGAACTGGCGCATCTCCATTAAATCCTCTTTTATTCCCCCTATCCCATTCTAACAGGGTGCACACAAATGAGGAGTCAGAACAAGGCACATTCCTGAGCAATTTGCCATTTACCATTTAATCCTAGGATGAAACTCGGATAATCCTCGAATGATCTCCACTCACAGCCCCCTCTGTGGGCGCGCGCACCTCACCCCAGCATAGAGTTCACCTTGCACCTCTGCCCAGCAACCCAATGGGAGCACTTCCTCCCTTCCCCCAGCACAGAGTTCACCCTGCCCCTCTCTGTGGCACAGATGGCAGCCTGTTGAGTAACTTTGGGCACTTTATCTCTAAAAGGTTCATGATCACTGTTTTAGGATTGCCTTCAACCCAGGTTAATGACTAAAACTCGGCAGGAACTCCTTGGCTACTGGGGAAAATTTTGGGAAGAAAACTCCAGCAAGATCCATAATTTGGTCAGAGGCGGCTAAACTATACTTGTAAACTGTGTGAATGTGAGGATCCAGCTGACACCCACGGGTCTATCGGAAGCAGGTAACTCAACTTGTGTGAACGTGAAGCAGCCAAAAGCCAGGGAATTAATGAAATTGGGTCCATAGAAGAGGAGAGATTTCTCATGATCTGAAATATGTATTGATTGTTAGCTGACAAAACATTTCCCCTCCACTCGCCAGGGATAAGAACCAATGCCACAATTACGTCCGGGAGCTTTGTCAAGATTAAGTAGGTGATCGGAGGCCTTTGCAGCTCTTTGTTGTTGTTCAGTTGCATAGCCGAGTCCGACCCTTTGCGACCCCATTGACGACTACATGCCAAGCACGCCTATCCTCCACCATCCTCCGCAGACAGCCCTACACCCATTGCGTCAACAATGCCATCTAACCATCTCATCCTCTGCAATCCTCTTCACGTTTAGCCTTCAATCAAGGCCTTCTCGAGCGAGTCCTCTCTTCTCATTTGATGGCCAAAGTACCTTAGCTTCGTCTTCAATATTGGTCCTTCCAAGGAGCAGTCAACATTGATTTCCTTCAGGATCAACTGATCGGATCTCTTTGCTGTCCAAGATTCTCCTCCAGCACCACAGTTCAAAGGTGTCTAGTCTTCCGCGCTCAGCCTTCCTTATGGTCCAGCTCTCACAACCATACATTACTATGGGAAGACCATTGCTTTGACTATGCAGACTTTTGTTGGCAGGGTGATGACTCTACTTGAAAAGGTGAATTTTCCCTTTCTTCATTTATTACCCCTGATGGCACCAGCCTAATGTGTTTGCATCATGGTGTCTCTTGCGATGACTGATGCCATGTGCAAAACCAGAAAGCCATGAAAAGGTCTAGGTAAGCACTGGGAGACGGCCTAGACATGTACGAATGTATCTTTTAATCAACATCCAGACAATTAATGAGAAATTAACATGGCATTAAAACAGAGGCTGGCATACATTTTTGAGGGCGTTTCCTTTATTGCATCAACCGGATGGGGCTTGATTAATTAGCACTCCCCACCATTAATTCATTAACCCCTTCGAACTGATTTTCTTTATAGATCGACTATGCATCCATTTTCTGTTAGACATGGGGAGAAAAATCAAGGGTCTGGGGGAAATATAGGGGTATTCACCCACTGCTTGAATTCTTCCTTGTATTCCTGGTGCAACTCCAGAAAACGTTTCAGGTGAGGCTTCAGGTTCTTGCCGAGAGCCTCCAGCCCTTGTCTGAGGCGAGTCATTGCTTGGTCGATCGTCGGTTGGAGAGTAACTTTAGCATCTTTCAACTCTTTGAGGTAGAAGGAGAACCCACCTTCCAGGTCTCTTACCTGCTCTGACAACCATTGTTTGTACATGTCAAAAAATTCACTAATCCAGCCTCCAAGGGTCTCTCCGAGAGTCTCTATCTGTGGACTTGCTCTCTCTAGGACTGGGTCGAAATAATATGACAGTACAGGTCTCAGTGGTCCGGTAATGACCTTCCTGCGCTCTAGCTCATTCACAGTAATGGAAGCTTTCTTCCAAAAACCATTTATTATATTGGTCAGTTGGTCGACTGTTTCTACCAACTCTGGAGGTAATTCTTGGTCAAAGTGGTCAAATCTGCGGGTGATATTATCTAAGATGTCACTGAGAAACAAAGGGAAAAGAAAGGGGAGTGTCATTGAGTGAAAGACAGATAGCTTGTCCCAAACCAGGTTGCGCATGGAAAGCAAAAGTCTCCTACATTTGATCTCTAACAGCTCCTTGTAGAAAAGGCTGAGTATTTGGAGAGACACAATTCCTCTGTGTTGATAAGGAATAGATGATCTCAAGCTACTTTGGGTAATCCGGAGTCACCTCTCATTGGCTATATGCCTTCGGGACTACCTGGAGAGGAGTTGGTCATTCATCAAAACAACCCCAGTTTAAAAGGGCCATTGGGCAATTTCATGCCATTCTACCAATTTAACTATCCTTGCTTCATCCTATGGAATCCTGGGAGTTGTAGTTCGGCCAGGGACCTAGAATTCCTGGTTAGAACACTCCTTTGCACTCCCACGAACCACAGCAAACACTTCCACCTACATCACCCACCCCACAATGGTACAGTGTTGAACCATGGTAGTTAAAGTAGAGCCCAACTGCTAGAACTACACAGGGTAGATGTTACATGTGTAGTGGATTTGCTTACTACAGAGCATGGCCAGTTTTCGTGTCAAAAATCTTGATTAATGACCATCCAACAGCAATGGGAAGATTCTTCACAACCTCCACTGCTTCGTCGACCAACTTATCCACCGTTATGGTTGGCGTTGAGGCTTCATTAGCCTGGGATCCTGGAAGTGGAAATCAACTTGCAAATTTCAATGTCAAGCCACGATTAACGATCAAAATCAATGCAATGTTTACTTGATTCGTGCATTATATTTCGATTTGAAATCCAGCATTGTGCAGTTAGGGCAGGGGTTCTCAGCCTAGGGCCTGTGGGCCAGATGTGGCCCACAGCACCATTTTATGTGTTCCCCATCCCTCCAAGGACATTTGAGAAACAAAATGGCCACCCCTTTGAAGCTGTTGTGACAAAATGACCACCATCTTGCAAGCAGGGCAAAAATGACTGTCTAGCCCTCGAAGCTGACAGAGAGAGTGTGACCCAGCCCATACGCTTCCTCCAACGCCATTATTTTAATATTAACACCCACTCCAACTGCTCTTGGGCAATTAAGGCCATCTTTAAGTTCACTTTTAGGAGCATCCTGTCCTTTCTGATGGACTCCCTTTGTTTGACCCCCTGCAAAACCAATTTTCCAGAATTAACAGAGATCCAAATTTTCAAGGACCGTGTAATTAATCGATCCATTCCCCCCATCCTTACCCTTTGTTTTCATTCCCAAACGTAGACCTTGGTGCTCATGGATGCAGGTGTGACACAAACCTAATGTAGCTCAATTCAGTGTCATGGAAATGGGTTGTGATCAGGCAGGGAATCTGGTCAACTCGTTGTTATGTGGTGGATTTGCTCTTCTGGAAACCCGCACAAATGTACAACCTATTTTTCTTATCCAGGACAACACCATAGATGCAACACACAAGTCCTTTTCCCTAACGTATGTTAGGGGGAATTAAGGGGGAAAAGACACTAGACGAGGAGATCTTTCTCATGATCTGTAATGCATACTGATTCTTGGCTGCCTTTCCTCCTGGGTAAATTATGACAGCATTCGACTTGCTTTTCAAACAAACAAGTTTAAAATTTTCAAATAAAACAACCCCCTCGTCCCGAAAGAGCAGGATTTGGTATATCCCCCCCTCCACTCACCTGTGACGAGAATGAACCCCACAATTATAGCCAGGATCTTCATCGTGGTTTACTAGGTGTTGAGAAGCTTTGGAAGTTCAGGCTGTATCTGAGCAGATAGATCTAGAATGGGGTAAAATGTCCCTTTTTATCTTTGCCTATGGTCATTCATTAACCCTGGTGGCATTGGCCTCATGTCTCTTTGTACACGTGCCGGGGATTTTGTATACCCTCCCCTGGGTTGACATACATCAGGTCTGAATCCAGAAGGATGCAATGAGTTCTAGAACAAATTTTAAAAAGGAGAACATGTTTGAGCAAAATCAAACCTTTGGTCATCAAGTCAAAGGAAACCTCAGTCAGGGGGTGGAGTAGGTTCGGCAATGCATGAAACCCTATGCCAGTGATGGTGAACCTTGGCACTCCAGGAGTTCTTGAACTTCAATTCCCAGAAGCCTAAGTCAGCACTCCTGCTGATCACTCCTTTTGTCGTTGTTCAGTCGCATAGTCAAGCCTGACCCTTTGCAACCCTATGGGCCATTGCCCACCAGGCACCTTTGTCCTCCACCATCCTCCTCAACCTGCCCAATTCTGTCCCCATTGCGTCAACAATAACATCTAGCCATCTCATTTTTGGCCATCCCCTTCTTCTTTTGCCTTCCACCTTCCCCAGCATCAAGGCCTTCTCAGGTGAATCCTCCCTTCTCATTTGATGTCCAAAGTACTTCATCTTCATCTTCACTATTTGACCTTCTAATGAGCAGTTCAGGTTGATTTCTTCTAAGATTGACCAATTTGTTCTCCTCGCTGTCCAGGGGACTCCAACACCACATCTCAAAGGCGTCTATTCTTCTGCGCTCAGCTTTCCTAATGGTCCAGCTCTCACAGCCATACATTACGACTGGAAACACCATTGCTTTGACTATGCGGACTTTTGTTTGTAAAGTGATGTCGCTACTTTTCACTATGTTCCCCAGGTTTCTCATCGCTTGTCTCCCATGAATCAGTCGCCTTTTTATTTCATGGCTGCAATCCCCATCTGCAGTGATCTTTGATCCTAAGAAGGTAAAGTCTGACACTGCTTCTACTTCTTCCCTATCTATCACTCCTGCCATACGCCAAGGAGTGTTTCCCAATGTAGGGCCCAGGACCCACAGGGGGGGCTTCAATTCCCAGAAGCCTAAGTCAGTCCATTGGCTGATTAGTGCTTTGGGCAACTGACTTAGGCTTCTGGGAATTGAAGTCCAAAACCAAAGGTTAGGAAACACTAGGTTTACAGCCAAAGAGCCACTGCTGTCTGCATCTGTAGATGTTTTCATGGTTATGTGACAGGACTGACTAGATACCAGAGTACATGGAATGTTGTCACCTTTTCCACCGAAAGGGGTACCTATTTATCTACTTGCAATTTCTTGCTTTCAAACTGTGAAGTTGGCAGGAGCTGGGATGGAGCTCACTCTGTCATGCAGTAATAAAGGTTTCCCTTGCTTGAAAGCCAGTCGTATCCGACTCTAGGGTTCAGTGCTCATCTCTCATCTTAGTGGTTTGCTCACCACTACGCCAGTGGTGGCAAAACTATGGCAGGCGTGCCAGAGGTGGCACTCAGAGACCTCTCTGTGGGCACCTGTGCAGTCACCCTAGCACAGAGTTTGCCTCGCCCCTCTGCCCAGCAGTCCAATGGGAGTGCTTCCTCCCTCTCCCAGCACAGAGTTCGCCCCACCCTCTGCCTAGCAGCCCAATGGGAGCGTTTCCTTCCTCCACTGTTGTTGGGTAGGCACTTGGTGACAAATAAGTGGGTTTTGGGTTGCAGTTTCGACACTCGGCCTCTAAAAGGTTCGCCATCGCTGCACTAAGCCATCACAGCCCATAGAAATCAACATGACAGCTCTCAATTATTATTTATTGGTCCATGATCCACCAGCTGTTTGGACCAGAGTTTTGGAGCCTCATGCTACTGTCTTAGCCATGGGGTATCAGTGGAGTATCCCCTGACAACAGTCATTTTAATGCCAATTGCACTCAGATGTTTTTTTAAAAAAAACCTTTTGGTATCACTGTTGCTCTTTTCTCCCAAAGATACTGTATTTAATTTCTCAGACCCTGATACCTTAAGATATTTCTGTCTCTTTTTCTTCCACCTGATTGTCACCTAATTGCCACATCGATGAGCTTAACTATTTTTAACTATTTAATGAAATTGGTCTCCTAGAAGAGGAGAGATTTCTTATGATCTGAAATATGTACTGATTGTTGGCTGCTTAGCCTTCTGGATAAAACATTTCCTCTCCACTCACATGTTGAGAACTGAGGGGTTAAGAAGCTCACCTTGTTAGCTGGAAGGTTGGCATGTCGGCAGTTCGAGACCTGAATACTACATGACGGAATGATCGCCCGTCTCTGTCCCAGCTCCTGCCAACCTAGCAGTGTGAAAGAAAGAAACTGCAAGTAGATAAATAGGGGCCACTTCAGTGCAGAAAGATCTTGAGGACATGAAAGGAGCCTCATTTGGGCATCTCCTGAGTGGAGTTTCTCCAGAAAAAAAATCTTTTCAACTCAGAATAATTTCTGACACAAAATTACTATTACAGTAGTATTTCGGATAAAGTCCGATTCAGATAAAGACCAATTCGGATAAAGTCGCGGCTTTCATGCACACGTGATGTATTGCATAAAGTCCAAAACCGCTAAAAATGGACGTTATCCAAGGTATTTGGTATAGGAACCTCAGATAACACCCAATTTTTTGGATGTTATCTGATGCATCGCCCATTTGATTCTGATAAAGTCCAAAATCTGATAAAGTCCAAACTTCTGGAATGGATTTTGGACATTATCCAAGGTTCTACTGTATTATTATGTTGAGAACCAATGCAATAATTATTGCCAGGAGATTTGTCAAGATTTACTAAGTGCTGGGAAAATTTAGAAGCTCAGGTAAGGTGATAGGGGGGAGATTTGAAAAGGTGAATTTTCCCTTTCTACCTTTGCCTTTCTCATTCATTAGCCCTGATAGCTCAAGCCTCATATATCATCACACCTGCCTCTCATAGGACATGTGACGCCACGTCCAAAAACAAAAAAGTTATGAAAAGGTCTAGGTAAGTGCTGGGAGAAGGCTTAGACATGTATGAATGTATCTTTTAATCAATATCCAGACAATTAATGAGATATTAAAGGTAAAGGTCACCCTTGCTCGAAAGCCAGTCGTATCCGACTCTAGGGTTCAGTGCTCATCTCTTTCATAGCCGAAGAGCCAGCGCTGTCTGCTTCTGCAGACATTTCTGTGGCCATGTGGCAGGCATGACTGGACACTGGAGCACATGGAATTCCTTTTAACCTTCCCACCGATGAGATATTAACATGACATAAAACAGAGTCTAGCAGCCATTCTTGAGGGCATTTCCTTTATTGCATCAACCAGACGGGGCTTGATTCATTGTCACTCCCCACCATTAATTCAGTAAACACCCCCCCCCCCTCGCCCTGATTTTGTTCACACGTCGACGATGCATCCATTTTCCGTGTTGAACATGGGGAGAAAATCAAGGGTCTGGGGGAAATATAGGGGTGTTCACCCACTGCTTGAATTCTTCCTTGAATCCCTGGTTCTCCTTCAGAAAACGTTCAAGGTGAGGCTTTAGGTTCTTGTTGAGAGCCTCCAACCCTTGTCTGAGACGAGTCATTGCTTGGTCGACAATCGGTTCCAGACTGGCTTTAGCATTTTCCAACTCTTCGAGGTAAAAGGCCAACTCACCTTCCAGGCTTTGAATCTGCGGTGGCAACCATTTGTGGTATATGTCGAGAAGTTCTTTCATCCAGCCACCAAAGGTATCTTTGAACGCATGTAACTGTGGAGTGGCTCTCTCTAGGACTGGGTCAAAATAATGCGACAGTACGGGTTTCAGCGGTCCAGTAATGGCCTTCTTGCGATCTAGCTGATGTGCAGCATTATAAGCTTTCTGCAAAACACCTTTTAGCACACTGGTCACCTGTTTGAACGTTTCCACCAGCTCTGGAGGTAACTCTTTGTTAAAGTGTTCTAAACGGCGGGGGATATTCCCAAATATATCACTGAGAAACAAAGGAAGGAGAGGAGAGGGTGTCATTTTTATTTATTTATTTTTTGAAAGAGAGATAACTTGTCCCAAATCAGGCTGTGTTTGGAAAGGAAAAGTCTCCTACATTTGATTTCTGGCAGTTCCTTGTGTAAAAAAAAAAGGGGTGAAACTTTTGGAAGGACATAATTCCTGTTCCATGTGCGTTCTCTGCAGCTGCCCCTTTTATAGAGACATCTGGATCAAGTTCATATCTCCACTGCTCTGCAAGTATCCTGCCCGGACAAACAGCACATTCATGCCACTGGCTCATGAAAGACCCACCTTCACCCACAACACTGCCAGGTTCTGCACCGCAGCGTGTAAAATCAGAAGCACAATCCTGGCAGGACCTTCAGCCAAATAAATTACTAGCACCACAGCATAGGCCAGTGGTGGCGAACCTATGGCATGCGTGCCAGAGGTGGCACTTGGAGCCCTCTCTGTGGGCACCCGTGCATTCACTCCAGCACAGAGTTAGCCCCACCCTCTGCCCAGCAGCCCAATGGGAGTGTTTCCTCCCTCCCCTGTTGCTGTGTTGGCACTTTGCGATAAATAAGTGAGTTTTGGTTTGCAGTTTGGGCATTCGGTCTCTAAAAGGTTCACCATCACTGGCATAGCCTTAGTAATAGCTGTAACATTATTGCTCTATTTACTAATTTTACTAATTCTTAACTCTAAGCAAAAATGCTCCTTTTTAAAGCCCCCTCATTTTAACTTTAGGCTCTTGATATATTTTAAGTATCCCCATTTTATTTATTTATTTATTTGGATTTATATCGCTGCCAACTCGCGGTTCCCTTTGCTGCTCTATGCTGGTCTTGGCCCGTAATAAAGATTTGACTGATTGCTAATTCCTCTGGCAGCTCCTTGTAGAAAAGGCTGAAACTTTTGAAGAGACACAATTCCTCTGTGTTGATAAAGAATAGATGATCTCAAGCTGTTTTTGGATCATCCAGAGCAGGGATTCTCAACCTGCAGCCCGCGGCACCATTTCATGTGCCCCCACACACACACACACACACAGCCTCCACCACACCAGGAAGCACCATGTGGTGGAGGAAGGGCAAAATGGCTACCCGGCCCCTGAAGCTGTCTGAGGGAGCATGACCCAATGGCCCCCAGCTTATAAAGGTTGAGAATTCCTGTTCCTCTCATTGAACATATGATATGCCTTGTGGGACCACCTAGAAAAGAGTAGGTCATTCACCCATGAGAGGAGACCTGGATGATCCTAATTTAAAGGGCCATTGGGCTGGTTCAGCATAACTTACCTCGGTTATTAGGATATTTATCAAGTGTAGCATCTCCATGGCATCTCCATGGCATCCTAGCACTCCATGGCATCCTAGCACTTTTAACTCTCCTAGGCCCATCCTATGAAGTCCTGGGAGTTGTAGTTTGGCGTGGGAACTAGAATTCCTGGCTAGAGCACTCCTGTGCATTCCCCATAAATCACAGCAAACACTTCCACCACTATCACCCATCCCACGATTGTACTGTGTTGAACCATGGTAGATAAAGTGGAGGCTAAATGCTAGAACTGTACAGAGCAAGATTTTACATGGATAGTGGATTTACTTACTACAGACCATGGCTAGTTTTTGTGTCAAATATCCTGAAAGATGACCATGCAATAACAAAGGGAATGCTCTTCACAACTTCTGCTGTTTGATCAACCAACACATTCATTGTTATGTTTGGCGTTGAGGCGTCACCGGAATCATTAGCCTGGGATCCTGGAAGTGAAAATCAATTTTCCAATTTCAATGAACATCATAACCAGGGCAACATAGGACAATAATTTTGTTGAACAAGTGGCTGCCAGTCCTTAGGCCTTAGTGGGCCAAAAGGATGCTTTCCTTCAAGTTTTCTTGAAGATAACAGGCATTGGGGAATCTCCAAGTCTGTGCAGCCACTAAGGGATAGCATGATTGACAGCTGTCAAGACTTACGTCAAGAAACTATCTTGACATCTGCACCACCCATTCTTGTTCTGCCTATTATTCTGGGGAGAAGGGGAAATTACCTTCTCTTTGCTCATCCTCTTTGCTACTATTGCATGGGTACCCAACCAAGGCCCACGGGCCAGATCCGGGCCCAAACGCCAATTCATCTGGCCAACCCTGCCCTTGTTCCATAAGCGGAAGTAAAATGCGCCCTTATGGAGATGTTTTACTTCAAATTCTGGGAGCGACAAGGCTAACGTGGGCCGAATGAATTGGTGTCAGGGGTCAAGTCCAGCCCATGGGCCGTACTTTGGGAACCCCTGGTTTAAGCAGAGAAAATGGCAGCTTAACATCTATCTCATCCTGTTGCAAAACAGATTGAAAGGCGTGTTTTACTTCTGCTTTGAGTGGAAGGAACCACGTGACCGGCCCCGCGGCCCAAAAATGTTTGGCCACCCCTGTACTATTGCTTCATAGAGTCCCCACAAATAATTATGTCAAGCCATGATTAACTATCAACATTAATGCATTGTTTACTTGATTAGTGCATTATATTTGGATTTGAAATCCAGCATCGAGCAGTTAGGAGGGGTTAGGCTCAATGACCTTATATGCTTCCTCCAACTCCATTTTTCTATTATTAATGTCCACTTCAAATGCTCTTGGGAATTTAAGGCCATCTATAAATTCACTTTTAGGAATAGCCAGTCCCTTTTGATGGCTTCACTTTTCTTTTTCACCCCCTGCAAAACCAATTCTTCAGAATCAACAGATCCGACTTTACAAGGACTGTGTAATTAATTGACCCATCGTTCCCATCCTTACCCCCTGTTTCCATCCCCAAATGTAGATCTTAGTGCTCATTTGGCTTTAGCCCAAAAACACAATGTGATCCGGCAGGAAATCTGGTCAACTCCTTGTTATGTGGTGGATTTGCTCTTCTGGAAACCTGCAGAAATTGACAACCTATTTTTCTTATCCAGGACAACACCATAGAGGCAACACACACGCTTTCCCCTAACATATGTCACCAGAGGGTAGACCATAGTCTAGGAAGGGAATTTTTCTCTATATTTCCTTGGTAATTGGCCTGAAAACATCTGTTTGCAAAGCAGGCTCCAATTGTAGAGTTTTGTGGACATTGACTTCAAACAACGTAGGTGAGCTTGGGGTCAGTTTCTTCATGAACGAAGTGCCACAATATCCCTGGATTTGGGACAGAAATAGGGGCAGCTATGGCACTCAAAAGGTGACTTAGGGCCATCTCCTTTTCTTGAGCTTACTCTCAGGATTGGGGGAAAGGAAATACAGATATATCTTGACCTGACCAGAAGGAACACTAAAATAAAAATATAAATCACAAAAGCAAGGCAATCTTTGTAAACTGGGGTTTCTTGGATCTAGTAAAAGTTGGGCAAGATGCCCACAAGATCCCTGGCCATGATCTGGACAAATTCAATTTTTCATTTGCTAGAAGGGAATCTTGCACTGCAGCTGAAGAAGGTGAAATGTCGTGTTCACAACTGTGAAGATATAATAATATATCTTATATAATAATATAATATAATTTCTTGTCAGAAATTATTCTGGGTTGAAATGATTTTCGCTGGGGAAACTCTGCTCAGGGGATGCCCGAATGAGGCTCCTTTCATGTCCCCAAGAGCTGGGACAGACATGGACACTCAGTCCCTCACGCAGTACCCAGATCTCGAACTGCTGACTGGCTGGTCTTCCAGCTAACAAGGCATGCTTCTTAACCACTCACCCACTGCAGCCCCACTGTGAAGTGTGAAGATCAGATGACAGACAAAATCTGGGCTCAGATTTACAAGAGGGAAACTTCTCTCTGACTCACAAACCACCCATACACACTCTGTTTACTTACAATTTGATCCCTGTGTAGCCAAAGAAAAACCATAATTTCTTAGGATCCCTTTCCAGTGGACAGCTCTTAGAAAATTTCATGAGTCCGACCTGGCAGGGCTTCCTTGACAAAGTTTACTGCTTAGAAAAACTTTGGATAGAAGTCACTCGTCTACCTTGTAAGATCCAGATTTCTCCCACAGGCCTACCTTACCCTGAGGACTTTGTGACAATGTGAAATAATCACAATCCAGGGACCCAAAGAAAAAGAGACACTAGTCAAGGAGAAATTTCTCGCTCCGGTGTCAAGTCATGCCTGCCACATGACCACGGAAACGTCTGCAGAAGCAGACAGCGCTGGCTCTTCGGCTTAGAAACAGAGATGAGCACTGCACCCTAGAGTCGGATACGACTGGCTTTCGAGCAAGGGAAACCTTTACCTTACCATAGACGCCTTTTCCTCCCGAATAAATCATTCAGCTTGCTTTTCATACAAACTAGTTTTAGTTTTTCAAGTAGAACAACCCCCTCATCTCAAAAGAGGAGGATTTGGTATTCCCCTTCCACTTACCGGTGATGAGAACCAATGCCACAACTATGGCCAAGAACTTCGCCATGATTTAGCTCTTAGCTAGAAGGTGCTGGGGTGCTTTGGAAGTTCAGGCTGTTTCTGAGCAGGGAGACCTAGAAGGGGGTAATATTGATCCTTTTTATCTTTGCTTACAGTCATTTATTAACCCTGGTGGCATTGGCCTAATGTCTCTTTATATATTACAGTAATTGGAATTTTGTATACCATCCCCTGGGTTGACTTACGTCAGTTCTGTACCCAGAAGGTTAAAAACAGGTCTACAACAATTTTTTAAAAAGGTGAGAGTGTTGGAAGAAAGTCCCCAATACCCACAACCAGTCTCGAAGGTAGCCGAACGTAGGGGCCGTAGCATTAGCTGGCGTTGGAAATTGCCAGTGCAATAGTACAAATATTTATTTATTTATTTAGATTTAGATTGCCACCTACTCGCCGTGGTGACTCAGGGTGATATGCAATCAATACAACAAGAGTACAGTAATAATCACAGTTAATTGTTAAATATATGGCGTGTTATATGTGTTGAGCATTCTCGTGCAACCCCAGCATGCAGTGAATACTAACGTACTAAACAGAGAGGCAAGAATGACTAGCCTGACCCGGAGCTAAAAGAAGTTGTTTTGCATTGTTTGTCTCTAATTACAATTAGAAAGGTTCTTTCCTGCCTCAGTGGTCACTTGACCCTGTTTGCATGTCTTAAAGACTTTGTTTGTTCTGGCCTTCTCTCTCTTGCTTTCTGCTCTTGGAAGAGGAAAGATGTCCTTTTGAGTGCCTTCTTCCTCCAGGCCATGGCTGGGAGAAACTAAGTCACTTGGATTTCCTGCTTACATTATTGACCTAATGCAGCTTCACCAAGACAACTGAGCACATGTATCCTCTGATCTCATTTTGTGAGTAAATGATATTTCCCTTTCTCTCAAGTAGTCCAAGTGTGTTTATTAGCTGGGCTAAATAGGGGAAGACTTGGAGACTTGCCTTCAAACTAAATTGATTAAAAACCTGCCCCACTTTGCTGTGCGGTTGCTACAAATAACTTAAAATATGACGCCCTGTCAAGTCAGCAGTGAGTTGTTAGGGGCTGCTGTGGCGGTGGTTCAGTGGTTAAGAAGCTCGCCTTGTTAGCTGGAAGGCTGGCAAGTTGGCAGTTCAAGACCTGGCTACTATATGACGGATTGAGCATCCGACTGTGTCCCAGCTCTTGGGGACATGAAAGGAGCCTCGTTTAGGCGTTTCCTGTGCAGAGTTTCTCCAGCAAAAATCCTTTCAACCCAGAATAATTTCTGACACTATATTATTATTATTATTATTATTATTATTATTATTATTATTATTATTATTATTATTATTATTATTATTATTATTATTATTATTATTATTATTATTATTATTATTATTATTATTATCTTCTTCTTCTTCTTTTTCTTCTTCTTCTTCTTCATCACTGAGTTGTTTACCATCCAATAGAGCTTTCAAGGAGTGTGAGAGATTTAAGGAGCAGTTTTACTACTTTCATATTCCACACCCATGAGTTTCAAGGGCTGAGCAAAGATTCAAACCCACCTTTCCATCACTCTATCCACTACATTAGTGAAATGGCATGGAACCTAAAATATCTCTGGCTAAAAATAAAATAAAAATACAAGTTAAATATTTTTTCTTTAAAAAGTACATGCTTCCAAAATAGCTATACTTGCTATACTTTAAAAAGTAATTATATCACTGCCTTTTACATTACAGTACTTTCATTATGACACTTGTCCCAAAATTGAGCTGGGTAATTGCCATCAAATTCCTGAGTGTGATGAAAAAAAAGTCACATTCTTTCTACACCAGTCTTTCCCCAACCTTTGGCTTTTGGTCTTAAATTCCCAGAAGCCTAATTCATTTCCCCAAAGCACTGATCAGCCAATGTACTGACTTAGGCTTCTGGGAATTAAAGACCCCCCCTGTGGGGCCTGGGACCCACATTTGGAACCCCTGCTTTACACAGTCCTCTGCCACCCTATTGCTGCTCAGCGCTGCCCCAGATCATTAGCTTTATTAAAACTAAGATTAATTAATTGATGCTAAATGAGACCAGCCTTACATTAAATGGATCACAGGCAAAATATCAATAAGTGCAGAACTGTGTGTTTTTAATGCATCTTCAGAAAAAGCCTTGAGCTAGTTTTGAACTGTGTCGAGAAATGCTTTTTAATATTTGGAACCGCTCCCATTCAGTTTCCCTGCCTTTCCTACGCAGAAGAAGAAGGGAAGGGAAATTGCTAGATGCCATTTGGAATTTCATCCTGAGTGACCTCTTAGGATTACGTTTAACCTAGTGCAGTGATGGCGAACCTTTTAGAGACCAAGTGCCCAAAATGCAACCCAAAACCCACTTATTTATCGCAAAGTGCCAACACAACAACAAGGGAGGAAGGAAATGCACCCTTTGGGCTGTTGGGCAGAGGGACAGGGTGGACTCTGTGCTGGGGGGAGAGAGGAAATGCTCCCATTGGGCTACTGGGCAGAGGGGTGGGCTGAACAGTGTGCTGGGGGAGAGAAGAAGCTTTCCCATTGGACTGCTGGACAGGAGGCGGGGCAAACTCTGTGCTGGGGTGACTACACAAGTGCCTACAGATAGGGCTCCGGGTGCCACCTCTGGCACGCATATCACAGGTTCGCCACCACCCACCTAGTTTATGGCTCTTGGAAGGCTAATGTCTTAAACCTGGCAAGGCCTCTTTGGCAAAGTTTGCTCCTTGGGAAAACGTTGGAGTGAAAACTCTAGCAAGGTCCCTAATTTGGACAGAGGTAGTGGGACTGCAGTGGCTTGGTGGTTAAGATGCTGAACCTGATGACTGGAAGGTTGGCAGGCCAGCAGTTTGAGAATCAAGTGCTGCTGACCTGTCCCAGCTCTTGCCAACCTAGCAGTTTGAAAGCAAGAAATCGCAAGTAGGTACCGCTTCGGCGAGAAGGTAAACAGCATTCCATGCACTCCGGTGACTTGTCATGCCTGCCACATGTCTATGGAAACGTCTGCAGATGCAGATAGTGCTGGTTCTTTGGCTGTAAATGGAGATGGCCCCTGAACCCTAGAGTTGGATATGACTGGTTTCTGAGCAAGGGCGACTGTTGTGTATTGAGGCACATTTGCAAGAGGCGCGGGCAGCGCCTTGCAAGAGGAAAATGGCAGTTTCCCGCCATCCAAATTAGGAGCCTTAAATGGCGCGAAAACCCCTGCACAGGGTATGCTCATTATGCTAAACCAAGCCCTGTGATTGGTTACAGTTCTGGATCCTGTTCCTCATTGGTTAATTACATATATACTCTGTTATGATTGGTTAGTTAAGGTTGTCCGGCAGGTCACTACCTTGTATCAAGTACATAGCTGTCAAGTATCCCGTATTGGCCAGGAAAACCCCTTATTTTACCCTCTTCCCTGCTGCCATCCCGTATTAATTAGACTGCAATGCCCTATTGCCGCCATTGGAGGGCAGCACAGGATAAGCATAGCTGTCAAGTATCCTGTATTGGCCAGGAAAACCCCTTATTTTACCCTCTTTCCCGCCATCATCCCGTATTAATTAGACTGCAATGCCCTATTGCCACCATTGGAGGGCAGCAAAGGATAAGCATAGCTGTCAAGTATCCCGTATTTGCCGGAAAATTTCCCTTATTTCCAAATCCAAAACTTGACAGGTGTGATCAAGTAGCCACTGCCGGGGAGACACTATATAAGGCCACAAGTCAACAAGGGTGTGGCCGGACCGGATCTATACTACCCATTCCGTACAGGTAGTCACTATCCAGCCTGCGCTAAGCCTGGGTCTGCTCCATTACACTACCACGGTAGCCAGCCTTTGCCTCCTACACGGCAAGAGTCCGGAGGGACTGATTCCATTGGGACTGTATATCCATCTCTGTGTCCGGAGCATCTTGTAAGCTTAACCTGTAAAGACTGTTGAGTAAACCTAGTTGCTGTTTTGTTCCTCGTTGTCTGGACTATTGCTTATAAGGGCCGGACATAACAGCGACTTTTACCTGTTACCTAGTAGATCTGTCTCATAAACTGTGTAAACATGAAGAGCCAGATCTTCTCCACAGGCCTATGTAAACCTGGTGACTAGGTGGAAATGTGAAACAGCCAAGATCCAGAAAATCAATGAATAAGAGTCACTAGACGAGTAGAGGTGTCTCATGAGCTGAAATGCAGTCATATTATTGGTTATTTTCCCTTCTGGAGTGGACATGGCAGCATTAAGCTTGCTCTTCAAACAGGGTCCTTTTAATGTGCAAATAAACCAGCTCTAACGGGACTTGGAATTTCTCCTCCACTCACCTCTGATGAGAACCGAAGCCACAATTACGATGATAAACTTTGTGAATGTTTAGTAAGTGCTGAGAACTTTTTGAAACTCAGTCTGTGTCTGGGCAACGGATACAACCGTGGCTTTCTACTTTTGACAATTGATTAACCCTTGTGACGCAAGCCATGTAGAAAACCAGAAAGCTGTGAAAAGGTCTCGGCAAGCATTGGGAGCAGGCCTAGACATGTATAAATGTACCTTTTGATCAACATCCAGAAAATTAATGAGAAAGTGACATGACATAAAATAGAGGCTGGCAGCCATTCTTGAGGGCATATCCTTTATCAACCCAGTAACTCCTCTCGCCCTGATTTTCTTTACAAAACAATGGTGCACCCATTCCTCCGTTAGCCGTGGGGAGAAAAATCAAGGGTCTGGGGGAAATATAGGGGTATTCACCCACTTCTTGAATTCTTCCTTGAATTTCTGGCTGTCCTCAAGAAAATGTTTAAGGTAAGGCTTCAAGTTCTTGTAGAGCGCCTCCAGGCTTTGCCTGAGATGAATCAGAGCTTGGTTGACCAAGGGTTGGAGAGAGCCTTCAACATCTTCCAACTTCTTGATGTAATAGAAGACCCCATCATCTAGAGCATTTAGATCCTGTGGCCAGCTTTTGTAGATTGGCTTTAACAAGCCTTCCAGCCAGCCAGCCAAGGCGTGTTGGAAAGCTCTTATCTGTGGAGTGAACCTAGCTAGGAGTGGGTCAAAATAATGTGACAGTAAGGGTTTCAGCGGTCCGGTAAAAGCCTTCCTGTGCTCTAAGTCATGTAGAGTGTTAGAAACTTTCTTCAAAACACCTGCTGGTATAATGAACGCCAGTTCCAATATTTCTAACACTTCTGGAGGTGTCTCTTTCTGAAAGTTCTCATAGAGGTTGCTGGCATTTACCAAGATGTCACTGAGGAACAAAGGAAGAAGAGGGGAAGGGGGAGTGTTACGTAGTGAAAGAAGAGATAGCATGTCCCGAAGCTGTGCTTGGAGAAGAAAAACATTTGATCTCAAAGCTGAAACTTTTGGAAGGACACGATTCCTCTGTGTTAATAAGGAATAGATCAGGGCTTCTTGACCTGCAGCCCCTGGGCCTGATGTGGCCCGCATTTCATGTGGGCCCACACCACCTTCACCACACCTGGAAATGCCATGTGGTGGAGGAAGGGCAAAATGGCCGTCCGGCCCCCGAAGCTGTCTGTAGGAGTGTGACCTGGCCCCCAGCTTTAAAAGGTTGAAAACTCCCAGAATAGATTGTGTCAAGTCATTTTTGGTCAACCAAAGTCACCTCGCATTGGCCAGATGTCTTATGGGACCTCCTGGAAAGAAGCAGGTTATTAACCAAAGGGATGACCCCAGGATGGTTACAATTTAGAGGGGCCATTGATCAGGTTCAGTACAGCCTACCATAATTATGAGGATATTTATAGAATATTGCATCTCCATGCCATTCTAGCCCTTTAACTATCCTTGCTTCATCCTATGGAATCTTGGGAGTTGTAGTCCAGTGAAGGACCTAGAATTCCAGGCTAGATCTCTCCCGCGCACTCCCATGAACCACAACTAACACGTCCGCCTCCACCACCAATCCCGCACTTTTACAGGGTTGAACCTTGGTAGCTAAAGCAGAGCCCAATTGCTAGAACTGTACAAGGTAGGTTTTGCATGCATCGTGGACTTGCTTACTACAGAGCACGGCCAGTTTTCGTGTCCCAAATCAGGATTGAATACATCCCAATGCTATAGGGAAGATCCTCCACAAATTGCGACACTTGATCGAGCAATGCATCCACTGTTACATTTGGCCGTAAGTCTTCTTCAGAGTCATTCGCCTGGGATCCTGGAAGAGAATATCAACTTGGCAACTGCAATGTCCACAAAACAACAACAACAACAGTGAGACATAGGACAGTTATTTTGTCGATATATGCCTTCCTTTGCTCACTTCATGAGCGAAGAGCCATGCCCTCCCTCAATGGAGGCAGAATTAGGGACAGCCACGGCCCTCAATGGTTGATTTGGGGCCAACCTCTTGACTTGAGAAAACTCTTGGGATGGCTATGGGGATAAGGAAGTACAGATATTTAATTTTAATTTAATTTAATTTAATTGTCAAATTTATATACCGCCCACTCGGCCAAAGCCAACTCAGGAAGTACAGATATGTTGCTGTGAGCTAACTGGAAAGGAAAGTAAGATGAAAAGGTAAATCACAAGAGCAATGACAATCTTTACAGATCTGGGGTTCTTGGATCTAGCAAATGTTGGGCTAGATGCCCACAAGAACCCTGGTCAACCTCTATCAGTATTAGTACACTAGCAACCTGGGGGAAAAGGGGCTGCGGTGACTTAGTGGTTATGACACTGAACTTGATGACTGGAAGGTTGGCAGGTCATCAGTTCGAGACCCGAATGCTGCATGACAGAATGAGCTTCTGTCTCTGTCCCAGCTCCTGTCAAACTAGCAGTTTGAAAGCAAGAAATTGCAAGTAGATAAATGGGTACCACTTCAGTAGGAAGGTAAACAGTGTTCCGTGCACTCTGGTGTCTAGTCATTCCTGACACATGCCCACTGTTGTGTTCTAATGGTTTTACCTTCCACTTGGATTACAATGTATCTGAGCCAATGTAACCGTGCCCATAGCAACAATGTAACCTACAGCTGTATCATATAAACCCTGTAAGAGGACGCGAGCCAATGACCACCAGCTGGCAGCAGCGAGCGTCCAAGCTCTCTTGGTCCGAACTCATCAAAGGCAACAGCGCGGGAAGCTTTCCCGCCACCACCTACACCTGGACAAGAAGGGCGTGACTCAAAATGACGTCACGCAGGCAGTAGCCAATGGGCTACCATGGCACCACGTTCAAATGTATTACTGCAGTATATAAAGAGCTATCGATCCGCCATTACCTCATGTTCCCTCTGTCCACGATGCAATAAACCTGAGTTAACCCAGCCCGAGGCTGTGTCCTGTGTCTTGGTTTTCATACACCAAATTGGTGACGAAGGTGGGATCATGGAGTCCCAAGGTGCCAGGACACAGAGCGGGTTCAATATTACCAAGCCGCAAGACTGGACCATCTTTAACATGGATTTCAAGGCGGCATTGGTGGAACTCAAAGTCAAAGACGACGAGGAAAGGAAGAGGGCCATCCTCACCAGAATGCTGGGAGTAGAGACCAAGCGGACGCTGGTGGGCATGATCGAACCGAAGACGTTGGATGACTTCAAAACCGACGACATACTGAAGTTGCTGCGTGAGCGTTTCCAACCCTCGAAGGCAATGTTTCCCGCTAGGAGTGCGTTTTGGAGGCGAGTCCAAGCGCCGGATGAGTCGGTAGAGGCTTTCGTGGAGGCCCTGAGGGTAGCCGCCGTCCCCTGCAAGTGGGACAACCTGGAGATGATCATGAGGGACGTCGTGCTGTGTGGCCTGAAGGACAAGGAAGTGCAGCGCAGCCTGATGAACAGGGAGCCGCCACCAACGCTGGCCGAGGTCGTAGAGACCGCGGAGTCCGCGGAGTCCACGAATGCGGGAGTGGACGAAATACACGAGTGGCGTGAGTGGCGTCCTAGGGCCAGCAAAGCGGAAAGCTCGGTGCGCGGCAAGTCAGGACAGCCGGTGCACGCGACCCGACGAACCTCGAGATCCTCTACAGATGGCAGCGACGGCGAAGAGGTACAGAAGGTCCGGAAAGGGGGGCGCCGCTGCGATGGTTGTGGGGCGGCCCACGAGCGTGCGAAGTGCCCTTTCAGGAAAGCCGAATGTTACAGCTGTGGCCGGCGCGGGCACATCGCCAGGGCATGCAGAAATCGGAAAGAGGGCCGGAGGCATTCGAAAGACCGTTCGGCCAGACCGGACCGTTCAGCGAGACCCCAAGATGGCGCCCGAACCACGAGGAAGCAGGACGGCGTGGGTCGCGTCTCGGACGGCAGTGAGGACGACGCCCCCGTGTTCAGCGTGTCCGCGGGACAAAACCATTACTTCGTTGAGGTAATAGTACAAGGGGCCCCTGTTAGGATGGAGATTGACTCGGGGTCCTATTATTCCATAATTCCCCAGAAAGAGTTCTTGAAGATCGACCCCCAAGCGCGGCCCAAACTTAAGACTCTGAGGTCCACGCTACGAGATGTACAAGGGAACAGCATTCCAGTGCTGGGGGTCGGGAAATTTCGGGTTCGTTATAAAAGACATTCTGCAGAACTCCCTTTAGTCGTTCTCAAAGGGGGAAATTGTAGCCTCCTCGGGACGCAGTGGTTTCAGCCCTTGGGTTTGTTCATAGGGGGGGTGCATGCCGTGGGCGCGGATCCGATTCAAGCGGTGTGTGACGCGCACCCCGCCGTTTTTAAAAAAGGACTTGGAAAGTTCAAGGGGCCCCCCGTAGCGTTCGACCTGGACCCGGAGGTCCGCCCGATAAGACTCAAGCCACGAAGGGTGCCGTTCGCACTCAAGGACAAAATAGAGGCGGAACTGGACAAACTGGTGGGCCAGGGGATTCTGATTCCTGTTGATTCCGCGGAGTGGGAAACTCCAATCGTAACTGCACTAAAGGCTAACGGGGAGGTGCGCATTTGCGCTGATTATAAGTGTACAATTAACAAGGCCATCCGCCCTAATGCATATCCGGTGCCCGTGGTCAGCCACCTTCTGGCCAGACTAAATGGGGGCAAATGTTTCGCTAAACTCGACTTAGCACAGGCCTATCAGCAACTTCCCGTTACCCCCGCCACGGCAGCGGCCCAAACAATAGTCACACATAAAGGGGCGTTCCAGGTGTCGCGGTTACAGTTCGGCGTGAACTCGGCACCCGGCCTGTTCCAATCGCTTGTGGAACGCCTCCTGAAGGGTTTGGAGGGGGTGTTGCCTTATTTTGATGACGTATTGATAACAGGGGGGAGTGAGGCCGAACTGGCCCAGAGATTGGATAAGGTGCTGACGGTGTTCGAGAAGGCGGGGCTGCGGCTCAGGAAAGACAAATGTGTTTTTTTCGAAACGGAGGTTGAATTTCTAGGGTTCCGTGTCACACCCGAGGGAATTAAGCCCTCCCAATCAAAAGTAGCCGCCATCAAGAAGGCTCCCCGCCCCACATCCAAAACCGAGCTACAGTCATTCCTGGGGCTCTTAAATTTTTACCACACTTTCCTTCCTCGGAAGGCGTCCGTGGCCGAACCGCTCCATCGGCTGCTTAAAAAAGAGGAGGCATGGCTGTGGGGGAATGAGCAGGAGAAGGCTTTTAAAGAGTTGAAGCAACTCCTAACGTCCGAAGCAATCCTAACCCATTTTGATCCCAAACGGCCAGTGGTCCTAGTTTGCGATGCATCCCCGGTGGGGGTGGGGGCGGTCCTTTGCCACGTATTGAAAGACGGGAGGGAAGCCCCGGTAGCTTTTTATTCAAGGTCCCTGTCCCAGGCGGAGCGGAATTACGCACAAACCGACAGGGAGGCATTAGCAATAGTAGCGGGCACAAAGAAATTTCACGACTTTCTGTATGGTCGCCCGTTTACGATCGTGACTGATCACAAACCCCTGCTAGGAATCTTTACTGCAAATAAGCCCACGCCACAGATACTGTCCCCGAGGATGCTGAGGTGGGCTATTTTCCTTAACGCTTACCAACATGAGTTGGAATACCGGCCAGGAAAGGAGATCAGTCACGCAGATGCGCTCTCGAGGTCTCCTCTACCATTGACGGGCAGCCAACAGGCAGGGATAGAGAGGGACCGTCAGGTGTTGCTGATAGAGGTGTTAGAGGAACCCCCGATAGTACCGGCCGACATCGCCAGGGCGACAGGAAAAGATAAGACGCTGGAGAAAGTGACCTCGTGGGTACAGAAGGGGTGGCCGGCGTCTTCCCCGGGTCCAGAATTCGACCCATTCTTTAGGAAGAAGATTGAGTTGTCCCTAGAAAGGGGATGCCTGTTGTGGGGTCAAAGGGTGGTGGTCCCCACATCCCTGCGATCGAGGGTGCTCAAGCTGCTGCACGTCAGCCACCCGGGCATCGTCCGCTCCAAGGCGCTGGCCCGGAGCTACTTTTGGTGGCCCCAGTTAGACACTGATATAGAGTACATGGTCGGCACCTGTGAAGCCTGCCAGGCCTCCCGACCGGAGGCGACCCGACTTCCGCACAGGGAATGGGACACAGCAAGGGGGCCATGGTCCAGAGTGCACATTGATTTTGCTGGCCCGTTTCGAGGAACCCTTTTTCTCCTAGTGGTGGATGCGTACTCCAAGTGGCTGGAGGTGATTCCGGTCAAGAGCACGTCCTCCACCACTACGATAAATCAGTTAAGGCGAATTTTTTCCACGTTCGGTTTACCCGACACTTTGATTAGCGATAACGCCAGTTGTTTTACGTCCACGGAGTTCAGGGCATTCACCGAGGCTAATGCCATTCGGCACGTCACGTCCGCGCCGTTTCACCCGGCCACGAATGGCCAAGTGGAACGGTTGGTGCGCACGACAAAGGATGCGTTGCGGCGCATGGGCCCCGGGGACCTAAATCACCAAATTTGCCAGTTCCTACTAGCGTATAGGGTGACCCCCTTAGCGTCAGGATACTCACCGGCAGAATTGTTGATGAAAAGGAAGCTGACCACACTTCTGACCAGGCTAGACCCGACGAGGGTCGAGGACAAAGGGAGGAACGTGGAGCTGGCAGTATCGAGAAGTTTTGCAGCCGGCGATCTGGTACATTGCAGGAATTATACTAGCGGAGGGCCGGCCTGGGTACCAGGAAGGATCGTAGAACAGACGGGACCGGTGTCTTATAGGGTAGAAACGGGCGCCGGCCTGCTCTGGAGACGGCATGCCGATCAACTCCGCAGCCGCGTTCCCGAAAAGCAGTCCACGGACGGCGCGGAAAACGCCTCAGCGTTAGGGTCCTCCTCCACCCGTTTAGCCCAAGGGGGAGACAACGAGGGGCATCAGTCCCAAACAAGGGGGGGGAAGCAGTCGGACTCATATCCTTTTGATACGGCAGTTCTGTCAGGGACCGGGGAAGAGGGAGATGAGTCTGCGACAGATGAGTTTGCGACTGCTGCCCCCGATTTTGGTTTTCAGTTACCGAGCCGGGGGGGGTTTTGGGAGTGTTCCCCCACCCATCCAAGCGAGAAGAGGGGATTTTCGTTAGTCCCCAGTGCCCCCGGTTCAACCACAGCCCAGCGTTCACCTCCCCAAGAAGCCGCAGAACCGCGGCAAGTAACTAACAAGTCTCCCTCTCCAATTTCAGGACAGGAAGACAGGGGACAGAGTGAAGGTAGCAAACCCGGAGCAGGGCAGCCCGCACCGAGGCCCCAGCGTGTTCGAAATAAGCCATCTTGGCTGAGAGACTTCGTCTCATCCTAGGGGGGAGGAGTGTTGTGTTCTAATGGTTTTACCTTCCACTTGGATTACAATGTATCTGAGCCAATGTAACCGTGCCCATAGCAACAATGTAACCTACAGCTGTATCATATAAACCCTGTAAGAGGACGCGAGCCAATGACCACCAGCTGGCAGCAGCGAGCGTCCAAGCTCTCTTGGTCCGAACTCATCAAAGGCAACAGCGCGGGAAGCTTTCCCGCCACCACCTACACCTGGACAAGAAGGGCGTGACTCAAAATGACGTCACGCAGGCAGTAGCCAATGGGCTACCATGGCACCACGTTCAAATGTATTACTGCAGTATATAAAGAGCTATCGATCCGCCATTACCTCATGTTCCCTCTGTCCACGATGCAATAAACCTGAGTTAACCCAGCCCGAGGCTGTGTCCTGTGTCTTGGTTTTCATACACCAAACCCACGGAAACATCTGAAGATGCAGACAGCGCTGGCTCTTTGGCTAGAGTTGGATATGCGTGGCTTTCAACCTTTACCTTTTTGGGCCCAATGGCAAAATGAGTGGAGGAGGAACTCTGATTCCCAAAGGCCATGGAGCCGGAAGATGCAGTGCCAGATGGACTTGCTGTGAAGGCACACCTTATCCATATCCTCAAGGCTGCGGCAGTCCATTGCAGTCCCGGTATTAAATCCTGCATGTCTCATGAGACATGCAGGATTTAGTACCGGGATTGCAATGGACTGCCGCAGCTTTGAGGATATGGACAAGGTGTGCCTTCACAGCCAGTCCATCTGGCATGGCCTCTTCCATGTGTGCCACAGGAGATGGTTCTGAGATCATAGTGTGTGGGTCACTTCATGGCAAGCTGGGATCCACCTTAAACAAATTAATTTCTACCCTTCTGAAAAAACCTTAAAACCTGGCTGGTGCAGCAGGTGTGTGGGGGCGGCTGGGGCGACATCCACTTTAGGGTGGCTCATTTTAGGGTTACCCGGGTTGTTAGCTTAGTTTTAAAAGAAATCCTATGATGTGGCTGCTGGGAGAGGGTATGTTAATTTTAAATTTTAAACAATTTTATACTTTTACTTCATTGTTTTATGTATATCTATGCTGTGGTTTCATAAGTGTAAGCCACCCGGAGTCACCTCAGCGTGGGGTCGACAACATAAATATGACTATTAAATTAAATTAAATTAAATTAAATTAAATTAAATTAAATTAAATTAAATTAAATTCATGCCAGTGACATTTTTCCTGGTTCAGGAAAAAAATGCATTCTCGGATACGAGTTGCAGTCAAGGACAACGACCTTTACCTTTACCTAAAATAGAGGAAAACTAATCTTGGTGTTGTTTGAAGTCCCTCAGTTTCCCAAAGGTACTCATCTCAGCAAGACGATTCTCTACAAGGGTTCCAAACAGAGACACCACCGCCCATTAATGCTGGCCCCAAAATGGCACCCCAAAAAACATTATTTCTAAGATCCTTTGAAGGAGATTCTCCTGGACATGATGGTCCAGCCAGATTTGAATTTTCATTTGCTTCCCTGATTCACGGGTATTGACCAAACTGTGCTGATAACGTGGCCAGTTCAGAGTCTGATTCCTCTTTGGGAACAAAACCTGAAGTCCTGGAGAGATAGAAAGATGAAGGATCAGAAAACCGAGAGCTTTTCCTTCTTCTCTCTGTCTTCTCACTCACACACACCACCCATGCACACCCTATTTACCACTTACAATTTGATCCCTGTGCGTGTAGCCATGGTCTCTTAGGATCCTTTTCAATCCAGGGGATGGCTCTTAGAAAACTCGTGACTCCAACCTGGCAGGGCTTCTTTGGCCAAGTTTTACGGCTTAGAAAAACGTTGGCATGAAAACACTAGCAAGGTCTGCAACATCGGGCTGCGGTGGCTCGGTGGTTAAGAAGCTCGACTTGTTAGCTGGAAGGTTGCCAAATCAGCAGTTTGAGACCCAGGCACTGCATGATGGTGTGAGCGCCTGTCTCTGTCCCAGCTCCTGCCAACCTAGCAGTTTGAAAGCAAGAAATTGCAGATAAATAGGGACTGCTTCGGTGGGGAAAGACCTTGGAGACATGAAAGGAGCCTCAATCGGGCATCCACAGAGTGGAGTTCCTCCAGAAAAAATCCTTTCAACCTAGAAAGCACTTTTGTGTGCTTCTTACATGATTAAAAAAACAACTAGCAAGGTCTCTAATTTAGGTAACGGTCACTCGTCTTGTTCCTCCTTTATGGCAAGAACAAACAGTCTAGAGCTGTGATGGTGAACCTTGGCACTCCAGATGTTCTTGGACTTCAATTCCCAGAAGCCCAAGCACCCTGTGAATCCACACGAATGGGTTTACTGTGATTCATCCACCCCGCGCTGACCTCACCCCTCCCGGAAGCAGAAGTAAAATGCACCCGTATGGAGGAAGGGTTAACCTGGAAGAACCTTAACCATACGGGTGCATTTTACTTCCGCTTCCGGGAGCGGCGAGATCAGCGCGGGGCAGATGAATCGCAGTGAATCGTGTGGATTCACAGGGTGCTTGGGCTTCTGGGAATTGAAGTCCAAGAACATCTGGAGTCCAAAGGTTCGCCATCACGGTTCTAGAGAGTACTCAAGAGGAAAACCAAATTTAGAAGATGGAGAAAGGAGCTCACTGGACAAGGAACATCAAAGGAGGATATAGCTGAAGATCTCTACCTCCCCTACGTCACTTGGAGGACCCTGAATAGGCTGAGGGTTGGAGTCCCTAAATGCAAGACCAACATGCTCAAGTGGGGATTGCTGGTGGACAACAACCCACAGTGTGACTGTGGAGAGACACATTTGCTGGTCTGCCAAATGCCGCCAGAGACATGCACCAATAAGGACTTGCGTTTGGGCAACAGGAAAGCGAAGAAGGTGGCTTTCTTTTGGCAGTCCAGGCTCTAATCCGGACACGAAATAAGAAGAACTTGTCTACCTTGCAACCTGTGTCCACATGACGTCCCAGATGTTTCCCGCAGGCCTATTTAAACCCAATGGCATCGTGAGGACATGAAACATTGAAGATCCAGGGAATTAACGAAAAAGGGTCACTAGATGAGGAGAGATTTCTCATCATCTGAAATGCATACTGATCCTTGACTGGTTGCCCTCCTGGATAAATCATGGCAGCATCCTGCTTGCTTTTCAAGCAATCTAGTTTTAGGTTTTTCAAGGAAAACAACCCCCTTATCCCAAAAGGACAGGGTTTGGAATTTCCTCTCCACTCACCTGTGATGAGAACCAACGCCACAATTATGGACAGGAGCATTGCCATGATTTAGAAGGTGTTGGGGAGCTTTGGAAATCCAGACTGTGTCTGAGCACGGAGACCTAGAAGGGTATACAGTATATTGATCCTTTTTATCTTTGCCTACAGTCATTCATTAACTTTAGTGGCATTGGCCTATTGTCTCTTTATATGTGGTGGGAGTTTTGTATACCATACCCTGGGTTGACTTACGCCACGTCCAAATCCAGATGGCTGCAATCCGTTCTAGATTTTTTTTTAAAGGCAAACATGTTGTGGGGGTGAGTGCCCTATAGTTTATGACTATAAAGGGACTGCAGCGGCTTAGTGGGTAAGTCGCTGAACTTGATGACTGGAAGGTCGGCAGGTCAGCAATTTGAGACCTGAGTACTGCATGACGGAGTGAGCTCCCAAGTTACAATGCAAAGTTACAATGAAAGTAGTGTAAAGGAATCTACATAATTACTTTATAAGTATGGCAAGTACTGTTTTCAAAGCATACTTTTTAAAAAAAAAGATAGATATTTTAAGTTTCATACTAAAAATGACAGAGATATTTTAGCTTTCATTCTGCTTTTAGCCAGAGATATTTTAAGTTTCATGCTGTTTCACTGATGTAGAAGATAGAGTGATGGTTGAGGACTCAGGAAACCTGGTTTGAATCCTTGCTCAGCCCTCGAAACTCATGGGTGTGGAGTGTGAAAAGTAGTAAAATCACTCCTTAAATCTTTCACTCTCCTTGAAAGTCCTGTCAGATGGTTATAACTCAGTGCTGACTTGACAGGACATCATATAACAGGGATGGCTAACCTTGGGCACTCAGATGTTCTTGGGCTTCAGTTCCCAGAAGCCCTGATCAGCAGGTGGGCTAACTTGGGCTTCTGGTAATTGAAGTCCAAGAACATCTGGAGGGCCAATGTTTGCCACTATGGTCATATAACATGCCATATTTGTACCAATGCACGAGTAGTCTCCAGAATCAACTATTGCAATCCCCCTACATTGGGCTACCCTTGGGGTTGGTTTTGGGTATTGGTTGGTTTGACCATATCATGTCAGTCCTGGTTAGTCTGCATTGGTTGCCCATAGTGCTCCATGTCAGATCCAAGATGTTGACCAATAAAGCGTTGAATCATCTGGGACCAAGCTACCTGATGGAGTGCCCTGTCTGCATTTGGCCATTTGGTCCCAACAGCTTCAAAGGAGTGCCCCTGTATATATATAGAAAGCTGACCTGAGTGGTGCTTGCATCAAAAGGACAGAGTATAAATGTAAATAAATAAATACCAATCTTAAGGGGCAAAATAAGTAACCTTTGCTCTCTTTTTTTCATCTTTGCTCATATAATTGCTTGTCTGATATTTACAAGGGGATAATATCAAAACTGGTCACTAGGGAGATAAATAAACTATTTTTTTGTGTCAGAAATTACTCTGGGTTGAAAGTATTTTTGCTGGAGAAACTACCCTCAGGGGATGAGATAATGAGGCTCATTTCATGTCCCCAAGATCCGTCGTGCAGCACTCAAGCATCAAAATCCGACCTTCCAGCCTCCAAGCTCAGCATCTTAACCACTAAGCCACTGCAGTGCTGCTATCCGAGATTATTTACTCCTATTGTTCTAGCTTGCTGGTGACAAGGAACCCAAGAGTTCATTGTGTGCCTATCAAGCTCTAGTGGTGCCACATCTCTCCACTGTGCAGGTGTCATTTACATGCTAAGGAGAGGTGATGGCGGAAAGATGACATCTATTTCTAACCTGACATCCTTCAAGATATGGGAAATCTCCTTTTCGATGGGATCAGAAGTTCCAAGCTATTGCTTTGCAAAACTGTATTTTACAAGGCGAGTTTGGGCTTGTAGTCTTCAAACATACGGAGATCTAAACTTGGGTCATTCTAACTATCACCCCACAGAAATTTGGCCCACACAACACAGCGGTTATTTCGGCATCGTTAAAGGCATAAGCCGCCCTCCCAGAAATGTCTGCGTGGTTATTGACCTGATAACATCTATTTACAGAGCAGAATTTGCTTTAGGCAAACAATCCCAGGATGTTTAGGACCTTGGTCATAACTGAGACATGGGAGATGAACTTGGGGCCAGTTTTCATCATGAGTGAAGTTTCCAAGCCCTCCCTTTATTGGGGGCAGAATTGGGAGAGCAGCCAAAGCAGGAACTGGATTCAGAGAATGTCACCTAAGGGCACGAGTTCCCAACCTTTTCAAGCCAGGGGATGGGCCATGCTCTCTCAGTAAGCTTCGAGGACTGGATGGCCATTTTGCCCTCTCTGCATGATAGGGGTGGCCATTTGGTCCCAACAGCTTCAAAGGAGTGGCCATTTTTTCCTCAAATGCCCTTGGATGTGTGTGTGGGGGCACATAAAATGGTGCTGTGGGCCAGATCCAGCCCATGGGCCTTAGGTTGGGAACCCCTGACCTAAGGACTCCACCCAATTGAAAATCCCATAATTGTTGCCCGTAGCATCTATTAACAACTAGATCCATGAGAAATGGAGAGCATACAAAGTAGAATTCTGGCTAGGTATTGTTCGGAGCATTTGCTTTATTGTACCACCAGATTATTTCAAAAAGCCTTTACAAGCACAGGTTTCTGTCATCACATAGTTATCAGCACAGTTTGGGAGAACCTATTGCTTCTTAAACTGGACACCTTCTTCTCCAGGACGGATGCATTTCAAAAGCTCGGCTTCTCGTTGACCGCCTTTGGGTCTATTTTGCGGCCGCCTTTTGCGATTCTTGCTTGTCGTCCAGCTTCTGGATCTCGGCAGGCAGCTTAGCGTCCAGGATTTCCACGTACTCTTTCAGCCTCTCTTCCAGGTTGTGGTCCAGCTCATTTAACCTTTGGACAAATTTCTCGACCAGAGGCTCAAAAGTGGGTTTCAGCTTCTCAAGGATCGGGTCAAGAAAGTGAGCCAGTTCAGCTTCCAAAGCCGAATTCAATTTGTCGAAGTAAGGTTCTGTTACATTTTCTAACTCAGATACAGCATTTATAAGTTTCTCCCCTATATCGATAATATCTGAAAATAGGTCAGCCACCTGCTCAATTACACCCTCGGGCTCTGACTCTTTCTTTTGGCCATCTGAGCTGCTGTCCTCCTTCTTCTCCTCCTCCTCTTCCTCGTCGTCTATGAAGTCACTGGAAAACAAATGCACAAATGTTCTTTTAATCTTTGTAGCTTTTTTTTAAAAAAAAATTTGGGTTTTTATGGGTTTTTAATGTTGGACTGCTGTGCTGTTTTTAATGTTGTGAGCTGTCCAGAGTCGTTTTGAGTTGGGCGGCTATACAAATTGGAAAAATAAATAAATAAATGATTTAAGAGAATAATGGAGAGGATAAGGTACAACTCAGCTTGCAATCAATATGTGTATGATTTGAGCAAGAGAAACAGACAATCATAGTGGTCTTCCTAGACATCTTCCTTCAAGCTTCATTGATATCCCTACAGTTGTTCATGTGGCTTCCTTCTTCCCACATTCCCTTTGAACCATTTTTTTTAAAAAAATAGATAAGGCAACATGCTTTTGGTCTCAAGAGGCAAGGTGTAGTCTTGCTTCCCACTTCTTCACCATAGGGCAGTGGTGGCGAACCTACGACACGCATGCCAGAGGTGGCACTCGGAGCCCTTTCTGTAGGCACCCATGCAGTCACCCCAGCACATAAATTGCTCTGCCCAGCAGCCCAATGGGAGCACTTCCTCCTTCCCCACAGCATAGAGTTCGTCCCACCCCTCTGCCCAGCAGCCCAATGGGAGCGCTTCCTCCTTCCCCACAGTACAAAGTTTGCCCCACCCCTCTGCCCAGCAGCCCAATGGGAGCGCTTCCTTCCTCCCCACAGCACAGAGTTCACCCCGCCCCTCTGCCCAGCAGCCCAATGGGAACGTTTCCTCCCTCCCCTGTTGCTGTGTTGGTACTTTGCGATAAATAAGTGGGTTTTGGGGTTTAGTTTGGGCACTCAGTCTCTAAAAGGTTTGCCATTAATGCCATAGGGTGGTGCCAGTAATAAAGGATCATTGGAAAGTGTCCCTTCACTGGGAACAATATTCCTTAAAGCATCCTTTCCATGCATACGGGGACCCTTCCAGCCTAGCTCTCCTCCTAGCATTGGAGCTACTCTGACATGAGCTATTTTTCCGACAATCATACAATGCACCCTTACAGAAAATTATGAACAGCCCTGCCTCTGGTGTGGTCACAATCGGCTGACAAATTAGCCCTCAAGAGATCTGGGTTTAAATCTCCACTTGCACTGCGGTGGCTCAGTGGTTAAGAAGCTCGCCTTGTTAGCTGGTAGGCCAGCAAGTTGGCAGTTCGAGACACGGGTACTGCATGACAGATTGAGCGCCCGCCTCTGTTCCTGCTCTTGGGGACATGAAAGGAGCCTCCTTCGGATGGCCCCTGAGCAGAGTTTCTCCAGCAAAAATCCTTTCAACCCAGAAGAGTTTCTGACACGAAATTATTATTATTATTATCATCTCTAATTGACCATGAAAGTTCGCAAATAGGCAGCAACAGATAAACACTTTGAGCATATCACACTCCAATTGCCTATTCCCGATTGCCATCATTCCGTCAAAGGTACCTCCATGGTTTAGAGACAATGAGATTTGCTTACGATATAGCTTTGACGCTCTTTGATTTTGCAAGGATTTCCCACTTCTTCTCTAACGCTTTTTCAATGCAATCCGCCCAGTCGTTCAGTTGCTTGTTCAATGCAGCCGTCAGAGATACCGGGGCTGGAGCATCTTGGAGGACAAAACTCTGGGATCCTGGAAAACGTGGTAAAATTACTTTACGTCCTATATACCATACTGTGGTGGCTTAGCCGTTAAGACACTGAACTTGACAACTGGAAGGTCGGCAGGTCAGCAGTTTGGGACCCAAGTGTTGCACGACAGAGTGAGCTCCCGTCTCTGTCCCAGCTCCTGCCAACCTAGCAGTTTGAATTGCAAGTACAGTAGATCAATAGGTACCACTTTGGTGGGAAGGTAAACAGCATTCTGTGTCTAGTCATGTATGCTACATGTCCGCCGAATCGTCTGCAGATGCAGATAGCACTGGGTCTGTGGCACTATATGGAAATGAGAGCACCAAACCCTAGAGTCGGATACGACTGGCTTTCGAGCAAGGGTGACTCTTCTACCATATCTGAGAGTAAACAGAACAGAACAGCAGGGGGGGGAGACAAAAATTGTTGTGGCACCTTAAAGGCTAACTCCTGTATTTAAATGTGAGCTTTCATGTACCAAGTCCACTGCATCACTTGGGCCGCAAAAGCTCTCATTTAAATACATGAGTTAGTCTTTAAGGTGCCACAACATTTTTTGTCTCTCTCTCTTTTTGGTCTTTTTGCTATTCTGTTTTGTTTACTCTCAGATATGCTTGCAGAGACTAACACGGCTACCAATTCAAACCTTCTACCATAAGTAGTAAAGCAAAGGAGAATTGGTTTCTTCCACCAGAGGTCTTTACTCTATATTGTAAAACCGAATCACGTTCTTTTGAGTCTAATTTAAAGACTGGGATCTGTTAATCCAGAATGGCATCAAGGGTTGGCATACATCTTGTCGACATTTCCGCAATCCATCTCAGCAAGTAGGTAGAGGTGAGGACCAAAAAACCAAAGGGTCGTGGAGAAAAATCACCTATTCGTCTTGCTCTCTGCCTCTGGATTGGGCCCAAATGAAGTCGGTAGGCAGAGTGGTGGAGTGATGGGATGATTACACAGGAGCTTGGGAAATAAAGGTTCGAGCCCATCTTCCCCCAGCCATGAATGATCTTGACCCATGGCTGTGGTGGCTCAGTAGTTAAGAAGCTCGCCTCATTAGCTGGAAGGCCAGCAAGTCAGCAGTTCGAGACCCAGGTACCGCGTGACGGATTGAGCGCCCATCTCTGCCCCAGCTCCTGCCAACCTAGCAGTTTGAAAGCAAGAAATTGCAAGTAGCTCAATAGGGTGGGGAAAAGATCTTGGGGACATGACAGGAGCCTCATCCAGGCGTCCCCTGAGCAGAGTTTCTGCAGCAAAAATCCTTTCAACCCAGAATAATTTCTTACACAAAATAATAATTATTATCTTGACCCAATCATTCACTTTGAGCAGGACGTACTTCATAGGGTTGTTATGAGGATAAAGTAGGGAGATGTTACACATGCCATTCCTGATATCGTTGGAGGAAGGCAGGATACAAGATCTGTAGCCAGAATCTTCTTACTTGTATTAACTACCAAATGGCAGTAAGTCACAATGACAAACTCCTGCTAGTTAAGAAGTCAAGGCTCACACTGCTCTCTGTGCCCTAAGTTAAACAACTGGTACAAGATAAGGAATGTAAGCTTCGATTCCTTAGCTACTGCAATTCTCCCTGCGAGTTCTGTCATCTGATTTATGCCACAATATCTAGACAACAGGATTCCGGCCAATAATTATATTTGTTTACATCTCTCTAGGACTGCGATGACTTAGTGGTTAAGACGCAGAGTTCGACAACTGGAAGGTCAGCAGTTTGAGACATGTGCTGCATGACGGAGTGAGCTCCTGTCGTCTGTCCCAGCTCCTGCCAACCTAGCAGTTTTAAAGCAATAAACTGCAAGTAGATAAATAGGTAATGTTTCAGAAGGAAAGGTAACAGCGTTCCATGCACTCCGGTCTCTAATCATACCTGCCACATGTCCACAGTTATGTCCGCAAGTCTGATACTGTCATGGAAGGGTGACCTTTATCTTTACCTATATCTATATCTGTTTGGAGAAAGTGATGGCTCAGTTGCTAAGGTAAAGGAAAAGGTTGTCCTTGCTCAAAAGTCCGCCGTATCTGACTCTAAGGTTCAGTGCTCATCTCTGTTTACAGCCCAAGAGCCAGCATTGTCTGTATCTGCAGACATTTCCATGGACATGTGGCAGGCATACCCAGACGCCAGAGTGCACGGAACAGTGTTCACCTTCCCACCGAAGTGGTCCCTATTGATCTACTTGCAATGTCTTGCTTTCGAACGGCTAGGTTGGCAGGAGCTGGGTCAGAGACGGGAGCTCACTCCGTTGTGCAGTTCTCAGGTCTCGAACTGCTGACCTGACAGCCTTCCAGTCAGCATCTTAACCTCTTGAGCCACCAAAGTACCTCAGCTCAGCTGCTTCCAGACTTCACTGCAAACAATGGCTCACAAAAAATAAGCCTGCAAAGAAGGCTACAGACATTTTGATTTCAACCTGAATATAGTAAAAGTTCCCCTTGCTCGAAAGCCAGTCGTATCCGACTCTAGGGTTCAGTGTTCATCTCTGTTTCAATGCCGAAGTGCCAGCATTGTCTGCTTCTGCAGACGTTTCCATGGTCATGTGGCAGGCATGACTAGACACCAGAGCGCACGGAGCGCTGTTTACCTTCCCACCGAAGTGGTCCCTATGTATCTCCTGGCAATTTCTTGCTTTAGAATTGCTAGGTTGGGTTTTCCATAAACGGTCAGCGGAAAGAAAGTCAAGAAAGTCCTTTCACTCACCTGTGATGGTGGCCAACGCCAGTGCCAGAATCAGGAATTTCATGGTGGCCTGAAGACAGTCCAGAGAACCTGCTAGCTTGGAAAGAGGGTCTGTCTGTGAGCAGAGGGAGCTCTCAGGAGGAAATAAATGGCCTCCTCTCCTGTGCCCACCTAACGCTCCTGTTATTCATTAATACGAGAAATGAAGGATGTGATCTGATCCCCGGAGTTCGTTAGCCTTGTGTTCCAAAATGCTGGTACAAAGCAGAGGGGGTTGCAAGATACTGTACTCCAGTTGGCCAAGGAGCCAAAGGGTTACGCAAATAAGAAGGGGCAAAACCGAAAAGCTGAGCCTAACTGATGAAAGAGGAACTCACCAACCCTCCTGAAGTTCTGGACAAGGTCCCAGTAAACCATATATGCAGACCAGTGCATCCTTCCTTCTCAGCAGACATCTCTAGTATGGGTGACTTTAGCCTGCATGCAGATATCAGAAGTCACAGTTTACGAGGACAGTAAATATATGTAACTTCTCCTCCTCCTCCTTCAAGTGCCATATCTATTTCCAAATAATGGCAACCGTCATGGCAATTAGCCATGAAGATTGTCCTGAGAACATAGTACCCTTGATCCAGTTCCGCGAGTCACCTTCTGGTCCTGAGCCCTGTTGGCACACGCAAAGTCCTCCTCAGCTCCAGGCATGGATGGATGAACCTGCTGCCCTCCCTCAAGATGGATTCATAGTCACTGTAGACGTTGCTACGCAATGCTGTTAGTCTTCATGGTTGTCAGGTTAGTTAACCGCTGCATAATGATTGGCATTGAATCACTGGCAGTACAGGCGACTCCTTTGGTAGCGAACCTATGGCATATGTGCCAGAGGTGGCACTCAGAGCCTTCTCTGCAGGTATCCGCGCAGTCACCCAGCACAGAGTTTGCCCCGCCCCTCTGCCCAGCAGCCCAATGGGAGCGCTTCCTCCCAACCCCAGCACAGAGTTCACCCCGCCCCTCTGCCCAGCAGCCCAATGGGAGTGTTTCCTTCCTCCCTTTGGCACTTTGTGATAAATAAGTGGGTTTTGGGTTGCAGTTTGGGCACTCGGTCTCTAAAAGGTTCGCCACCACTGGTCTACTCTATTACCATAGCAGGATAACCTGATCAGAGTTAATATATACAGTGTGTGTGTGTGTGTGTGTGTGTGTGTGTGTGTGTGTGAATGCATGTATCTAGGTTTTTTCTCTAACAAGGTTATAACATGCTATAAGAACGGGGTGGGGGGGATCTGTTTGCCTAAAACTCTTTCTGTCTTTTCTCTTTTTCACTTTAAACTGGCATGATCTCACTTTCCTATTTATCTCATGCCAATGGTCAAATTATCAAGCCCAGCTTGAGTGTTTTAATGGCTGTTTTAAGAAATTGTTTTTGTTGCCCTGCCCCTTAAGCAGGGATATGTCAGTTTTCTTCTTCTTGAGGATTTATCTGGCTAAGGGGTTGGAGTCAAATAAAAACCAGGGCTCTTATACCTTTTAACAGTCATGTATGGCAAAAGGGATTACGGTGTCTTAGCGGTTGAGATGCTGAACTGGAAGGTCGGCAGGCCAGCAGTTCAACACCTGAGTGCTGCACAATGGAGTGAGCTCCCTCCTCTGTCTCAGGTCCCGCCAACCTAGCTGTTCAAAAGCAAGAAATTGCAAGTAGATCAATAGGGACCACTTCGGTGGGAAGGTAAACGGTGTTCTGTGAATTCCAACATCTAGTCATGCCTGCCACATGTCCACGGAAATGTCTGCAGACACAGACAGCACTGGTTCTCTGGCAATAACCAGACATGAGCACTGAACCCTAGAGTTAGATACAACTGGTTTTCGACAGGGGCGACTTTTACCTTTAATATGGCAAGAGAAAAATCTCAAATTCTGTTTGCTACAGAGCTATCAATGGTTCAGGGGGTGGTTGCAGTGGCTCAGTGGTTAAGAAGCTCGCCTTGTTAGCTGGAAGGCCAGCAAGTCGGCAGTTCGAGACCCGGGTACTGCATGACAGATTGTGTGCCTGTCTCTGTCCCAGCTCCTGCCAACCTATCAGTTCAAAAGCAAGAAAATGGAGATGTAAGAAAGTACCAGGGATGTAGGAGCATATGTGGTGGGGATGTAATGTGTTAAAGGCGGGAAAAGATCTTGGGGACATGAAAGGAGCCTCATTCGGGCGCCCCCTGAGTGGAGTTTCTGAAGCAAAAATCCTTTCGACCCAGAATAATTTCTGACACAAAATTATTATAATGGTTCAGGGACCATCTAAGTTTCAGGATAAATTTGAGAATCCCTTGTTTTATGACAGTGATGGTGAACCTTTGCACTCCGGGTCTTCTTGGACTTCAAATACCAGAAGCCCAAGCCAGCACTCCTGCTGATCAGGGCTTCTGGGAATTGAAGTTCCAGAACACCTGGAGTGCCAAGGTTCAACATCACTGTTTTATGATATGCTGGATTACCCAAGGCAAGTGCTGTAAATTAGGGGGGGTTGCACCAACTCACAACAGCAATTTAAATCCATGGAAATGGAATTGTATAAGTTGTAGTCATCAATGTCAAAAAGCCAGGGCACACAGAAAGCGCCTCCTCGAAGATTGTGGTATTCATCTTCTACCTTGTGTCGGCTAATCTTTTGCACATTAGGTCAGGCGAAAGAAACTGCAGCATGAACTCGCCCAAAGCTGGCTTCATTTTGACAGTTTCACATCTGGTCTCGACGCAGAGGAAGAAGAATAAAGAATTGCGTGAGCCCAAATTGTGGGAGAGCACAGAAAATCGGCAGCATTTATGACCAAAACACCACATTTCAATTAGAAATCCCATGTTATTTTCTATACATCTGTACAGTCTTTAAGGCCCTTGGTATATTTTTGGATTGTTGTCAGAATGGAGGAAAGATATCCTCTCAAAGTTTGATTGATTCTCCTCATTCCCTGTTGGGTCCGATTCGCCATGGGTTCAAGGGAAGAGATTTAAACCCTTCCACCTGGCTCTTGAACATCAACTCGGACTTCTTCAACTTCTCGGTTTTGTCGGCCACGACGCGGCACATCACCTTGGTGTAATTCCCCACCTTTCCCAGGACTGACTTGGCGTACGTTGCCACAATGGAGGAGAAAGACTTGGTGAGTTTTTGGGATGGCGGGCATTGCCCTTTTCAAGCAGTTTAATGCGCCAAGTCCTTTCTCTACCACACCCAAGGATACAGAAACCATTTGGTTATAGGTCTCAGAGGCTTCAGGGGGCAGCTCTATCTCCAGATTATCTACACATTTAGCCACCTCTGAGCATCTTTCCCGAAGATGATTCCTGCAGAAATGAAATAACACAGCACCCCGGAGACGTAGAAATATGGACAAGATTCCCTGGCTGAGAGAAGGTTGGCGGGGGAGAGAGTTGGCTTGCTTGGGAGGTGTCACACAAGTGGCCTAGTGCATGGGGTTCTCAACCTATGGCCCAAAGGCCAAATCTGGCCCATGGCGCCAAATTATCCGGGCCCATGGCCTTGCTCCAGCCACCACTAGAATCAGCTGCGGGCTCATTTATGGCTGTCGTAAACACAGTTACAACAGCTGTAAATGAATCCACAGCCGTCGTCAATGGGGAGACAACCAGTCCACCCCCACTCAACTATTTGAGGGAGTGTGACCCAGCCCCTGACTTGAAAAGGTTGAGAACCCCTGCCTGGCCTAGTGTGTAAGAATGCACACACAACCCTGTGTCCCTGGAAAAAGTAAAGGTAAAGGTAAAGACTGGAACTTGAAGACTGGGAGGTCAGAGTTCAATACTCAAGTGATGCACAACGGAATGAGCTCCCGCCTCTGTCCCAGCCACTGCCAACCTAGCAGTTCAAAAGAAGAAATTGCAAGTAGATAAATAGGGACCACTTTAGTGGGAAGGTAAATAGCACTCCAGTGTCTACGCATGCACTGGCGCTTTGGATATAAGCAGAGATGAGCACTGAACCCTAGAGTCGGATACGATTGGCTTTCAATTGCCATAATCTCCCAAAATCATGGGACTGGAGCTATGGGTGGGTGGGGAGGAGACCAGGGAGTATTGGGAGATGCCTTAAGTCAACCAAGAAGGTTGCAATAAATACATAAATAAAATCCTTGGCCTTCAGGAGAAGTTGGGTTTATGGGTCTGTTGATTTCTTTTATCTCCACGCAGCAATTGGCTTGGAGACACCACTAACTTCCCTTCCTCTTGCGATATCTGTGACAGTTACTTTGGGTTGGAGAAGAGGGAGGCTAGAAACCATGGCTCTCGTAGCCCTTATTGGCAAGGCTGAAGCCCAAGAAGGAGTACATTGGGGCCTTAGAGGCCAGCTAGAAGGGTTCAATGAAACTCCTCAACATTGGTTAGGGTGAGAAAACCACCATATGGTGCAGTGTAGTGTTTATTTTCCTTGTGAACCATTTCCCGCCTTGTAACGTGCACATGGGGGTGGGGGACACTTTGGAAAGCCAGAGGTGGAGAGTTTGATTCCCCAATTGTGCCTCCTTGACCAAAGCTGGACTTAATGATGCATAGGGTCCCTTCCATCTCTGCAGTTCTAAGATGAAGATGAACCTAGTTGGGGGGGCTTTTAAAATTAAATTTTAAATTGAGTATTCCATCACTAGGGGGTATTGACCCATTCTGGTCAGGTTATCCTGTTATGGCAATAGAGTAGAACAGTGATGGTGAACCTTGGCACTCCAGGTGTTCTTGAACTTCAATTCCCAGAAGCTCTGATCAAGGGTGCTGACATGGGCTTTTGGTAATTGAAGTCCAAGAACACCTGAAGTGCTGATGTTCACCATCACAGGAGTAGAACATACTGCCAGCGACTCAACACTGAGTTTCACGTGGCAGTTAACTAAACTGACCTTGGCTTGGGTGCCAAAGTCAACAGAGAAGAGTGATGGTCCCCAAGTGGATTAAATCTCACTTGAATCCCTCTTGATGGAGGGCAGCAGCTTCATCAATACTGACCTGGGGCTGAGGAGGACTTTGCATGCCAAAAGGGCTCAGGACCAAAAAGTGACTTGCAGAACTGGATCAGTGGTACTATGGGTATCGTGCTGCGATGCGGAAGGAAGATGAAAAGCCACTGCATTATATTCTCAGTCAGGACAGTCTTCATGGTTGATCGCCATGAGGGTCACCAATATGCTGATTCAAATATGGCAGGAGAAGAAGAGGAGGAGATTATGACGATGACGAAGAAGAAGAAGAAACATGCCAAACACTGCTATAAAACACTGGCTAGTGTTATATAACAGATACATATTTAAACTAAAAATCTATGTACTGTATCAGTTAAATAGCAGTATAATATACTGTATATATGCTGCTCCCAATATTGTTGCCTTCAGCAGTTCTGATGGTGTTATTTCTGAGATTTGCAGTAGACTATCATAGTTTATGACATTCTGCGACATTGTTCCCAGTGCTCCAATGACTAGATGATTATGATGATGACAACGACAATGACGACTGCTACTACAATGTTGTGTGAAACCACACACCTTGTCACTATAAAAGTAACTAAGAATTTGCAGATATATCTCACATGCAAGAAGACTGAAGAGATATGTCCTTGGGTTAGGCTCACATGCTATGTTGTGCATTGAAGATCTTTTGCAACCTTAAAGCGCTCCTGGGGAAATCCATTTCTCTCTCAGCTACTGTGAAGATTGCAAGTGAGCTCAGACCAAAGAAGGGGAACCTGCGCACTGTCACCTTTCGGGTGCTGTTGAACCTCCACCACCCCACTCAACCTCTTTGTCTCTGCAGGCCAAAAACCCAACCATGTTTCCTTCTGATACGGAATCAGAGCCAAGTTGTAGAGCAACAGAGCAAACATAAATTGGACTCAGTTCCTACCCAGTTCCTTCCTCTTGATGTGTGGGCTTACTCTTTATTGATAATGTCAGCTGCCCAACAGGTGAATGCCCCAAAAGCCAGCACATGGAGATGCTGATATGTGAGTACCTCCAGTGTTAGGAAAAAACAGGGAGTTGACCTGGGGTGAGCAGAATCACAAACACAGGTGCATAGGAAGAGAGAAAGATGCCTTCTGCCGGGTCAGAATTTTTGGTCCATTTGAGTCAGTACTGTCAACTCTGACCTGTAGAAATACCTCTTCTGTTGGGTTCTTTCCTACTTGGAGATATTTGGTGTTATCCCATCCACTGGGTAATGTCCATTCAAGATGTCTTAATATCTCGAATCAGGTTAATTCCCAGGTATTCCAGATGGGACTGTGGTGGTTTAGTGGTTAAGACGCTGAACTTGATGACTGGAAGGTCTGCAGGTAGGCAGGTGCTGCACAACAGAATGAGCTCCCGTCTCTGTCTGAGCTCCTGCCAACCTAGCAGTTCGAAAGCAAGAAATTGCAAGTAGAAAAATAGGGACCACGTCGGTGGGAAAGTTAGCAGCATTCCATGCACTCCAGTGTCGAGGCATATCTACCACATGTCCATGGGAACATCTGCAGATGCAGACAGTGCTGGTTGTAAACAAAGATGAACACTGAACCCTAGAGTCAGATTTGACTGGCTTTTGAGCAAGGGCAAACATTACCTTTACCGATTCAGGATGGGAGGTTGGGCCAATCGTTGGGTTGTGTGTGATTTGGGGAAACCAATTGGCTGTCCTTGTTGTGCCAGACTGCTTCATAAAATGGAAATAATATTAGTTTTGCGCGCAGCTGTTTCGCACAAATTGCAAAAGCTATGGCTTGGGGTGGCAGGGACCTTACACTGAAACTGAGATCTCAAGGGTAAGTGGAGATTTACTGACTGGCTAACCTGAGATGCTGGTAAAGGTAAAGGTAAAGGTTTCCCTTGCTCGAAAGCCAGTCGTATCTGACTCTAAGGTGCAGTGCTCATCTCTGTTTCTAAGCCGAAGAGCCAGCGCTGTCTGCTTCTGCAGACGTTTCCGTGGTCATGTGGCAGGCATGACTAGGAGCGCACGGAACGCTGTTACCTTCCCACCGAAGTGGTCCCTATTTATCTACTTGCAATTTCTTGCTTTCGAACTGCTAGGTTGGCAGGAGCTGGGATGAAGACGGGAGCTCATTTCCGTCCTGCAGTACTCGGGAATCGAACTGCTGACCTTCCGCTTCCCAGTCAGCGTCTTAGCGACTTGAGCCACTGCAGTACCCCTGAGATGCTGAGAATTGTGCATTTCAACAACATGACTTTATTTATTTATTTTCTTCCATCCATTCTGTTTGGATAGTGAGGAAGGATGCAGCTCACTGGATCAGGGCCCTTTCCACATATGACATGGTTAGGTCCTGTTGGGCAAGTGACATTACTGTGGCTCGGCTGTGGCGGTTTCTGGAAATGCTCAGGGTTTGCAAAGTTTGAAAGCAATTATTTCCTGTTAGACACTACAGTCATTGAATAGCTATGTGTTGTCATATATATGTGTTGCAGAGTTACAAAACTGGAGTAGTGAAAAGTCACTTAAGAAACTGCAACGCCCAAATTAGAAAGAGTCTTGGAATCAGAGTCCAGAAAAGCAATATCTCTGCACTATTTTGGAAAAGCAACTCATTATTTTATTTCTGCTGCTCATTATTTTTTTAAAAAAATTCTCCTGGGGGTTGGCGGAGAGAAAAGAAAAATAATCAGGATCTTTCAAAGGAAAAAAGGCATGAAATCTGAAAGGTTCATATCAAAATCTGTCTAAAAATGCTTTTAAAAATGCCCATTAGAAATAATTAGTAAGGTAAAGGTTTCCCTTGCTCGAAAGCCAGTCGTATCCGACTCTAGGGTTCAGTGCTCATCTCTGTTTCAAAGCAAAAGAGCCAGCATTGTCTGCTTCTGCGGATGCTTTTGTGGTCATGTGGCAGGCATGACTAGACACCGGAGCACACGGAATGCTGTTACCTTCCCACCGAAGTGGTCGCTGTTTATCTACTTGCAATTACTTGCTTTCGAACTGCTAGGTTGGCAGGGGCTGGGACAAAGACGGGAGCTTATTCCATCCTGCAGTACTCAGGAATCGAACTACTGTACTGACCTTCCGCCTCCCAGTCAGCGTCTTAACCACTTGAGCCACTGCAATCCCTGTTAGAAGTAATTATTTGATAGTAACTTTACAATGTTACTTTTTACCAGTAAAGTAACTTTAATTCATAGCATTCCACTATAAAATGGAACTTTGTTACACTATTCTCCCATAAGATACTAGTAACAGATAACTATTTTTGTTGTTCAATTGCACAATCGGTTCTGACCCCTTGCGGCCTCATGGACCGCTGCATGCCAGGCTCCTCTGTCATCTGTCATCCTCCTGAGTCCAGCCGGACCTATGCCAACCACATTAACGATGCCACCTAGCCATCTCATCCTCTGCCGCCCCCTTCTCCTTTTGCCGTCAATCTTTCCCAGCATCAGGGCCTTCTCCAGTGAGTCCTCTCTTCTCATTTGGTGGCCAAAGTACTTGAGCTTCAGCGTCAATATTTGTCCTTCCAAGAGGAAGCCAAGGTTGATTTCCTTTAGGATGGACTGATCTAACCTCCTTGCAGTCCAGGGTCCTCTCAAACATCTTCTCCACCACCACAGCTCATAGGCATCTATTCTTCTGCGCTCAGCCTTTCTTAGGGTCCAGTTTTCAAAGCCGCACATGACTACTGGGAAGAGCATCGTTTTAACTAGGTGGACTTTTCTATAACTATACTACTGGCCACTTATTACTTCCAGGTTTACGAGAGAGTCCTACGGCAATAGCTATTGCTTTTCTGTTGTTCCAGTTTTCCTACTGTTGTTATTCTCAGTTTAATTTTCTCTTTCCTGGGTAGGGCAAAATTAAATCCAGAACAGCCATTCCAAGCCTAGAATGAAAACAGATGTTTTTTAAACATCTGGAGGTCTTATTTTTAAAAAGATAACAGGGGTTACTTCCGTTCCTCTTGCGGTTTTAGCAGCTGGAGCTTTGAGGAACATGTCCGACAGATGGGCAGAAGTTCTTGCATGCTTTACGGAAGTGCTCTTAGCTTTGGGCAATCTTTGGCCTACATAGGAGCTGATGGGGAACATATAGTTAATAGGTCAGTTCTGCTTTGATATTTTCTCCCCATATGCTTCCATCCACCCGTCTCTCAATGGGACACCAGATGAGGCTTAGTCAGTATTTTTAGAGGTCAGAAGGTGATTATTTTTTTGGCACGCACATGTCTGTTTTTCAATTACTGTATTTTCTGGCGTATAAGACTACTTTTTAACCCCGAAAAATCTGTGCCAAAGTCGGGGGTCGTCTTATAGGACAGGTACTTAACTGCAGCTTGTTTCCCCTTGCTTCATATGTCCGGCGCATATGGTGGGGGGTGCCGTGGCCGAGTCCCTGCTCTGTGCGGGGAGTATGAAGCAAGGGGAAGCAAGCTGCACACATCTTCCTATACCTCGAGGAGGAGAACGTGAGCATGGATTGGCTCTCCACCAGAACCTGCCCATTCGACTCGGAGGGCTGCGCGGCTTCGGGTTGAGTGTGGGTTAATTTTTATTTGGTGTGCATTGGAAGAGAGGTAGTCTTATACGGCAAGTATATTCCAAATTCTATATTTTAACTGGAAAAGTTGGGGGTCGTCTTATACGCCCAGTCGTCTTATACGCCGGAAAATACGGTAGTCAAACCAAAGCAAGGTTTGCCATTTGTGCCTATGGACAGCCAAGATGGGTATTTGTTTTGAACATCAACCCCTCCTTCCTGGTGATCTGAGGAGACTCCACAGAGAACAAGCCACAAGGCTTGATCCCTGACAAAGGAGAAAATTCCACCCAAAGTTGACTTCTGTGAATCACTCTTTTTTACTGACTTGTTTACCAGAAAGCCTTATCTCAGTTTGAATTTCCCACCCACTCCCGACAAATGTTTTCTCTTCCCATGCACCCGAAGCTACCAAGTAGATATTGGCAAGCATTTAGCAGCTCTTTCCAATGGAGATAGCCAAGGAGGGAGGCAAGAAGTGATGGAGGTAGCCAAGAAATGGAACTTGTGGCTATTCTACCACCAAAGATGGTTCAGACACAACACATGGAAAGGTTACTCTCCCCCCTCCCCCAGTCATATCTGACTCTAGGGTTCGGTGCTCATCACCGTCTGCATATGCAGACATTTCCATGAACATGTGACAGGCGTGACTAGATGTTGGGACGTGCAGAACCCTGTTACCTTTTCCACCTTTTATCTACTTGCAATTTCTTGCTTTCGAACTGCTAGGTTGGCAGGGGCAGGGACAAAGATGGGAGCTCATTCCATCCTGCAGTACTCAGGAATCGAACTACTGTACTGACCTTCCGCCTCCCAGTCAGCGTCTTAACCACTTAACCATAGTACTTGAGCTTCAGCGTCAATATTTATCCTTCCAAGAGGTAGCCAAGGTTGATTTCCTTTAGGATGGACTGATCCCTGTTACCTTTTCCACCTTTTATCTACTTGCAATTTCTTGCTTTCGAACTGCTAGGTTGGCAGGGGCAGGGACAAAGACGGGAGCTCATTCCATCCTGCAGTACTCAGGAATCGAACTACTGTACTGACCTTCCACCTCCCAGTCAGCGTCTTGACCACTTAACCATAGTACTTGAGCTTCAGCGTCAATATTTGTCCTTCCAAGAGGTAGCCAAGGTTGATTTCCTTTAGGATGGACTGATCCCTGTTACCTTTTCCACCTTTTATCTACTTGCAATTTCTTGCTTTCAAACTGCTAGATTGGCAGGAGCTGGGACAAAAATGGAGCTCACTCCATTGTGTAGCACTCAGGTCTCGAACTGCTGACCTGCTGAATTTCCCGTCATCAAGTTCAGCGTCTTAACCATTAAGCCACTACAACCTCTCCACTACAACTTCTCAGATTCCTTAGCCACCATGAGGTTAGAAGGCTTCCAGCAGCTTTAACTTTAAAAAGATACATTTCTAAGATTTATAAAGTGGTGTCAAATTATATTTTGCAAAGGGCAGATTATGGGATGCCGTGATGACAAACCCATCTAGCCAAATGGGTTTAGGAGGAGCAGCCAAACCAGCACTGGGAAACATGACTGCATTAGCATGTAATACTAAAGCATAGTTTAATTCCAAGTACAGGGGCAGAAAGCAAAGATTATGTAAAAGAGATCAAGGACTCTTCTTTTGTTCCCCATAATGCACACAAGATGGACCAAATAATAATCTTCAAACAGCAGAGCTGGATAGGACCCTGTGGATCACTGAGTCCAGCATGTGTCAAGGAGGAATAGTGGGGAATCGAAACCCCAACCATACCTAAACCACTGAGTTCAAGTAGGACTCTGTTTCCATTTACCCAATTCCTGGAACATTACGATGCGTATGCAAGGAATTGTGGATTAAAATAAACTGTAGGACAGGAATAAACAAAGTGTGGCCTTCCAGAAATTAAACAAACATTTGACTCTCTAGATGCTGTTTGGCTACATCTCCTATCATCCCCAGCTGTCATAGCCAATGGTTAGAAATGATGGGCATTGAAGTGAGAAAATGTCTGGTTGCCTGCCTTTCAGTGATAATAATGATTTCATGTCAGAAATTACTCTGGGTTGAAAGGATTTTTTACAGGAGAAACTCTGCTCCGGGGACGCCCGGATGAGGCTCCTTTCATGTCCCCAAGATCTTTCCCCACTGAAGTGGTCCCTATTTATCTACTTGCAATGTCTTGCTTTCAAACTGCTAGGTTGGCAGGAGCTGGGACAGAGATGGGCACTCCATCCGTCATGCAGTACCCGGGTCTCAAGCTGCCGACTTGCTGGTCTTCCAGCTAACAAGGCGAACATCTTAAACCCTGAGCCATAGCAGCCCTGCCTTTCAGTTGAACCGGAGCTTTATGTTGCATGGTTTGAAGTCGGTTTGTAGACAACATCTGGTCACATCTGCTTTTACATCTGGGTCAACAAACAATGAATTGGAATGATGTTTTGTTCTCCTTGGTAAGCTGCTGTTTTGAGAAACAGAATATTTGCACATTTCCAGAGTAGATGTATGAACTGCATGGAGAAGTATCAACTTTTTTTTTAGGAACAGAGTTGGGAACTGTCGTTCGAAAACAAAACTTTTCCAAGTTCTGCTCAGAGGAATTTGACTTTCCTCTAACCTCTGAATGAATTTTGCTTCCTATGTGAGTTATTTTTAAAAATCAGGAACTTGACTTCCTCTAGAGACAGTGTTATGTTGTTGAAGAAAATGTACAGTTAATTCCCAAAAGCACCCAACGCTTTCTCCCTAGCTATCTGAGTCTATGGACAAAACAACCGTGGTGGTAACGTGCTTCTGTGAACTCATTGTATGTTTCTAAATGCAGAAGGACAACAATGATGCAAACCTTGTGTGTGTTTGTGTTCCTGTACAAAGCAAACAAACCATGCAGGGTTACCATTGATCTGTTTTGAAGAACATCTGCCAGGGGTTATTACCTTCTGACAGGCTTTTAACAAGCCACTCGAGGTCAGGGAGACAATTTTGTACAATTCCAGTGTCCAGATAGCATTTTGCTTCTCCAATGGGGCTGAAACAGACCCTTCTGCCCTGGACCAGTTGCTTTACATCCAATCAATGAAGCAGCAAGTACAGCAGTAATGGTGCTTTGCAGCTGATAGGGAAAGCCTCTCCCTTGTTAGCTGCTAAGCGGCTATTGCCTGCCACATGACTAGGGCAATGTATGCAGACAGAGACAGCACTGGCTCTTTGGCTGTAAACAGAGATGAGCACCGCACCCTAGAGTCGGATATAACTGGCTTCCGATCAAGGGAGACCTAATTCACAGTCAAGATTTTTTAAATAAATAAATAAATAAATCAGATCTATAGATTCTGAGGCTGACAAAGTTGATTCAGCATTTAAGCCCAAAATCTCCCTGGCACCTCCAACCTTTTCAAGCCAGGGGCTGGGTCATGCTCTCTCTGTCAGCTCTGAAGGCCGGACAGCCTGCACAATGGGGGTGGCCATTTTGTCCCAACAGCTTCATAGGGGTGGCCAATTCCCCCCTCAAATGCCCTTGGAGGGGGGCACATGAAATAGCATTGTGGGCCATATCTGGCCAGCAGGCCTTAGATTGGGAACCCCTGGCTGGTTGCTTGGGTTTCTGTCTCTTTTCTCCTCCATCTCCTGCTCCCCCCTGACCTGACACACTACCAGATTTTGCAATATCAGCTTGTTTGGGTGTCCTGGTCCTCTGCTGATTCAATGTCTAAAACAAGCCGGGTTCCTGCTGCAACTTTTGTGGTTAAAGCAGATGATCAAAAGTCATGGCTGCCCGTGGGCTGTTGCGTTGTCCAGATAAGGTTTTATGCAGTAATGCAACCCAAGGCTTCTATTTTCGATAACTCATCCTGCAAATTAAAAGGAAGGATAATCTTTTTGGAACTACCTTGTGACATTGGTTGGATATGGATTCCCCGTGCCCCACAGGGCACGGAATAGACCAGAGACCACTGCGGTGAGACAGGCTCCCGACCAGTGGGCTCACCGGTCGTCAAATTAAGGGGGGTGAATAAAGTATAGGGTTTGATTCACCCAATTAAGGTGACCTGACCCGCGACTCTGCCGAGTAAGCAGATAGCTGATCCATGAACCATAATGACTCATCTCCCGGTTTGGGGAAATCCCTGGTGCAAACAAGCCATGTTTACCCCTGCCTAAGCCCCAAGACAATGGTCAATCTTGTTCCCTGTTTACCCGAGTTAATTAACTTCCCCTTTGAAGGTTTTCCCATTAACATGTGTCAACGTATGAGGTAATGCCTTGCCAGAGGACAGTTTGCCACCGTTGCACTTTTTCCCTATAAATGATTCTGCCTTTTGCCAATAAAGTGTCTGATCGATCCAGCAGCTTGTCTCGTGTCGTTACTTGATCAGTCCTCCTCCGGGACCTTCCGGCCCCCAGCGGCCCCGATTCCTACATCTGGTGACCCCGACGTGATGTTACTCGTGAGTAAGAGGACCCCGGAGAGGTCTACTCGTGAGTAACGATCCACGCAGTCCGGTTCAACGCCTGAACCGCGACCCGTTGCCCCGGAGGACTGCGCGGCACTCTGGTCGGCAGCCAGCCGGACAGAGGAGTGGCCGCGGCGAGGCATTCCTAAGAGACTTTCCTACCTACCTTTTTCCCGGCTTTGGGGAGGTTCGCGAAGGGAAAAACGCGTTCCGGTCAGGGCAGGCTGTGAGCCCCTGACATTGCAGTGGCCGCCGAGGGCCCGGGACAGGACGATCCACGCTCCGACAGCTACCCCAGACACTCGTCGCCAGAACTGTTACCTGTAAAAGGACGCGTCGACTCTCGGCCCGAGGAGGAAACTTCGAGGGACCCATCACAGGTAATATGGGAACTTGCTCTCATAGACCAAGTCCGTCCGCTAGCCAAAGAACTCGAGAGGAGGAGTTCAGAATCCTGGCCAGGGTTTTTAAGTTGCGATTTCACAGCGGAGAGCTAGCGAGACTTTTGGCGTACCTCAGGGGACACTGCCTACTTTACCCAGAAGTAGGTACGTTAACCTTGAAGCTCTGGGATCAGATAGGAGACTGCATCCAGCAGCCCCCCAAAGCGCCCGGCAGGGTAGTCAGCACATGGAAAAAGTGTAGAGGACTCTTAGAGCAGATCGAGCCAGCCCGGACAGAGGCCCTAGAACCCCCGTTAGAAGAGCCCTCAGGTCAGCCAATCCACCCGGCTGCGCCCACGGCGCTCTGTCCGTCATTCAGCTATCAGCATAGCAGCGAGGGAAGCCTTCCCCCGGTGACAGCTGCAGACGTCACCGAAGGAACGCAAGGAATGAGGAGCGCAGGCGTTCCTCTGACAGCGCCAGCTTCCCTAGTTGTAAAGAGTGCCCTTCAGCGCACAGCAGAGATAGAGCTCAAGAAGGGGGAATTGTCAGCAGAACAACTCGCTGAGCTTAGACAGATTTGTCCCATCCGCTTAGAGATGGACGCGCTCACAGGCGCGCAACAGGTAGTGCATTCCCCAGTCCCGTACAAGCTTCTCATGGCTTTACGGAAAGCAATCTCAGAGACAGGGCTCCAAAGTCGTTTTACTAGGGGCACGCTTCAGCAAGCGTGCGAGACCACCATGTGGATTCCTCACGACTGGAAAGCCGTCATGAGGATGATGCTAACCCCTAGCCAGTACATGATCTGGGACAGCGAGTACCGGCTCGAGGCACAGGCCAGAGCCGCGAGAATGGGAGGCGCGGTAATCGCTGAGCAGCTATATGGCTCAGGTGCCTTTGAGGCCATTAACGCCCAAATCAACTTGCCTCTCGCCACTCTCGAAATGTCCGCTGAAGCCGCCTATAGGGCGTACTTCAAGATCCCAGCATCTGGCAAAGCGGCTAAGAATTATACCGCTATCAAGCAGGGAGCCCAGGAACCCTACATGGACTTCATCAATCGCCTGGAAGAAGCCATCACCAGGCAGATTGACAATGAGCAAGCCCAGCAAGAGCTCTTGATCAAGTTAGCCAAGGACAATGCCAACTTGGACTGTCGTAGGATTTTGCAGTCCCTAGGCAATCGTCCTGACCTGACACTGACAGACATGATCAGAGCCTGTTCTGACGTCGGCACGGACTCCTACAAGATGAGTCTGCTGGCGGCAGCAGTACAGGGGGGAAAGAGATCTCACCCCAAGGGTAAGACCAGGGGAACTTGTTACACTTGTGGCAAGGTCGGGCACTTCGCTAAAGAATGCCGATCCAAGGGAGGCGGACAAAGGTCCAGCCAGTCCACAGCCCCGAAAACCCCATGTCCAAAGTGCAAGAAAGGCTATCATTGGGCCAAGTTTTGTCCGAGTTCGGGAAACCGCAACGCGGGCATGTCTCTGGCCCCAGTCCAAACAGAGACTTCTCTCATTCCCCAGAATCCGGACTTCCCAGAGCTGGACTAGGTTCCAGGCATATTCCAGGCACTACGAGGGCACAGGCCAGCCCCAAGGGTAGCACAGGGCTAGAATTGACTTGTCAGGCAGACGTTACATGCGACCTGCCAGGCACAGTCTATCTGGTCGATTCCCAGTACATGGGTCCCCTGCCCAGAGGCTTTTTAGGTTTAGTTTTGCCCCGTAGTGTAGCTGGAGCACGCGGAATTTTCATAATTCCAGGAGTCGTTGACTCGAATTTTTCAGGCGTTCTCCAGGTCCAACTCTGGACACACCTGCCCCAGACCATTCGCAAGGGAGATTCCTTAGCGCAACTGATCATGGTTCCTTGTCACTCGCCAGCAGGCAGCCAGGGGAGGCTCAGTGACAGCTCAGAGCCCGGCTCAGCAGGCCGCTTGAGCGCGGTTGAGGCAGTGCAAGGATACCAGGTCTTAGCGACAGTGGAGACCAACATTGAGTGGAAGCAGCGCCCCGTTATCGAGGTATTTTTGAACAAAAGGGTGTTCTCAGGCCTCCTCGATACCGGAGCTGATGTGTCCGTGATAAGCAGGAGCCAGTGGCCGAGGGAGTGGGCCATTGAGCCGGTCTCCGATGTGTGGGGGGTAGGTGGCGTTCAGGAAGCGTTTAGGAGCAGAGAGTGGGTAGAAGTCACCATCCCAGGGGCTGACGGCACGGCGGTAGTTCGGCCGCACATTCTTGACGTGCACGTCAACCTTTGGGGGCGAGACATTCTCCAGCAGTACGGTGCCACCCTTACCTTCGGGTAATGGCGTTGCCACTTAAATGGCTCACCGACACTCCGGTCTGGGTAGAACAATGGCCGGTTGTGGGAGAGAAACTGGTTGCCTTAAAGCAGCTAGTGAAGGAACAGCTAGACGCAGGGCATATAGAGCAGTCCACCAGTCCCTGGAATTCGCCAGTTTTTGTAATTAAGAAGAAGTCGGGGAAGTGGCGACTCCTCCACGATCTCAGAGAGATCAATAAGTGTATTCAGCCCATGGGTCCGCTTCAGTGCGGCATCCCGAATCCAAACATGATTCCCGAGGGGTGGGAGATTCTAGTTGTAGATCTCAAGGATTGCTTCTATACAATCCCCTTAGACCCCCGGGACCGGGAAAGGTTCGCCTTTACAGTGCCGGTTGTGAACCACGGAGAGCCCACGCAGCGTTACGCGTGGAAATTTTTGCCACAGGGCATGCTCAATTCGCCCACCCTGTGCCAAATTTATGTTCACAACGCGCTGGCAAAGTTTCGAAGCCTTTACCCTAAAGCTATTGTGTGTCATTTCATGGATGATATCTTAGTGGCGTTGCCGCAACTCGGCAGCGCAGTGTTTTCTGACCTCCAGGCCAGCCTGGGGGACAAAGGTCTACTCATAGCCCCAGAGAAGGTGCAAAAAACCGAGCCCTTTTCATACTTGGGTCATCGGCTTCTCCGTTCTTTTGCCGCACCGGTTTTACCCCAGATAGCTTTACAGGACTCAGTCACCCTGGTAGAGTTACAGCAGATTTTAGGGAATATTAATTGGGCCAGACCGTATTTCCGATTGGATACGGATCTCTTAAAGCCGCTCTTCTCGCTGCTAACTTTAGGTAAGCAGCCGGCAGACCGGATAAAAATCTCTCGAGACGCGCGCTTGGCGCTCGAGAAAGTGAACCAAGTTCTCAGCCAGAGGTGGGTGGATAGGATCGCCCAGGGGCCTTATGCCCCGATCCTGAATTTGTACATCGTACGGTCAGGGTCCATGTTCACTGGGGCACTAGGCGTAGACTCAGAGAAGGGAGCTAAAATTGTGGAGTGGGTTTATTTGCCTAACACATCACCACGGAACATCGTTCCGCCCCAAGAGCTGGTTTCCGCGGTGATTTACCGCGGCAGGCTGAGAGCTAGGGACATTTCAGGAAATGATTTGGCCAAAATTGTAGTTCCTTTCACCAAGGAACAAATTCACCAATTAGTGCAGCTCGGTGACTCGCTTCCGATAGCCTTGGAAGGTTTCACTGGGAGTTTAGCGTACCACTTGCCCAAGGACCCTAGACTCGTTTCCCTACAGACAGGAACAGTCAGCTTGTTCGAATTGCTCTCGCTGGTCCCGCTTCAGAGGGCCAGGACTATTTTCACAGACGGAGGTCGCACCTATGGTGTTTTGACCTGGCAGGAGGGCGAAGCTTGGCGCACGCTGCTAACTCTTCCACAGAAGTCCGCTCAGCGGGCAGAGTTGGCAGCCGTGAACCTTGCCTTGCGCACCTTCGCCCAGGAGCGTTTGAATATTATTACTGACAGCCTGTACGTAAGGAATTTGTTGCACAGTCTACCGGGAGCTTACATCACTCCCGCGATAGACAAGAATTTACTAAGTCTGTTTCTCACCGCTCAATTTCATTTGCGTAACCGCACGGAGCCGCTTTATATTGCCCACATCCGAAGTCACCAAGACCTACCGGGTCCGATTTCCGCGGGCAATAGCAGAGCGGACGCGGCCGCAAAGGAAATTCAGCAACGTTCAGTTTTGGGAGTTTTCACTACTCCAATCCAAAGTCATGCATTTTTTCACCAAAATGCCAAGGCACTCGCCAGACAGTTCAATCTGCCGCTTTCTCAAGCCCAGGGTATAGTCCGCTCTTGCCAGCATTGCGCAGGGGCGCCGGGGGGGCCCTCGTGGGGGGTCAACCCACGAGGGACTGAGGCCAATCAGGTATGGCAGATGGACGTCACGCATGTGCCGCAGTTTGGCAGATGGCAATACATGCACGTCTGCATTGATACCTTTTCCCAGTTCGTTTGGGCCACGGCGCAGAAAGGGGAGACGGCTACCCACGTGGAGCAGCACCTCCTTTCCTGCATCGCGGCGATGGGCAAGCCACGGCACGTGAAAACGGATAACGCACCGTCCTACTGCTCTAGGCAGTTGGCCGCCTTCATGGCGACTTGGGACATCAAGCACACTTTTGGAATCCCCTACAATCCGCAAGGGCAGGCGATTGTAGAGCGTGTCAATCGGACGCTAAAGTCCTATCTTGACAAACAAATAGAAAGGGGGGAACCTCCTGCCCTCCCCAAGTCACAAGGAGCAGCACAGTTTTGCTTAAACAAGGTTTTGTTCACATATAATCACCTTAATGTTTTTTCGGACTGCACGCCGCAGGAGAGGCATTTCCGCCGTTCGGAAGCTCTCCCGCGACCAATGGTCCGGTACCGAGTGCCACCGGACCCCACTTGGAGGGGGCCGGTGCCGCTCGTCACCTGGGGGAGAGGGTATGCTGCAGTTATGTCTCCTACAGGTGTCATCTGGATCCCAGCTCGGTGTGTCAAACCCCACACGGAACCGCATGGCGTGGAACCAGACCGACCCGAGTCCGATACCGGAGATGAAGGACCTCACCCTGCACGAGAGGATCCGTCGGAGGAGGCGACAGCCGATCCCCAAAGTCACCTGGGGGATGGTCAAGGTTCTTTGCCATGACGCTCAGGACGCCGTCCAGCGCGAGGGGAAGGAACCGACGCCGGAGAACCTCACAGCAGCAGTCTTGGCCCAGATTCACGCCAACACCGTGGCGATCTCCATAGTCCTGGCCCTCTCCCTGCTTTTGGGGGGAGGCGCCCAGGCAGCCTCAATCCAGGCCGACGGTTTGTCGCCTGGTGAAGACCTGTCTACACGAATGCAGTACAACTTGTGGGAAAGGTTGGCGGGTCTCGTCAACCAGTCCGATTTTTGCTTACAACAGGACGTTGGTTCTGCATCCATGCTCAGCACCTGTCTCATCCCGGTGTGCCATACCCCGGACGAGCACACCGAGGACGGTGCTTGGTTGCGAAAAGCATCCTTTGCCCCTCACTCTCCTACCGCCTTCTCGGCATATGCACGCTGGGGGGGACAGCAACTTACCCCAACCTTGCCGGCTGATGCAGCCACCCTCCATACCCCTCGGGTGGCGGTCAGCCCGAGCGCCGCCTGTACCCGCATGACCGGTTGCACCGCAGACGGTCAGGCACGGCGCCGCTGTATTGACCCTGGCGTTGCCAACTGGACTTGCAGTAAACCGGAGACCCTCATCTCATTGTACGCTCATGTCACCCTGCCCTCAGGGTGGTTCTTTACCTGCAACCAGCACACCTGGAACTACATCCCAGCCAATCTGTCGGACTCAATGTGTTGTATTAGTCGCCTGACACTTGTACTCCCCACCAGGGACATGATTGCCCCACGTTCTAGTGACACAAATGTATCCCATGTGAATGTTTCCCCGCTCATTCGGCACACACGCACAACCCAGTTAGACAGCTCTTGTGACAGCAGCATCAGAGTAATGAGTCCCGCTGAGTATGTTTCCCTATCCGTCAGTTTGATCGGCGTGCCGGGGTTGGCCACCGGCAACGCACGGAGAATTGGTCATTTGGCCTGCGGTTTAGCAAAAACCATCAATCATACCTCCTCAGCGATAGCGCTCCTTAATCAAGAGCAGGTGGAACTCCGCCAAGCTGTTCTTGATAATCGAGCGGCTATCGACTACCTCCTCTTATTGCACCACCTGGGGTGCGAATCTGTCCATGGGATGTGCTGTTTTAACCTTACTGACAACTCCCGGAAAATACAAAACCAGATCAAGGACCTGCATTCCCTTGTTGCAGGCATTACGGAAGGCTCCGCGTGGGGAGCCTGGTGGGATTCCCTATGGAATTGGATGTGGTCATGGATCCCCTGGGGGTGGCTACAGACGGTGCTTCAGATAGTGGTGGGAATAGCCATACTAGGCATTACGCTCTGTTGCTTTGCTCAGTGTATTCCCTCGCTGATCTCCAAGTGCCGCCCCAGAGGGAAATCCCGTGACGTCATCCCAGCTCAACAGCTGATGCCTATCTTGCGTAAGGTCGCCGGTCAGGTTCTTAAATAGAAAATAAAGGGGAGATATGGATTCCCCGTGCCCCACAGGGCACGGAATAGACCAGAGACCACTGCGGTGAGACAGGCTCCCGACCAGTGGGCTCACCGGTCGTCAAATTAAGGGGGGTGAATAAAGTATAGGGTTTGATTCACCCAATTAAGGTGACCTGACCCGCGACTCTGCCGAGTAAGCAGATAGCTGATCCATGAACCATAATGACTCATCTCCCGGTTTGGGGAAATCCCTGGTGCAAACAAGCCATGTTTACCCCTGCCTAAGCCCCAAGACAATGGTCAATCTTGTTCCCTGTTTACCCGAGTTAATTAACTTCCCCTTTGAAGGTTTTCCCATTAACATGTGTCAACGTATGAGGTAATGCCTTGCCAGAGGACAGTTTGCCACCGTTGCACTTTTTCCCTATAAATGATTCTGCCTTTTGCCAATAAAGTGTCTGATCGATCCAGCAGCTTGTCTCGTGTCGTTACTTGATCAGTCCTCCTCCGGGACCTTCCGGCCCCCAGCGGCCCCGATTCCTACAGTTGGAGATGCAGGAGTAAGGTCAGAACTGTGCAAAAATAAATAAATACGACCTTGTCTGGCAGACAGTGTTTGGGGAAATTACTTTTTTCAGAATATTAAAAAAAAGTTTCTTTTAAAGGAAAAGGTCACCTTTGCTTGAAAGCCATTTGTATCCGACTCTAGGGTTCGGTGGTCATCTCTGTTTACAGCCAAAGAGCCGGCGCTGTCTGCATCTGCAGACATTTCCATGGCCATGTGGCAGGCACGTCTAGACACCGGAGTGCATGGAATGCTGTTTACCTTCCCACCCAAGTGGTACCTGTTTATCCACTTGCAATTTCTTGCTTTCAAACTGCTAGGTTGAGCTGGGACAGAGACGGGTGCTCATTCCATCATGGCCTTGAACTGCTGACCTGCCGACCTTCCAGTTCTGTGCCTTAACCACTTGAGCCACCGCAGCAAAGAGATAAATAGGTACCTATTTACCTACTTGCAATTTCTTGCTTTCAAACTGCTAGGTTGGCTAGGATGTTTTCTTTGAAAACAACTCAACTTTTTAAAAATAAAATAAAGATTTGCCACTGCCCTGCCTCGGAGATGTGCTTCCGCCTTCCTGTGCGAGCATTGCACCCAAAGTTATTGCTCAAAGCAACATGCACCAAGATCCAGTAATGAAGAGCAGCAAACTGCACTGCACACCATAAACTGGTCACGATCGCCTCTATGATTTGCGCCTGTCAAAAACTGCTTAAATATGGGCTGTGTAGTCACTGGAGCCAGGATTCCTGGGTCCTTTCTCCTTGATTTCACCACTGAGTCACTTCGTTGTGACCCTGAGCATGCAATGCACAATAGCCTCCTGATTCCCCATCAGTAAACAGTGGAAGACAATGTTATCTTGTTCTCTCACTTAAATCTTCCAGATTCAGAAGTAAATCAGTCTCTACAGATCAAAGTCCTTTTTCTTTTCAAGTTCTAGGGGGAAAAGGGGGGCCTTTTTTCTTCCATAGGCTAATCTTTAAAAATAAATATGTTCTGCCATCTGTTCGGTTTCTGCCCCTCCTGGGAGTAACACAGTGGTGAAAGGAAGGCAATCAAATGAGACAGTCTCTTTTCTTGGGATAATTTGGGAAGAGATGATCTAGGTCCGTGATAGCGAACCTTGGCACTCCAGAAGTTCTTGGACTTCAATTCCCAGAAGCCCAAGCACCCTGTGAATCGACACAAATAGGTTTACTGCGATTCATCTGCCTGCGCTGCCCTCGTCACTCCCGGAAGCAGAAGTAAAACACGCCCAGATGGGAGCGACGAGGGCAGCGCAGGCTGGATGAATCGCAGTAAACCCATTTGTGTGGGTGCTTGGGTTTCTGGGAATTGAAGTCCAAGAACTTGTGGAGTGCCAAGGTTCGCCATCACGGATCTAGGCAAAGAAAACTCCAGCAGGAATTCTGAGAGTTGCATTCCAAAAAACATAACTCTGCAAACCATCCATTTCAAGGCACAAATGCTTGGCTATTGAACTCAATGGGACCTGTTGACCAGCCCAGACCAGATCGGTACATAATATGCCTAGTAACTGCAGCCATAGTTACAAGTGATTTACACAACAAACTAAGGACTTGCACCGCTAATCTGTTACAACAGAAACAGAGTTCTGTGATGTCTGAAAGCCAAATACAGTGGACCCTCGAATAACGACGTTACTTGGTTCCCCAAGTAGCGTCGCTATTCGAATAACGTCGTTATTCAAATAATGACCAAAAAGTTGTTACCGTATTTATTCGTGTATAACGCGCAAAATTTTATATCAAAAAAAGAAATCAAAGTTTGGGTGCGCGTTATACATGAGGACTGGGTGCGCGTTATAAACGAGCCTCTTTTACTTCCTTTTTAGAATTGGGTCGGCTGTCTATTGCTGCGGCGGGTGAAGGGGAGGCGGGGGGGTGGCTTTGAAGAAATTGACGGGATCTGATTGGGTGGCACGGGAGACGAGGCATGGTCCGGAGGTAGCTCGCAGTTCGAGCGAGGCTCCTGGGGGTCGGAAGTGCTCGTTTCGGATTGCATTTTCTGCAACAGGTGGGTCTGATTATCCCCCCCTCCCTCAATATTTTAAGGCGTGCTCTTTTTCACCGATATAACTGGTTCCCCTTTAGATGGCATCTCAGGGTATCAAGCGTAAACATTGTGCATATGACGCTTCGTTCAAGCTCAAAGTTGTTGATCATGCTGAAATGCATGGAAACCGAGCAGCTAGCCGAGAATTCACTGTACCAGAGACGAATGTTAGAGAGTGGTGTGAAACAAAATTTTATACCGAGGTTTCATGGAAAATTAGGGGTGCGCGTTATACACGAGTGCGCGTTATACTTGAATAAATACGGTATTCGAATAACGACGGTAAAAATACCTTCGTTATTCGAATAACGTCATTATTCGAATAATCACATTGGGAGCATCATAGCGTCGTTAATCGAAAATGACGCTATTCGAACGCATCGTTAATCGAGGGTCCACTGTACAGTGGTACCTCACTTAAAGAGCATAATGCATTCCACGGGATTGCTCATTAAGCAAGTTTGCTCTTTAAGCAAAACACCATTGTAAGTGACCAATTGTGACTTCTGGCGGGGGGTGTGGGGATTGCAAACCCCGATTTAGTTGTTAAGCGAGTTTTTGGTTGGTTTTAGTTGTTAAGCGAGGCAACCATTCAGAGAACATTCTGCTCTTTAACCGAGTTAGTCTCTAAGCGAGGTGTTCTTTATGCGAGGATTTACTGTATGTTGATTATAATCAGACCATCTGCATATTATCACCCAAAGAAATCCACAGCACAATAAAGTTGTTCATTTGTAAGATGTCACAGAACTTTTTCTTGCCTCTGATTGGATTTTTCTTCCTTTACCTTTAATGGTTTTCTTGTTTTGTGTACAACAGGGGTTCCCAACCTAAGGCCCATGGCTCGGATCCGGTCTGCAGCGCCATTTCATGTGCCTCCATACCCCTCCAAGGGCATTTGAGAAACAAAATGGTCACCCCTTTGAAGCTGTTGGGACAAAATGGCCACCCTATCATACAGGCAGGGCAAAATGGCCATCTGGCCCTTGAAGCTGACTGAAAGATTGTGACCCAGCCCATGGCTTGAAAAGGTTGGGAACCCCTGCGTGTTTGCGTGTGTATTTGTGAAAAGGTCACCCTTGCTCAACAGGCAGTTGTATCCAACTCTAGGGTTCAGTGCTTATCTCTGCTTACAGCCAAAGAGCCAGCACTGTCTGCATTTGCCGCATGGACATGCGGCACGCATGCCTAGATATCCAAGTGCATGGAACGCTGTTTACCTTCCTACCGAAGTGGTCCCTATTTATCTGCTTGCTTTATCTGCTTACTTTATCTAGAAACAATCCTTCATTTCCTTGGCTCCACTTCCATTTTGTAAAGCAAGAGTTTCCATTGCGATAAATTAAGGGACACTGGGAGAGGGAGGACAAGAAGGTCCAGATTTCAGCCACCAGGTTCGAAACTTGCTTATCTTGCCTTGCCTGAGAAATGCTGATGGTTTTGCTTCTCACCTTCCCGTCCAGCATTTACCAAGTGAAATATTGGGACTCTTGGACTCTCTCCTCATGCAACCTAATGCCACGTTGGTCTGCCAAGGAGATTAAATATGATTTCTGACCCCTTTCTGACAGCAGGCAGAGACTGAAAATAAACCAGCGTTTCCAGCCCTGTGTTTTAAGTTCAGAAAGCAGCTCCCAGTTGGAGCTTAGAAGAGTTTTCATTGGGAAATAATTTGGCGACAGTTACAGCTCCAACTCTGAAGTAACTACTGTCATAGACGCAGTTTTTGAGCAATGAAGTATCTGCTCTCTTGCTCATCACAGATAGCTAACACAGCAGAGTGAGGAAAAGTTAGTACAGTAATACCTCATACAATGTCCGCTTCATACAACATCGGATTTGTACAACATCGCCTAATTTCTTGAAAAACGTTGCCTCATACAAAGTCGTGCGACTTTGTATGAGGCATTGGGGTTTTCCCAGGTTGCATTGTGCCTGGGCAGTATAAAAGGCAGGACACATGCGTGCATTGCTCTTGTGGGTTTTGCATGAGGCAAAGAGTGTTTAGGAGGGGTTTTGAGCACGATTTTGGATTTTTTTGGATTTTTTCGTCAGAATTTTTGGAAGCATTCCTGGGATTTTTGCAGCATTCTTCAGGTTCTTGGACAATCAGGGTTGTTTGACATGTTTTTGTAATGTATTTAGCCTTTAGACAATGTTTTCTTAAAGTTCTGTCATTTTCCTGTCTGTTTTCTTGACTTTGCCCTGAAGTCTGTGCTGTTACAGTGCAATGTATTTCTATGGAAACAACATTGTATGAGGCATCGCGGCAAGGATTTGGACGTTGTATGAGGCACCGTGGCTAGGATTTGGACGTTGTATGAGGCATCGTGGCTAGGATTTGGACGTTGTATGAGGCATCGTGGCTAGGATTTTGCATGCCTCATACAAAGTCCAAATCCGTATAAAGTCCAAACTTGTGGAACCAAGTTTGTACATTGATTGAGGTATCACTGTATTTGGATTACAAAGGTAATATAACAGCTAAACAGGTTAGTCTATTGTTATTGTTGTTCTCATTGTTGTTGTTGTTGTTCTCATTGTTGTTGTTGTTAGACTTTTATGCCGCCTCACTCGCAGAGCGACTCTGAGAGGCTAACAAAAATACAAAATATACAGTTACAATTACAATTACAATTACAAGGTTCCACATTATCATAATACAAAAACATTTCAACATATCATCATCACAAATCACAGTATCAAAAAGTATCGGTATCACAGTAACAAAGCATTGCAAAAAAACCAAAAAAACCATCATTTGCGAAGTCCCACAGCACTCATATGAGAAGCCCCACAGAAAGGCCGACAGCAACAAAAACATAAGTCCTCCTCCTAGATTATACACTATAATAATGTATATCAGCATTAATAATTTAATACCTATATGACTGGGACTGTGGCGGTTAAGGCGCTGAACTTGATGACTAGAAAGCCGGCAGGTCAGCAGTTCCAGACCCGAGTGCTGCATAGAGGAGTGAGCTCCCGTCATCTGTCCCAGCTCATGACAACCTAGCACAGGGGTTCTCAACCTGTGGCTTGTGGGCCAAATGCAGCCTATGGCACCATTTCATGTGGGCCCCCACTGCCTCCGCCACACCAGGAAGTGCCATGTGGTGGAGGAAGGGCAAAACGGCCATCTGGCCCCCAAAGCTGTCTGAGAGAGCGAGACCCAGCCCTCAGCTTAAAAAGGTTGCGAACTCCTGACCTAGCAGTTTGAAAGCAAGAAAATGTCTGTCGATAAATAGGTGTCACTTCAGCGGGAAAGGCGACCTGCTGACATCCCAGTCATCAAGCTCAGCATCTTAACCACTAAGCCACCGCAGTCCCTAACAACCCACATGCTACAGTTGAACCCATAGATCTCTTCCTGCGTTCCTTCAGGAGACCTAAATAATATTACAGAGAGATGACAAGCCATGAAATCACCGAATGCTCCACCTCTAAAATCTGAGGGAATCAGATTGCCCCCCCTTGCAAGATCCGCAAGATTTTAGCTTTCCACTTCACCCTGCAAAGGATGTAAGACTTAGTCCAAAAAAAAAACATAGCCAGGGGTCAGTTCCCCAAATTCTCAGTCAAAGGGTAAATGCATCCCAGCTGTTTCCTTATCTTCTCATTTAAAAAAATGAACCCCTGGGGATTTCCCCCCCCCACATGTCACTGCGAACCTCAGATTGTATCATCCTAACCTCTGGTCTCAATACTAAGGAGGGTTACTTTAGGTCAGATTTCTAAATGAAAGACACACAGTGTTTGCAGGAAACCCAGTGAGTTGGCTGGAGATAAGTATTCCGTGCTCTTTCTTTTAGAGGATATTTTTCTGGTGCCCATTCTTTTATCCTGAATTCACTGCCATTGTCTCACCAGTTAAAAGTGCTTTAATAAACCATTTAATTCCAGGGTTGCTGTTTTAAACCAGCTTCAATTCAGTATCTTTTTCTTAAAAGTACAGTAAATGCCTGGGGTACAACCACCTCGGTTTAGGTTTGCTGCAGTTTACAACAGCAAATCCTACGGAAATTGCATCCCAGTTTACAAATTTTAATGTATTTTTTCAATTTACAATGATCAATTCAGGACCATTGGGTTTTTCTTCTTCTTCAATGCATCTCTATGGTTACTGCACTCTCTGGGCGCCTCACAAGTTAATTAGCATTTTGCCCCCCTCTCAACATGCTGGATACTCATTTTACAGACCACAGAAGGATGGAAGGCTGAATCAACCTTGATCCTTGGTCAGGATCGAACTTGCAACATTCTGGCTGTAGTACAGCAGTTTAACCACTGTGCCACCAGGGCTCCTGTGGCAATTGCATATTTGTTTGTGCCTTGAAGTAAGTAAGTTAGCCTTACGTTGGAGTCCCAGTTTATCGATTAAAAAGTACAGTGGTACCTCATATAACGTTTTTAATCCATTCCATGGGGCTCATTGTTGTATGAAACAATTACTATACGATACAAGCATCATATAGCGATTTTCTCTATGGGATGCATCGTAGAACTATTTTTATTTTATTTTTTGCTAAGTGGTTTTTCCCATTGGTAAATTGTTGTACGATTTTTTCCATAGGGAAAATTGTTATCTGGGATGCCATTTCTTCCCCCCAAACAAACAAACAAACAAACAAACACCTAATTGTTATGCGATTTCATTGCTATACAGGGCGATTGTTGTATGAAGTTCCACTGTATATGCATGAATGCATGTGGAGAGGTAAAGAGCTTCCTGATATAAAATGAAAGCAGGGAGTTTCAACTGCTTCATTTTGGCATGTCTCGCACAGACAAGTGATCGCAGTAGCGGACCAGGTTGCCAGCTTTTCAACCACCAGCTGTATCTATGCCACTCACAACAGATTCATCCACATACATGAGTGGGTATTTATTTGAACTCTATGCTACGGTGGTTTTAAAAAGACATCGATTGGTTTTTGCCAACTGCATCATATGTAGGATTGCCATATGTCCCGGTTTTCTGGGAATTTCCCGGATTCAAGCTGTCCCGGCTGGTTTAAGAAAAAACATGTAAACATCCCGGATTTTTAAATTTGAACACAGGGAGCAAGATCACCCCACACCAAGGGATTTTTGCAAATTGTTAATACATTCTTTCAGTTATTCTGCTTGAAAGCAGTGAAGGCAAAATAGCACCCTGAGAAGCCCGCCGGGGAGAGGAGACACTTGCAAGTGAGATAATTGAAAGAAAGGCACGGAGGCAGTGCAATAATCCCTTGGCTCACCTTGAAGTTTGGGGAACAAGGAGTCGTCCTCAGCCCTTTTCCTCGAAAGCCAGAAGGGAGCAAGAAATACCTATATCTAACAAGCCAAACCTACACCATACACTGGGACGGAGGATTCCTTCTTCATGTGACCACAAAGGGTTAATTGCATAGGGTCGGTATTCCCTGTCTGCCCGGGACAGGGATTCTGCGGGGAATTAGAGCCACAGTCTCCCTGACGGTCCAGTCCAATGCATGGACAGTTTGAAGAATGCAATGGCTGTCCCGGTTTGGCAGGAGAGAATTATGGCAACCCTAATCGTATGTAAAAAAGCTGGTTTTGTAATCTTGACTGGAAGCACTATGGATGTGTGCGAAAGGGTCTTGTGAACATCCATTTGTGCCACCATGTCCCAAGACCTAGTTGTGGTCAGAAATAAAATGAGGAACTGTTACCAGTTGAACTTGTTTTCCTTTGTGTGGCAAAAGGAACACTAAACTTTAGAAAGAAGTTCAGATGTCTGGACTACAGGCATTTCCTAACAGACAAAAGAGTGTCCTCTCTAACGACTGTGAGTCAGGCAGAAATTCAACCGGTGACACTTTCTCCGCCAGCCAGTCTCCAGAGAAGAGGTGGAAGAAACCATCTCCCCGTTATCTGTCCTAAAGGGTGTACCTAGAAAAATAAAGTTGCTTATTTCAGAAGCATTGCTAATTGCATATTCCGAGACAATTGTGTGTATTTAATTTAGAGCCATGGCCAGATTGTGCAGAAGGCAGTTGTTTGTGAGATGAACTCACAAACCTAAATGAAAATACAGAGATACACACTACTTCAAATTTCTGATTATTATCTCCTTTTATAAGCCTTTTATAAGTGGCTCAAGTGGCTAAAGACGCTGGCTGGGAGGCGGAAGGTCAGCAGTTCGATTCCCGAGTGCTGCAGGACGGAATGAGCTCCCGTCTTTGTCCCAGCTCCTGCCAACCTAGCAGTTCGAAAGCAAGAAATTGCAAGTAGATCAATAGGGACCACTTCGGTGGGAAAGGTAAACAGCGCTCCGTGCGCTACCGGTGTCTAGTCATGCCTGCCACATGACCACGGAAACGTCTGCAGAAGCAGACAGCGCTGGCTGTTCGGCTTTGAAACAGAGATGAGCACTGCACCCTAGAGTCGGATATGACTGGCTTTCGAGCAAGGGAAACTTTTACCTTGAGCACTAATTGTGTCCATAATCTGAGCCATTTCTGTCACCCAAAATAAGTCTTGCAGGTGGGGGGGGGGGATTCCATCCACTTCCAACTTTAGGGCCTGATGAAGTAGGAAACTTCCAGAATAAAGGAAGAGAGTTCTAAAATTAACTTTGCCGGGCCAAAGTTTGTTAATTATAAATTCTGTTGTTGACTGGGAACTAAAAGGAGAAATCTGTAAATATTTTTACCTGCCATCTCCAAAGTTTGCAAGCTGTTTTAAATACTGTACACATTTCCAAAATCAACCTCCTTCTACACAAAAACCAACAATACAACTCCCGTCACTTTGCTATAAACATTGGTTTTTTCCCAAGTTAGCAATTTGATGCCATTACTGTATTTCTAGATTTTTAAAAGCAGAGATTGGAAAGTTACTTTCGAAACGTAGTCTGTCCTCCAGTAATCTTTATAATGTTTGATAAGAATTGTTGCATGTTATAGTCTTGCATTGCCAGTTGTTTTTGGCATTTTTTTATTATTGTGGTTTTTATCATCATCATTGTTATTTTAAAAAGGCAGGGTTCATAAAAGAATGGTGTGAGGCATTCCAGAATGACCCTTAAAATGTACCCTTTACCATTTTGCTTGGTGAGGGCAGAAGGGACAATGAACAGAGACACTGCAAAAAAAATTAGTATGCGCAAATGCACACACAGAGTGATTCCCCCGACCCCTGGTTTCTGTGATTCTTCTCCAATGCATGCCAATCTTGTTGGCGATCACCGGTTCATTTTCAAGGAATGGACTTTCACATCCCAAAGCATCATCTATACTCTTAATTCTCATGCACACGAGTGGGAAAATTTTAGCCTCTCAGTGCCACATTTCATGACAAAGTCCACATGACACCAGAGAAACAACTGCTTTCTAGGACGTTGTTATCAGAAAAGGTATAAACAATATTTCTGAGTTTCAGTCACTTGTCATATTTGGAAGCCTTTTTGAAATTAGGTAAAGGTTGTCCTTGCCCGAAAGCCAGGAGTATCTGACTCTAGGGTTCAGTGCTCATCTGTTTATAGGCAAAGAGCCAGTGCTGTCTGCGTCTGCAGATGTTTCCGTGGACATGTGGCAGGCATGACTAGACACCGGGGTGCACGGAATGCTGTTTACCTTCCCACCAAAGTGGTCCCTATTTATTTACAGTACTGTACTTGCAATTTCTTGCTTTCAAACTGCTAGGTTGGCAGAAGCTGGGACAGAGACGGGAGCTCATTCCGCCCTGCAGTACTCAGGTATTGAACTGCTGACCTTCTGCCTCCCAGTCAGCATCTTAGCCACTTGAGCCACTGCAGTCCTCTGACTTTTGTTTTACAAACAGTATTTATTCTCGCCAATCAAGAGCAACTCCTTGGTGATGTCTCAGAGTTCTTGGTAAAGGTAACGGTTGCTCTTGCTTGAAAGCCAGTCGTATCCGACTCTAGGGTTCAGTGCTCATCTCTGTTTATAGCCAAAGAGCCAGAGCTGTCTGTGTCTTCAAACTGCTAGGTTGGCAGGAGCTGGGACAGATGACAGGAGCTCACTTGGGTCTCGAACTGCTGACCTGCCAAACTTCCAGTTGTCAAGTTAAGCATCTTAACCACTTAAGCCATCATATTCCCATCTTTTTAAAATTGCTGGGGAGGGAAACAGCTGGAACAAATACTGTCCAAAAATGGAATATCTTTCTCTCTTTCTCAGCTCAAGTAATTTGATCTTCCATCCAACTTTCACAATATGAAAGGAAATCCATTGAAAATAATGCCTCGAGTTATGAATTTGAATTGCGAAAAATTCATACCTCAAAGTGTGGTTTCCCATAGAAATGCATTGAAAACCGATGAATCCATGCCAGAGGTCAGGAAAAAATGGTTTTCAATGCATCCCTATGGGAAACCACACTTTGAGGTATGAATTTTTTGCAATTCAAATTCATAACTCGAGGCATTATTTTCAATGGATCTCCTTTCATATTGTGAAAGTTGGATGGAAGTTTCATAATATGAAACCTCCCCAGGAATGCATTAATTTCGTAACTTGAGGTTCCACTGTATTTTAATGTTATCTTTCGTGGATCAAGTCCACTTTGTCAGACATAAGAGTGAGTTTTCATGGTATCACGTTATACATATCAGGTACAGAGGCACACAATGGTTGGTTGGCATAACAGATCGGTTTGCAAACCAGTGTGCCAGTTACAACCAGTAATAACGTATGATCGGTGTGGCTGTTTACAACAGTAAGAAAGGAAGATCCCTGAGTGGGGTGAGTTTGAAGTTTGGTTCTGTTAAGTTGTAAGTCTTTAGTGGGTGCAAAAATAAACATTCTGACATTATGCATCTGCTTGTGCGCAAGGATCTTTGTTAGACCCATCATCCTGATTTATCTTTCCTCCCGGCTGAATTCTTGGCTGCAATTCTGATGGAGCAGAAAGGGTCCCGATACAATATATTTCTTTAAAACTCTCTCTCCCTAGCCAGGGAGTTGAGGGTTAAGACTTTCCCTTGTCCGGTGGTGGTGATGATGATGGTGGAGTAGATTAAACTTTGCCCCTCAAGCCACCTTGGCAAATGATGTGGCTACTAGAAGCTGCTGACTCTGCCAGTCCTGCCTTCCTCTTCAATTTCTCTCTCTCTTGCTGTCCTTCTCCCTCCCCCCTTCTTCCTCTCCCCCCCCCCCCACCTCCTTTCCCAAGCTGTGTATATAAGTCTGGAGAAATAGCTCTGCCCAAACACACTTTCTGGAGTCCAGAAGCAAAGAAGGTAAATTTAAAAAGGAGGGCAAAGAAAGACAACTTGTTGAGAACGGCCGTGATTTCCTCGTATGGGCTTATGATGTACGGGGATGATGGAAAGAAGGGGAATGGTTGTTTTGGAAGAAGAAAACGAGACTAAAAGCAATTTGATGGGGACATTCTTTAACTAGAAGGGTTGTTGTTGTTTTTTAGGATGGAGGACATCCCTAGCCTCAAATTGATTCCATGTGCATCTCTAGGGGTGGGCTGGCTTCTTGCGAGGAAGAGAATCCCAAATCCCCCTTTTCTATTTACCTCCTTTATTTGATCTATTCTTCACTTTTTCTTTCCCAAAAGGAGCTGACTGGAAAACCATGAAGTCCTTTGCCCTGGTTTTCGCAGCTGTGCTGTTGGGAGGTGAGTACAGTAAAACCGCGCATAAAGAGCGCCTCGCTTAGAGACTAACTCGCTTAAAGAGCAGAATGTTCTCTGTAAGGTCACCTCCCTTAACAATTAAAACCAACCAAAAACTCACTTAACAACTAAATTGGGGTTCACAGTTTCCCCACCCCGTCGATTGAGAAAGCTCATGCTAGAATAGATAGGACATCTTCTCCTCTTAAGAGTGCACCGCTTCTACCTAAGCACTCAACGTCTCGTCTAGTAAGGCCCAGTACTTGCTGTATATGGAAAGGCAGTGTGATATGGTGGGTTAAACAGCCTTGGGGTCCTCCAGATGTTTTGGTCCACAGATCTTGCTACTCCTAGACAGCAGAGCTTCTTATGCTGCCAGGGACGGGTGGGACAGTAATCTGACCCATGTAGAGGGCACTGGATTTGGGAAGACAACATTTTGACTCTTTGCTCAGCCATGACCCCATAGGTGACTTCAGGACTGTCACTGTATCTCAACTTAAGCCATTTTGCGGGGCCGTTGTGAAGAAAACAGCGGCAGGACAATATCTTGGGAAGAAAGATGGGATCAAAAGGAAAGAAATTGGGAAATCAACTCAGTGGTCAAGAAGCTCGCCTTGTTAGCTGGAAGGCTGTCAAGTTGGCAGTTGAAGACCCGGGCACTGCATGATGGATTGAGTGCCTGTCTCTGTCCCAGCTCTCAGGGACATGAAAGGAGTTTCATTTGGCTGTCTCCTGAGCGTAGTTTCTCCTGCAAAAATCCTTTTGACCCAGAATAATTTCTGACATGAAATTATTATTATTATTATTATTATTATCAAGTCACTTCTGATAATGGTGACCTGAACAGTGTTTGTAAGGTTTGAGAGATCTTCAAGGATAGGTTTACCATTGCCACTGGAAACCGAGATGTAAGCCAAAATTTCCTGGGTATTAATCTGGCACTATGTCCATTACCATACATATATAGTGTGTGTGTGGGGGGGCATCATAGAGATAGCTACTTTGACCAGAGAAGAAAGTTCTGAGTAAGGCTAGACTGACTCCCTAGAATGAACCAAGTTACATATCACCTATCTCTAGCATCACCATTTGGAGAAGTTACTCTTTGGATCTATGCTGGCAATGCTAACTAGATGACACAGTTGTGCCCTCTGATGGCTCACCACCATTGAGCATCAGCATCACTCCTGAGCTTGTCCTACTTTGGGTACATCATGAGAAAGCAAGACTCTCTAGAAAAGACAATAATTCTGGGAAATATCGAAAGCAGGGGAAAGAAGACGCAGTGTTAGATGGATGGACTCCCTAAAGCAGTGATGGCGAACCTTGGCATTCCAGGTGTTCTTGGATTTTAATTCCCAGAAGCCCAAGTCAGCACTCCTGCTGATCAGGGCTTCTGGGAATTGAAGTCCAAGAACATCTGGAGTGCCAAGGTTCACCATCACTGCCCTAAAGGAAACCACAGGCTTGTGTTTTCAAGAGCTGGGCTGGGCTCCTGAGGACAGGACATTTTGGAGATCTCTCCTTCATAGGGTCACCATATGTCAGAGACGACAGCAACACTCCTCAAAACGTAGTTTTATTTTCAGAGATTTCACAGAGTCTCTGACCTGACTTTACAAACCTACCGGAGACTCATGTTCGGCTTTATGAGTCATGTTTATTGCACATCTGTTTTTAAATATTTAGTTGTTACCTCGTTTCACTTCTGCACACAGGCTCCTTGGCCAACCCGGTCTTCCAAGAAGAGTCCAAATCCAAATGGGAACAGACAGTGGAAGTTTTCTGGGACTACCTGACCCGAATTGGGAATGCGGCAGATGACGTTACAAGTCAGATTAAGACTTCGCAAATCAGCAAGGAACTCGAGTAAGTAATGTTGCCTCATTCTTCCAAGGGGATAGTAACGGTCAAGGGTCGGTTAAGGTTTGCAAAAACTGGTGTTTTGATCCAGCAAACATGTGTTGCAAAGATCTGGTTCACACTGCTTTTTGACTCTCTAGTACAGGCATTCTTAACCTATGGCCCATGGGTCAAACCTGGCCCCCATGCCAATTCATCCAGGCCCTGATGCCCTCGCCGATCCCGGTTGCGGAATTAAAACGTGTTTTGCGCGGCACACATTTTACTTCCACTTCCAGGTGGGAGAAACCATATGACCGGCCCGACCAGCAGGTCAGTCCCACCACCCGAAAACCTTGAGAAAGCCTGCTCTAGAATCACCTTTGTAAGAAAACTTTGCCTTATTAGAACACAATATTACAAATCAGAATCCTTGACATTTTGCTGTAAACCAACTGGATTTGGAGAATTTGACATTCAGTTTTGGATTATTATTTTTTAAAAGCAGTTAACCGATGAATATCCAAATCTATGTTTGGAGTGAAATGTTGTTTTAGTCTTAGCTTACCTACTTTGTTCTGAAACAAACAGAACTTTACAATATTCAGCTTTCATTTATAGGTCAGTTGTTGCCAAATGTCTGCTCTCTCGCCGTACAATGTTGGTTAAATATTTGGTCCTTTGATTGAAGATTAATTTGGCAACTCTGTAACTGAGTAATAGCCTTTTAAACATTTTAGAAGGGGGACTTGGGAAATAATGGGATTCGTTGAAAAACACATCCAGTACCTCTATGGCAGGGGTCGGCAACCTATGACCCATGAGCCGGATCTGGCCTGTGGCACCAAATCATCTGACCCATGCCCTCCCCACAGACCTTATCTGACACATGCCAAGTCTCAGGACTCAGTATGCACGTCTGTGGAGGTTTCAGAGCTCAGGGCAATTTGCTTCCAAAGGTTATGATGAGATTTCAGCCATTGTTTTCTTGTCAGTGACAATGCTTAACCCTTGAATTCAGGTTTTGTAAGACATTGCAGGGTAGGGACAACTCCCAGAACAGAGAATTGGAATATTTGCAGCACAGGAAACCCAAGATTCCCATCCTTGAGTTGTGCTTGTGTGAAAGGTCTCCTTATCGCTTAGAAGGACAATTATTATTCTTCTGCCACATCCAAATCCAAATATAGGCAGTCATCATGGTGATCAGCCGTGATGACTGTCCTGAGAATATAATGGAGTAGCCTTTCATCTGCCTTCTGCATCACAGCATGACACCCATAGTACCACTGATCCAGTTCCGTGAGTCACTTTCTGGTCCTGAGCCCTTTTGGCACACAACGTCCTCCTCAACACCAGGCCAGTATTGATGAAGCTGCTGCCCTACATCAAGATGGATCCAAGTGGCATTTAATCCACTTGGGGACCATTACCCTTCCCTGTGGACTTCAGCACCCATGGCCATTAGTTCTCAGGGTGGTTAGGTTAGTTAACCACCACCTGACACTTGGTGTTGAGTCACTGGCAGTAGGGTCTAGCTAAGGTGAGAGAATTTATATCATCTTGACTTTCACTGTAAATTCATTCGCAAGAGATTTGAGCTGGGAGGCAAAGTTTGATCCTACTAATTCATCATGGTGATTAGAAACTGAGCATTCATTTTTATCCCACACAGTGGTCTTATCACAGACACCATGGCAGAGGTCGAACTCTACACTGACGACTTGCGTTCCAAGGTCGGACCGTATGCTCAAGACGTTCAGCAACGCCTGGTGACTGAAGTATCGACCCTGTCGGAAAAACTAAGAGCTGACATGGAAGAAGCCAAGGGCAAGGTGGTCCAGTACACAAACGACGCACGGGTCATGATCGACCACAACCTGGAGGTGGTACGGTCTCAGCTCGGGCTATTCCTGCGCAAGCTGAAGAAACGCCTTACCAAGGACACGGAGGAGTTGCGCCGCAAGATGGCCGCCTACACCGAGGAGGTGAAGGCCAGCACGGATGAGAAAATGGATGTCGTCCGCCAGAGGTTGGAACCCTACTTCTCCAAAATCCGCGAGAAGGGACAGCAGAGGTTCCAGGCCCTACAACAGGCTGTCGGAGACCAAGGGCAGATGGTTCATGACCAGCTCAGCAGTCGCACGCAGGAACTTCATGACCAACTCCTCGAGAAAGCCGAGGAAATAAAGAGTTCCTTTGACCAGTTTGCTGAAAAGGTGAACCAGTGGTTCTCTCCATATCTGAAGGACATCTCATCCCAGTTCCAGAGCCTGGCAGAGAAGTTCAATGTTCCAGAGCAATAAAGCACTCCCAATGCATAATGCCCCTTGGTTTCTTCAAGACCTGAGCCTTCTTGGTTGAGCAGGCTTTGACAATCACAACTAACCTCACACTGCCCTGCCTTCGCCTCCCTCGAGTTCTCCCTAGCCAAGGTACCACCATCTTGGCCTCCTAATCTTCTGCATAGTTTATATGTGCCGCCACCTTCTAGGTCTTGCATTTCTAACAGTTCCCCTTATAAAACATTGGTGGTGGTGGTCTTTGAAAGAAGGCTATATAACCATTACTCTCCCGGTCCCATTTTTAACATGCTCCCCCAAAACACTTGTGGTGTGACTTTTGCCGTGTTTTCTCGGCTTTACCGGTGCTTACCATTTCAGTCTGTAACAATAAAATATACTTTGGAGATGAAGGTCTCTGATTTGTGAAGTCGTACTCTCTTTTAGGCTATCCTCGTGACAGGTTGGTAACTTTTGTTTTAAGGTTAAAGGTAAAGGTTTCCCTTGCTCGAAAGCCAGTCGTATCCAACTCTAGGGTTCATCTCTGTTTCAAAGCCGAAGAGGCAGCATTGTCTGCTTCTGCAGATGTTTCCGTGGTCACGTGGCAGGCATGACTAGACACCGGAGCGCACGGAGTGCTGTTACCTTCCCACCAAAGTGGTCCCTATTTATCTACTTGCAATTTCATGCTTTCGAACTGCTAGGTTGGCAGGAGCTGGGACAAAGATGGGAGCTCATTCCATCCTGCAGTACTCGGGTATTGAACTGCTGACCTTCCGCCTCCCAGTCAGCATCTTAGCCACTTGAGCCACTGCAGTCCTCTGACTTTTGTTTTACAAACAGTATTTATTCTCGCCAATCAAGAGCAACTCCTTGGTGATGTCTCAGAGTTCTTGGTAAAGGTAACGGTTGCTCTTGCTTGAAAGCCAGTCGTATCCGACTCTAGGGTTCAGTGCTCATCTCTGTTTATAGCCAAAGAGCCAGAGCTGTCTGTGTTTTCAAACTGTTAGGTTGGCAGAAGCTGGGACAGACGACAGGAGCTCACTCTGTCATGCAGCACTTGGGTCTCGAACTGCTGACCTGCCAACCTTCCAATTGTCAAGTTCAGCATCTTAACCACTAAGCCACTGTAGTTCCTCTTCATTTTTAGCTTGCTGCAAAAAGTCTATTTTGCTAGCTTTATTAGATTGGGCTTTTAGCCTCTTTTTGCCAAGTACACACCTCAATCAATTAAAAAAAAACTAAGCTAAAGAAACAACATCCAGAGAAATGCCTATTCAATATATATATATAGCATGGATGCCAACTTTGATATTAAATATTGCAATAGTTTTTGTGGCAGTCTCTGAGTTGGATCTGAGAAGTTCTCACATCTTCTGCCAATACCTACCCTATGTGTATGGAAACTCAAGATGATCTGTGCAGGGAAGTTATGGAATAACTTTAAGGTGTCTCCTGCAATCCTATATTTAAACACATTTTGTGTGCATAGCCTGAGCTCAAAATCAACCCTCCTAAACCACATCAAAGCCTGTAAAAATGTCTTTTCTTGGCCGACAACACCCAGAAATGCCATGCCATCTGTGAAATTCTGACAGATGCCAACCATAAGGGAACATTTCAGATTTCTAAAGTGCATCTTCCATTGCACTAGGGCCATGATGGTGAACCCTGGCACTCCAGGTATTCTTGGACTCCAATTCCCAGAAGCCCAAGTCTGTGAATCCACACAAATGGGTTTACTGCCACTCCAGGTGTTCTTGGACTTCAAATCCCAGAAGCCCAAGTCTCTGTGAATCCACACAAATGGGTTTACTGCCACTCCAGGTGTTCTTGGACTTCAAATCCCAGAAGCCCAAGTCTCTGTGAATCCACACAAATGGGTTTACTGCCACTCCAGCTGTTCTTGGACTTCAAATCCCAGAAGCCCAAGTCTCTGTGAATCCACACAAATGGGTTTACTGCCACTCCAGCTGTTCATGGACTTCAAATCCTAGAAGCCTAAGTCTCTGTGAATCCACACGAATGGGTTTACCAGCACTCCAGGTGTTCTTGGACTTCAACTCCCAGAAGCCCAAGTTTCTGTGAATCCACACAAATGGGTTTACTGCCACTCCAGCTGTTCTTGGACTTCAAATCCCAGAAGCCCAAGTCTCTGTGAATCCACACAAATGGGTTTACTGCCACTCCAGCTGTTCATGGACTTCAAATCCTAGAAGCCTAAGTCTCTGTGAATCCACACGAATGGGTTTACCAGCACTCCAGGTGTTCTTGGACTTCAACTCCCAGAAGCCCAAGTCTCTGTGAATCGACATGAATGGGTTTACCCCAGAGACTTGGTCTTCTGGGAATTGAAGTCCAAGAACACCTGGCGTGCCAAGGTTCACCATCACTGCCTAGGGAATTCACAATTATGACCCCTTTAGTTTTAAAAAAGCCACTCTGTTTTATTTTCAAATACTGTATACATTTTGGATATCTTACTATGTTACTTTGTCTCTTCCTTATTTCCACACACAAGGATTCTGGCAACTGTTCCAGAATAAAGCCAGGAAAAAAACTCTGCCTAGTTAGTGACCCTTTAGCTGCCCATGCTTCACCTCAACAAAGTGCACACATCCCAACCACAAAACCGGCGGTTACAAAAACATGGTGTCCTGCTGATTCCTTGGGAATTTTCCACTCCGCTCCTTCCCAGTTCCAGTCACCACCACAGGCGAGATGTGGTTTATTTTTCTGTAACTGCTTATACAGAGCAATGCTTCCAAAACACCCTTTCCCTGCTCCTTCCAGATGAAAATCAAATGTGGCACAAGGACTCAAAGAGGTGATGGGTGAGCCCAAATATTGGGTGCACCTACACCACAGGCCTTTGGGTAGAAATTTCTCTGAAACGTCCAAACCTTGTGTGATCACAGAGGATGCAGAAGAACTAACTATGGCAAAACATCACGATGGAGGACTTAGTCATGTTTGCTGTTGGTGGATGCAATTCATATCTGAATACAGGAAAACCCCTACTTATGTAAAAAACCTGTTCCGTAGGCTTTTATGTAAATTGGTTTTTTACTTAACTCGAAGCAAACCCATAGGAAAAATGAATTTTTACATAACTCAAAGCAAACCCATAGGAAAAATTGGATTTTTTACATAACTCGAAGCAAACCCATAGGAAAAATATGGATTTTTTACTTAACTCGAAGCAAACCCATAGGGAAATCATATTTGTTTAAATCGAAGCAACCCCATAGGAAAAATGAATTTTTTACTTAACTCAAAGCAAACAAATAGGGAATTGTGTTGTGTAAATTGCGACATTTATGTAAATTGGGACATGGTTTTAGTGCAAAAATCATTATGTAAGTCGAATTTTATGTAACTCGAGGCATATGTAAGTCAGGGTTTTACTGTATACAATATTCCTGGTTCAGGAAAAATGCCACTGGCGTAAATTTGCTTAAGGTGGATCCCAGCTTGCCATGAAGTGACCCAAACACTGTGATCTCGGAACCATCTCCTACGTTATGTATGAAATGAGATGTGCAGGGTTTAACACCGGGACTGCAATGGACTGCCGCAGCCTTGAGGACATTGACAAGGTGCGCCTTCACAGCCAGTCCATCTGGCATGGCCTCTTCCGCCTCCATGACCGTTGGGAATCAGAGTTCCTCCTCTGCTCATTTTGCCATTGGGCTAGATATGATGGTTTCCAGTGGTATTTCCTCCACTGGCGGGGGGGGCATCACCCCACCCAAAGGGGCTCATCCACCCATAGCCGTTGGTCCCTTTAGGGAGTCGGGTTATTTACCACCACCCAATGCCAAGTTGTGTTTGAACTTGAGGACAAATGACCCACACCTCTAATTGAGAATAACAAATCTAGAATCCTGGCTACGGCCCTGTAACTCGGCCTCCAAGCCAACTAGACACACCAAAATTGGAAAGAGTCTTCTGCTCTCTCCTCTCTCAACCCTCCCTAGGTTTGATGAGGTTAGGAGTTATGGCTTGAATTTTCACCAAACCAGTGGCCTAAAACATCTGTATCTTCTAGACTTAAAGTCTGCAAAAATAATACAGATAGCTTAACTGTCTTAGTTATGGCACCAAAACTTTAGGCCAGGATGGACAACTTCTGTGAAGCATGAAAAGGCATGGGAGCATGGCCAAAGGGACATGGGCCACCTTCTTTTTCTTCTTCCATATCTGAATCTGAATATTTCACCCCTCTTTACTCTTTAAGCCATTGAAGATACCACTAAAATTTCTATTTCTGTTGCATATAAATCATTGTGCAATTTGGGAACATTTGCTGAAAAACAACCTGTGGGTTTTAAAAACTGGATTTTGTTGTTGTTCAGTCACAGTCGATTCTGACCCTTTGCGACCTTATGGACCATTGTCCTCCAGGCGCCTCTGGTCTCCACCATCCCCCTCAGCCCTACAAGTTCTGTGCCCATCGTGTCTACAATACCATCTAGCCATCTCATCTTTGGTCTTAACTATAAATAAATCCCAGCATCACAGTTTGACCAATTTAAATCAATAATGTTAACAAGGAAGGAAGGATCCTTGCTGGCTCCTCAGAAATTCTCACAGGCAGTCTTCCAGACTTAAGAAGAATATGTTGACTTTGTTTTGGAATATGTTGCTGGAACTGCTGGGGGTGGTGTACTTAGAAAACTCCTGTGGCTATTGCGTGAGAATGTGCGTTTTAAGCGCAAATTGCTTAAAGAACACCTTCCAGTCAGTTTGGCCCAAACAGAATGAACAAGTTAGAACAAGAGGTAAGTGAAATCTTTCACACAGGTGGGTGAGCATGGTTTATGGAAGAATGTGACATAAAGAAATGCAGATGATGAAACAGGAGAGTTTTGTTCTTTGCCGTGGCCTGTGTGAGCCCAATGTTGGATACATACCAAGGGACCTTCTTAGTGCTCTTGCATGGAGGAGGAGGAGGAGGAGGAAGAGGAGGAGGAAGAAGCACTGCTCCACACATAGGTAAAGGTCACCCTTGTTTGAAAGCCAGTGGTATCTGACTCTAGGGTTCAGTGCTCATCTCTGTGTAGGCTGCACACACAACACATTAGTAATATTAGCCCATATTTTTAGATGCACATACATTATTTTAGCAAATGTAAACATAAGCATGGAATATTAGATTCAGGGGGAGAGCACACAAATATGTACAGCTACAAAACAGACAGTGGCTCCTTGTGTCAGGAATACCCATTCACACTGTGGATTGTTGTCCACCAGCAGCCCCCACTTGAGCATGTTGGTCTTACATTTAAGCATTCTAACCCTCAGCCTATTCACGATCTTCCAAGTGATGTAGGGGAGGTTGAGTTCCTCAGCCATATCCTTCATTAATGTTATTCCTTCAGGAAGAGCCATAAAGCTCTTCCTGAGTCTGAGTCGATGGACTTGAGGGATAGTTTAAGTAGTGTAGGGCATTTTATGTGGCATGCATAGGTCTGCCTCTTCCATGAGAGGAGAATGACTGGAAAAGGGATACTCAAGATGAACCATGGTGTCCTGACATCACTGTCCCTTCTACTTGCTACTGGTGGTGGCTATTCCAATCTGCCTAATGGCAGGGCTGGCTATTTGTGGCACTGTTTAATTTATAAATAGGCTCATATTCACCATTGGAGCAAAGAAAGGGAGGGGAGGGGAGGGAGATAGGGTTGCCATATGTCCCGGTTTTCCAGGATTTTCCCGGATTCAAGCTATCCCAGCCGGTTCAAGAAAAAACTTGTAAAAGTCCCGGATTTTTGAACAAAGGAAGCAAGATCACCCCTCACGAAGGGATTTTTTGCAAAGAGTTAATCCACTGCCTCCCTGCCTTTCTTTCAATTATCCTGCTTGAAAGCAGTGAAGGCAAAACAGCACCCTGAGAAGCCCACCGGGGAGAGGAGGCACTTGCAAGTGAGATAATTGAAAGAAAGGCACGGAGGCAGTAAAATAACTCTTGGCAAAAATCTCTTGGCTCACCTTGAAGTTTGGGGGACAAGAAGTCATCCTCAGCCCTTTTCCTCGAAAGCCGGGAGGGAGCAAGAAATACCCTTACCAAAGAAGCCAAACCTCCACCATACACTGTATAGAGGATTCCTTCTTCACGTGACCACAAAGAGTTAATTGCATAGGGTCGGTATTCCATGTCTGCTCTGGACAGGGATTCTGTGGGGTCTTACAGCCGCAGTCTCCCTAACAGCCCCATCCAACGCATGCGCAGTTTGAAGAATGCAATGGCTGTCCCGGTTTGGCGGGAGAAAATTATGGCAACCCTAGAGGGAGAGGAAGGAAGGAGGAAGGGAGGGAGGGAGAAAAATAAATAAATAAATAAATAAATAGATTTATCTTTGTTTTGTTGAAAGGAAGGAAGGAAAGAAAGAAAGAGGGAGGGAAGGAGGGAAGGAGGGAAGGAGAAAATAAATAAAGAAAATCTTCCATGCTGGGGGGGAAAGGCAGGAGAGAAAACAGTGAAAACAAAGCATTTTTTAACAAAGGCTGTTTATCTAAAAATATGGACCCAGAGACAGAAGAAATCCTTTAAGATTCCAGGAGGAGGTTACTGTAGTTCAGCATTTTGTGGCTGGAAAGCGGGGTGGGAATGAAGGCGCCTCAGATCTCTGAACAAACATTTTGCAGTGAACGGGAATAACCCCCCAGCCCAACTCCTCCTTTCCCATCAGGCCGGATGAGAGGGGCTTGTTGCCAGGTCAAAATCTGGGGAGAGAGGGAACATAAAAGAACTGGACTGTTTGTTCCAGGGAGCTGAACTGATGGGAAACAAAAGTCCTACCATTTATGTTTGGTAGCACTACGTGGAGCCTGTAGGACTAAGACACAGGCTTTAAGACGCAGGGCCAACTTTTGAAATAATCTGAGCCTTTGGGTGGAAAGGACGGGTGGTTCGTTGGGTTATATCCTCCCCTTCTTTGTTAATTCTCTTCCTGACAGCTCTAACCTTTTAGCACAGTCGTGGCGAACCTTGGCACTCCAGGTGTTCTTGGACTTCAATTCCCAGAAGCCCAAGTCTCCGTGAATTCATACGAATGGGTTTACTGCGCATACGTGGATTCATGGAGAGTTGACTGTGCTAAACGATTGGAGCTGTAGTGCGATAATTTGATTCGTTGTCATTGTAATTACAAATTGTAATGCCAGCCTAGCAGTTCGAAAGCAAGAAATTGCAAGTCGATCAATAGGGACCACTTCGGTGGGAAGGTAACAGTGTTCCGTGCGCTCTGGTGTCTAGTCATGCCTGCCACATGACCACGGAAATATCTGCAGAAGCAGACAGCGCTGGCTCTTCGGCTTAGAAACAGAGATGAGCACTGCACCCTAAAGTCGGATACGACTGGCTTTCGAGCAAGGGAAACCTTTACCTTTACCTTTAATTGTAATTACAGTTGAGGGGGCCCGGCTGGTTGTCCCCCTGCCATTTTTAGTCCCAGGGTCATTTATATGTTATTAGCCGCCCTGAGCCGGCCATGTGTTGAGTAGGGCGGGATATAAAATTGAATAAACATAAACAAACAAACATAAACATAGCTGCCGTAAATGAGTCTGCATCCGATTCCGCCAACGGTGGCAGTGCCGGTTGGAGCAAGGGCAGGGACTGGATTATTTTATGTGGTGGGCCAGATGTGGCCCACAGGCCATAGGTTGAGAACCCCTGCTATAAACCTTCCCCTCCCATATGAAACTAACAAGCACTGTAACAGTACATTGTAAGATACAGATCTATAATGCAATGTAAGTGATGCTGTCAGAGAGAGGGAGAAATGAACAAGAAAAACTTTGAATGACAAGAGAACTGATGAAACGATATAGAATTGGGCAGATCATTCTGGAAGATTTCGAATCAGAATTTTTGAACCCCGAATACTTAAACATGCAAAGACAGGCATTGAGACACTAAACTAATTGTATCATGTGCATTTAGCAACACTGGTAGAACTTGTCTTGCTTCCAAAGTTTTATAAACTTTCTTCTCATGTGGGTGTTTCTGTGTTTGTCCACAATACTGTTGTCCCTGTTTATTTTCTATGCTTTCATACCTGTCAAGTTTTGGATTTGGAAATAAGGGAAATTTCCTGGCAAATACGGGATACTTGACAGCTATGCTTATCTTGTGCTGCCCTCCAATGGTGGGAATAGGGCATTGCAGTCTAATTAATAAGGGATGACAGTGGGAAAGAGGGTAAAATAAGGGGTTTTCCTGGCCAATAAGGGATACTTGACAGCTATGCGCTTTCCCCCCCTGATATACAAAGTTATACATTTATTTCAACTCTAAATACCTTGAGGCAGTTTGTTATAACAACAGAAAACAACACTGGACCGCTAGAAATAATCAAACAATGATGAACAGCAAAACAGTCTGTGAAATGTCAAGGGTAACCGAAAACAACAGTAAAACAAATTGGAAAATAGACTGGGAAATGCAGTGGATTGAGGGGGGGGGGACCTCTTCATCTGACGGCAGAAAGTACTCCCAGTGGTATCCTTGTTGATCTTGTTGCATGTTATACAACCACGACAAATAAACTTACTAAGAGCAGTTTTTCTCGTGTGATATTTTTAGTGGGGGGTGACGGGATCCTTTAGAAGAGAAGACAGCGTACTTTACATAACGGCCATGCTCTCTGGAGGATTCTGTGCATCGCGATCCAGAAAAGAAACTCTTCCAAGCTTTTGGTGACATAGCTGCTTTTAATTTGATTTGATCTGATTTAATTGCTGAACTTGTATGCCACCCCACTCGCAAAGCGGCTAACAAAGAAACAAAACGGCAATTACTGCACATGGTATCACAAACATTTCTGAGGGAGCGTGGCCTGGCCCCCAGTTTAATTTGTTATTTATTTTTTATTGTTTTTTTAAAAAGAAAAATAGTACGCAAAGAAAAAAGACATCAATACGTAATAAAGATAACATAAAAATACAAATTACAAGTAAAAATTAAAAGTAAAATCACATACTGAAAAATACAGTAATAACATATAGTGTATATTCATTTTACCTTATTTAAACCCTCTTGTTTAGACATATACTATTTTAATGTGAAAAATACACTATCTTAAAAGAAAAACAAATCTAAACATAAGATAATACCCCAGTGCTATGTACATTGCCTTGGGAACTGCAGAGCTGCCCAGCATCACATATTATAACCAAAAACTCATATGACTTGGGGCTGGTATGCTACCTTTACCTTCAGACAGCGCATACCTGTCAACCTTCCCGGATTGGCCAGGATTTCCCGTTTTTCGGCACCAATTTGCGCCATTTCCCGCCCAGAGCTGCCAAAACCCCGTAATTTGGCAGCGGGGGGGGGGAGAGGTACTGCACATCCCTTCTGCGCAAGTTGCCTTCTACGCATGCGTAGAAGGCTTTTATGCTTTCATAGAACCCTTCTACGCTTGTGTAGAACCCTTCTACGCATGCGTAGAAGGCTACGCATGCGTAGGAGGGTTCTACGCAAGCGTAAAAGGCTTCTACGCAAGCGTAAAAGCCTTCTACGCATGCGTAGAAGGCGACTTGCGCAGAACCGTTCTGCGCAAGTCCCGGATTGTCCGGAGCCGCGGTTGACAGGTATGAGACAGTGTATAAACCAGAAATGGTTTCCAAATGCTTCCAAATTTGTTTTTATCTCTCCTACCTCTTTTTATTTTCAATTCCCATGTTAGCTTATCGTTAAGTGCAAGGTGCCACATGTCTCTATACCATTCCTCTACATCCACTGTGGAATCATTCTTCCAATTCCTAGCGATACACTGTCTTGCGGTTGTCAATATTATTGTTAATAGTTCTATATTGTGTTCTTCCTGGCCCCCCATTTAAAAAGGCTGAGAACTCCTGTTATGGAGGGTCTCAGAGGGGGTCTTTGCCGCCTCTCATCCTTTCTGCAAATTTAGCAGGAGCCAGCCTTGACTTGTGAAGAAATGGGTAAAATATTTCCCTTTTTAGCCCCAAACCCTGCTTTAAAACTGTGAGGAAACTGGATTGCACAAAAAAGACACACACAGAGAGAGAGAGAAACAGTCTCCCACTGGTTGTGGCTGTTTAATGTTCTGGAGAGGGATGGTGCAACCCTATTATGGAGGGGAGGAGAACAGAATTGGAGGGGCGAAGGGGGTGGATGACGGCGGCAGGGTGGCAGGTTTATAGGGAGCAGCAACGGGGGTGAGAAGGGCAGGTTGCTTTTTGCTTGATCCTTTCCACATACAACTAACTACAAGTAAGTTGAAGGATGGAGGTTGGGTAGGCAAGAGATTTGGCTGGGGTTAGCCTGAGCGGAGGGAGATCAGCATTCAGATCATTTTCCTTTCTTCTTTTAAATGTTTGCAAAGTTTTGGCAGGCATCCTTTTCAAAAAGCTGACTCCCATGGGTGACTCTTAAATACAGGACTCGGAGAAGTTGTGTTTAGACCACAACTTCCCGTGCTAGGACGGAGCCCTGGTGACGCAGAGGTTAAGCTGCTGTACTGCAACCAAAAGGTTGTGAGTTCGATCGTGACGAGGGCTCAAGGTTGACTCAGCCTTCGCTCCTTCCGGGGTCAGTAAAATGAGGACAAAGCATGTTGGGGGCAAAATGCCAATTAACTTGCGAACCACCCAGAGAGTGCACCAAACGCTGCGGGGAGGTGTAGAAGTGTGGTTGCTTGGCATTCTGCTCAAAAGCCAGTTGTATCAGACTCTAGGGTTCAGTGCTCATCCCTGTTTGTAGCCAAAGAGGCGGTGCTGTCAGCATCTGCAGACATTTCTGTGGACACGGAACACTGTTTACCTTCCCACTGAAGTGGTCCCCATTGATCTACTTGCAATTTTTTGCTTTCAAACTGCTAGGTTGGCAGGAGCTAGGACACAGACGGGAGCTCACTCCGTCGTGCAGTACCCAGGAATTGAACTCCGGTCTTCGGGTTCTGTAAACTGTAGTTCAAAGTAACTTGTCCCAAGCCTTTTACCACAGGGCAGGGGGATATTTTTTCCTCTTCTCTAGCCGAGCAGAGCTTTACTTCTTCAATGCCTTCCTATGGTTTTTGCGGCTCTTGATAGACCAGGCACTGAGTGTGTTTTTGGGGAACAAGGAAACTGAAGAATTGGCGACTGTGCAAAATATGGTAGATTGTTAAATGCAAATGAGCAACATTGGGATTATAAGGGTAGTAAGGTTTAGTGGGGGTCATGAAATATTTCCCAGTGGGAAGTTTTATTTCTCTGCTTCTTAAGGGACTGTGGCAGCTTAGTGGTTAAGACACTGAACTTGAGGACTGGAAGGTCAGCAGGTCAGCAGTTTGAGACCTGAGTGCTGCAAGTTCCCATCGTCTGTCCCCACTCCTGACAGCCTAGCAGTTCAAAAGCAAGAAACTGCAAGTAGATAAATAGATGCATCTTTGGCTGGAGAGGTAACAGCATTCCACCTGCTACATGACCACGGAAACATCTGCAAATGCAGACAGCGCTGGCTCATTAGCTATAAACAAAAATGAGCACTGATCCCTAGAGTCAGATATGACCTTTACATTCTTACCTTCTAAATAAAGCTGTATAAAAGATAAATTACCATGTAGGCTGCACCTATTTTCTTTCCCAGGCAACTCTCCAAAATATATTTTATTTATTTATTTTTGCGCATTTATATCCCGCCCTCCTGGTGAGTACACCACTCAGGGCAGCTAATAATATAATAAAAATTACAATAAAAACAACAATGAATCCTATAATCACACAATTTTAATCCCTCTTTCCCTTCCACTTTGTACAGTTCCAAGCCACAAATCAGGGATACTTTCAGTCTTCTATACATTAAAAGATAATGGTGGGTGGGGAAAGAAATCTGGAGGCAGCCGCTGAAAAAGTGCCTTGCTATGTTGCGCTAAAGATGTTGAACTGCATTGTCAGCCAATAAGCAAGTGACAGCATTGGATTCAAGAGATGGAGAGTCAAGAAGGACTGCATATCCAGGTGGAAGAGGAGTTGAAGGTAGAAGGGAAATGGGACCCCCCAAAAAAACATAGAATTACGAGCAGTAGAGAGAGTAGGTTGAGTTTTGGTGGGACTGAAGGCGGCAAAACAAGATATCAGTCCCTGCTTCTGGGGGTTTCTAAGAAACTTTGTCAACTTGCATAACAAGGTGATGATGTCTCGCTTTGCGCACTCACAAGCCACCTTGGCTGATTTTCTCTATAGCAATCAGTTACTGAGAAAATGTCTGGCCGGACATCCCACTATGGTAATGGAGTAGACCATACAGCCAGCGACTCAACGCCAAGTGTTGGGTGGCGGTAAATAGCCTGATTCCCTAAAGAGGCCAATGGCTACGGGCGGATGAGCCCCTTAGGTGGGTTGATAACCCCCTCAGTGGAGTTTGTTATTCTTAATTAGAGGTGTGGGTCATTTGTCCTCAAATTCAAACACAACTTGGCATTGGGTGGTGGTAAATAACCCGACTCCCTAAAGAGACCAATGGCTACGGGCGGATGAACCCCTTTGGGTGGGGTGATGCCCAGTGGAGGAAATACCACTGGAAACCATCATATCTAGCCCAATGGCAAAATGAGCAAAGGAGGAACTCTGATTCCCAACAGTCATGGAGTGGAAGAGGCCATGCCAGATGGACTGGCTGTGAAGGCGCACCTTGTCAATATCCTCAAGGCTGTGGCAGTCCATTGCAGTCCTGGTGTTAAACCCTGCATGTCTCACTTCATGTGTGCTGCAGGAGATGGCTCTGTGATCATAGTGTGTGGGTCCCTTCATGGCAAGCTGGGATCTAAAGTAAAGGTAAAGGTTTCCCTTGCTCGAAAGCCAGTCGTATCCGACTCTAGGGTGCAGTGCTCATCTCTGTTTCTAAGCCGAAGAGCCAGCGTTGTCTGCTTCTGCAGACATTTCCGTGGTCATGTGGCAGGCATGACTAGACACCGGAGCGCACGGAACGCTGTTACCTTCTCACCGAAGTGGTCCCTATTTATCTACTTGCAATTTCTTGCTTTCGAACTGCTAGGTTGGCAGGATCTACCTTAAACAAATTCACGACAGTAGCATTTTTCCTGCTTCAAGGGGGGGGGGATGCATTCTCAGATATGAGTTGCAGCCAATGACTGATGGTAGAGGAGCAATGCAGACCCTACCTTCTCCTGATCAGTTGGCAAACGTTTCTTGGGGTTTGTTTTTGAAGAGTCCAGTGGTGTTGACAATAAGTACTGTGTCCACAACCTTGTTCCAACCTTGTCTCAGCCATAAACTGCTCAGACTGCCCTAAAATAAGCTGTTTTCTGCCTTTCTAAGCTTAAACCTATCCTTCACCACATGCAGATAAGAAAATCAGCTGAAAGTGCAGGTTTGTGTATCAGTCGCAATTAGACCATGCGCATGAAATGTTTTGGCAGCTCACATTCTTACTCCTCCAAGCACAGGAAGACTTTGATTTAATTTCTTTTAGACAAGGAGCACCAGCTCCTTTCTTGTCTTAAGACAAAACCAAAATAAATTTCAATTATTATTGATTGGTATAAATACATGTATTTCTCAGCATAACTGGACCAAAGGGTCAAACTTTTTTTTTAAAGGAGTCAAATCCTTTATTTATTTGTTTATTTATATGGTTGGTTGGTTGGTTAGTTACAGCTCTACACTGCTCATTTAATGTTTAACATTACCCAGGGCAGTTTTCAAAAAGTAGATAAAAATTCCAACCCACCATCCCAACCCAAGAAATAAAGATTAAAAAGTGTGCAATACCGACTGCCTTAAAAAAGACAATTAAGCCAAATGGCGATTGCTAGAATAAATCATGCACATATGGTTCAACACAAAAAACTAACAAGGAGGTGGAATATTAGAAAAAGCTTCCTTATAAAGCTCTGTTTTCACTGGTTTATGAAAGATTTGGAGGGAGGTGTTGGCATGCAACTTGGCCACCAAAGATCTTCAGCTAGACTCCTGTTGCTGAGATTCTAGGAAGGAGAATAACTTGATCAAGGTTCAATATTCTTTTAATTCCTTGCCTTAACATTTGGCACTCTGCAGTTTCTGTATCTTATGCATTTTTGTGCCTGCGTCTTGATGGACCTCCAACATATATAAGGTATGTTTTCTTCTGCCACTTGGTCAAAAAGCTTAAACTAGACTTATTATGATTATTAGCATGAAGACCTGCAGAAACCCCTTATTTTCATTGCTTCCACCAGGAACTCTGTCGACTCCCCAAAACATGCAGGTTGCGATCTCTGTAGCCGTGGTCCTCGTGGCATTGTCTGTTGTGACAGGTAAGAACAAAAACACATCTCGTGTTACTTCCCAGGTTGTTTGGGAGATGCTGGGGTGTGTAATTCCCTTCCTGACCCCCCCCCCCAGCTTTGATTTCATTGGTCTCCTTGGTGTATATGTCTCAGACCAGTGCAGACATACAGACACACACCCAAAACCTGGCAGGCTCTAGATGTGCTGGACTACAATCACAGCCGGTGAAGACCAATTTACCATATGGAGATAGAGTGGGAAGAAGACTTCTTCCTGACCCTTTTCAATAATGGAGGGAAACAACAAAAGCCAGTCACATCCGACTCTAGGCATCTCCGTTTATAGCCAAAGAGCCAGCGCTGTCTGCATCTGCAAATATTTCCATGGACATGTGGCAGGCATGACTAGACGCCAGAGCAACCGGAACACTGTTGCCTTGCCTGCCCAAGTGGCACCTGTTTACCTACTTGCAATTTCTTGCTTTTGAACTGCTAGGTTGGCAGCATACCTGTCAAGTTTTGGATTTGGAAATAAGGGAAATTTCCCAAAAAATACGGGATACTTGACAGCTATGCTTATCCTTTGCTGCCCTCCAATGGCGGCAATAGGGCATTGCAGTCTAATTAATACGGGATGACAGCAGGGAAGAGGGTAAAAAAAGGGGTTTTCCCGTCAATACGGGCTACTTGACAGTTATGCTTATCCTTTGCTGCCCTCCAATGGTGGCAATAGGGCATTGCAGTCTAATTAATACGGGGTGATGGTAGGGAAGAGGGTAAAATAAGGGGTTTTCCCGGCCAATACGGGCTACTTGACAGTTATGCTTATCCTTTGCTGCCCTCCAATGGTGGCAATAGGGCATTGCAGTCTAATTAATACGGGATGACGGCAGGGAAGAGGGTAAAATAAGGGGTTTTCCTGGCCAATAAGGGATACTTGACAGCTATGGTTGGCAGGAGCTGGGACAGATGGCTCCGTCATGCAGAAATCATCATTTTCATCAACAGTAGCTGCAGCAGCATCTTCCCAGCTCAGTTTCTGAAACAATGACAGCTGTAGACGAGTATTATCCTCCTTACAATCGCAGTGAATGTGTCAACTCTGTAGTTACGCAATAGTATTTTTATTACACCAGCTTCCCACACATTCTCACGGCTCCTTGTTCCTCCGCTTCACCTGCTCCAGGGCTGCCTGCTGGTATCCTATCCCAGGCCAACCAGTCTTTGTAAGTTCTCCCTGCCTCCATCCTGGCTTCCACACTATGAGAACCAAAATTCTGGCTGTCTAAAAACAGCAGCACCTTTCTTGGATCTTAATGGCTTTCCTATTAGAGTGGCCTATTAGAGTATGCCCAGTTAGAAATAACTGATATAGTTTAAAAAGAATTATCGGTCGTCATCCCACCATATCCAAAGGTTCAGTACCCACTGTTTCAGTTATTCACAGGTCTAAAAATATTCAATAATAATCCTGAAATACATAATACTGTATTCACATATTTTATGGGAAATTACCAGAGCTGGCCACTAGAGGCCACTGTCTACAGTATAAAGTATAAGGTTCTTTGTTATCTGTGGCTTCAGGTATCCATGATGAATCTTGGAGTGTATCCTCTGCAAATATGGGGCGTGTGCATACCTGTCAAGTTTTGGATTTGGAAATAAGGGAAATTTCCCAGCAAATACGGGATACTTGACAGCTATGCTTATCCTGTGCTGCCCTCCAATGGTGGCAATAGGGCATTGCAGTCTAATTAATAAGGGATGACGGCAGGGAAGAGGGTAAAATAAGGGGTTTTCCTGGCCAATAAGGAATACTTGACAGTTATGGGCATGTGTGACGTGTACAACATCTCATTTAAGCAAGGCAGATGACTGGGTGACTTACATACAGTACTTGCTTTTGAGCCTGCTGGTGTAGGAAGCTAGGTGGAGCTAGGCTAGTTAGATCACCAAGACTTCTGATTTAGGCCTCCCTGATGAACCAGGTCTACACATTTAGTAATGTGCCTGTATCCCAAGCTAGACCTCCTGGAATGGAGAATTATGGGATTTGTAGTCCAGAAAAGTGGAATGGCAAATACCTATTAACCCGGGTTAACTTTAAAGTCTTTTGCAAATCATGGATAAGAGAACTGTGACCTGAAAACTTTCTAAAAGGATCAGTTTGTAAGTTACTTTAAACATAAATAAAGCAGCCAAAGAGGCTTTGGAGGAAAAGGAGATTTTATCAACAAGAACAATTATAACATAACATATGCATATATTGGTGCTCGAATCCATGCAGATTCAAGGACCCTAATTAATGTTTCAACCAGACTTATATTCTTGTTACAAACATATGATTCATGTGTTCTTGGTCAGGTGGAGCCGAAGGACATACGCATTTCTTATTTTATCTTGCCATTGCATATTTTTGAAGTGTTCAGAAATGCGCAGTCACACAAGTCTGCTCCACTTAGATAAATGGCACAGGACTTTTGTGTAACTGTCTTTTTGTAAAATGACTTTCTGTGGGACCCATAACTCAGTAAAAACTAACTGTTATTTCTCTCCTGTCTCCAAGACTCTACTGAGGCTCCTGTCACAGAGTCTACCCTGTCTCAAAATTTTGAGAGATTCCAGCAGGGCATCCAAAGCTTTGTGGAAAATGTTGGCGAGAAGACCAAAGCCACTTTCTATGACATCCATCACAGTGAGTTCAGCAACAAGACCAGGTGAATATCTGTTTAATTGTTTTGCAGGGGAAGGGAACATGGAGAGCTGGTCAAAACAATGGAGTAGTTGAGTGTCATCCCAAAATCTGGGCATGAGATTTCCCTCTTCGCTTGAACCATGAAATTGCCATGCATCAAGAAAAGTAGTTTTGGATTTTGCTTTGATCTTACACTTGTCTTTTTTTTTAAAAAATGTCTTTATATATAATTCTTAGCCAATACTCATTAACCCCATGAGATTTTTCACCTTAAGTTGCAGAATTCTCCCATTTTGTTGTTCAGTCGCACAGTCGATTCCGACTCTTTGCGACCCCATGGACCATTCTCCCATAGGTGGTAGTAAAAAGCTATATCTTTATAATAGTCAAGCCCGCTGCCTGATTTAGCCTATGTGGGGGGCTGCCCCCCAGCTTGGTTATTCTGCTTTAACGTAGGTAGGGTGGGGAGGGTTGTTGTTTTTTTAATGATGATTTGTTTGTTTGTGTTTTAATGCTGGTTTTAGCTGGGGTTGTTGGGTCTTGTTTTTAGCTGTTGTTGTTAAACTGTTTTATATTGTAATTTTTACTTATTGTATTTTCTCCCTCTTCCCTTTCCCTTTTTGTTGTTAGCCACCCTGAGTGGTGTACCCACCAGGAGCATACCTGTCAAGTTTTGGATTTGGAAATAAGGGAAATTTCCTGGCAAATACGGGATACTTGACAGCTATGCTTATCCTGTGCTGCCCTCCAATGGTGGCAATAGGGCATTGCAGTCTAATTAATAAGGGATGACGGCGGGAAAGAGGGTAAAATAAGGGGTTTTCCTGGCCAATAAGGGACACTTGACAGCTATGCTTATCCTTTGCTGCCCTCCAATGGTGGCAATAGGGCATTGCAGTCTAATTAATAAGGGATGACGGCGGGAAAGAGGGTAAAATAAGGGGTTTTCCTGGCCAATAAGGGACACTTGACAGCTATGACCAGGAGGGCGGGATATAAATGCGCAAAATAAATAAATAAATAAATAATAACATGATTGTTCTGTGTTAGAGGACTTTCTCTGTGTGTGCGTGCATGCATCCATGTGCGTGTTTAAAATAGCAAGGGCACGTGGAAGTGTGATGTTCCTTTCCTCTTTTCCCTTAAATTTGGTTTGTGCTATTTCTCAGTCGTTTTGTTACTTGTTTTTTTACCATCATCTTAGTAATGCATAACAAAAGTGATCATCAACCCAGTGGGGGTGGGTGGGGGAGAATACTTGCAATTCCCCTGATAGTCCTGGGAGGGGGGGGGGAGCTGGCCAACAGGTGTGGACCATAGCTGTCAAATATCCCTTATTGGCCGGGAAAACCCCTTATTTTACCCTCTTTCCCGCCGTCATCCCTTATTAATTAGAGTGCAATGCCCTATTGCCGCCATTGGAGGGCAGCACAGGGTAAGCATAGCTGTCAAGTATCCCGTATTGGCCAGGAAAACCCCTTATTTTACCCTCTTTCCCGCCGTCATCCCTTATTAATTACAGTGCAATGCTCTATTGCCACCTTTGGAGGGCAGCACAGGATAAGCATAGCTGTCAAGTATCCCTTATTGGTCAGGAAAACCCCTTATTTTACCCTCTTCCCTGCCGTCATCCCTTATTAATTAGACTGCAATGCCCTATTGCCGCCATTGGAGGGCAGCAAAGGATAAGCATAGCTGTCAAGTATCCCGTATTTGTCGGGAAATTTCCCTTATTTCCAAATCCAAAACTTGACAGGTATGGTGTGGACACAAAACACACACACACACAAAACAGATTAACCTCCCCCTCAGGTTTCCACAGAGAATGGTCTAAAACAAGGATGCCCAATCTATGGCCTGTGGGCCGGATTTGGCCCCTGATGCCAATATGGAGAAAAGCCAGAGTCATAGAGGCACAAGAGAAAAGTTTTAGGAGTCAGAGTGTTTCAATCCTCTTACCATTGTCTTACTCTTAACAGGAACTGGATCAAAGAGAAATTCCAGAAGCTGAAGAAAAAGCTTAAAGCAACTTTTTCCGAGGAATCCAACTGAATTCAACTCTTGAGACGGAAGATGTGTGGCACCCACCCACCCACCCACAATTCCCCACCATACACCTCTGGTCGGGGATTCATATGATGACACCCACCCCCACCCTTCCAAGGTTGTAGCGAGAGAGTAATTTCTGACAAACAAGCCTCACTGCACAACCATCTCTTATTTTCTATCTGTGTTTTGTTGTGTTATTATTTGCAATCGTTACACAAATAAATGGAAAATTTCTCCCTGGTGAAATGTAGCCTCTGTTGATTCTCAGGATGTTTTCGTCCCAGGATGTTAAATATTTAGCAGCAGGAGAGATGGCCTCTGTTTTTTGCAACAGAGAGGTGACTATAAATCAGGGATTCTCAACCTTCACCCTGTGGCTTGCTGCACCATTTCATGTGACTCCACCACCCCCTCCACCACACCAGGAAGTGCCATGTGATGGAGGAAGGCCAAAATGGCCATCCGGCCCCCAAAGCTGTCTGAGTGAGCGTGACCCGGCCCCTGCCATAAAAAGGTTGAGAACTCCTGATATAAATGGAGGGTTGCCAACTTTTTAGCTGGCCCCTGTGCCTCTGCCTTTTACAAATTCTGCAGGAATCTTCAAAAAATAGGTTTTTCCTAATGTTCCACGAAACAGCCCACTTGCTGATATCTCCAGATCAAAACATTTTGTTAAGGCACAGGAGCAAGACAGAGTTTCCCACCACCCCTGTCATTTGTCAATCTTACATTATTATTATTTTTAAAAAGGCAGTCGTTAGTATCAGAGAGAGCGGCCATGGTGGGCTGAAAACAAGTTTGATTCAGGAAGAACCTTCCCCTAATCCAGGGGTGCCCAAACTATGGCCCATAGGCTGGATCCAGCCCCCGATGCCAATTCATTTGGCCAGCAAAGCCCTCGTTGCTCCCGGAAGCCCATACATTTTACGGCTGTGAGAGCAGGACCCTAAGGAAGGCCAAGCGCAGAAGAATAGATGCCTTTGAACTGTGGTGCTGGAGGAGAGTTTTGAGAGTCCCCTGGACAGCGAGGAGAACAAATAGGTCGATCCTAAAGGAAATCAAACCTGGCTGCTCTTTGGAAGGGCAAATGCTGAAGCTCAAGTATTTTGGCTACCATATGAGAAGAGAGGACTCACTGGAGAAGGCCCTGATGCTAGGAAAGATCAAAAGGAGAAAGGGGCAGCAGAGGATGAGTAGTGGCGGCTACATTAGTAGTGGTGAAACTATGGCACGCGTGCCAGCGGGGGCACTCAGAGCCCTCTCTGTGGGCACAAGCGCCATCAACCCAGTACAGAGTTTGCCCCACCCCTCTGCCATGCAGTCCAATGGGAGCACTTCCTCCCTCCCCCAGCACAGGGTTTTCTCCACTCCTCTGCCCAGCAGTCCAATGGGAGCGCTTCCTCCCTCCCCCAGCACAGAATTCATCCCGCCCCTCTGCCCAACCGTCCAATGGGAACGCTTCCTCCCTTCCTCCAGCACAGAGTTCACCTCACCCCTCTGTGGCACAGATGGCATCCTGTTGAGTTTGGGCACTCTCTCTATAAAAGGTTCACCATTACTGGACTAGATGGTATTGTTGATGTGGTGGGCATAGATCTGGGCGGACTATGGAGGATGGCAGAGAAGCCTGACATGTGGTGGTCCATGGGGTGGGGGGTCCCCAAAGGGTCAGAAATGGTCAGACTCAACTGTGTAATGACCGAACAACCACAAGATCTGGTTTCCCCCTATGTCTCTTAATAAATCTTTGATGCTTCTCCAGTATAAAGTTGGTTGATAAATGACCAGGGAGTAAATATTGCCTAAGGCTAAACAAACTGCCTTTCTGACCCAATGCTTGTCTGTTTATAGCTCTTTGAATAAATAGTCCTTTGAACCTATGGCCTCAACCAGGTCTTGCACCTTGGAAGAATTGCAAATAAAGGAGCTTATTGTAGTTTTTTATGAGAGGTCACACACAAAAACCTAAGGATGGGAGGAATATTTCTCTCCAATAGAAACCCTGATGTTAGGCAATTTGAGGCAGGCATCACCCGGTACTATTTAGTACCATGCCAAATGGTTTTCCCCCCTATTTTTTCCCCATTTATTCTGCAAAACAAAACAGTAAAGAAGGAGAAACTCAACTCAGAAGGACACACAGTGGAACCTCGGTTAACAAATGGCTCGGTTAACATAAAAATTGCATTTAAAGAAAGGAAATCCATAGAAAATAATGGCCATACCTGTCAACCATGGCTCCGGACAATCTGGGACCTGCGCACAACAGTTCTGCACAAGTCGCGTTCTACGCATGCGTAGAAGGCTTTTACGCTTACGTAGAACCCTTTTACGCTTGCATAGCCTTCTACGCAAGCGTAGAAGGGTTCTACGCAAGCATAAAAGCCTTCTACACATGTGTAGAATGCGACTTGCGCAGAAGGGATGCGCAATACCTCTTCCCCCCCGCTGCCAATTCCAGGGTTTTGGCAACTGCGGGCGGGAAATGGCGCAAATCGGCACCGAAAATCGAAAAATCCCAGCCAACCCGGGAAGGTTGACAGGTATGATAATGGCTTGGTTTACGGATTTTTTTTTCCCCCAGCACAGATTAATTGGTTTTCAATGCGTTCCTATGGGAAACCGCGTTTTGGTTAAAGTATTTTGGTTTTCAATGCATCCCTATGGGAAATTTGATTAAAGTCCATTTCTGCTGTAGGAAATGTCCCAGAGGACGCATTAATTACATTAACCAAGGTTCCACTGTAAATACAATTAAAAAGTGAAAAATACAAAAAAAAGCCACCATGGCATAAAACTCAAGAAAAGAATTCCAAATATCCAAATATATGTTACAAAAGTTACTTTTCAGATGTAAGAAATAACGCCAAAGTTGCAAAGGGTAACATAGTAAGAGTCAGAAGTATCTTATAAAGGTCATTTTAAAGCTTTTTAGATACATTTTGGATGGGTTTTTCCCCGCAAGCTTTCAACAATCTTAAGTAGCAACAGAAATGTGCCATGGTTATATCAACTGCATTTTTGGTAACTATTTCTATGGTATACTATCACCATTGCCCACTAGGCCACCCTTGCTTAAAAGCCAATTGTATCTGACTCTAGGGTTCATTTGTCATTTCATTTCATTCCACTTTTGATATGTATACCGCATTTTCTCAGCCGAAAGCATACCTGTCAAGCGCAACTCTGGAGATTACGGGACCTGCGCAGAACGTTTCTGTGCAGGTCTGTTGTACGCATGCGTAGAAGGCTTTTACGCATGCGTAGAACGTTTCTGCGCAGAATGTTTTTGTGCAAGTCCGTTATACGCACGCGTAAAAGCCTTCTACGCATGCGTACAACAAACCTGTGCAGAAACATTCTGCGCAGCTCACTTCTACGCATGTGTAGAAGGCTTTTACGCATGCATAGAACATTTCTGCGCAGAATATTTTTGCGCAGTCCATTCTACGCATGCGTAAAAGCCTTCTATGCATGTGTACAATGGACCTGCGCAGAAACGTTCTGTGCAACTCACTTCTACGCATGTGTAGAAGGCTTTTACGCATGCATCGAAGGCTTTTACGCATCCCTGTCTGCACAGAAGCCTTCTACGCACGTATAAAAGCATTCTATGCACGCGTAGAAGTGAGCTGCGCAGAAGGGATGAGCAGTAACTCATTTTCCCCCGCTGCCAAATTCCAGGGTAGTGGCAGCTCTGGGCGGGAAATGATGAAAATCGGCGCAAAAAATGGGAAATCCCGGCCAATCCGGGATACTTGACAGGTATGGCCCAAAGGCGACTCAAAGCAGTGCACAACAAGCAAAAGCGATACAATGAATGTCAACATAAAAAAACAGATAAATGCATATCAATACAGTTCAGTGAAACAGCCTAATCCTTACAATATCAGAAAAATACAAGACAATAAATACAATAAAAAAATCAATACAATTCAATTAAAAAAACCAGTCCTCATTTCTGTTTATAGCCAAAAAGCCAGGGCTGTCCACATCTGCAGAGGTTTCCGTGGACACGTGACAGGCATGCCTCAACACCGGAGTGCACAGAATGCTGTTTTACCTTCTCACCAAAGTGGTACCTATTTATCTACTTGCAATTTCTTGCTTTTGAACTGCTAAGTTGCAAGGAGCTGGGACAGAGATGGGCGCTCAAACCGTCGTGCCTTACCCAGGAATCGAACTCCAACTTTCTAGTTGTTGAGTTCAGCGTCTTAACCACGTGAGCCACGACCAAAGTCCCACTAGAGGGAACTTGAATGTATTTCAGTGCATTAATAAAATTCATTAGGGGGGAAAAATCAAGCTACAGGAAATAGTTAAACTGCTCTGGTTGCTACACATGATTGTGATGGCCACCAATGTGGATTATTATAAAAGGGAATTAGACTGAGTTTTGGAGGAGAAAGCTATCCATGGCTAGTAGTTCTCATAGCTATATACCCATGATGGCAAACCTTGGCACTCCAGATATTCTTGGACTTCAATTCCCAGAAGCTCAAGCACCCTGTGAATCCACACGAATGGGTTCACTGCAATTCATCCGGCCCACGCTGCCCTCGTCACTCCCGGAAGCGGAAGTAAAACGCATTTGCTGTCAAATTTCACCACTTGGGATAAACTGGGAGGTTTTTACATGTAGCACAGGTGAATCTGAACGGGACTGCAGTTGCTCAAGTGGCTAAGACGCAGACAGGAAGGCGGGAGGTCAGCAGTTCAATTCCCGAGTACTGCAGGACGGAATGAGCTCCCGCCTTTGTCCCAGCTCTTGCCAACCTAGCAGTTTGAAAGTAATAAATTGCAAGTAGATAAATAGGGACCACTTCAGTGGGAAGGTAAACAGTGCTTGGTGCACAGCTGTCAAGTATCCCTTATTGGCCAGGAAAACCCCTTATTTTACCCTCTTTCCCACCGTCATCCCTTATTAATTAGACTGTAATGCCCTATTGCTGCCATTTGAGGGCAGCACAAGATAAGCATAGCTGTCAAGTATCCTTTATTTGCCGGGAAATTTGTCTTATTTCCAAATCCAAAACTTGACAGGTATGGTTTGGTGAGCTCTGGTGTCTAGTCATGCCTGCCACATGACCACGGAAACGTCTGCAGAAGCAGACTGTGCTTGGCTCTTCAGCTTTGAAACAGAGATGAGCACTCAACCTTAGAGTCAGATACGACTGGCTTTCGAGCAAGGGAAACCTTTACCTTTACAGGTGAATCTGACATACATGTTCTGAGCAGGACGCCACACAACTTGTTTCCAGGGAACAATCTTTTATTTGAGGACTTTCCACTCTTCCCACGTTTGCAATTGAAATTAGGGGGATTTACATCTAATCTGAATAACAACCGGAGATCATCTGCCATTACCAATTGTATGAAGCCACATTGATTTGTATGCTTATCTGTTACGCTAACCAATCACGCTGTATCTCTGTACCTGATGTGTATAAATTGATGCCACGAAGCCTCCTCACTCCTGTGTCTGATGAAGTGCGCTTGACCCACAAAATCCTACATCGAAATAGAACAGTTGATCTTTAAAGTGCTACAACATATTTCTTTCTTTCTTTCTTTCTTTCTTTCTTTCTTTCTTTCTTTCTTTCTTTCTTTCTTTCTTTCTTTCTTTCTTTCTTTTGTTTATTCTCTAATATTATTTGAGGACTATCTCTTGGGTTTTTTCCACCTCATGCAGCAAAACGTCTTAGTTGGCCCCTTTGCTGAGCTGATGAGAGTTTGCAAAGTAATAATGGATTAAACACTGTTTGCAAACAATTCACCGTTCAAATTCATCTCTGCCCTGGTGCCCAAAGGTCATAATTAATGGGACTTTTTTGTCACCTGCTGTTAAAGTCTGGATCTTATTTACTTGGACTCTGGACAGACAAAGGGGTTGTACTGTTGGGCAAGAGCATTCTGCGGCTAGGTCTGGGAAGCTGGAAACTTCTGGTGTTGGGAGATATTTTTCCCCTCCTCGCAGAAGCGCTTTTTCCTACACTTGTGTTGTGGCTGGATCTGGACCAGGAACAAGATAACACAGTAGCTACAGCTGGACAGGTAGGAGGGTTGCATGCATTTTGCCAACTTAGAGGTTAAATCTGAGCCATCTCCTTAGATCACTAGGAAATCTAGCCAGACTTTTCTGGTGGAACAAGCATCAGAGAAATCTTGTGGGAATCTTTGTTTTCTGTTGTGCCCATTGAACAGGTGCAGAAGCTGTAACAAGATCATACCTGTCAACCTTCCCGGATTGGTCGGGATTTCCCAATTTTCGGTGCCGATTTGCGCCATTTCCCACCCCACACTGCCAAAACCCCAGAATTTGGCAGCGGGGGAAAGGAGGTACTGCGCAGCCCTCCTGCGCAGGTTGCCTTCTACGCATGCGTAGAAGAGTTTTACGCTTGCGTAAAACCCTTCTACGCAAGCGTAGAAGGCTACGCATGCGTAGAAGGCTACGTATGTGTAGAAGGGGGCTACGCAAGCGTAAAACCCTTCTACGCATGCGTAGAAGGCGACCTGCGCAGAACCATTCGGCACAGGTCCCAGATTGGCCGGAGCTGTGGTTGACAGGTATGAACAAGATAGAGGAAGAAGGATTGTCGTAGGGTGTATTTCTTCAGAGACTGAAAGTCAAGATTGGGGTAGGGAATGGTGCAGAATTGAGCAAAATGGCTATACCATCCCCTGACACACATATGAATATGCTTAATGAACATTTTAGTATGCCAGTTGTTCAAAGTATTTCAGAATAGCTGGGTTGTTTGTCTGGATAGCTTTTTTAGGACTGTCTGTGGAACCAGCAAGCCAACAAAGTAGGTTTTTGAGACTCTAGAACAAAGATTCTCAACCTACGGCCCATGGGCTGGATGTGGCCCACAGCACCATTTCATGTGGCCCACCACCACCTCCACCACACCAGGAAATGCCATGTGGTGGATGGAAAAGGGGAAAATGGCCATCCAGCACATGAAGCTGTCTGAGGGAGCATGACCCGGCCCCCGGTTTAAAAGGTTGAGAACTCATGCTCTAGAATCAAGCTAGATGCGCCTATTACCTTTTTAAAATTTACCTATGATATGCATATCATGCCTTATTAAATTTACAAGAGCCCCATGATGCAGTGGTTAAGCTGCAGTACTGCAGCCAAAACTCTGTTCATAATTGACTGATTGGTTGATTGATTGGTTGATTGAAATATGTAGATAAATAGGTAGATAAATACATAGATTGATTGATCAATTGATTTATCAATCAATCAATTGCCATATCTATCTATCTGTTTGTTTATTTACTACTTACTTACTTACTTACTTACTTACTTACTTACTTATTTCCCTCACATCTGGAATATTATGAATTTGATCCCAATAGACCAAGGTTGACTCAGTCTTCCATCCTTCCAAGTACCCAGCTTCATGGGGGCAAAATGCTGATTACCTTCTACTCCAAGCATTACAGGGTGGTATATAAGTATAATGGCTATTGCTGTTGCTAACTCAGAAGAAGAATTCGAATTTATTTATTTATTTATTTATTTATTTATTTATTTATTTATTTATTTATTTTTACATTGTCACCCAACTCGAATGACTCTGGGTGGCTCACAAACAATTAAAATCAACATCATAATCTAATAGCTTAAAACTCCATAAAACCCATAGATGATGTAAATATGAAAGAATCTTGGTTGCCACCCATTCTGGAAGGAACTGAAACAGGACTTTTCTCAGCTTCTTAAAAGGAGTGGTAAGAGCTAAATCGTTGAAACTGGAGGAAAGGTTCATTCTTCTATCGATCAGAATGTCTTGTATGCATAGTTTTGAGATCTTCAAAAAGACATCCCTACCAATCAAAAGTTGCCATTATGGGCCGTTAAAAACAACAACCAATGGCCCAAGACAGCTGCATCATGATGAGATGTGTTCAGCAAAATGTTTGGCTTTGAATCTCTCCTGATTTGTTGCTACCTTGGGCAAACATTTTCTGTCTCAACCTCTTAGGCAACCACTGTGAAAATGGACCTGAAACTTGTGGCTGCAACCTTTATGTTACTGCTTTCCTGTTCAGGTAGGTTTGTTCATTTGGGAAGCCCTAAGAGTTTGTCATTTCACAGACATCGTTTTCCTACAAAGTTGGTTGGTTGGTTGGTTGGTTGGTTGGTTGGGTGGGTGGGTGGGTGGGTGGGTGGGTGGTTGGGTGGCTGGCTAGCTGAATGAATGAATGAATGAATGAATGAATGAATGAATAAATGAATGAATGAATGCTTTCTTGATGCACACTTGCTATCCCCATCCCCATGAAAAAAAGATAAATTTCTCCTTCTACAAAGTTTGGAATTCTGTTAAGCAAATGGATCCATTTGTATACAGCAATCTTTAAAAATTAAAAATAAATATGTACCATAAATGATCAATAGAATAACAACAATATAACAATGCCTGTAAATATTTAGTTCTATATCTTAAGCTTCTTTAGAAGCTCACCTTGTTAGCTGGAAGGCTGGCAATTCAGCAGTTCGAGACCTGGGTATTGCATGACGAACTGAGTGCCCGTCTCTGTCCCAGGAGCCTCATTTGGGCATTCCCTGAGTGGAGTTTCTTCCACAAAAATTCTTTCAACCCAGAATAATTTCTGACATGAAATTATTATTATTTAGTTCTATCATGGTGGAATCCAGTTCCTTTGACAGCGTGACTGGGAGGGCATAACATGCACAAGCTTGAGAACAACTGATATGGAAATTAAGTACATGAACAATAGAGAACGCAGTTATGTGCCATACGGAATCATGATTCTTTTGCTTTGCTTTCGAAGTGTCCAGCTATCGCCTGCAGAAACGAGAGGTGCAGGAAAAAGACGTGATCGGTCAAGTTCAGGAAGTGGCTAAAGATTACTGGAATCAAGTCTCCAATACAGCCCAGAGTTGGCTAGATGGAATCAAGTCCCTGACAGCTTATGAAAAAGCTCGGTGAGAATCAGGCAGGGTACAAAGAGAGATGAGGAGATAATGATGGATGAGGGGAAGGCGAGTAATTTTCCAGGGATGTAGGTAGATGGTGGTGGTGGTGGTGGTGGTGGTGGTGGTGAAGAATATTCCATTTCTTCTGGGACCTTCTACTATGAGCTAGTGTTCAAAGTGGCCCACCATCACAGTAAACGTCACAAAACCAGTAAGTAAAGACATATTTCAACCTACAAAGCACATCAATCAATCCATGTCCCCTCCTATCTGTGGGAGATATGTCCCACAACCTACCACAGATACCTGAAACTGTGGATAACAGTGAACCCTATATTTTGCTTTGCAGACAGTGGCCTCTAATGGCCAGCTCTGGTAATGTGCCATAGAAATGCATATATATTACGCATTTCAGGTTAGCTCATGGGTTCATCAGTTCATCCGTACATTTGTGAATTGCAACAGCCGTCGTGTACAGCAGGGGTTCCCAACCTTTTCAAGCCAGGAGCCGGGTCACACTCTGTCAGTCAGCTTTGAAGGCCAGACAGCCATTTTGCCCTGCCTGCACGATAGGGGTGGCCATTTTGTTTCTTGAATGTCCTTAGGGGTTGGGGGCCACATGAAACGGTGCCATGTGCTGAATCTGGCCCATGGGCCTTAGTTTAGGAACCCTTGATGTACGGTATCCTCTTCAGACTCTGCTATCCAACTTCAACTCGGCTTACTTTGGGGGTTTCTTCTCTTTTCTAGTGACATCTTTGAGAAGACTACCTCCGCTGTGAGCGTTTATTCAGGCGTGCTCTCTGATCAGGCCTTCTACTGGTGGCACGGTGATTCATAAAATGGCACGGCCCTTCCCCTTCTGTGGAGTTGGGCCAATTGGTTTTAACGAAGAGATGGTGCTCCCTGCCCCCTATTTGCCCCATACAATTTGGGTATAAAGACATTTTGCTGCCTATGAGGAAAATAAAGCTCCTTTCCCACTCTTTGTCCACCTGCCTATTTGTGTGTGTGTGCATGCGCGCATGCGTGAGAGAGAGAGAGAGAGAGAGAACACAACCTTTCATGGTAGTATGTTCAACAGACTTCAACCAATTTAAGAGCAATCTTTTCTCCTCAAAGAATCCCAGGAATTATACATCTAACCACGGTGCCAATGGCCAGGGTGTTGGTGGTGTTGGCCCTATGGTTTAAAGAGGGAGGCTTCAACTCAAAATGGTGAGAATAGGAGCTAAATCCCAAGCTGCCATTCCAAAGCCAAACTAACTGGATTTTCTCACACCAAGTATAACTTGGTGAGAGTCTGGCCAGGTGATCCTGCTATGGTAATAAAGTAGACCATACTGCCAGTGACTCAACGCCAAGTGTCAGGCAGTGGTTAACTCACCAGACAACCCTGGGGACTAACAGTCATGGGTGCCAAAGTCCACAGGGAAGGGTGATGGTCCCCAAGTGGATGAAATCCCACTTGAATCCATCTTGATCGAGGGCCACAGCTTCATCAGTCCTGAACTTGGGTCGATGAGGACTTTGCATGCCAAAAGGACTCAGAACCAGGAAATGACTTGTGGAACTCGATCAGTGGTATGAGTGTCATGCTGTGATGTGGAAGGGACATGAAAGGCCACTGCGTTATATTTGCAGGGCAGTATTCATGGCTGATTGCCATGATGATTGCCAATATTCGGAATCAGATACGGAAGAAGAAGAAGAACTTGGTGGGCATGTGTGTGGGAAGGTGTATATCTTCACCTATCAAGCTTAATCTACACCTGATCTCTTTGGACACTGCATAAGTGAATGTCTGGTCTTTGTTTGGACATTTGTAGCACCAGGCACTGCAGTGGCTTAGTGGTTAAGATGCCGAACCTGACAACTGGAAGGTCATCAAGTCAGCAGTAGCACTGCACGACGGAGTGAGCTCCCACCTCTGTCCTAGCTCCTGCCAACCTAGCAGTTCAAAAGCAAGGAATTGCAAACAGATAAATAGTCGTGCCTGCCACATGTCCATGGAAATGTCTGCAGATGCAGAGAATGCTGGCTCTTTGTCTGCAAGCGGAGATGAACACCGAACCCTAGAGTTGGATACAACTGCCTTTCGAGCAAAGGCAACCTTTACCTTTACCTTTCACTAGCACCAGTAGACATGGTGACAAATTGCTATGGAAAGTTATTTTGGGAGATTACAGGTACTATCATCCTATGGGCATCATTGGCTGTTGCCTTATGAGTCTCTTATGCGCATCATTGACTGTTGCCTTATGAGTCTCTTATGTCAATAGAACAAATTCCCTCATCACTGCTCTAGCGGCGTGAAGCCCTTCAAAGCAGGAGTTGCTTTTAAATACCAGAATGGTGGGACGCATTACATTTTTTTTTATCAGAATGTTCCCTTTCTGTCCTTATCAGACCCTTGGAAAGGTTCCCTGTTTGGTCTACAGTGCTTAGAATCGCCCCAGCCACAAACATGATATCTCATGATATCCTGACTTCCAAAGCTTTCAAAATAGCCTAGTATATCTGGATAAACTCAAAGATGAGTGTTGGGCGGTGGTAAATAACCTGACTCCCTAAAGGGACCAATGGCTACAGGCAGATGAGCCCCTTTAGGTGTTGTGATGGGTCCCCTCAGTGAAGGAAATAACACTGGAAACCATCACATTGGACCCAATGGCAAAATGAGCAGAGGAGGAATTCTGATTCCCAACGGTCATGGAGGCGGAAGAGGCCATGCCAGATGGACTGGCTGTGAAGACGCACCTTGTCCATATCCTCAAGGCTGCGGCAGTCCATTGCAGTCCCGGTGTTAAATCCTGCATGTCTCATTTCATACGTGCTGCAGAAGATGGTTCCATGATCACAGTGTGTGGGTCACTTCATGGCAAGCTGGGATCTACCCTAAACAAATTCATGCCAATAGCATTTTCCTTGCTTCAGGGAGAAAAAAATGCATTCTTGGATACAAGTTGCAGCGGCCGCACATCTGGATAGGAATTTCCTTTTTTCGAAACTTCCTCGTTTCCAGCTGTTTAGTGCCAGCTGCAGGGCATGGAGAGCATGACATGAAAGAAACAAAAAAATGTGCTGAGACCTAGGGGTCAGGGCAGACTGCAATTACAGCTTTAAATACAGCTTTAAATAGCTTGACTACTTAGAAGTGGCTAAGACGCTGACTGGGAGGCGGAAGGTCAGCAGTTCGATTCCCGAGTACTGCAAGACGGAATAAGCTCCTGTCTTTGTCCTAGCTCCTGCCAACCTAGCAGTTCGAAAGCAAGACATTGCAAGTAGATAAATAGGGACCACTTCGGTGGGAAGGTAACAGCGCTCCGTGCGCTCCGGTGTCTAGTCATGCCTGCCATATGACCACGGAAACGTCTGCAGAAGCAGACAGCGCTGGCTCTTTGGCTTTGAAACAGAGATGAGCACTGCACCCTAGAGTCGGATACGACTGGCTTTCGAGCAAGGGAAACCTTTACCTTTTTACTTAGAGAAATGTAGTGATTAACACACTGAACTTGTTGACTAGAAGGTTGGCAGGTCAGCAGTTTGGGATCTGAGTGCTGTGTGATGAGAGAGCACCCATCATCTGTCCCGGTTCCTGCTTATTCTATCAGTTTGAAAGCAAGAAATTGCAAGTAGATAAATAGGTACCGCTTCAGGGGGAAAGGTAACAGTGTTCCATGTGCTCTAGCCAATCCCAGAAGTCGGGTTGGAGATGTCATTCCTCTAATGTAACCAGCTGGGGAAGGGGCAAGCCCTCTAAATGTGGTGCCTTCGATGTTCTAGTCTTGTTATGGTCCTGTGGGAAACCATGAGCATGGAAGTGTCATAGAAGCTATTGGTAAATCCACCACCTATTGTTCAATCATTTTCCACACCAGTAATCACCATTGATGGTGAAGTAGACCTGCCAAGGGACTGAGCTGGACACCAATAACTACTAACAATGTACTGAGGTTGTAAAGGGAGTGTAGAGAAAGGAGAGGGAATCGGGATCCGAATTACTGAGATGGGAGGGGATCCATGTTCACAGACCCACCATGCTAGCTCCCACTTGAAAGATGGAGGGGTTTTGCATGAGGTATGAAGAGCAAATCAAACATGGCGGGAAAGCCACTCTAGCCACCCAATCCTTCCTCTCTATGACATCATCATTAGTAAAGGTAAAGGTTTCCCTTGCTCGAAAGCCAGTCGTATCCGACTCTACGGTTCAGTGCTCATCTCTGTTTCAAAGCCGAAGAGCCAGCGTTGTCTGCTTCTGCAGATGTTTCCGTGGTCATCTGGCAGGCATGACTAGACACTGGAATGCTGTTTACCTTCCCACCGAAGGGGTCCCTATTTATCTACTTGCAATTTCTTGCTTTCGAACAGCTAGGTTGGCAGGAGCTGGGACAAAGGCGGGAGCTCATTCCGTCCTGCAGTACTCAGGAATCGAATTGAATGTTCACCTTTCCCATGGTAGATCTGTGGCATAGGAAATATGCATACTACCTTTAGATATATTTGAAAGTCTTACTGGAAGTTTTTTTTTTTTTTTTTTTTTTGGGGGGGGGTCCTGTCTGAATTTGTCAGGTGGTTTCCTGTGGGAAAACTCTGTCATAGTTGACTTTTCCTGTTATTCATCATACACCTACCAACTCTCCTGCTGTTTAATCCAGAAACTTTGCCTTAACCCATTTAATTGGCATCCTAATTGGCTAAATCTCTCCTTGATTTTTAGTAGGAATCATAGGTGAAGGGCAAATGTTTCAGTATTACTTGTAATTAGGAATCAGGGGGGGAAATTCCCTTCATTTTGAGGAAATTAATCTTACTTTTACAAACACTTGGTTCTCCGCTCCTTTTACTCAGTCCTCTTATAGGAAGGGCCATCGTAACCAACTTTTAGAAGAGAAAGATTACTTTTGCACAGTAGGAAGGACATCATCTTCCCCAGATTGTAAGAAGAAGGAGCAGGCCAGCAAAAATAATAATAATAATAATAATAACTCTCAAAATTACCCCTTTCTTCTTTGGCTGAGCTTTTAAACCCACCGTTTATCAGGACAACATGTAGATTATGATGGGTCTAATTATATATGACATATGTCTGGCCAGGTTATGCTGCTATGGTAACAGAGTAGACTAAGGGTTTTCAACCTACGGCCCGTGGGCCAGATCTGGCCCATGACACCAAATAATCCAGCTTCTGGCCTCGCTCCATCCGCCACGGATTCATTTACAGCTATAGTAAACATGTTTACAACAGCCATAAATGAGTCCACAGCCGATTCTGGTGGTGGCGGCAGCTGGACCACCAGTCCAGCCCGCCAACTGTTTGAAGGAGCATGACCAGACCCCTGACTTGAAAAGGTTGAGAACCCCTGGAGTAGACCATACTGCTAGCTACTCAACGCAGAGTGTCAGGCATAGCTGTCAAGTATCCCTTATTGGCCAGGAAAACTCCTTATTTTACCCTCTTTCCCACTGTCATCCCTTATTAATTAGACTGCAATGCATACCTGTCAACCTTCCCGATTTGGCCGGGAAAACCCCGTAATTCGACGTCGATTGACGTCATAACCCGGCCCTCGCTGCCAAAACCCCGTAATTTGGCAGCGGGGAAAACGCTTTCTGCACAGGCGTGGAAGGGTTCTACCCCTTCCACGCATGCACGGAAGCGCTACATCGCTTGCGTAAGGGCTGTGCAAGCGGCGTAGCGCTTCCGCGCATGCGTGGAAGGAGTAAAACCTTTCCACGCATGCGTGGAACGTGACCTGCGCACAAGCGATGTGCGCAGGTCCCGTTTTTCCGGAGCCGCGGGTTGACAGGTATGCTGCAATGCCCTATTGCCACCATTGGAGGGCAGCACAGGATAAGCATAGCTGTCAAGTATCCCTTATTTGCCGGGAAATTTCCTTTATTTCCAAATCCAAAACTTGACAGGTATGGTGTCAGGTAGCAGTTAATTAACCTGACAACCTTAAGGATTAATAGCCTTGGGTGTCGAAGTCCACAGGGAAGGGTGATGGTCCCCAAAGGGATTAAATCCAACTTGAATCCATCTTGATGGAGGGCAACACCTTCTTCCATCCTAGCATGGGGCTGAGGAGGACTTGGTGGGCCAAAAGGACTCAGGACCAGAAAGCGACTCGCGGAACTGGATGAGTGGTACTATGGGTGTCACACTGCGATGCGGAAGGCAGATGAAAGGCCACTGCATTATATTCTCAGGACAGTCTTCAGGGCTGATTGCCATGATGATAGCCAATATTCAGATTTGGAAGAAGAGGAAGAAGTGTATATGACAGTATGGTCTACATGTTTAAATTCCACAATTGTGGGGGAAAATAATTTTAGAACTGCTCTCAAACCACATGTCAAAGTACAATCTCTAAACTTAGAACACCTTGCATGTTATTATAAGGAAATGATTGTTTTTTGACCTCCAAATTTCTGCCTTAACCAGTGAAGTCCACTTTGAAGCGTGCTCAACTGGGCAAAATTCACACACTCCCGTTGCCAAGACCAGTCCTGAGGAAATCATAATCTGTTGACAAATGAACTTGTCCCTGTCTTTTGGTGGCAAGGGCTTTGATCGGTCTTCCCTATCTGGAACAAACGACCCATGAAACATCATTAATTCCACGTCAATCTGATCTTAACCTGGCCCTGTTCACTTCTTGGCAGCGAAGCAAGAAAAACAACCAAGACTGTACGTATCAAAAGCCAAACGAGGACATCCGCCCAATTGGGACAGTTCAAAATAATTGCACTTCTGGAGGGATAGAAGACAAGATGGCGGACCCTCGCTTCTGAAGATACATTCCCACAAGATTTCGAGCTTAAAAGCAATTTTGAAAAGGGAGGTTTGCACCTGCAGATGGGAAGGCGTTTTCTCAACATAGCCACCTAAGGAAAGGGAATCCATAAACTGGGAGCAGTTTCTATCAGCTTAGGTAAAGGTCGCCCTGGCTCAAAAGCCAGTCGTATCCAACTCTAGGGTTCAGTGCTCAATCATCTCTGTTTACATCTGCACATAAGAACATAAGAACAGCCTTGCTGTAACAGGCCACAGGAGCCCATCCAGTCCAGCATTCTGTCTCACACAGTGGCTCACCATGTGCTTCAGGGTATTCCTTCCCAAGCAGATGCCTTCACCTGCTTAGGATTCCCTGGAAATGGCATTGAGAGATATCCTGCCTATCTCTCCAACCCGGAGGTTGTCCTAAAGTATCCATAATTATAGCCATTGATACCCTTGTCCTCCATGAACTTGTCTAATCCTTTCTTAAAGCTGTCAAGACTGACAGCTGTCACCACTTCTTCTGGCAGGGAGTTCCATAGACCAGTAATCCTCTGGTCTATGTTTCCAAGGACATGTGGCAGGTACATAGCTGTCAAGTATCCCTTATTGGCCAGGAAAACCCTTTATTTTACCCTCTTTCCCGCCATCATCCCTTATTAATTAGACTGCAATGCCCTATTGCCACCATTGGAGGGCAGTACAGGATAAGCATAGCTGTCAAGTATCCCGTATTTGCCAGGAAATTTCCCTTATTTCCAAATCCAAAACTTGACAGGTATGGGCAGGTATGACTAAACAACAGAGCGCATGGAACACTGTTATCTTCCCACCGAAGTGGTACCTATTTATCGACTTGCAATTTCTTGCTTTCAAACTGCCAGGCTGGCAGGGGCTGAGACAGAGACGAGAGCTCACCCTGTCATGCAGCACTTTGGTCTCAAACTGCTGACCACTAAGCCACTGCAATCCTCGAACCTCTCCTTAAGCATGCTTAATCCTCAGTCATATCGGAATGTAGGACATGTAATATTGAGTTCGAATTACAGGGACCCAAATTTCAGCTCCCCGGTGAACTCAGTGGGTAAAAGCACTGCGCTTGGAGACCAAAAGGACGGGGTTCGATTCCCCGAGGGCTGCACGATAGGGGACATGAAAGGAGCCTCATTCGGGCGTCCCTTGCAAAAATCCTTTCAACCCAGAGTAATCTCTGACACGAAAACACACACAGAGAGAGCTGAGTATCAGGGAAATTTCTTAATTGTATGTCTAAGACAATGGAACCAATTATTATCTAAGGAGGTGGTGAGTGCTCCATCGATGGACAAAATTAAAGAAAAAAATGGATCTCCATCTGTCACAACTGCTTTGACTTCGATTTCTCCATTGAGCAGGGGGTTCGACTTGACGGCCTTATAAACCCCTTCCAACTCAATCATTCCATGATTCGATGCTTTTACATTCTCTGAAAAGAGACCGAAACATGTTGTCTTTGGCTATTTTTAAACGTTCGACACGCTTCCAAATTCTTTATCTCTTCCAGGGAACACGGCAGGTGGAGATAACAAGAACTTTCTACAGGAACTCTAGACAAGGTTGAAGTTGTTTACTCTTTTAAGCCTGTCAACCCAGCAGCTGTGGTGTGGAAACGAAATGGCACCCAGTTATAAAAAGTCCAGGTGGGTCGGTTGGCTTTTCTGTCGGCAACACAATGGCCATCTTCCTGCTTGCAGTTCTGTTGGGTTCCACAGGTAACCTCTTCCCCGTCTCCTCCGCTGAAGTCTACTTCACTCGTTCTATCAACCTCACACAAATGGGTTTACTGTGCGTACGTGCAGTAAACCCATTTGAGTGGATTCACAGGGACTTGGGCTTCTGGGAATTAAAGTCCAAGAACAACTGGAGTGCCAAGGTTCGCCATGACTGGCTTATGGCCCCACAAGAATTCGCCACTTTTAATAAGGTCTCAGAGCGTGCCTTGCAAAATAAGATGGGCAACGTCTGCCCATATTGAAATTGTAGCTTTTTCGTTTTACTACAGCAGCAGCATACCTGAAGGGCTATGGCAATAATGATGATGACGATAAGATCATTGGAGGCTATAACTGCCCAGCCCATTCCCAGCCTTGGCAAGTCTTCCTAACATACGGGGCTGGCTACCGGTGGTGCGGAGGCTCTCTAATCAATGACCGGTGGATCATCTCTGCAGCCCATTGCTACAAAGCGTGAGTACAGTGGGACGGACACAATGAAATTGTCTGAAAAGCAACTTTCCCCCAGGACTTGGAAGCAATGAATTATAAGCAGCATAGTTATCTGCAATTAGTTGCTTTGGGGAGTAATACGTTTTAAGAATCTAATATCAAACGTAACATAACGAGGGAGAACAGAATGACTTTGCTGGTGCAACTCTCAATGTCTTCTAATTCTTTTTTTAAAAAACTACATTTTAATGCTGTTCCAAGACATTTTGAGGAGAGGTTTTCCTATGTTGCTCTCCTCCTCCTCCATCCTCTTTGTCATCCTTGTAGATAAATAAGGACCACTTCGGTGGGAAGGTAACAGCGTTCTGTGCACCCCAGTGTCTAGTCATGCCTGCCACATGACCACGGAAACATCTGCAGAATTAGACAGTGCTGGCTCTTTGGCTTTGCAACAGAGATGAGCACTGAAACCTAGAGTCAGATACGACTGGCTTTCGAGCAAGAGAAACCTTTACCTTTATTCTTCTGGTGTGCTAGTTAGCAAACCATCATGTGTTACTCATGCACAACACTGCACGTTGGTTTTCTGATCAGGGTCACAGTAACGGCAACAGTCATTCGAGTGGCGACTCAATGAGCTACTTTTTTGGAAGTAAATTATAAGTTCTGGCTTTGCGGGAAAGCATATTTGAGTTGGAGGGAGTGATATCCACCTATCTCTCTCTCTCTCTTTCTTGCTATTTTTCTGCATGCAGCCCGAGAACCCTCATTGCGCACCTTGGTGAGCATGACACCACTAGGAACGAAGGCACAGAGCAGCGCATCCAGGTGGAAAAGGCCATCCCATTTCCCCAGTATGCCTCCAGCAATTACGACAACGACATCATGTTGATCAAACTCTCCCAACCAGCCCAGTTCAATGATTTTGTGCAGCCTGTGGACATTTCCCCAAACTGCCCTGTGACTGGGGCCAACTGTCTTGTCTCTGGCTGGGGAAATCTTCGGACTTCGGGAGGTAAGTCATGGCTTTATCGAACCCTTGCCCTCTTGCCCTCTTGCCTATTTGTTTGTCAATTGATGTTATCATCGATATAGCAATTATAGCAATTACACCTATATACCACCCCATAGCACATAGTGCACTCTCTGGGCAGTTCACAAGGTAATTAGCATTCTGCCCCCAAACCCGTTGGGTAATCCTTTTACCGACCTGGGAAGAATGAAAGAATAAGTCAACCTTGATCCCCATCAACATCAAACGTACAACGTGAGTAGAGGTTTGGCGCAGTACAGCGGTTTAACTACGGTGCCATTTTACAGTAAAACCTCACATTCTCTTAGAGACTAACAAACTTTCTTAAAGGGCAGAATTTTCTCTGAATGATCGCCTCGCTTAACAACTAAATCAGGGTTCTCACACACACACCCCGCCAGAAGTCACAATTGGTCACTTACAATGGTGTTTCGCTTAAAGAGCAAACTCGCTTAAAAAGCAATCCCGTGGTGCGCATTATGCGCTTTAAGCAAGGTACCTCTGTATTTTATTCTTTGTATACCATCTTTCCTACAAGGAACGCAAGGAAGGGTTGGTCACTCAGTAATCAACCTGGTTCAGTGAAGACTTGAACCCAGATCTCCTGTTCAATTCCAAGACTCCAACCACTATACCTGAAAAAAAAGTTACTTTTGGAAACTAGAGCTCCCATGTGAGGCCTGGGGACTGGCACTTAAACAAAAACATTGAGAACTAATGTTTCCAAGTTTTGTTTAAATTGCTATGGATTTTGTTTAAAAGCGTATATATTTTTCTGTTTCTTATTAGAGGACAACTTCCAGTTTAAGTTTCAGAACTAATATAGAAAAATCAAAGCAAGTATAAAAGATAATAAAACCAATAGTAAACACACAGGTTGTGGAAAGTAGACCTGAATTCTCTTGGATGTAGACACCACACACATTTGAAAACCATCATTTGTAATCCTCACCAGCTGCATCAGATTTTTTTTTTAATTCTCCAAGAAGTATATTGGCATTATATGAACTTTACACTGAAACGGGTGGTTCTTCCTTCCAGTTGAATACCCCAATGAGCTGCAGTGTCTCAATGTGCCCATTGTCTCGTCTTCTGCCTGCCTGACCTCCTATCCTGGCCGCATCACTTCTAACATGTTCTGTGCGGGTTACATCGAAGGAGGCAAAGATTCCTGCCAGGTAATAAGAAATTATTATTATTATTATTATTATTATTATTATTATTATTATTATTATTATTATTATTATTATTATTATTATTATTATTATTATTATTATTGGGGGGAGGAGAGGTCAATGTGCATCCAACTAGATGAGGTTGAAGAGTGAATCATGCCCTTTCAAGTTGTGTGTGTAGAATCCCCTTCCAAAATGGCACATTTGATGTAACATGGGAACTCACCGCTGGCTAAAAGCTAGCAGCGCTGGCTGAACCTAGTTGCTTCAGTGCTAACTTTCCAGCTGCAAGAATTGTTCATTTGCCATTATCCTGTCCGATGGAGGAAAGAGTCATTCGGTATATGTTCCTTAATTTTGTCATTGATAGAGACATTTTGTTTACTCCTTCTTACCCATAGGGAGACTCTGGTGGGCCACTGGTGTGTGATGGGCAACTGACTGGCGTTGTTTCATGGGGTTTTGGATGTGCCCAGAAAAACTACCCTGGAGTGTACACCACTGTGTGTAATTACAGATCTTGGATAGAAGAAGTCATTGCAAACAACTGAGATAGCGCATCTCTATAAAGATGGCTGGAGATTCTCAGCACAAAACCACATTTCCTATTATTCTTTTTTTTTTCTAGGTAAGGGTGAGAAACATACCAGCAAAAATGCTGTAGACCTGTAATAATGAGTTTGTAATGTAAGGGACGGGATGAAAAATTAACATCATGCTTTCTGTTAAATAAATAAATAAATAAATAAATAAACGTCCACTGAATTATATATGTTTTGCTCGTTATTTTGAAAGATAGAATAGTGTACATCAATATCTGTGTATCTATTTATTGGGCCAAGTCCTGTTGCTGTAATTATGCTGACATAAAGTAGATCTGGAGACTGGGGATAATTAATTAATGTTAATTGAAAGCTTCTTATTTCCCATTTCAAGTTCTGAAGCTTCCTAGGGTTCCCTGTTGCCTTGAGGAAGACTTTAGTAGGAGCGATAAACAATTTCTGTGTATAGTCTACCAAGAAAGCCCTGGAAAGGGTCGCCATAAACTAGAATTGGCTGGACAGCACACAGTCAATTAATAAAGCAAACTCGTAACAATAGGGAATTGTTATTTCCCTCTGTCCTAACAACCCCCTTTTTTACAAAGTTGGTGGTGGTTTCTCTTTCTTTCTTCTGGAAAGGGTAGAAACTTTGATGAACTCAAAATGACAAGTGGTATATCAAGTGGGACTGCGGTGGCTCAAGTGGTTAAGACACTGAACTCAATGACTGGAAGGTCAGCGTTCATTTCCCAGCCGCTGTTTCTTCCCCAGCTCCTGCCAACCCAGGAAAGCAAGAAGTTGCAAGTACTATACTGTAGATAAATAGGTACCACTTCGGTGGGAAGGTAAACAGCGTTATGTCCACTCCGGTGTCTAGTCATGCCACATGACCACGGAAACATCTGCAGATGCAGACAGCGCTGGCTCTTTGACTATAAACAGAGATGAGCACTGAACCCTAGAGTCGGATACGGTTGGCTTTCGAACAAGGGTGACCTATATCAGGTTTAGCAAAGTGTTCAGGGTGGAACACTATCTCACAAAGTGACTCAAAGGGCATCCAGTTTTGTTTAGTTTTACTATGTATGAATTGAATTTAGTTCTCATCTCCCCCCACCCCAAATGCCCCATGAGCGCAAAACGGCATATGCTTGATCTTATTTATTTATTTATTTATTTATTTATTCGGTTTATATACCGCCTTCCTAGCCTCTGCGACCCAAGATGGCTCACAACAAACAAAACATCTTGTACAATAAAAACCCACTGCTAAAATGGTAAAATGATTAAAATCTATTTTTTAAAAAAAAAAAACCACAGCCCCTTAATTAAAAACCCCAACAGGGCTAAATGCGCCGGCCAGGCTGAGATGTGCTGCCCGACACACCCCACACCTGCTGCCAGAGCCAGGTTTTTAGGGCCTTCCTAAAGGGGTGCAGCTCTGCTTGGAGGCGCAGTTCTGGTGGCAGGAGGTTCCAAAGGGCCGCCGGGGCAGACACCGAGAAGGCTCTCCTCCTGGTCCCTTTAAGATGTGCTGATGGGACCACCAGAGAGTCCCTTTTGCTTCTTGTCATTTTATATCCATGATGGACCAACCTCAGGTCAGCCAGGAAGTTGGTCTCTCGTTCAAACAAGGACAACCTGGTTGAACAATTGCAAAGAACAAGGAAGGGACCCTTTGTTTCTCATCAGCTCCCGGGTACCAGAGCCGGTCCTGGAAGTGGGCAGAGGTGACATATTGTGTTGCCCACCATGAAACAACAGGAAGCAGCTGTACGAGGCAGCAAAAAGTAGACAAGGTTCTAGTAAACTGGCCAAAGGACACCGAACCACCACCACCACCACCCCAAACATTACAAACTCGATGCAATTGGTAACCTGGGAGATGGACCTGAACAATTCTGTTGGTACTGTACATTGACACAGTTTGAAACTTGCAAGGCAGACTTTTTTTTTTTTACCTTGGGCTAGGTAAAGTAGCAAATGCTGCATTTCAAGCCAAAGAGCACATGCAGACAATGTTTCCTCTGACCACAACAGGAAATGATCAGTAAGGTAATTCCTGTAAAGGGAGAGCCTGTTGCATTTGCTGGTATTTTGTAACTACCTTCGTCAATGTGGCAAGTCTGCGAACCATCTTTTTTTTTCCTCTTTCCTCCCCATCCTCACTCTACCCCTAAAGAGGAGTAGGAGAGAAACAGGTTGAGTAAATTTCATCTCATTCGGATTGCCAACATGAATTCGCTGCTCTGGTTCCTGTGATTGATCGGAAAGACGTTTAGCACCAAAAAAATCAAATCCGGAGAATATTCAACACAAGCTGATTGATAGAGTTTGGGAAAGTTACTTTTTAAAAAAAAAACCCTCTAGAATTATTTAACTACTATAGCTACGTAGGGACCATGCTGGCTTAAGCTTTCTGGGAGTTACAGCAAGCCAAGGAGCTTCCCTATGCCTTGCCAAATAATAATAATTTCATGTCAGAAATCATTCTGGGTTGAAAGGATTTTTGCAAGAGAAACTCCGCTCAGGGGACGCCTGAATGAGGCTCCTTTCATCAAGTCCCCAAGAAGTGGGATAGAGACGGGCGCTCAATCCGTCATGCAGTACCCAGGTCTCAAACTGCCAACTTGCCAGCCTTCCAGCTAACAAGGCAAGCTTCTTAACCACTGAGCCACTGCCAAATAATAAGGTGTTTTCTTAGGAGTTCTAGTTCTTTGGGAGACGGATTGGTGAGCCTTGCTAAAACAGAGACACAGTTTATCATACCTGTCAAGTTTTGGAATTGAAAATAAGGGAAATTTCCCAGCAAATACGGGATACTTGACAGCTATGCTTATCCTCTGCTGCCCTCCAATGACAGCAATAGGGCATTGCAGTCTAATTAATACGGGATGACGGCAGGAAAGAGGGTAAAATAAGGGGTTTTCCTGGCCAATAAGGGATACTCGACAGCTATGCTTATCCTGTGCTGCCCTCCAATGGTGGCAGTAGGGCATTGCAGTCTAATTAATAAGGGATAATGGCAGGAAATAGGGTAAAATAAGGGGTTTTCCCGGCCAATAAGTGATACTTGACAGCTATGCAGTTTATATGTCACATCATGACCGAATAGTCCATTCCTTGGGCAAGACTGAACTCCGCGGCTTGGCTGTGCTCAGAGACGGAGAAACTTTGATGGTGTCTTTTGCATCGGACCCAGTTGTGGAAAAGTCGGGAAAGTTCCCTTCGGAATTTGACCCCTATGAGAGCATAGGCCAAAGGATTGAGGCAGGAATGGATGAGGCCCAAGCTTTGAGTGAAAAGTAATCCCAAATCCAGAGCTTTCTCCCGGGCACAATCTCGGGCTAAGTGGCCCAAGCGTTGTAGGCTGTCCACCAGGATGAACCCATGGAAGGGGCCCCAACACAGGAGGAAGAGGAGCCAAATTACCAATAGGAGTTGCAGCGAAGTACTCTTACAGGAGATCCCAGCTCGGTGCAGTCTGGTGAAGATCCGGCAGTAACAGAAGACCATCACCAGGAGTGGCAGGAAGAAGCCAAACATGAAGGAGATCAGACGCAAGCTCAAACGCCAAGACTCGGCTTCCTGGGTGTGGAAGTCTTGGTGGCAGATAACAGCTCTGGCTTGTGAAACGTAGCTCACCGTGCGGAAGTGCAGCTCCACACCTGACAGAGCCAGGCATATCCCCCACAGCAGGATGGAGACCAAGCCAATGTGGAAAAGCTTCATGCAGCGTTGGACCTGTATGGCATGGATGATGACCAGGTAACGTTCAAGGCTTACGGAAGCCAGGAGGAAGACGGTGCTGTAGCTGTTCATGGTGGAGAAGGCCCCAATGAGCTTGCAGAGGAATTCTCCAAAGACCCAGTTCTGGCCAAACTGTGTAGCCCAGAAAGGAAACGTGAGGACCAGTAGCAGGTCAGCTACTGCCAACTGGAAGAGGAAGTAGTCAACCAAGAACCAAGGGCAACGCTGGCTACCCAAGATGACTAGGACCAGCCCGTTGCCAAGTAAACCCATCACAAAAGCCAAAGAAAAGACAGCCGGACCAAAGTAGCAAGCAAAGGTACTCATCTCGCTCTGAGTGCAAGGCATCGTTTTAGGGTCAATGTCAGGGTAGCCGGTGGGATACTGGGAATAAGAAGAAGGGAAAGCAGTTAATGGGGATAAATCAGGATAAATCTGCCCATTGGGCTGGAAAAAATAAAATGTTTGCACAGATCTGTTGACACAACAACAACAACAGACAGACACCTTTCATATAATACACCAGGCATAACAGAAATAAAATGAAGAAATAGCTGGGTAATTGACATTGCATGAATGAAACACACATCAGTTATGAGGGCAATGGGAACAATGTTGAAGCATTACATTAAACATTACAACCAACTGGGGTACATGGAAAGAGCCTCCTTGAAGATTGTGGTATTTTGAAGCACAAGTCGGGTGTACCCTGGTAAAAACAACCTTGTGTTGCTGGCTAATCTTTCTCACACTAGGTCAGGTGAAAGGAACTGCAAAATGAACTCACCAAAAAGTGCCTTCATCTTGGCAGTTTCACATCTGGCCTAGACACAGAAGGGAAAAAAATATAAAACCAACTGCAAATCTCTAAAATAACACCATTAGAGCTGCCAAAGACAACAATATTGGGAATGGCGTATATATTATACAGCTATTTCACAGGCAAAGTAAAACCCCGACTTACATATGCCTCAAGTTACATAAAATTTGACTTACATAATGATTTTGTGCTAAAACCATGTCCCGATATACACGATTTCCTATGGGTTTGCTTCGAGTTACATAAAGATTATTTTTCTGATGAGTTTGCTTCGAGTTATGTAAAAATTCATTTCTCTATGGGTTTGCTTCGATTTATGTAAAAAATTCATTTTTCCTATGGGTTTCCTCTGAGTTACGTAAAAAAATATTTTTTCCTATGGGTTTGCTTCGAGTTACATAAAAAACCGATTTACGCAAAAGCCTACAGAACGGAGATTTTTATTTTTTATTTTTTGGTAAGTAGGTAATTTACTGTACTTAGATTTTTGGTTAAAAGTTGTATCTGTTGAAGAAGATCAAGACCCAAGACCCAGACCCAGACGAAGAAGAAATTGTCGTTAGATCCTTAGCTAGGGCTTGAACTGTTAATTTTATACCAGTCTTTGACTGTGAATCTAATGGTAGATTTTTTTATATATATAATTATAATATAAAAACTGGGCACACTGTAACCTAGCTGGAAAGAAAGATCCCTGATGAGAACGACGTACCTCTGGAAAAGGATAATCCACATCCCAGAAAGGATCAGACATATTTGCTGCTGTAGGGAGATACTGAGCCATTCCTTTGAAAGTCCTGGTTGGGGAGCAATGCTGTCACCTTGTACCTTCCAGATCTCTTCCTTTCACCTCCGCAACCCATGTGGAAGTTAAACAGTTCATCCTGCTATGGCAGGGACACCAACATCTTACCGTGATGAAAGACATCAGGGGTAAACCGGAAAACAAACAAAGAACCCAAGAAACACTACATTTCAAAATTATCCCAGATGGGGAAGTAAGTCTGTTGGTTGGTTTATTGAGCCTCTTGTGACTTTGAAAAGAGCCTAACACTCGAGCTGGGCTTTTACAGCTAAAGTGTGGAATAGGTAAAGGTCACCCATGCTTGAAAGCCAGTTGTATCTGACTCTAGGATGCGGTGCACATCATGATTTATAGCTAAAGAACGCTGTTTACCATCCCACCCAAGTGGTCCCTATTTATCTACTTGCAATTTCTTGCTTTCGAACTGCTAGGTTGGCAGGAGCTGGGAGAGACGGCAAGAGCTCTCTCCTTCATGCAGCACTCGGGTCTTGAACTGCAGACTTGCCGACTTTCCAGTCAAGTTCAGCGTCTTAACCACTAAGCCACCAGAGTCCCCAAAAGTGGGGAATAGGAATGCTTTAAATTAAGTGCAAAGAGTCACGGATATAACTAGTGGCTGTCAGCCTGTTACCCATCTCCTCCGTAATCAGCTTGCAGACATTACAAATGTGTCCACCACTTCCAGAGCTTGGAAGTAACTAGTTATATTTCGCGTGATGCAACTAGTAAAGGTAAAGGTTTCCCTTGCTCGAAAGCCAGTCGTATCCGACTCTAGGGTGCAGTGCTCATCTCTGTTTCAAAGCCGAAGAGCCAGCGCTGTCTGCTTCTGCACACGTTTCCGTGGTCATGTGGCAGGCATGACTAGACACCAGAGCGCACGGAACGCTGTTACCTTCCCACCGAAGTGGTCCCTATTGATCTACTTGCAATGTCTTGCTTTCGAACTGCTAGGTTGGTAGGCAACTATTAGTTTACATTTTTACTTTAAGTCAGGCATTCTCAACCTGCAGCCCACGGGCCAGACCCGGCCCCCAAAGCCTTTTCATTTGGCCCCTGACACCCTCCTTGTTCCTGCTGCCACCCGGAAGCACCGAAAACATGCATTTTGGGTGAATTCTTAAAGCTCCAGGAATGGGATTTTGTATCCTTTTTCATGTAAAGTCATTTGAACATATGGAGAGACCAAGTCTATAGGGGATCATATATATTTTATTTTGAACATTTTTACATCTTGTGACTGCAAAAAGACCTCAAAGAGATCTGCAAGAAAACCAGACTCCACAAATCCAGATCCTAAACAATAATGAAACATTTATAATTAAATACAATTCATTTTTTTTTAAATAAAAAGCAAGGATAGGAAACTGTTAACAGACGAATAGCCAGGAAAGTAATTTGAGTTTTAAAAATTCAATAATTGTTGGCAAAAACACCCCCAAACTGGCATCCGTCTATTTTCGCTGGAGATGTTAAATCTCATAAAGGGATGCAACAGCAGAGACAATTCTTCCTTTGCATTCGGTTGACTCACCAAATTCCAATGTATTCAATGGGCCTACTCTAGTTGTAATTACTATTGGATTTCACCCAGTTCTTATCATCATGGTAGATATTTTAGTCTTTGAGACTTTGTTCTCTATAGCTCCTGGCAATCTCCACAAAATGGCTCCAGAACTACTACTTTTCTTCATGTGCCTGAAAAATCTTACTTTTATTTGTGGTTTCCATAACCCATTATATGTAATTAATTCATCGCACTTGATGTGTGGTTGAAATTCAGTGTTAGTGTAACCAATCCTTTCTGAAATATGTGTTAATATTTACGGGCCTTCAAGGCAATTCCAATTTACACTGACCCTGTCCTGAGTTTTTTGATTATAGAGGACTCAAACGTGGCTTGTGTTATGTTACATCAAATTGTAACCCAATAGTAGGAACCCTAACAAGACTTTCATTTCACCCAACAACAAAATGAGCAGGAGGGGGACCACTTTCTGATTCCCAATGGTCAAGGAGGTGGAACAGGCCATGCCAGATAGACTGGCTGTGAAGGCACACCTTGTTAATATCCTCAAGGCTGCGGCAGTCCATTGCAGTCCCAGTGTTGGATCCTGCATGTCTCATTTCATGTGTGCCACAGGAGATGGCTCCGTGATCATAGTGTGTGGGTCACTTCATGGCGAGCTGGGATCCACCATGAACAAATTCATGCCAATGGATTCAAGTTGCGATACAATGGCGACAATGATTTAAGAAATGGATTTTCCAGTACCACTTCTTCTTCCATGAGTTTCATGGCCAAACAGGGTTTCATGATATCTGTCCTTTCTCTCTATCTACTTCAGATGAGAAGCGGTTTACCAATCGCTTTTTCTGGGGAATGCCATGTTACTATGCAGCTTGCCCAAGGATACACAAGCTGGATCTTCTACTCCAAGGGAATCAAACTCCTAACCTCTGGCTACTTGACTCACAATGCTATTCAGCCAACTATGAAGTACATGACCCCAGGTCTGCAACTATGAGGTTATGCCAGTCAAACACTTAAATCACTCAAATTAGATGAAAAATATAAGTGCCACTATATCAGATGAAGACCCGCACCTAGCCCACAATGTTGTTCTCAACAAAAGCCAACCAAAGTCTCTTGACAAGAATACAATGGTGTTAGCCTTTCCTCTACAATGGGGAATTCAATTCAACGTTTCCACTTAGAACAAGGTAACGCTGGCTTTTGGTTCCTCATAGTGCGAAAATGAATAATCAGATTTTAAGTTTCAGAATATTTACATGAAAAATGTCTCATTTGGTGAACAGCAAAACTCTGAAATGAGAATTCTTCACCAGCGAGTTCATGAAAATGTCAACTGTACATCTCGGGTGGCATCATTCTGCCCCATATTTGCCCACTAGTGGAAAACTGCATATGGAAATAGAAGTACTTTCAACTATGGTTATCATCGTACAACCCCTGTTTTGAAGAGTAAAATTTCAGAATCTCAAAAATCCATCATTTTAGTCATATTTTTTCATGGAAGCCATAGTCTTCGAGAGGTTTCATTCAGAATTGTCAAGTCCTAAGCCTAAGTGTTGTTTGTTTTATTGCTTTGAAAAGAACATGAAAGACATGTTGTTACCCTTCGGTGTGGAAACCTATTTCACTATCATGTCCGGTAAAGAGATTTTGAAGGCGTTTTGGGAGTACAGGAGGTCAACATCTATAGACAGCTTGAAGCTGATAGTGGCCCAAAATAAAACACAGAGACATCAGACACTAAAATAAAACACGCATACATCAGAGCAATGTCACTTGCAAGTTTCTCAATAACTCTTTCCAGCAGTGGCTCAAGATTTGCATTTTTAGATGTTCCTAGGACCTCACACCATGACAATGGGGCTTCTAGAGGCCTGAGAAGGTGGTGCTTTCAGACCAGGTCGAATCCTTCCGTTGGCTTGAAGGCCTGACATATCTTGTCAAGAAATTGTGGCTGACACAACCAAATCTTTCGAGCAGTTCAAGGAATCTATTCCGGAATTTGACCCCGATGAAACCGTAGAGCAGCGGGTTGAGACAGCAGTGGAAGAAGCCCAAACTCGTGGTGACAATTTTGGCCACGTCGACTCTTTCCTCAAGCTCACGATCCCAACCAATGACTTCAAGTTCGATCAGGGTGTTGACAAACTCGACCAAGTGGTAAGGTGACCAGCAGATGAAAAATGCAGCCACAACAGCCGAGATGACTCTGAGGGCCTTGTGCTTGTGGAAGCCCTTGGAGAGGAGGAGGGTATAGATGATGTGGGTGTAGCAATACACCATAGCCAGCAACGGGAGCAAGAAAGCTCCTATTTGGTTAAAGATGGTTAGAATGACCTTCCAACGCTTGGCTGATTCAGGGGGGAAATTGAGAGAGCATGAGATAACGTTTTGGTGGGAATCGAATTCTATGCTCAGATATATAAAATCCGGTAGGGTGAGGAGAATGCAGGTGGCCCAGAGGAGTAAAGCTACGAGTTGAATCACCGATGTCTTGCTCCTGTTGTACATGCGGATGACGTAAACAATGGCGAGGTAACGGTCGAAACTGATGCAAACCAAGAAGAAGATACTGGCATAGAAGTTGATCTTAAAAATGCCACCTACTAGTTTGCACATGAAACTCCCAAAAATCCAGCCGTATACTTCCTGGGCAGCCCAGAAGGGAAGGGTCACAACCAGTAGAACATCTGCAAGTGCAAGGTTAGCGATAAAAATGTCCGTCCCGGGGAGGGCTTCTTTGGCACGCAACAAGACGGCGATCACCATAACATTTCCACACAGGCCCAGAAGACAAATTAGGCTGTAGAACGGAGGCAGAAACCTTCGTGCAAAGTCCTGGATTGGGTTGACATCACAGGGCGGATCTATACAGCAGCAGTCACTGTCATTATAGTCATATCCGCTGGAGCGATTTTCTAAATATGAGAGAGAGTCTCCATACGAGGTCCCATAAACTTCCGAATTCTGAAAGAAACAATGAAATAAGTCAGAGAGTCACATCTACCAAATGGCTATCTCAGGGGTTCCCAACCTTTTCAAGCCGGGGGTCGGGTCATGCTCTCTCAGTCAGCTTTGAGGGCCAGACAGCCATTTTGCCCTGCCTCTACAATGGCGTGGCCATTTTGTCCCAACAGCTTCAAACGGGCAGTCATTTTGCTTCTCGAATGCCCTTGGAAGGGTGGGGGGGGCACATGAAATGGTGCTGTGAGCCAAATCTGGCCCACAGGCCTTAGGTTGGGAACCCCTGGCCTATCTCATGCCCCATCGCCATCTTAAAATGTCCATGTTCTGCACAGGGCAGCCTCAAGTATTTTTGCTGCCTGAGCTGAAGGTCAAGATAGTGGCTGCTTTGGACAAGGAGTGCAGAGCTTAGATAAGTTCATTTTTAAAAAAAAGCAAAACAAAACAACTTGCAATTCAAAGAAGCCAACAGCCAACATGGCCAATAGCCATATTAGATGAGGAGTTCTAGGTATCCCAAAATGGGGGAACTTGAATGAGAACTGAGAAGATTCTTCTTTCATGTCCAAGTCAAATTGAGTCATAGTGAGTACATGTTTCTGGTAGTGAGATGGGCTCTGTGTCTGTCCACATTCACACAGAATGTTGTTGTCCACCTCTACTTGAGCATGTTGGTCTTACATTTAGGGACTCCAACCTTCAGCTTATTTAGGGTCCTCCAAGTGACGTAGGGGAGGTTGAGGTTCTCAGCCTTCTGAGAAAATGGTGGGATTATTGAGACCAGCATACTCTCCTGTGGTTAGCGAGATAGCTTCAGGAGCTTCAGGAAAACAGGGCGAGTTGTTCAATACAACACATATGTTGTCCAACACATGTGGCTAGCTAAATGATTGATAACCTTTTCCAAATAAACCTTCCATGACTTATGGATGACAAAGCTATTCAGAAACACAGTCCTCTGCTTTTTCTTCAGTGTCAATTAACAAACCAGTAAAACTGCTGTAGCTATTATATCTCTCGCGACTGCGGTGGCTTACTGGTTAAGACCATACCTGTCAACCCACGGCTCCGGAAAAACGGGACCTGTGCAGATCGCTTGTGCGCAGGTCGCTTTCCACGCATGCGTGGAAGCGCTACGCCACTTGTGCAACCCCTATGCAAGCAGCGCAGCGCTTCCGCGCATGCGTGGAAGGGTTTTACCCCTTCCACGCATGCGCGGAAGCGTACGCCACTTGAGTAGGGGCTGCGCAAGTGGCATAGCGCTTCCATGCATGCATGGAAAGCGTTTCCCCCGCTGCCAAATTACGGGGTTTTGGCAGCGCGGGGCGGGTTATGACGTCAATCGACGTCAAATTACAGGGTAATCCCGGCCAAATCAGGATAGTTGACAGGTATGGTTAAGACACTGAACTTGATGACTGGAAGGTTGGCAGGTCAGCAGTTCAAGACCTGAGTGCTGCATGACGGAGTGAGCTCCCATCTCTGTCGCAGCTTCTGCCAACCTAACAGTTCAAAATCAAGAAATTGCAAGTAGATAAATAAGTGCCAATTTGGTGGGAAGGTATACTCCAGTGTCTAGTCATGCCTGTCACATGTCCACTAATCTATCCATCTTGGTTCTGTTTTTCCCACTCCCATGTTATAGATCAAAATTAAAGAACCCATAAATATTTCCATTTCTCTTGTCCATTGCATCCATATTCAAAAATTAAGTTACCTACTTTATGATTTTTTTTAGTTGTTCTAAAAAACTAAAATATTTTGTTGTTGTTCAGTCACACAGTTGATTCCGGCCCTTTGCTAAACGAAGATAAACTAAAATCCAAAACTAAGTTCTCCTTCTATGGATTCTCCTAGTAACATGTACAGTATAAGTTTGTTTAAAGGAAAACCACTACAGTATCTGTGGTTGTTTTGCTTTTCTTCTAACCTTCAGAGCCGACAGCATTTTAAAATCTGAGGCATCACTTCTACTACACACATTTGTGTGTGAAACCTCATAAAATTTAATGAACCCCTGCAAACAACCCAAAAAAACCTGCCACAAATCTAACTTGGGAGACTTAAATTTAAATTACTAAATCACTAGTTTGTAGCTGTTCTTTTTATTGTATAACAGCACAAGTTGTTGTGAATTCTTTATTCTTTCAGGGTTTCAAAGACAGTTATTAGAACCACAGCCTTAACAATTAACCTGTTGGGATGGTAGGTAAAAGTTTCCCTTGCTCGAAAGCCAGTCGTATCCGACTCTAGAGTGCAGTGCTCATCTCTGTTTCCAAGCCGAAGAGCCCAGCGCTGTCTGCTTCTGCAGACATTTCCGTGGTCATGTGGCAGGCATGACTAGACACCGGAGCGCACGGAGCGCTGTTTACCTTCCCACCGAAGTGGTCCCTATTTATCTACTTGCAATTTCTTGCTTTCGAACTGCTAGGTTGGCAGGAGCTGGGACCAAAACGGGAGCTCATTCCGTCCTGCAGTACTTGGGAATCGAACTGCTAACCTTCCGCCTCCCAGTCAGCGTCTTACCTACTTGAGCCACTGGGATGGTAAATAACCAATTATCGTCTGTTCAAAAGAAGCAGCCTGGGATGAGAATGGTTATACAGAATTCTGTACAGAAAATCAAACTGTATTATATGACTTTTCCAATATTTGTTTTCCAGCATCACAGAATTGTTCTCATATACTTCATAGCTAAACAACTTTAGGTCTACAGCCGTAATATTAGCAGCCTTGAGATGTACATGATTTTTTTTTTTAAAAAAAAAACACCCTTAAGCCCAGGAGTAACCATATATCTAAATGAACAATCCTTTTTAAATGCAAGGCAAATTGAAAAAATGGCACCATACAGATGTTTGATGCTTCCTCGGTTCCAGACTCTTAAACATCAGTCAAAGTTGGGACTTACCATCGCTGGAATTGATCAGGTTCCACGCAGCACAACAACACATTAGTTCTGAAGACAGGTTGTAGAAACACCTTGATCTGGCTAAAAGTGTGCTTCTACTGAGTTTAAACAGGAAGCCTGTGAGGTTTCTTCCCTCGTCACGGATGGGGCTACTTGGTCTGTAGGTCCTTAAGTAGTTTTCTCTTAGATGTTTGTCATCAGCCCTGAGTAGCATAAGCACCAGGTGGGATATGAATAAACAGATACTTACGCAAAAGGTCAGTTCCATAGGCTTTTGATTAAAATCGTGTGTTTTTTTATGTAATTCAAAGCAAACACATAGGGGCAGGGGCGGAATTGTTGTATGCAACTTGAAGCAAACCCATAGGAAAAATGAATTTTTTATGTAAATCGAAGCAAACCAATAGGGAAATGAATTTTTACATAACTCAAAGCAAACCCATAGGGAAAATGAATGTTTTATGTAACTCAAAGCAAACCCATAGGAAATTGTGTTGTGTAAATTTATGTAAATTGGGACATTTATGTAAATCGGGACATGGTTTTTAGCACAAAATCATTATGTAAGTCGAATTTTATGTAACTCGGGGCATTTGTAAGTCGGGGTTTTACTGTAGATAGATAGATAGATAGATAGATAGATAGATAGATAGATAGATAGATAGATAGATAGATAGATAACACTGCATCACCAAAAAAAATTGTCTGCCACTTGTTCTAATCCATGTCTCCTATACTAAATCAAGTGCGCTGAATCCAAATCTGAGGTCCGATACTGCCTAGGATGTTGGGATCTTAAGTAAACAAATCTTAGAACTAGGGGACACTCCATGAAACTTTTGGGTGCTAGTGCTCAAACAAATAAGAGAAAGTACTTTTTCACCCAAGGATCACTGGTCTATGGAACTCCCTGCCAGAAGACGTGGTGACAGCTGTCAGTCTTGACAGCTTCAAGAAAGGATTAGACAAGTTCATGGAGGACAAGGGGATCAATGGCTATATTTATGGATACCTAAGGACAACCTCCGCCTGGTTGGAGAGAGAGGCAGGATATCTCTCAATGCCGTTTCCAGGGAATCCTAAGCAGGTGAAGGCATCTGCTTGGGAATAATACCCTGAAGCACATGGTGAGCCACTGTGTGAGACAGAATGCTGGACTGGAGGGGATCCTGTGGCCTTTTCCAGCAAGGCTGTTCTTATGTTCTTATGTACCCTCTTGGTTAGTTTCTTGCATTGATCACGTGGGGTATATTTGCCATAAATGTAGCAAAAATGGTCCGGTTTATTTAACACAACTGTGCCTACTCAAAACAGACTCACAACGGCCTACCTGTATTATACAAAAAGATGGTTTTGCACTAGAGACAAGCCCTTGGTCCATCTTGCCTTATATACCTAGTTCTAAAGTCAGCTCACTGACTTGCCCAGACATGCCCAGCCTCTGCCGGAACATGCATGCCACCAGGGGACGTGATTCAGCTGAGGCGTCAGCAGGCATAGTGGTAGCTACAACTGTTATAATGCTGGTAAATGGTGACAGTCTTTCCAACCATCTGGGTTAGCATTCACCATACAGCAAAATACAAGGCCCCAGCCGCAAGAGAGAGAGGTTGGTATCGCGTTCTCTTTGAACCCTTTTATCACTTCATCTTCGCAGCTGCACATAGTTTCTCCCTCGTCTCTGCTTTTCCCCAGTCGTGTTTGCACATTGGTGCTCAACAGGAAGAACAAAAGTGACACATAGTAGTTTCGTTTTCTCACCTTCATTGTCACCGATAAGGCTGGCAGGTTTTCTGTCTCCTGCGTGCCAAAATCCCCGGACCTGTGGTTTCTGATTCTGCACTTTAGACTTTGTTTTTTTAGCAAACAGATGGAAGGGGCTCAGAAAAACAGGCCTGCAGAAGATGAATAAGGTGATTGCATGCAAGGGTTCAAGAAGAGAGCTTCTTTTCTTTCATGCATACTCACTGAACACCCAGGTAAAGGTCGCCCTCGCTTGAAAGCCAGTTGTATCTGACTCTAGGGTTCAGTGCTCATCTCTGTTTATAGCCAAAGAGCCAGTGCTGTCTGCGTCTGCAGACATTTCTGTGGACATGTGGCAAGCATGACTAGACACTGGAGTGCGCGGAATGCTGTTTTACCTTCCCACTGATGTGGTACCTATTTATCTACTTGCGATCTCTTGCTTTTGAACTGCTAGGCTGGCAGGAGGTGGGGCAAAGACGAGAGCTCACTGCATCATGCAGCACTCAGGTCTCTAACTGCTGACTTACCGACCATCCAGTCATCAAGTTCAGCGTCTTAACAACTGAGCCACCGCAGTCCCTCCACACTGAACTCCCAACCTGTGAGCAAAACTATTGTTGGAGTCATTCTTCTGGCTACATTTTCATAGTCTCCAAAGCCCATGAGGTATTAATCACCTTCCATTGGGCACTAGTTAGACCACATCTAGAGTACTGTGTCCAGTTTTGGAAGTCACACTTTAAGGAGGATGAAAGCAAACTCAAACAAGTTCAGAAGAAGGCAACAAGGATGATTTTGGGACTGGAAACCAAGTCCTATGAGGAAACACTGAAAGAACTAGACATCTCTAGCCTTGCAAATATGAGACTTAGGATTGATATGAGAGCACTCTTCGATACAACGATAGTTGTAAAGAGAAGGAGCAGGATCTGTTCTGAATCATCCCAAAATTAAGGCATGTAATAATGGGTTCAAGTTACAGGAAGCTAGATATTGGCTGAATATTGGGGGAAACTTCATAACATTAGAGCAGTACGTTGGTGGTACCAATGGCCTCTGGAGGTGATGAGCATTGGAAGAATTCAAGAGAAACTTAGACTACCATCTGTCAGATCTTCTTTGAATTAGATCCCTGCATTGAGCAAGGGTTGGGTCTCGATGGTCTAATTGGCCCTTCCCAACTCAATCGTCCCACAATTCTCTAATCCAAGGATTTTAGCTGAGATGCTCTGCTGCATTTTGAATGGAGAGTATCCTTTCCGACTGATCCTACCTGGACCCCAGTCCATCTTCTGCTCAATCCACCAACACTGGTTCTCATCCTTGAGGCTCCAGATGTTCTTGGGACTATAGCTCCCAGAGAACTTGGCCTGCACAGCCAATGGTGAAGTTTTCTGGGAGTTTTTGTCTAAGAACATCTGGTGATGCCATTCCTCATGGGCCTTGCAAAGTCCACAGGGAAGGGTGATTGTCCCCAAGTGAATTAAATCCCACTTGAATCCATCTTGATGGAGGACATTCGCTTCATCCATCCTGGCCTGGGCCTGAGGAGGACTTTGGGTGCCCAAAGGACTCAGGACCAGAAAGTGACTCGCAGAACTGGATCAGTGCTATGGGTGTCACACTGCAATGTGGAAGGCAGATGAAAGGCCATGGCATTATATACGCAGGACGGTCATCATGGCTAATTCCCACGATGATCACCAATATTCAGAATCAGATATGGCATAAGAGGAAGAAGGAAGGTCCCATTTTCCAAACTTACCTTAGCCAAAATGATACTGTCGGGGGGGGGAGGTAGAATTCACTGCTGACCCTCAGATTACACATGCCACAAATCCTACTGTGGTTTAAAAAGGATACCTGAGCATGGTTGGTTTTTTTAGAACTGCAGTAGGACTTGTGTGTCATAGAAAAATTCAGGAAACCTCCCAGCAATCTGCTTAACCATTTGTGGGTATCACAATCAATTGCACCATGGGCACACTATCAAGCTTGGTCATGCGCTTGCCTAGAGAGGCAGTTGCCATAGCTTCACTTTACAGCATGCTGAGTTTGGTATGTGCAAGACTCTCAGCTGTTACCCTGACCCAGCGCTGTCCATAACTGGGAACTACACTCCCTTGGTATTTGGGCAGTGATGGCGAACCTTGGCACTCCAGCTGTTCTTGAACTTCAATTCCCAGAAGCCCTGATCAGCAGGAGTGCTGACTTGGGCTTCTGGGAATTGAAGTCCAAGAACACTTGGAGTGCCATCCTGGGACTAGGAAGTCATTTAGAGGAACTGCATCAAAACAGGACGTGTGTCACAAGTGGCTTCATACAGTACTTTTGGGGCAGCTAAACTGTAGTAAACACCTTTCCTGTAGATTATTACAAATGTGCAGTTCTGGCCAGGTTATTCTGCTATGGCAATAGAATAGACCATACTGACAATGACTCAGTGCCAGTCATCAGATATTAGCAGTTAAATAGCCTGATAACCCTGAGGACTGACAGCCTCGGGTGGCAAAGTCCACAGGGAAGGGTGATGGTTCCCAAGTAGATTATATCCCACTTGATAGGTGGAGGGCAGCAAATTCATCAATCCTGGCCTGGGGTTGAGGAGGACTTTGCGTGCCAAAAGAGCTCAGGACTAGAAAGTGACTCGGGGAACTGGATCAGTGGTATGGGTGTCACGCTGCAATGCAGAAGGCAAATGGAAGGCCGCTGTGCTATTTTCCCCAACAATCTTCATGGCTGATCGCCAAGGCGTACCCCTGCCATAAAGACATAGATTACATTACATACAGTATTTCCATTCTAGATTTGTCCTAGTATGGCAAAGACTCAAACGAAAACCTTTTTAGAGGATTTGAAATATCAGTATTCACGCAAAAGCATTGAGTTGTCTAGTTCCTGCTTGTGGATCCCCCTTCTTTAATTGTTTATTTGAAAGTAAGTTACTAAAACTCATAAAAGCATCCTCTGTTGGATCCCTTGGGCCAGGTGAAAGCGGAAGGCACATGTCATGGTCTGTCTAGCCAGCGGGTAACATGCTATCCAAATAGCTCAAAATCCACACGTAAGTGGACTTGATTTCTCAAGTCCATTTGCATCTGTGTAAGGTTGTTTACAGAGACATCTACCAATGTGTGGACTCCTCACTGAATAACGACTCCAGGGTATCCAAGGTAAGGTAAGTGACATTCCAGAAAGTAATCTTCTTAAATGTTTATTGAAACAGAATGAAGCAAGCATCACTACAGCAACATGTACTGTATTTTCTGGCGTATAAGACTACTTTTTAACCCAGAAAAATCTGTGCCAAAGTCGGGGGTCGTCTTATAGGACAGGTACTTAACTGCAGCTTGTTTCCCCTTGCTTCATATGTCCGGCGCATATGGTGGGGGGTGCCGCGGCCGAGTCCCTGCTCTGTGCGGGGAGTATGAAGCAAGGGGAAGCAAGCTGCACACATCTTCCTGTACCTCGAGGAGGAGAACGTGAACGTGGATTGGCTCTCCACCAAAACCTGCCCATTCGACTCGGAGGGCTGCGCGTCTTCGGGTTGAGTGTGGGTTAATTTTTATTTGGTGTGCATTGGAAGAGAGGTAGTCTTATACGGCAAGTATATTCCAAACTCTATATTTTAACTGGAAAAGTTGGGGGTCGTCTTATACGCCCAGTTATCTTATACGCCGGAAAATACGGTAATATAATTCTTCTTAGCGCACAGTCTACATTTTTCTTGGGTTAATAAAATACTTCTCATGAGAAGAGTCTTCTTCGTTACTTCCTCTTTTACCCCTTGAGGTGTTGAGAGACATGAGGAGAGGAAAACATTCTAACATCTTAATTACAATCCATATTATTTAACTTCAAAGTGGTTATAAGAACCAATTTGAGGCATGTCTTCTAAATGTTTAAAATACAGGTTTCAAGAGACAGGGGTGGAAACTAATAAACATACTTTCTGCCACGGCTGCTATTATTCTCAGTAGTTTTATAAACAAACAAAGTCAGCTGTGTGATACGGCCACAAACAAATGCAGAAGGAGAAGGTGATACCTTTATTGGATCACTAAACAAAAAAAAATCATTGCAAGCTTTCATGATTGATGAAAGCTCAGAATGATTTTGTTTTGTTTAGCAATCCAATAAAGGTATGCATTTGTTCTCAGTAGCTTGTTTTTCTTATCAGCAAGTCTGAGCATAACAAAGCAATACAGCAAGATATGAGCAAAAAAAAAAGACAGTCCGCCCAACACTTCTTTGATTGCTTAAATGAAAGCCAAAAAAATAAAATAAAAGCAAAGCAAAAGCATTTCAAGTGGAATGATGATCTTCGTGTGTTTGGGTACAAAATTAGGAAATGAGCTTGGCTGCCTGTCCACACTACAAAATGAAATTGGTTTCAGCCATCTTTTCTTCCTCCATCTGCAACTTCTGGAGCCATTCCATGAGGATGATCAGAGATCAGAGATGCCTTCTTGAAGGATGACGTCAAAGGGGGGGGAAGACACATCGGTAACACTTAGTATGGTTTCAACCAACATTTGTTTGTGGTATGTGTTAGGGTAAGTCTCCGCCTCACACCCTAACTGGTTGCAAGGCACATTGTGTGTGATGCCTTTAAGACCCTACTGCAGAGACACCCAGGTGTTGGGATTTTTCCTTGGTGTATTCCGTGGGCCAGTGTATATCGGCCAAAGCAGAGTTGCAAACCTTTAGCTTCAATGCTCAACTTGCTCTAACCAAGCTCCAATGCTTTCTCTGCCATCATTTTGGGTGAGGAACATACCTGTCAACCCACGGCTCCGGAAAAACGGGACCTGCACACATCGCTTGTGCGCAGGTTGCTTTCCACACATGCGTGGAAGGGTTTTACCCCTTCCATGCATGCGCGGAAGTGCTACGCTGCTTGCACAACCCCAAATTACAGGGTTTGGCAGCGCGGGGCGGGTTATGACGTCAATGGACGTCAAATTACGGGGTTTTCCTGGCCAAATCGGGATGGTTGACAGGTATGGCGAGGAATCCTGTGAGTTCCAGGACCTACTACGAGGACTGAACCTCTACTCTGCTCCTGAAGATGGTATTTGCCTTTTATGCTATCTGTGCTTGCTGAACAAGAAAGGATTACTCGGGGTAAGCTCTCCATCAAGGAGGACAGAAGCTGTAAAGCTGCTTGATTTTGTCTGTGATTACAGCTTGGATTTACCCTGCTGGAAGGGACTACTATTATTGATCTGTATAGACTTGTATATATAACACAACTGAACTGACTCAGTGAGGGTAACTGAGAAACTGAAGAGACTGTATCTGCTTTGTGTTATAGTTATTTGCACTGTATATACTTGCACCAATTTGCTTCTTGAGTAAACCTGCTTTGAGTTCTTCAACTGCACCAACACCTGTCTGCCTGTTTTCCCCCCAAGAGCGAGGACCACCTTGCCAGGTGCGCACCCCTTGCTGGCCGCTGCATGCCACTCTGCTAACCGTTTACACCAACAGTATGGATGTGCTCTTTACCTTCTGGATGGGCAATTATCAAACTTTCCTTTGTAACCATTAGAGAGAAGTAGTGAGCAAATTTCCCCCTGTTCCCCATTTCAGAATCCTGTGGCACCTTAAAACCTAAGAAGTTGGATTTATCATAATGAGCCATGGGTTGGTTGGCTGGATTGACTGATTGGCTGGATTGATTGATAGGTTAGGATTAGGGGTGGGGAACTACAAAATCCCTTAATTTTCAATTCTGGGACTACATCTGCAGAGTGTGCACACCAGGAGAAAAGGCCTAACTGGGAAGCCTGTGCAAATCAAACAGAAGTGAAATAAAAATGTAAGGTTCTACTTACAATGTTGGGTGTAACGTCATTGGAAATAGGAGGGGAGTAAGGAGGTGGAGCCTGAAAAACAAGAGAAATACACCTAGAATCTATCCAGATATGGGGGACTGCAACTAGTCTGATGGGAACAGATTTCTCTTGCCCACAGGTAATCTGTAGCTTCCTGGAAAGATAGAGGGCTAGAGGGTAGGGACCCTGTTCAATTAGGTAAGAATGGAGCATGAAGGATCCCTAAAAGCGCTATAGAGAGGTCTTCTCCAAGCAGAAGAATTCCATTGTAGCCGGGGTTCCCAACCTTTTGAAGCCGGGGGCTGGGTCACGCTCTCTCACACTCCAAGAGCCGGATGACCATTTTGCACTGCCTGCATGACGGAGGAGGCCATTTTGTTCCAACAGCTTCAAAGGGGTGGCCAATTTGTTTCTCAAATGTCCTTGGAGGGGTGGGGGCAACATGAAATGGCACCATGGGACAGATTCGACTCACAGGCCTTAGTTTGGGAACCCCTGCATTATAGAAATGGCATGTCTACCAAAAGGATTCTTTCAGAATTATCCAGCATAGAAAATAGGTGTGCCTTGTGGCTAGAGAGAAAAGTGGGCAGCTCTCTGTCAGACCTGCTTTGGTTTTGACTAATGCACCGAGCAGGGGGGTTCAGTTTTCTACTAATTCACAATGGAGAAGGTGCTAACCAATTTCAATAGTAACCAAGTGGCAGGAATCTTTGGGATGTTCTCTACCCCTATAACCTGGGCTATGGAAAAATCAGATGGCAAACGTGGTCCAGACTTACATTTGGATTTTGAGTTTTGCTCTGGTTGGAATCCGGGCCCTGCCAGAAAACGGAAAAGGAATGTTTAGTAGCAAACAAAATGATGGCATATAAACAAACAATACTATAAGTCTGTTATGAACGGGGCAGATCACAGGTGGTTTGCCACTACTGGTCTATAGGTTAACAACATGGTCTTTTCTGTCCGGGACTCTCTCTGCTCCTTCCACTAGTGGGAAGGGGGAGAATTTATAGAATTTTTTTTTCTGAAGGGGAAATTTTTTTTGACACCTTTGCAAGAATTGATACCAATTTTGGAACCAGAATGGGGGTTTATAGCAGGGGTGCCCAAACTATGGCCTGTAGGCCAGATCCAGCCTTGATGCCAATTCATTCACCCTCATCGCTCCTGAAAGCGGAAGTTCAGAATAATTCTTAAGGAGGATCAACTGGGAAGCTGCAGACCCATCAATGGTGGAACCATGGCTAAAGGAGCCATTTCCCAATAGAGAGTTTGTTTACAGGTCCATCTTTCAATCACCAGGCAGTCAGTATTGTAAACAAGGTATCTTTTAGCAATTTGAGGGAATGCCAATTTGTGAATGGGAAAACCATCCCAGTTTTTGCAAAATCCTAATCCTGGACCATTAATAAGAAAAATAACTTATTTGCACATGATAATTTTTTAACTAGTCAATTTTTTAACTAGTCAAGATCCAATAAATGTTATGTGGAATATTAGAAAAGTTTTGGAGCGACAACTGGGCTACAAATAAATTGGAAATGGTTTTCTTTAATTAAGTAAGAAAGGAGATCCACCGCAGTCCAAGTTCAGGCCTGGACATGCGTCTGAGACGGAACTGTTCATTCTGCTAAAACAGGGGTTTGCAACCTACGGTCCGCAGGCCCGACCTGGCCCCTGACGCCATTCCATCTGGGCCATAGCAATGAATGCAGAAGCAGAAGTGGACATGCCTGAGCATGCTTCACTCTCAATATTAAAAATGAAGGAGAGGAACATATGTGGCATTTAATATTCTTTTAAAACGTTAAACAAAATTCCAATCCCTCTTGTCTGAGAGTGGAAGATTGTTTAGGTGACTTTTGTACCTGTCCATCTTGTGGCTCAGGTATATCGGTTTGCAGGTAATTTAAACCTCCCCCTTTATGGTTCCTTAACTTCAAATGCGAGTTGGACTGGATGGTCCTTCCAAATAGATGAAATGTTCAAAATTAAGATTCTCCTTTAGGAAAGCTATTTTTCTAGCACGTGGCTATTGTATAAAGCCAGGGGCAATTCAACAATTATGTGATCCTCGCGTGGGGAGAGGGGATCTGCCATCCGAATTACGGAAAATTACGTGGGGGCAGGAGAGTCAGGTCAAAGATTACGTAATCCATTTGGAGCTGTTGTGGTTTCGAAACATGGCGCTTTTTTAGGTTTAAAAATGATCTCTGGGAATTTTGATCCGATTTGAGATTATTGAATTGCTTGTGCATTCTATTTCTATTTCACCAATAGCGAAAAGCTGTAAAAATTAGAGTTTCAATACATAATACGTAAGATACGTAATTTTAAAGAGAAGGGTGCTTGAAGCGAAAATCACACTCAGATTAAATGGGGGAGTCAATTTTTCCTTTAAAAATGGATCACATAATTGTTGAATGGCCCCCCAGCCACACTACACACAGAGAAAAAGTTGTATATGCTCATAAGGTAAAACTGGAGTCTGGCCATATTTTGGTGTTCGGGGACCAAGACAATAGAAGCAGCCATAGTCTGGCTTAACACATCTTTATTGCATGAAGTACAGAACGAACACGAGGTAATGGTGGCAATACAATTCTTTTTATACCGTCATTATACATTTGAATCTGGTTGCACGGTAGCTTATTGGCTACTGCTGGCGTGACATCATCCGGAGTCCTGTCCTTCCTGTCCAGGTGTGTCCATGACGGGAAGGCTTCCCGCGGCTGTGTATGATTGGGGAATTTGTACCATGTGAGTAGAATGCTCACTACTCCCACCTCTGGTGGTAGGCTCGCATTCCAATAGCAGCTGAATACAATGGTACGTATACAAATGGTACGTATACAAATGGCTTAAGTATACATTTCCTGTAGAACCGATTACATTCAACTTAAAGGCACAAGTATGTTGTTACGTTCCATACACAACACCCCTCCCCCCTAGGATGGGACGAAGTTCCTCAACCAATGTGGTTTTCCGCATGTGCGCTTGGGACGCGCGGCTGCTGTGCTTTGTTCAGGGGCACTAGTTCCGCTCTGTTCCCTTGGCTCCTGTCCTGTAATAGGAGAGTTAGACTCATTAGCAGCTTGCCGCGTTTGTGCGGCTCCTGACTGGGAGCGTGGAGAAGTGGGGGGGGGGGCACGTTTGCGGCGACCCTGACTGGGAGCGTGGGGTAGGGGTGAATTCTAATGTCGAGAAACTGGGGGCTCCTGGGACTAACGAAAAAAACCCGCTCTTCGCTCAGACGGGTGGGGGACCACTCCGAAACACCACCCCCCCCCGGTTTCGAAAATCAAAATCAAAATCTTCTTCCCCAAACAACTCATTCCTCTCTTCCAAAGTATCCCTGGTGTCCAATGGATATGGATTTGTGTCAACCCCCTCCCCCTAGGAGAGGATCGACGATCTGCATTTGTACCCGAGGTGTACCCTGTGTCTCCCCCTTGGGATAAGCGGGTGGGGGAGGACCCTAATGCTGAATCCTGAGGCTGTATGTCCATATCTCGCCTATCGGAAACCCTATGCCTGAGCTGATCGGCGTGCCTTCTCCAGAGTAGACCTGTGCTGGTCTCTACACAGTACGAAACTGGCCCTGTTTGCTCAATGACTACTCCCGGGACCCAGGCTGGTCTTGCGGCCGCATAATTCCTACAGTATATGGGCTCTCCTACTTCAAAACTTTTGGTGTTTCCTATATCTATGTTCCTCTCTTTATTCTCCACCCTGGTTGGATCTAACCTAGTCAGCAGCATTGCGGGTTTCCTGCGCATGAGGAGCTCTGCAGGCGAGAGCCCCAACGCGAGTGGTGTCACCCTGTAGCACAGCAGGAACTGGCACAGTTGAAGGTTCAGATCCCAGGGGCCCATCCGCCGCAATGCTTCCTTTGTAGTTCGCACCAGGCATTCTACCTGACCGTTCGTTGTGGGGTGGAAAGGGGCAGAGGTGATGTGCTGAATGGCGTTTGTCTCAATGAATGCCTGAAACTCTGCAGATGTGAAGGTACTAGCGTTGTCGCTCACAAGCACGTCTGGTATCCCGAAACAACTGAACACCTTGCGCAATTGCTTTACGGTTGTGGCTGACGAGGTGCTGGACATCGGGATAACCTCCAACCACTTGGAGTATGCATCAACTATTAACAGAAAAAGGGAACCCCTGAAGGGACCCGCGAAGTCTATGTGCACCCAGGACCACGGCCCTCTGGCTGCAACCCATTCTCTGTGGGGAAGTCGGGACTCCTCGGGTCGAGAACTCTGGCAACTCTCGCAAGTGCCGACCATGTGCTCTATGTCAGCGTCCATTTGGAGTCACCAAAAGTAGCTTCTGGCCAACACTTTAGAGCGTACGATCCCAGGGTGGCTGACGTGCAGTAACTTGAGCACTCTCGATCTCAGTAACTCGGGAATGACCACCCGCTGGCCCCATAGGAGGCAGCCCCTTTCTGTAGAAAGCTCATCCCTTTTTCTAACATAAGCCATGAATTCCTCCCCGGGAGAAGTCATTGGCCACCCTTTCTAAACCCAGGAGCTTACTAGTAAAAGGGTCTTGTCCTTTGCCGTAGCCTTGGCGAGGTCTGCGGGCACAATCGGGGGTAAGTCGAGGGCTTCAATCAGAAGCACTTGGTGGTCCCTCTCCACCTCGCACTTAGAGTCTCCTAACTGTGGCAGGGGCGACCTGGAAAGAGCGTCTGCGTGGCTAATGTCTTTCCCTGGGCGGTGGACCAGTGTGTGCTGGTACGCATTGAGGAAAATAGCCCATCGAAGCATTCTAGGGTACAGAATCTGTGGCGTGGGCTTGCCTGTGGTGAAAATGCCTAGTAGGGGTTTGTGGTCGGTCACAACGGTGAACGGTCAACCATCCAGGAAGTCGTGGAGTTTCTTGGTTCCCGCGACTATGGCGAGAACCTCCCTGTCCGTTTGCACGTAGTTGCGCTCCGCCTGTGAGAGTGATCTGGAGTAGAACGCAACTGTGGCTTCTCTCCCATTGTCTAACACGTGGCACAGCACCGCCCCCACCCCTACCATTGAGGCGTCGCAGACTAGGACTATGGGCTTTCTAGGGTCAAAGTGGGTCAGGACCGCTTCTGAGGATAGAAGCTGCTTTAACTCTTTAAACGCCTTCTCCTGACTGTCTCCCCACCGCCAAACCGCATCCTTCTTGACTAACTTATGCAGTGGCTCCACGACTGACGCCTTCCTTGGCAGGAAGGAATGATAGAAATTCAGGAGCCCAAGAAATGACTGCAACTCCTGTTTCACGGTGGGGCGAGGGGCATTTTGGATAGCCGCAACTTTGGGTTCGGAGGGCTTTACTCCATTGGGGGTTATCTTAAACCCAAGGAACTCAACCTCCCTCGCTAGGAGGTTGCTCTGGGTGCAACTGGCAAATTACACGAAGTTGTGCAAAAACTCTCCTGGCCACGACTGCCACCTGCTCTTTGAGTAGTCGTGAGTCCAGGAGGACCCCCAGATTACGCACCGGGTCTGTTTGGGGCAAGATCACCCCATCCAGAACCAAAGATGGTACCTCCCAAGATAACGCAGGACCCCAAACCCATAGCCATTCAGCCTTGCTGAGATTCAGCTGAAGCCCATTGTCCCCCATCCAGACCCCAACAGCCTCCAGACACTTGGATAGGACTCCGACTGCAGTTCTCAAACTTTTTAAGCCGGGGGCCGGGTCAGGCTCCCTCACACAGCTTCAGGGGCCAGACGGCCATTTTCCCCTTCCTCCACCAGATGGCACTTCCTGGTGTTGGAGGTGGTGGTGAGCCACATGCATACCTGTCAAGTATCCCGTATTCCCCGGGACTTCCCGTAATTCAGCGCCACTTTTTGTACTTTCCCGCGCAGAGCCGCCGCCATCCCATAATTTGACGGCGGGGGGAGTAGTTACTGCACATTCCCTTCTGCACAGAACCCTTCTATGCATGCGCAGAAGGCTTCTACGCAGGCTTCTGCGCAGAACCCTTCTACGCATGCTTAGACGCCTTCTGCGCACGAGTAGGATTCTGCACAGAACCCTTCTGTGCAGGTCCCGTATTGTCCGGAGCCACACTAGACAGGTATGCACATGAAATGGTGCCATGGGCTGCATTCGGTCCACAGGCAGCAGGTTGAAAATCCCGGTTTAAATTTTAAAGAAATTCATTGATATTGTTTCCATTCATGGGGTCTAAACTAATTTGTTGATATTGTTTCCATTCACTCCTCTTGCAATATAATAGTGCAATTAAATCCTTCTGCCCTTGATTAGTTTGCACCATCATCCAACTCTACTTGGACACCTGCCCTGAGGAGCCTCAGGCTTCAGGATTTGAACTCTGACCCCTCCCCTTCCGTCCTCCGCAAAACAAAAAGACCACAATTGCAAAATTAGCCCCTCAAACAAAGAGGCTGCGGAGACACGATTGGGGGAAAAAACTTCCGGCTCCCAATCTGCCTCGTGACGCGCATGCGTAACGGGGGGCGTGGCGCCTTCACTGTCCACCCTCATCTTTGGTTTCGAATGCAGCGAAGGAGGCGGGGCGGAATGGAACGCAAGGGATTGCCACGTGACCGGCCGTCAGGTCATATGACAGCCCCCAAGCAGGAGGCTGTGAGATGCTGCGGCTGGGCTCTGATTAGGAGGGTCCTTATTAGGTAGGTATGAAGGTAAAGGGCGAGGCTGTCAAGCTCCTAATTAAGGTTCCTAATAATTTAATTGTTAATAATTTAATTGTTATTTGGGGTCTCAGCTTCCTGGGGGCTTAGTTGCCCCCACAGTCGAAAATCAGAAAATTATATGTTTTATTATTATTATTATTATTATTATTATTATTATTATTATTATTATTATTATTATTATTAAGCATATAAGAGAGTAAAAAAAGCAAAAAGTCCCACCCACCCACCCAAAAAGTTGTGGCACCTTAAAATATTTAACTACACTATTTCAATGTGTTAACATGCATGGATCGAGTCCACTTCGTCAGACACGGATCGGAAACTGATCCGCAAAAGCTAACTTTAAAATACAGCCGTCGGTCTTTTAAGGGCGCCACAACGTTCTTGTCGGTTTTGTTTTACTGTCTGATAATGCTCGCACAGACTAACATGAATCAATGAGAGATTTAAGGGGTGCCATTTCATCCTTCCTCCTGCCAACCTAGCAGTTCGAAAGCAAGAAATTGCAAGTAGATAAATAGGGACCACTTTGGTGGGAAGGTAAGCAGCGTTCCGTGCACTCCGGTGTCTAGTCATGCCTGCCACATGACCAAGGAAACGTCTGCAGAAGCAGACAGCGCTGGCTCTTTGGCTAATACACTGAGATGAGCACTGCACCCTAGAGTCGGATACGACTGGCTTTCGAGCAAGGGAAACCTTTACCTTTACCCTTATTTCACCCTCCAGGGTGTTTCTGTGGTTTTGAGCAGGGATTCGAGTCTGTCCCTCTATCCACAACACCACGCTGGCTCTCTTGTTGTTGTTCTTGTTATTATCATTACCCATGGTGAGGAAATGTGAGCTTTTGAGCTATGCCTCCCTGAGGATTTGTAGGCCACTGAGGAAGTCTTGGAACTGCTGTGCAAAGTCAAATCTCTGCCCCATGGATAAGCTGCAATGCAGCCAAAAGTCTTACAGTCTGAATTCAGCCCCAGTGGGCTCAAGCTTGGCTTAGCCTTTCAGCCTCTGAGGTCAGTATGTTGGAGGGGGGATGCTAATTGCTTTTAGAACTGCCCAAAGAGTGTCTCATTGCTATCTATCTATCTATCTATCTATCTATCTATCTATCTATCTATCTATCTATCTATCTACTGTATCTATCTATCTATCTATCTACTGTATCTATCTATCTATCTATCTACTCTATCTATCTACTGTATCTATATCTACTGTATCTATCTATCTATCTATCTATCTATCTATCTATCTATCTATCTATCTACTGTATCTATCTATCTATCTATCTACTGTATCTATCTATCTACTGTATCTATCTATTTATCTACTGTATCTATCTATCTACTCTATCTACTCTATCTATCTATTCTATCTATCTATCTGCTGTATCTATCTATTTATCTACTGTATCTATCTATCTATCTATCTATCTATCTACTGTATCTATCTATCTATCTATCTACTGTATCTATCTATCTATCAGTGTTATTTTCTTGCTGATAGATGGGTCAGAATGAGGAGGAAGAAATTGCAGACCATTCAAAATGGTTTCCAAATCCTGGGTTCTTCCTCGATGTTCCTCTTACCTGATGTTTTAATACATTTGTATTAATCAATGGGGCTCGGGTGGCCCAGTGGTTAAGAAGATCACCTTGCTAGCTGGAAGGTTGGCAGTTTGAGTCCTGGGCACTCCATGACAGTAAAAGTAAAGGTTTCCCGTGCTCGAAAGCCAGTCGTATCCAACTCTAGGGTTCAGTGCTCATCTCTGTTTCAAAGCCAAAGAGCCAGTGCTGTCTGCTTCTGCAGACAATTCCGTGGTCATGTGGCAGGCCTGACTAGACACCGGAGTGCACGGAACGCTGTTAACTTCCCACCGTAGTGGTCCCTATTTATCAACTTGCAATTTCTTGCTTTCGAACTGCTAGGTTGGCAGGAGCTGGGACAGAGACGGGAGCTCGTTCCATCCTGCAGTACTTGGGGATCGAACTGCTGATCTTCCGCCTCCCAGTCGGCATCTTCTTAGCCACTTGAGCGCCTGTCTCTATCCCAGCTCTTGGGGACATGAAAGGAGCCTCACTCGGGTGTTCCCTGAGTGGAGTTTCTTCCGCAAAAAAAAAAAAATCCTTTCAACCCAGAATAATTTCCGACACAAAATTATTATTATTAATAATACATTTTGTATAGTTTCATCTTTCGTACGTCAACAGCCATGTTGCAGTAGTTCTTAACTACCATTCAAGAATATGAAATATCTCCATTTAGGCTTTTATCTTGGTTTTTCCCCTCCCCAATTTTCAACTGTCTTTTCTTTCTATAGATGAAGTAAAATAATAATAATGACATCCCCAAGGTACAAAACTGTAGTCCAAGGAGAAGCTTCGGAGACAGATTCGGAGGAAGAGATCTGTCTCTCTTCCGTACCCCAGCCTTCGTTCCCTCCCCTTTCTGGGGTGAAAGTGGCTGGAGAGGCCTCAGAAACAGATGAGGAGGAAGGATACGCGAGTCCCAGCGGACCGAAAGTGGGAACGGACGTGATCAGCCCAGACTTGCCTCCACTGATTGTCTACCGGAATGAGGACCTGGGCTCTCCCGTGGCCGTGGAAGAGAAGCCGGCCCTCCGGATCCGACACCGGGGCCGCTACAGCACGCTGCTCCAGCAGAAGCTGGTTGAGAGCAATGCCCGTTTGTGCTCCGATGTCAGCAGCGCCATCAAGCAGGTGTACCAGACGGCCATTAAGGAGATTGGGGGCATTACTGGGCAGCTCGGCAATTCCCAGAACGGCATCATTAGTGCCTCGCACAACATCCGGCTCGTCCTGGAGGACTTGCGGGCGGTGGCTGACAAAATAGACATCATCACCACCTGCAACCTCCTGCCCGATATCCAGATTGAACCACCGCCGGTGCATACATAGCGGCTTAATTACCTAGCTGGTGATTAAGAGGCTGAACAGAGCCGGCTTTTGATCCCAGTGTCTGCTGTCTGTTGTTGCTTTAAAACACAACCCTTGAGACAAAGGCCAATTTCCTAATAATCCAATGAAATAAACCTGCTCTTGATGCGTATTTTATTTTCAGAGCAAATACTTACCACATTATCCTTTCGTCTGAAAGCTTCTGCTGGTGTTAGGTAAAAGGTCGCCCTTCCTCGAAAGCCAGTGGTATCCAAGACTAGGGTTCAGTGTTCATCAGAGTCTGTGTTTGAAGACATTTCCGTGGACATGTGGCAGGCATGACTAGGCACCAGAGTGCTTGGAACACTGTTTCTCTCCCCATCAAAGGGGTCCCTATTTATCTACTTGCAATTTCTTGCCTTCGAACTCCCATTTTATAAGGTAGGTCCCATTATGTTATGATGAACATGATGGGTTTTGTCATGGATACACGAATAAAGCTACCCTTGTTGCATTAGATCAGGTTCATAGGTAAAGGTCGCCCTTGCTTGAAAGCTAGTCATATCCAACTCTAGGGTTCAGTGTTCATCTCTGTTAATAGCCAAAGAGTCAGCGCTATCTGCCTCTGCAGACATTTCCATGGACATATAGCAGGCATGCCTCAACACCGGAGTGCATGGAACGCTGTTTACCTTTCCACCCAAGTGGTACCTTGTTTATCTACTTGCAATCTCTTGCTTTCGAACTCCTAGGTTGGCAGGAAGCTGGGGCAAAAACAGAAGTTCACTCTGTCATGCAGAACTCAGGTCTCGAACTGCTGACCTGCAGACCTTCTATTCGTCAAATTGAGCGTCTTTAATCATGCTGGTGTTAATTCTTCTCATATTCGTGAAATATGTCTTCAATGTCGTTTTTATTGGAGTTGCCAAAAGATTTTGGTTTGTCAGCCCATGCATAGCTCACTTGGTCACGTTTCCCTGTCCGGTGGACAGCGCATGCCGTAGTAAATTTGGAATCAGCAGGAACCTCTTGTGTTCATGTGGTCGTCCTTATGCTAGCTAATCTCAGAGGTCTGCCAGGAGAGGAATTAGCTGGCACAATTGCACTGCTAGCTAAACAATTGCACACTGCTAGCATAACAAAAGGATATCCATAGAAAATAGTGACTCAGTTTATGGACTTTTCTTCGGAACAGATTAATTGGTTTTCAATGCATTCCTATGGGAAATTGCATTGAATGCATTCCTGTGGGAAATTCAGTGAAAGTAATTTTCACTGTAAGAAAAGTCCCAGAGAACGCATTAATTGCACTAACCAAGGTTCCACTATAGTTAAATTTTATGTTGATGGACCAGAATCATTCTGAAATGAAGGATGTCTTTCTCTCTTTAGGTTTTCCTTTTGCTGCTAATTGTATAATTTGTTCAAACCACGATTATCCAGTACAGAAAATAAACTGAGGGGTTTAGTTTCAGTTATTATTACATCCTTGTTTCAATTGGAATTTATTTCATTTCTCATGCAGCATATACTGTACACAATTATACAAATTCAAGTCATGAGAGGAAAGGGCACAATAATTATTTGACATCAAAATGATCATTTGCTGATCTCCTTCCATTTAATACTTGCACATTCTTACTTATTCTTCTAGTTTAAGTTGCTTTTAAACAGCAACATTTTTGATATAATTCAATTTCTATTGAGATTTTTAAAATTACAAAATAACAAAAATAAACAGTGAAAAAGTAAGAAAACTACATACATAAAGCATACTACAGAAAAAAGAAGAAAAACACAATGACATATGCTTTGCTTAACATCAGATAGATCTTTTCATTTTTCCCATCTTCATCATACATTTCAATTCCCCCTTTTATAGATTTATCCTATTCCCTTTTTCATCTTAAACACAATTATCTTATATACTATCTTATTTAATATCTGATTATTAGCTTTTCTTATTCTTAGTTATTACTAATATAAAGTAAAATCTATAGAAATATCACCCATGTGCTGTGTACAGGTGAAACTCGGAAAATTAGAATATCGTGCAAATGTTCATTCAGTTCAGTGATGCAACTTAAAAGGTGAAACAAATATATGAGATAGACTCATTGCATGCAAAGCGAGATAGTTCAAGCCTTACTTTGCTATAATATTGATGCTTATGGCTTACGGCTTATGAAAACCCCAACCCCCCAATCTCATGTACCCCATCATCATCACCACATAATCTCATGTCACAATTATAACGAATTAAAGCATGATATCTCTCGCTTTGCATGTAGTGAGTCTATCTCATATATTTGTTTCACCTTTTAAGTGAAATGAATAAACATTTGCACAATATTCTAATTTTCTGAGTTTCACCTGTACATTGTCCCAAATTCACACCTGTTTTTTCTAACCATCTTGTTTCCCCCAGAAACTCAGATGTGTCATGTGCCGGTTTATTCTCTCTATTATTTTTCAATGTATGCACCAAGAAAGCTTTCCAAATGTCCCAGAATCTATTTCCTTTAGTTATTCCTTTTTTAAAATTCAATTCACATGTAAGCAACTACGTTTTCGTTGCAGCTGTTTTACAAGGCTAATGCAATTTATTTTAAACTGATCTTGAGTTCCTTTAATTCCCGAGGTGATTGGAAGAAAATCGCCATAGGGAAGTCAGTTCTAGGTTTGCATGGCACAAAATTTGAAGCAGCACTAATTCCTTCCTCATCTATTGTCCACAAAAAGGCTTGAATGGAAATGCTACATAAAAAAAACTTGTGACTTATCAATACTGTACAGAAGAAAGGATCACATCACCAGCTATTTCTAGCTGGTCAATCAGGCTTGCAGGTATTCGATGGGTATAGTTAAACGCCACTTGCCCATTGACCAACACCTTATAGTTGTTCTTTAAGTTGATGATCTCCATCTAGTGGGAGAAAATGAGAATTTTAGTTTACCTATGTATTTTTTAACATCCAGACAGCAACACTACAAATTGAAGCACTATTGTATATACCCGAGTATATACAATAGCCCCAAAAATGAACCCCAAAGGGGGACACTGCTTGTACTCGGGTCAACGACCACGAGGGTCCCAAGACTGCGCCAGCTTGAGATGCGGCAACAATTTAATATTACCACATTTTCATATATTTTGATTACTGAAACTCACTAGTAGATGTTGCATTTCTCACCCTTAGCTTATACTTGTGTCAATCTATTTTCCTGGGTTTTCAGGTCAAAATTAGGTACCTCGGCTTATATTCGGGTTGGTTTATATTCAAGTATATACGGCAGTTAATATTTTTAATTGACTTTAAATTGGCTACAATTGGAACACCTAGTGTTGTGATGGTGAACCTTTGGACTCCAGGTGTTCTTGGACTTCAATTCCCAGAAGCCCAAGTCTCTGTGAATCCACATGAATGGGTTTATTGCACGTACCAGTAAATGAGCTGGATTCTGTATCTCTCTACATTCATACAGTGTTGTTGTCTACCACCAGCCAACACTTGAGCATGTTTGTCTTGTATTTAGGGACTCCAACCCTCAGCCTGCTAGTCTGCCCAGGTTATCCTATTATGGTAATAGAGTAGACCATACTGCCAGCAACTCAGTGCCCAGTGTCAGGCGGCAGTTAACTCACCTGACAACTCTGAGGACTAACGGCTTGGATACCTAAGTCCACAAGGAAGGGTGATGGTCCCCAAGTGGATTAAATCCCACTTGAATCCATCTTGGTGGAGGGCAGCAGCTTCAGCCATCCTGGCCTGGGACTAAGGAGGACTTCTTGTGCGAATAGGGCTCAAGACCAGATAATGACTCATATAGCTGGATCAGTGGTATCGGTGTCATGCTGCGATGCAGAAGGCAGATGAAAGGCCACTATTGGTGCATTACTGTATATTCTCAGGATGGTCTTCATAGCTGATCACCATGAGGATCGCCAATATTCGGATTGGGGTATAGTAAAAGAAGAAGAACCATCAGCCTATTCAGGTTCCTCTTAATGACATAAGGGAGGTTGAGATCCTCAGTTATATCCTCCTCTAATGTTATTCCTTGTCCAGTGAACGCCTTCTTCCATTTTCTAATTTGATTTTGCATATGCCAAAGAATGTTTGTTCTTGCTACAAAGCTCTTCCTGGAAATGCCCTGTCTGAAATGTCCTGATGTGAAAGTAGCATTTGCCATAATTTTATACTTACATGGAAGGCACGGTTAGGAGACAAAGGCATTGCAGCAATGTGCCTCTCCTCCGAACCCCACAAGCCATTGACCATTGTGTTCCGGATGAGCGCACCTTCCTTGAATCGGTGGTTGATATGCAATGCAATGTATCCAGTCATGGAGTTTTTAAGGTTCACGTGGAATCTGTATGGAAAGAAGTGACCACGATTGTCCTATTGGAAACCTTCCACTCATCCAAGGTTGGCAAAGTGAGTACCCAGCACGTAGAGAGCAAAAGTGATAATCACCTTGGAAACCACCTAGAGCAATGGTGGTGAACCTATGGCACGTGTGCCAGATGTGGCACTCCCATCCCTCTCTGTTGGCACGCATGCCAGCATCCCAGCATCCCAGCACAGAGTTGACCCACCCCAATGTCCAGCAGCCCAATGGGAGCACTTTCTTCCCCAGCACAGAGTTCGTTCTGCCCAGCAGCCCAATGGGAGCGCTTCCTTCCTCCCCAACACAGTATCGTCTGCCCAGCAGCCCAATGGGAGCGCTTCCGCCTTCCCCCAGCACAGAGTTCGCCCCGCTCCTCTGTTTGGGCACTCAGTCTATAAAAGGTTCGCTATCTCTGGCCTAGAGCAGTGTATCCCAACCTTTGTGGTTTTTTGGACTTCAATTCCCAGAAGCTTAAGTCAATTTCCCAAAGCACTGATCAGCCGGTGTTCTGACTTAAGGTTCTGGGAATTGAAGCTCCCTTGTGGGGCATGGGCACCACATTGGGAACCACTGCTATAAACAGAGATGAGCACTGGACCCTATAGTCGGACCCTACTGGCTTTCAAGCAAGGGTCATCTTTACCTTTACCTAAGGGTTGCATTGAGGGACTCCTGAAACATAATCTCTCCATTGAGAGCTGGTATGAAGAAGCCAACATCAGTAAATCCCATCCCCCCCAAACTCCGTTTAATTTTATAAACTCTTAGCATGATATATAAAGCAACCACTGATCGCAAAAAGGCTTCGGGGAAGTGGAGTCCCACTGTGGGGAATGGGCCCCACATTGGGAACCACTGGTCTAAAGAGTGCACAAAACGCTATGGGGCAATACAGTAGACCCTCGAATAACGACGCTACTTGGTTCCCCAAGTAGCGTCGCTATAGGGGAAACGCGTGCGGTTTTCAATGGCAGCTGCGACATCTAGCAGCAAAAAGCTGTCATTATCCGCACAACGATGTTAAAAAAATGTCATTAATCCGCACAACGATGGTTTTTCGTCGTGCGGATAGTCACGTGGCGAGTGACGACGCGTCATTAAGCGGAAATGACGCTATTCGAACGCGTCGTTAATCGAGGGTCCGCTGTATATCATATAAATGTAATTGCTATTGCTAATCACTCTTTGACAGCCTTACAAAAGTCACGCCTTTGAAGCAATAATATAGCCTGGTTGTTCCTAAAGTTCACATCCAAGGTTTCAAAACCTTTGGCACACTAACTTGAGGGAGTGGATTCAACCGGGCTGACTTCTAATAAATGTGGAAGGATTGCTCTTAGTTATCTGCAGCAAAGAAAGGGGAAACCCCTTATATTTTTAAAATACTATACTGCTTTTCTCCCTAGTTGCTTTGGGCTTTGGACAGTCACATTTACTTGCCCTGGGGGGTGGGGGTGGCAGAGAGTTAATATGTTAAAGCAGAGGTATTTCCCGTAGTGATGTATGGTTGTGAGCGCTGGACCATAAGGAAGGCTGAGCACAGTAGAATAGATGCCTTTGAGATGTGGTGTTGGAGGAAAGTTTTGAGAGTCCCCTGGACAGCAAAGAGAACAAATAGGTCGATCTTAAAAGAAATCAACCCCGACGGCTCCTTGGAAGGTCGGATATTGAAGATGACGTTAAAGTACTTTGGACATCAAATATGAAGAGAGGATTCACTTGAGAAAGCCTTGGTGCTGGGAAAGGTGGAGGGCAAAAGAAGAAGGGGGCGGCAGAAAATGAGATGGCTAGATGGCATTGTTGACACAATGGGCACAAAGCTGGGCGGGCTGAGGAGGATGGTGGAGGGTAGGGGTGCCTGGTGCGCGGTGGTCCATGGAGTCGCGAAGGGTCAGAATCGACTGTGCGACTGAACAGTTTGCATAGAACAAAATCAAGCTGGCAAAAAAGTAGCAACACACGATTCGGAAATGTGCATGAAGAGGGAAGAATGCCATTTTCTGACTGACGTGGCTTTTGGATGATACCTGAACAGAGGAGAGTGGATAATCTTGTCTTATTCTGCGCACATACCTGTTTGCCAGAGAAGGCACGTTCCCCACGACTGTAATCTTCCGAGATTGGGTGAAGTTTCCTGGGATGGCTACGTGCAATGGGACGGCCTAAAAAGACAACAAGGGTTCAGTTCTTCCTTAACAGACGTAGATGATTGGGGGGGGGGGGGGGTGTTAAATATTTTAATAAAGCAGAAGATAAAACCCACCAAGATCCCCAAAAGACACCCAGGCAATTAGAGGGCTTCCGATCAGACTGTCCCTGTTTTTGAAAGCCAAGATGCGTTTTTTGCGGTCAAGGATTTGGTCCAGAGAGTCCAAACAACCTCAAAATCCATGCTAGCCGGTGTGTGCGTGTGAGAGAGTTTATTCTTCTTGTTCTGCCATATCTGAATCTGAACATCGGCAATCCTCATGGTGATCAGCCATGAAGACTGTCCAGAGAATATAATGCAGTGGCCTTTCAGTTGCCTTCTGCATCACAGCATCACACCCGTACCACGGATCCGGTTCCGCGAGTCACTATCTGACCCTTTTGACACGCAAAGTCCTCCTCAGCCCCAGGCCAGGATGGATGAAGCTGCTGCCCTCCATCAAGATGGATTCAAGTGGGATTTAATCCACTTGGGAACCTTCATCCTTCCCTGGGTACTTTGCCATCCAAGGCTGCTAGTCCTCAGGGTTGTCTGGCTATTTTGCCACTGCCTGACGATTCATGTTCAGTCGCTGGCAGTAGGGTCTACTCTATCACCATAGCAGGATAACCTGTCCAGACCCATCTAAGAAGAGATGAACTACTTTCAATCTGATTAATAATTTAGGAGGGGCACTTCCATGGTGTCTTAGTGGTAAAAGACACTGAACTTGATGACTGGAAGGTCAGCAGGTCAACAGTTTGAGACTCAAGTGATGACGGAGTGAGATGCCGTCATTTGTCCCAGTTCCTGCCAACCAAGCAGTTTGAAAGCAAGAAATTATAAGTAGCTAAATAGGTACTGCTTTGGCAGGAAAGGTTATAGCATTCCGTGCACTCCAGTGTCTAGTCATGCCTGTCACATGACCATGCAGATAGCACTGGACCTTTGGCTATAAATAAGCACCTTTCCCTAGATCATACCTGTCAAGTATCCCGGATTGGCCGGGATTTCCCGTATTTCAGCGCCGGTTCCTCCCCTTCCCTGCCACCATCCCATATTTTAACAGCGGGGAAAGGGGTGACTGCACATGCGCGCCTTGCACAAATGGGTTCTGCACATGCACAGGTGTTCTGTTCATGGCCAGTGGCGTTCTGCACATGCCCAGAGGAGTTGTTACTGTGCATGCGTGCCCGAGCCAGCACTGTTCCCGTATTTCCAGGAGCCGTGCTTGACAGGTATGCCCTAGTTTCAGATACGACTGGCTTTCAAGCAAGGAAGACCTTTAGAATGTAATGATAGCAAAAGAGCAACGTCTATCAACCCAAGCAAAACTACAATGTTGTCATTGAGAACGGGTGAAGGAGAGGTTGTGATTGTAGTTGTGATTTGTCTCCAAGAATAGACAGGGTTGGGTGCATCAGGGACAGATGCGCCAAAAAAGCATTTCATCCAGTGAAAGAATGGCATCTTTCCTTTGGCCAGATGTAGGAGATATCCGAGGCCAGCAGCTTGCCAGTTAAGAACCTTTGATCTGTGCTACGTTGTATACTGGTTAATAGACAACTCGTCGACTGCAACTCCTATCCGAGAATGCATTAAAAATGCATTAAAAATGCCATTGGCATGACTTTGTTTAAGGTGGATCCCAGCTTGCCATGAAGTTTGCCACACACTATGATCATGGAGCCATCTACTGGAGGATTGAATACTGGGACCATACCTGTCAAGCGCGGGCTCCGGAGAATACGGGACCTGCGCAGAAGCCTTCTGCGCAGAACCCTTTTACGCATGTGCAGAAGGCTTCTATGCATGCGTAGAAGGATTCTGCACAGAAGGGGATGTGCAGTAGCTACTTTCCTCCGCCGTCAAATTACGGCATGACAGCGGATGGCAGCGGAAAAGAAGAGTTTGGGGGACGCTGAATTATGGGAAATCCCGGCCAATACGGGATACTTGACAGGTATGCCTGGGACTGCAATGGACTGCCACAGCCTTGAGGATATTATCAAGGTGCGCCTTCACAGCCAGTCCATCTGGCGTGGCCTCTTCTGCCTCCATGACCATTGGGAACAAGAAGTGGTTCCTCCTCCACTTGTTTTGCCGTCGGGAGGAGGAAACCATCACCCCACCTAAAGGGGCTCATCCGCCCATACCCGTTGGCCCCTTTAGGGAGTCAGGTTATTTGCCGCCTATTTACCGCCATCCAACAGTTGGCGCTGACTGTACGGTCTACTTCATTACCATAGCGGGACAACTAAGAAACATAAAAACAGCAAGATACTTACAGGGTTGGATAGTACTATTCCTCTATTGCCCTGAGAATAGACAAAGAGAGGGATTTCATTATGTTGTCTCCAGAGCTAGAGAATATCAAAATACAGTAAAGCTGAGACCAATTTCCTGAAGGTCTGAGTTATCTAACTTTGATGTTGCCGTGGACATTAACATACTCACCTGGGCAGGATTGCTCCTCCTTCTCTACAGAAACAGAAAGAAAAATAGTTTGCATACTTTATTCATAAGATTCACGGTTGGCAACACTAAGTAATCTAAGTGGAAGACTTTTAAATGGACAAACCATTTGCCTTTTAACTGATCAGTTATATAACCTTGTAATGGCCCTGCAGTGGCTTGGTGGTTAAGAGGCTGAACTTGACGACTGGAAGGTCGGCAGGTCAGCAGTTCGAGACCTGAGTGCTGCACGATGGGGTGAGCTCCCGACTCTGTCCCTGCTCCTGCCAACTTAGCAGTCTGAAAGCAAGAAATCGCAAGTAGATAAACATGTGGCACGCATGACTAAACACCGGCGTGCACGGAGTCCTGTTTACCTTCCCACCAAAGTGGTCCCTATTTATCTACTTGCAATTTCTTGCTTTCGAACTGCTAGGTTGGCAGGACCTGGGACAGAGGCGGGGGCTGAAACCATCATGCAGTACCTGGGTCTTGAACTGACGACTTGCCGGCCTTCCAGCTAACAAGGTGAAATTCTTAACCGCTGAGCCACCGCAGATGCACCAGCAAAAATCCAAAGAGATCACTTAGTTTTTTAGCACACAGTGCCAGGTTAGAGGCTTTGCAACACAGGAGGTTCCTGGTTCAATTCCCAAGTGTTTCCTGCCATCTGTCTTCTCATCCTTACCCTTGGCCGAGTTTTCACCAAAAACACTTGAAAACAGGAGGGTCTATAGATCAGTGATGAAACATGTTCCTGACATGCAAAAGCAAGTAAAGCAATCACACTGATATACCGCCCCCATAGCACTTAGTGAACTCCCTGGGCAAGTCATAAGTTAATTAGCATTTCCCCCCAACATGCTGGGTACTCATTTTACCGACCTTGGAAGGATGGAAGGATGAGTCAACCTTGACCTCTAGTCAGGATCAAACTCCCAACCTTTTGGTTGTGGTATAGCAGTTTAACCACTATGCCACCAGGCATCCTGATTCATGGTTGCAAACATCACTGCTTAATGTCCCCACAAAAGAAAGGAAAATATTTGTTATATGACAGTTTGAAGCCGCCTTTGGACTCTTTGTGGACTGGATGGACCAGTATCCAAACTGAAGTGACAAGACCGCCAACTGCTAGTCTGCCAGCATTGATGCTGCACCTAACATTTTATGAGCTGAAAGTGCCTATGATCTGATGTTCAGCAGAAGCCGAAGGAACGGCTACAAAATATAATGGGGTTCAGTTTCAGGGGAGTGGGTATAGACATGAGCTCACTCCATCATGAAGTACCCTAGAATTGAACTCCGACCTTCCAGTCAGCGAGTTCATCGTCTTAACCACTGGAGCCACTGCAGACCCTTGTGAAATGAAAGGTGTCAACTTATTGTGAAGTTACGGCCCCTTTTCCAATGACTTTGTGGGCTTCCCATGACCTATTGTACTAGTAACTCAACCAAGCCATAATCTACCATGGTGTGGCTCAGAATGCCAGCTCACAGGTCAGTGTGTTCCCAACCTTTGGGTTTTGGACTTCAATTCCCAGAAGCCTGTCAATTCCCCAAAGCACTGATCACTTAGGCTTCTGGGAATGGAAGTCCCCCCTGTGGTCTGTGTGCCTGGCATTGGGAACCACTGTTATAGGGTCTTCCCTCCTTGACCCTGGTAGAATCACAGCCTTTTCCACAAAGCTAAATAAATACTCACCGATCTCTGTGGTGGTGCAAAGAAGGTTTGAGCAAACATCTCGTGGACCTGGAATAGAAGAAAGCAACCTCGTTAAGAGAACATGGACGCTTGGAATAACAACAAGAGGTTCCACGGCACCTTAATGACTAAGACCTTTTGTGCGATGCAAGGTTTAGTGGACTGTAGCTCACATTAAAACGACTATGTTGACAAGCAATACAAATAATCCCCCTCCATTGATTGATTTTGCAAACTAAACAGAAGGAAAATAAAGATGTAAGGTCCTACTTACATTCGTGGGTGTAAAGACATTGGAAGCAGAGGGAGAGTAAGGAGGTGGAGCCTGAAAAACAAGAGAAATGCATCTAGGTGGTCTCTAAATGAGAGGGACTACAACTTAAAAACTAACAAGATTGATTTATCATAAACAGATATGGCTGGGATTGGATGGTTGGTTGGTTGGTTGGTTGGTTGGTTAGGGACTACAAAATCACTTAATTATCAATTCTGGGAGTACCAACTGATGGTCCTACATCTACATAGACCTAAGTGTGGCTCACCTGGAGAAAATGCCTAGTTAGTAAGCATTCAAAACCTAGCTTAGACTATATCTTGCACAGTTTCCTGTGCAAACTAAACAGAAATAAAATTAAAAATTAAGATTCTACTTACATTCGTGGGTGTAAAGACGTTGGAAGCAGCGGGAGAGTAAGAAGGTGGCACCTGAACAACAAGAGAAATACATCTAGGTTGTCTCCAGATAAGAGGGACTATAACTTGAAAACTAACAGGTTCTATTTATCATAAACAGGCATGGGGTTGGTTAGTTGGTTGGTTGGTTGGTATAAAATCACTTAATTCTCAATTCTAAGAGTACCAACTGATGGGCCTACATCTACAGAGACCTATGCGTGGTTCAGCCATGTGGGTGCATTCAAATTTAAGATCAGAGATGATCATAGACAACTTACATTAGTTCCAGGAAAGGTAATGCAATTCACAGAAATATCTCCAGTGATCTGTAAATTCTGGACGAAATGGAAGGGAAGGCGGTGTTTGTAGTCCAGAACGTGGCTACCATTGACAGATACCTAGAAAAATAATTAGGGGTGGGAACTGAGATCTCATTTGTAAACAATGCAAACAGAAACATAACAAAGACAAAACAAGCAACAGCAATATCAAGCCTGAAGATTTGTGGCATAGCTGTCAAGTATCCCTTATTGGCCGGGAAAACCCCTTATTTTACCATTTCCCGCTGTCATCCCTTATTAATTAGACTGCAATGCCCTATTGCCGCCATTGGAGGGCAGCACAGGATAAGCATAGCTGTCAAGTATCCCGTATTTGCCAGGAAATTTCCCTTATTTCCAAATCCAAAACTTGACAGGTATGATTTGTGGTATTTTAAAGACTAAAATGTTTATTTCAGTGACTGTTTTCAATCCACTTCTTTGGACTATTAAATCTGTTAGTCTTTAAAAATGCCACAACCCTTTCCTTTTTAATTGGTAGCTAACAGCTCCTACTTTTAATTATTGCTACAGTTTGAAGGGGGAGACTAGAAAACTAGCTTGTTGCCTGCAGTGGCTCAAGTGGCTAAGACGCTGACTGGGAGGCGGAAGGTCAGCAGGTCGATTCCCGAATAATGCAGGACGGAATGAGCTCCCGTCTTTGACCCAGCTCCTGCCAACATAACAGTTCGAAAGCAAGAAATTGCAAGTAGATAAATAGGGACCACTTCGGTAGGGAAGGTAACAGCGTTCCGTGCGCCCTGGTATCTAGCCATGCCTGCCACATGACCACGGAAACGTCTGCAGAAGCAGACAACGCTGGCTCTTCGGCATTGGAACAGAGATGAGCACTAAACCCAAGAGTCGGATACGACTGCCTTTCGAGCAAGGGAAACCTTTACCTTTACCTGACTGTTCTAGTTCTCATTTCAACCACTAGGTGGCAGCTGTTGATCGCCCATAGTGATACATTTGAAATTAATTTTGTATAGATTAATTGTAGTCAATAGAGCCCATCTTGAGGTGTTGGTTCTTTACATAAAATGCAACACATGAAGCAGCTAATCCCCTGCCTTGCTTTAACTCATTTCACACTGAAGTTTTGCAACAAATAACAATGAACATGTTTCTCCGTCCTAATAGATTATGTAAGCAAGTACAGTTAATTAAAAACGAACCTGCTGAGTGGCCCTCTGCCAGCTATTTTGCTTGATCATTGTGAACTGTACAAGCGATATATAAATGGGCAGCCGTGATCTCTGCCGGGAAAAGTTTTTAGGGGTTTGCGTTAGATATGCACGCACCCCGGTCTGTTGCAATTCAGATGTCACCACAATTGATTATGCAGCTCATTCCAATATGTGTTTCATCACAGCATGATTACAGGTAATTGGGGTCCACCCCCAACCCCATTTTTTGACACCAAGCTCCTCCCCACCTCACAATCTGCTTTGAGTAGCTGGACACAAAAGTTGTTATCTAAAAATCAAAGTACAGGTCTCTATCTCTCACACACATCTTCAAGTACCGTTTCCACAGTTTTAGTTATTCGTGGATCTAAAAATATTCAATAAAAATCTCTGGAATATATAATATACAGTGGAACCTATGTATATTAATGTAATTAATACCTTTAACCAAATTTTCCATAGGAATGCATTGAAAACCAAAATACATTAACCAAAACGTGGTTTCCCATAGGAATGGCAATTAATCCATTCCAGGGGGGAATCCATAAACTGAGCCACTATTTTCTATGGATTTCCTTTTCCTATGCGATTTTTATGTTAACTGGACCATTTGTTAACCAAGGTTCCACTGTAGATGTATTTCTACGATGCATTAACAGAGATGGCCACTAGAGTCCACTGTATGCAATATGTTTACAAGGAATGGAGCCAGGCATTTTTGTAGTTCTCATGTAGAATGACAGAATCATTTGAACTCCCCTGTTTCTATGGCTCATTTCTCTGTTAAATATAGGGTTCACTGTCACCTGTGGTTTTCAGGTGTCTGCAAAAGGTCTTGGAACATATCTCTGCAGATATAGAGGGCTCCTGCCACCCAGAAGTATGCCCTTTTAAAAGCTAAAAATACAATACATTTTTACAACATTAAAAAAATCAGTTAAATTGGTATCGTATTAAAAACAGCCTAAACTGTTTTATTTAGTTTAAAAAGACAAATGATATACAATCCATTTTTAAAAATCCCTCACAAAGTCAACAGCAATAGGAGGTTGTGTAAAGATTAGCTGAACCACTAACCCAAACTTCATCAACTACTTGGACCACCTCACCTGATAGCCGCGGCTGTTGACAGTAATGGTCATCTCAAAATAGATGCTAGGCTGGAAAGGCATGTTGGAGGTTCGTTCTTCACGGCCCCACTGGCCCTTTTCCTTTGTGTTGCATACAACTACCCGGCCTTCATTAAAACGTGGGTTGAAGTGAAAGGCAATATCACTGTTTTGACACATAAAATTGACTGCAAATCTGTAATAAGAGATAACACTGAGTTTTAGACTCAGCAGGAATTGTTGGAGAGGGAGGAGGAGATAGATAATTATCTGCATCAAGCAAAGGGAAAATGCCAAATTTATTCTAAATACATTTCTAAACGCACCATTACCACAGGCTTGTTGTGAGGCGAGATTAAAAAAAGGTTAATCACTGCTTAATTCTGTCAACCATATTGTTTCTTCTGTGCATCTATGTACAGACACTTCTAATCCTGCATTTATGGTTTCACCATCCATCATTTCAGTTGTCCTCTGGTCTAAAAATATTAAATTTTAAAATCCCCAAATACATATTATACTGTACAGTACTGTATATGTATTTCTAGCACGCATTACCAAAGCTGGCCACTAGAGGCAGTGTAAAATATAGGGTCCAATTGCAATTTCTTGCCTTTGAACTGCTAGGTTGGCCGGAGCTAGGACAGAGATGGAAGCTCACTCCGTAATGCAGCACTCAGATCTCGAACTGCTGACCTGCCGACCTGCCAGTCATCAAGTTCAGCATCTTAACGACTGAGCCACCACAGTCCCTTATTATGTGTAGCCAGACTTAAAACAAACAATAGGATTCCCAGGGTTTCTATGGCTGTGTAGCAAAAAGGCTAATATTAGGTTGAGGAATGTGTCACCTTTATTGAAGACTAGCAGAGGTTGCCCGGCGTTGCCGGGCTGTTTTAAATTGTGTTGGAAGGTTAAATTGTGTTAATGTTTTTTTTTTAAAATTGCTTAGTCTGTAATTTTAATTTTAAAAATGTTTATTTATGTAAAAAATTTTTGGCTTGGCTGTTATTAACTGTGATCTGCTTTTTTGGGGTTTTTTTTGAGGATTAATAAAAGAACAAAGTATGATATAATTTTTTCAAATTGTTTTATGTAAGCGAATAATGTTTTAGTTTTTTGAATTTTTTAAATTAATTGTACCGTAGGTAATAATTTTAATAATGTAAAAGTAAATGTTTTTTACTTTTAATTTGAGTTAAAACTCAGCACAGGATTTTTAAAAGTTTCTATTGTATTTTATTGACATATGTTTGTGATTTGTGTTAAAGTGTATGTTAGTGTAATTTTTTTGACTTGTTTTTATTGGTGTGACCTTTTGTATAAAATTATGAATTTGTGTTATGTTTTTGATTTGTTTTTACTCTTGTGGCCTTTTGTTTGGAGCTGTTGTGTGTTTTTGAATTGTTTTTACTATTGTGGCCAGCAGGTGGTGCTGGTAGGGGTTATTGTATTTTGACTGTTTTTTCTCTCCTGGCCTCTGGGTGGAGCTTCTTCTGGAAAGTAGTCTCTTTCTTTATTCATTTCTTTTCTGGTCCTGGTGGAGGTAGGACATCTTTTGGTAAGTTTGCTTGGTTTCTTCTCTTTAAAGACGGAGTTTTTTTAGGAGGGGGGGAATCGATCCACTCTCCCTGGTCTCCTGGGACCAGAAGGGTTGGGGGGGGCATACCCCTTTTGTCCCCAAAACCTCCCAACCCTAGGGTAGCCAGCAGAGAGGGGGATCGCAACCCCCCCACCCACTGATATTAAAGGGGAAACTCCAGTCGGGACCTTCAGGCGCCATTGGTGAGGGAAAGAAAGCCGGCTGGTGTTTGCTTGGCTGTGAGGCGGTGAGTTGTTTTTCTTTTTAATTTTTCGGGCGCTGGTTTCCTCAGCGTTCTGCGTGCTTATGTCACGCAGGACTCTGGGGCTTGTAGTTATGGGTTTGTGATTTGTGGTTGTAGTGCGTTTTTCCCCCCTGCGGCTCGATTTTGATTGGCCGCGGCGCGTTTTTTAATGTTCTTTGTGGTCGCGCCTCTCAGGCTGATTGGCTGTGGTGCGGCGCGGCACAAAGAACATTGGGGAATGAAGTTGTTTCCCTTTTTTTTTTGCGTTTGTGGGGCAAATCTTGCGTTTACCTGCGTACCCAGTTCGGGCGTGTGCACGAATGGTGAGTGCAGGCTAGTAGGGGCTGGCTAAGGAGCCTATGCAAAGTTCCAACAGTTAACCCTCGATTTTATAGGTTAAGATGTGGTTGGTATCATATAGTCTGATTTTGTCTCCAACCAACCTGATTTTATTTGTGTGTGCGTGTCTGTGTGCGTACTGCACAAAGCCAATGTTATTGCAAACTTTGTGATCATAACCTACAGCAGTAAGCTTTTCTTAGATAAAGAGGGAACCACTCTCTTAAACTCGGACGCTGGTAGGAAAGACAGTAAACAGAGGAGATTATTGTCACCATAGCAAAAGCAACACTTGCTTGGGGAATGGATCAGTAATGAAGAAAGCCACTGACAGACCTGAGGTGTGGATCAGGAAAAGGAAGGAGGACAAACCTCTTCACAGGAGCTGGGAGCTGGCCTTGGATTATGATCGATTTTCCCTCGCTGAGACCCCCCAAAATGGGGCCCATGAAAGGAATACTCTGTGGAATGGAAACATAAAGGTTGTTACCTATGTTGTGTTTTTGTGTCAGAGATTACTCTGGTTGAAAGCATTTTTGCAGGGGAAATTCCACTCAGAGGACACCCGAATGAGGCTCCTTCCATGTCCCCAAGAGCTGAGACAGAGACAGGTGCTCAATCTGTCATGCAGTACCCGGGTCTCAAACTGCCAGCTTGCTGGCCTTCCAGCTAACTAGGCAAGCTTCTTAACCACTGAGCCACTGCATCCCAGGTTGTTGCCTGCTTGGTTTTGAAGCCCTGAAGCCCCTTGAATTAATACCTGAATTTGTTGGCCATGGAGGAAAGTTTCAGGTGGGAACACTTGTAGACCCATATCTTGGGACCCACAACCCACCTGTGACTCAACTCAAGCTTAATTATCCCAGGTCTACAGGGCCGGCTCTACCAATAGGCAGAGTGGGATACAGTACAGTCAACCTTCACATAACGACGTGTTTGGATAGCGTCATTTTTGCTTGATGAAGTGTCGTTATGCGCCATGTGTTCCCCGCATAATAACGTTTTAGCATCATTATCTGGATAACGACGCTAAAAATAACCGTCGTTATCCAGATAACAACACTAAAAACGTCATTATGCAGGAAACTCCATAGAAACCCGCATATTGATGAAAATTGCTTAACAACGCTACTTGGGGAACCAAGTAACATCATTATGCGAGGGTCTACTGTACTTATATCAGGAGGCAGATGTTGATAGGTGGCAGAGGCCTCTTGAACTATCTTGGGTATTCACTGATACTAGAAGGCTTTTTCTGCCTTGCACCCCCTGAACTATCATATGGTGGTGGACAACATCCTCTCAGGAGAAGCAAAATGGAGTTGCGCCTCACACTAGTTTTAGTGTATGAGAACCAAGACACAGGACACAGCCTCGGGCTGGGTTAACTCAGGTTTATTGCATCGTGGACAGAGGGAACATGAGGTAATGGCGGATCGATAGCTCTTTATATACTGCAGTAATACATTTAAACGTGGTGCCATGGTAGCCCATTGGCTACTGCCTGCGTGACGTCATTGCGAGTCACGCCCTTCTTGTCCAGGTGTAGGTGGTGGCGGGAAAGCTTCCCGCGCTGTTGCCTTTGATGAATTCGGACCAAGAGAGCTTGGACGCTCGCTGCTGCCAGCTGGTGGTCATTAGCTCGCGTCCTCATGCGGGGTTCATATGATACAGCTGAAGGTTACATTGTTGCTATAGGCAAGGTTACATTGGTTCAGATACATTGTAATCCACGTGGAAGGTAAAACCCTTAGAACACAACATCCCTCCCCCCTAGGACGAGACAACGTCTCGAGCCCATGCTTCTAGACACTCCCCCCCCCTAGGAGACAAAATCTCTCAGCCAAGATGGCTTGTTTCGAACACGCTGGGGTCTCGATGCGGGCTGCCTCTCCCCGGATTTGCTACCTTCTCTTTGTCCCCTGGTTTCCTGTCCTGTAATTTGAGAGGGAGACTCGTTAGTGACTTGCCGCGGCTCCGCGGCGTTGTTGGGAGGTGTGCTCTTACTTAGGGAGGAACCGGGGGCACTGGGGACTAACGAAAAACCCCTCTTCTCGCTTGGATGGGTGGGGGAACACTCCTGAAAACCCCCCCGGTTTGCTAAATCAAAACCAAAATTCCATTCGGGGGCAGCGGTCGCGAACTCCTCTCCCCCTTCCCCAGCCTCTGATGGAACTGGTTTATCAAAAGGATATGAGTCGGGGCCGCTGCTTCTTCCTTCCCCCCTTGCTTGGGACTGTTGTCCGCTGCTGTCTCCCCCTTGGGTTACGCGGGTGGGGGAGAACCCTAACGCTGAATCTTGTTGGGGATCGTCACTGACTGGCCCACTTACTCGGTGCCTCAGTTGGTCTGCGTGCCTCCTCCAGAGGAGACCGGTGTGGGTTTCGACCCGGTACGACACTGGCCCCGTCTGTTCTACAACCGTCCCCGGCACCCAGGCTGGCCCCGCGCTGGCATAGTTCCTGCAATGAACGGGGTCGCCGGCGGCGAAACCTTTCGAGACTGCCAGCCCCACGTTTTTTCCTTTATCCTCAATTCTTGTGGGGTCCAGCCTGGACAGGAGTGTAGTCAGTTTTCGCCGCATCAATAGCTCTGCCGGCGAGTAACCTGACGCTAAAGGGGTCACCCTATACGCTAATAAGAACTGACATACTTGGTGATTCAGGTCCCCGGGACCCATGCGCCGAAGCGCCTCCTTTGTTGTACGCACCAACCGTTCCACTTGGCCATTCGTGGCCGGGTGAAACGGTGCGGACATGACATGCCGAATGGCATTCGCCTCCATGAATGCCCCGAACTCTGAGGAGGTGAAGCAACTCGCGTTATCGCTGACTAAAGTGTCGGGTAAACCGAACGTTGAAAAGACTCTCCGTAGTTGGTTAATTGTAGTGGCGGAGGACGTGCTCTTTACCGGAATGACCTCCAGCCACTTTGAGAATGCATCCACCACCAGGAGAAACATGGTTCCTCGGAAAGGGCCAGCGAAATCTACGTGCACTCTGGACCATGGCCCCCTTGCTGTGTCCCATTCCCTATGCGGGAGGCGGGCCGCCTCTGGTCGGGACCCCTGGCATGCCTCACAAGTGCCGACCATGTGCTCAATGTCCTCGTCCAGCTGTGGCCACCAAAAGTAACTGCGGGCCAGCGCTTTTGAGCGAACGATGCCCGGGTGGCTGACGTGCAGCAGTTTGAGAACCCTCGGCCGCATGGGTGTTGGGACCACTACCCGTTGGCCCCACAACAGGCACCCCCTTTCTAGGGACAACTCTAGCTTCTTCCGAAAGAATGGGTCGAATTCCTTGCTTGGGGACGACGCTGGCCACCCTTTCTGCACCCATGAGCTGACTTTCTCCAGCGTTCTGTCCTTGCCTGTCGCCCTAGCTATATCGGCTGGTACTATTGGGGGTTCGTCTAAAACCTCGATTAGCAACACCTGGCGGTCTCTTCCTATTCTGGCTTTTTGGTCGTCCGACAAAGGCAAAGGAGATCTCGAAAGCGCATCAGCATGGCTGATCTCCTTTCCGGGCCGGTACTCCAACTCGTGTTGGTATGCGTTAAGAAAAATGGCCCATCGCAACATTCTCGGGGATAGTATCTGCGGCGTTGGCTTGCCTGCCGTGAAAATCCCTAACAGGGGCTTGTGATCCGTCACGATTGTGAACGGGCGGCCATACAGAAAATCGTGAAACTTTTTGGTCCCCGCTACTATTGCTAATGCCTCCCTGTCGGTTTGTGCGTAATTTCGCTCCGCTTGGGACAGGGACCTTGAATAAAACGCAACTGGGGCCTCCCGACCGTCATCCAACACGTGGCAAAGCACCGCCCCCACTCCCACCGGTGATGCATCACAGACTAAGACTACCGGCCGTTTGGGGTCGAAGTGCGTAAGGATTGCGTCCGATGTTAACAGTTGCTTTAGCTCGTTGAACGCCTTCTCGTGCTCGTCACCCCACATCCATGTCTCCTCCTTTTTAAGTAACCGATGAAGCGGTTCGGCCACGGAGGCTTTCCGCGGAAGGAATGTATGGTAAAAATTGAGGAGCCCCAGGAATGACTGTAGTTCGGTTTTGGATGTGGGGCGAGGGGCCTTCTTAATGGCTGCCACTTTGGATTTGGACGGCTTAATACCCTCGGGTGTGATCCGAAACCCTAAAAACTCGACCTCGGTTTCGAAAAAAACACATTTGTCCTTCCTCAGTCTCAGCCCCGCTTTCTCGAACACAGTTAGTACTTTGTCCAATCTTTTTGCCAATTCGGCCTCACTCCCCCCTGTTATCAACACGTCATCAAAATAAGGCAACACCCCCTCCAGCCCCTTCAGGAGGCGTTCCACAAGCGACTGAAAAAGGCCGGGTGCCGAGTTCACGCCGAACTGTAAACGCGACACCTGGAACGCTCCTTTATGTGTGACTATCGTTTGGGCCGCGGCCGTGGCGGGAGTTACGGGGAGTTGTTGATAGGCTTGTGCCAGATCGAGCTTAGCGAAACACTTTCCCCCATTTAGCCTGGCCAAAAGGTGGCTGACCACTGGCACCGGATATGCATTAGGGCGAATCGCCTTGTTAATTGTACACTTATAATCAGCGCAAATGCGCACCTCCCCATTAGCCTTCAGAGCTGTTACAATTGGAGTTTCCCACTCGGCGGAATCAACAGGAATAAGAATCCCTTGGCCCACCAATTTGTCCAGTTCCGCCTCTATCTTGTCCTTTAGTGCGAAAGGCACCCTGCGCGGTTTGAGTCTTATCGGGCGGACCTCCGGGTCTAGGTCGAAGGCTACGGGAGGTCCCTTGAATTTTCCAAGTCCTTTTTCAAAAACGGTGGGGTGCGCGTCACACACCGCTTGTATCGGATCCGCGCCCACGGCATGCACCCCCCCTATGAACAAACCCAAGGGCTGAAACCACTGCGTCCCTAGGAGGCTACAATTCCCCCCTTTGAGAACGACTAAAGGAAGTTCTGCGGAATGCCTTTTATAACGAACCCGAAATTTCCCGACCCCCAGCACTGGAATGCTGTTCCCTTGTACGTCTCGTAGCGTGGACCTCAGAGTCTTAAGTTTGGGCCGCGCTTGGGGGTCGATCTTCAAGAACTCTTTCTGGGGAATTATGGAATAATAGGACCCCGAGTCAATCTCCATCCTAACAGGGGCCCCTTGTACTATTACCTCAATGAAGTAATGGTTTTGTCCCGCGGACACGCTGAACACGGGGGCGTCGTCCTCACTGCCGTCCGAGACGCGACCCACGCCGTCCTGCTTCCTCGTGGTTCGGGCGCCATCTTGGGGTCTCGCTGGACGGTCCGGTCTGGCCGAACGGTCTTTCGACTGCCTCCGGCCCTCTTTCCGATTTCTGCATGCCCTGGCGATGTGCCCGCGCCGGCCACAGCTGTAACATTCGGCTTTCCTGAAAGGGCACTTCGCACGCTCGTGGGCCGCCCCACAACCATCGCAGCGGTGCCCCCCTTTCCGGACCTTCTGTACCTCTTCGCCGTCGCTGCCATCTGTAGAAGATCTCGAGGTTCGTCGGGTCGCGTGCACCGGCTGTCCTGACTTGCCGCGCACCGAGCTTTCCGCTTTGCTGGCCCTAGGACGCCACTCACGCCACTCGTGTATTTCGTCCACTCCCGCATTCGTGGACTCCGCGGATTCCGCGGTCTCTACGACCTCGGCCAGCGTGGGTGGCGGCTCCCTGTTCATCAGGCGGCGCTGCACTTCCTTGTCCTTCAGGCCACACAGCACGACGTCCCTCATGATCATCTCCAGGTTGTCCCACTTGCAGGGAACGGCGGCTACCCTCAGGGCCTCCACGAAAGCCTCTACCGACTCATCCGGCGCTTGGACTCGCCTCCAAAACGCACTCCTAGCGGGAAACATTGCCTTCGAGGGTTGGAAACGCTCACGCAGCAACTTCAGTATGTCGTCGGTTTTGAAGTCATCCAACGTCTTCGGTTCGATCATGCCCACCAGCGTCCGCTTGGTCTCTACTCCCAGCATTCGGGTGAGGATGGCCCTCTTCCTTTCCTCGTCGTCTTTGACTTTGAGTTCCACCAATGCCGCCTTGAAATCCATGTTAAAGATGGTCCAGTCTTGCGGCTTGGTAATATTGAACCCGCTCTGTGTCCTGGCACTTTGGGAATCCATAATCCCACCTTCGTCGCCAATTTAGTGTATGAGAACCAAGACACAGGACACAGCCTCGGGCTGGGTTAACTCAGGTTTATTGCATCGTGGACAGAGGGAACATGAGGTAATGGCGGATCGATAGCTCTTTATATACTGCAGTAATACATTTAAACGTGGTGCCATGGTAGCCCATTGGCTACTGCCTGCGTGACGTCATTGCGAGTCACGCCCTTCTTGTCCAGGTGTAGGTGGTGGCGGGAAAGCTTCCCGCGCTGTTGCCTTTGATGAATTCGGACCAAGAGAGCTTGGACGCTCGCTGCTGCCAGCTGGTGGTCATTAGCTCGCGTCCTCATGCGGGGTTCATATGATACAGCTGAAGGTTACATTGTTGCTATAGGCAAGGTTACATTGGTTCAGATACATTGTAATCCATGTGGAAGGTAAAACCCTTAGAACACAACACTAGTTGACTTCTCCATGTGGCAAGTGATGCGGAATTTTGGTCTTACCTCATTCAACGACAAAAGTTGGTCTGCCTCTACACCCATCATAAGACTCTAGAGCCATGGTTCTCACAGGGGAGGGCAATTTGATTTTTAATTGGGGCAATTAAAGAATGAGTTAGACCTGGGGTTCTCAACCTATGGCCTGTGGGCTGAATCAGGCCCATGGTGCCAAATAGTCCAGCCCCTGCTCTCGCTCCAGCTGCCGCCACTAGAATCAGCCGCGGACTCATTTACGTCTGTCTGAAATGTGTTTGTGACAGCTGAGTTGCTACGGCAAGTGGGCGACAATATAAATTTGAACTAATAAATAATAAATAAATTTCCGGCAGCCATAAAGAGAGGTGGGACCACCAGTCCGGCCCCCTCAACTGTCTACAGGAGCGTGACCCGGCCCCCGACTTCCTTCACATGAATAGGAGTTTATTTTCTGAATACAGTAATAAGAATTATATGTCACGGAGGTGGGTGGACTTCAGGGTTTTAGAGATGCTTAGGTGGGGCATGGCCAAAAAATGGTTGGGAACCACTGCTCTAGAGGCTATAGGTGACACACCGTAGTTGTACTATCCAGATTTAAAAAATACTACACACACTTTTCACCACAAAGCCTGAGAAGGGGCAGCGGCAGGGACACTCTTTGACGAAACTCAAGAGGAAGGGATGAAAAAGCAAAAATGACAAAAGGCATTCAGCAGTGAAATTATATTAACCAAGAAGGTAGTGGTTGGAATAATAAAATCAAGATGCAAAGCAGTGCAAAAAATAATAATTAGATTTTGCTTTGCGCTGATATTTGCCTTTGTTTTCCCTCCGCTTTAAGCGGGAACCTATGCATAAAGGAGGAGATGTGAGCCAATCACTTATGACAGTTGATCCTATAATTGAGAGACTTCACTTGATCCCATAATTGAGAGACTTCCTAATTCTGAGAGAGGAAAATCGCACCCCTGGTTTGTTTTGAAACGTGCATTTTCTGCAGAACATTTGCTATGATCTTTGTAGCATCTGTGACGCATCTTCTAAGCATACCTGTCAACCGCAGCTCCGGCCAATCCGGGACCTGCGCAGAATAGTTCTGCGCAGGTCGCCTTCTACGCATGTGTAGAATGGTTTTACACTTGCGTAGCCCCCTTCTACGCATGCGTAGCCTTCTACGCAAGCGGCATAGCCTTCTACGCATGCGTAGAAGGTGACCTGCGCAGAAGGGTTGTGCAGTACCGCCTTCCCCCCACTGCCAAATTCCGGGGTTTCGGCAGCACGGGGCAGGAAATGGCGCAAATCGGTGCCGAAAACCATGACATCCAATCCGGGAAGGTTGACAGGCATGCTTCTAAGTCAAGAGTTTTCAACCTTTTAAGCTGGGGGCTGGATCACACTTCCTCAGGCAGCTTCAGGGGCTGGACGGCTATTTTGCCCTTCCTCCACCACATGGCACTTCTGGGTGTGGTGGAGGCGGTGGAGGTCGCATTTGGCCCATGGGCCACAGGTTGAGAATTCCTGTTCTAAGTGTTAGAAGGATACTTGGGAGGGTGGTGGTGGTAGGGAACAGGCTGTAAATATCATGACGCACACTTCTTTACTATAGAGACCAGTGTCATATTTGGAAACAGCATGATGCTATTTATGAAGCGGTACCTCTGTCCCAGCTGGATAGACATCACTTCTTTGGAGAACATGGCTTCCCAAACATCACAATAACACTCACAAAAACCTACCCTTTCCTTCTCTTCACACTCACCGGTTTCAAGATAGGTTGTTGCAAAGCCATCTTTGAGTTGGGTCGAATCAAGAGCTTGCTGGATTCCTTCCCGACTGGTGTCTCTCCAGAAACTAATGTCAAAGCTTGATAAAATAGACATTTCCGGGGAAATTAAGTTTCGTTTCTTGAAGGGGTGGGTGGAGTAAAAAGCTACCTGCTCTTTGTTCAACTGTTTAAACAGCACTTTAGACAGGGCGTTATACCAAGGAACTGATGATAAGAAAGTAGTGATAACCTATAGGTCTCCCTTGCTCAAAAGCCAGCCGTATCCGACTCATGGGTTCAGTGCTCTGTTAATAGCCAAAGAGCCAGCATTGTCTGCTTCTGCAGACGTTTCCATAGACATGTAGCAGGCATGACATGACACCGGAGTGCATGGAACGCTGTCTTACCTTCCCATTGAAGTGACACCTATTTATCTATTTGCAATTTCTTGCTTTCAAATTGCTAGCTTGGCAGGAACTGGGACAGAGACGGAAGCTCACTCTGTCATGCAGCACTCGGGTCTTGAACTGCTGACCTGCCGACCCTCCAGTTGTCAAGTTCAGCGTCTTAACCACTTCAGCCACCTCAGTCCCTGGAGGGCACCTAAACCATGGTTATTAAAGGCCATTATGGCTAGGAGGTTCCAGAGACTACAATAAAAGATAGTTACTTTTCCAAGTTCTCCTGCATTGTTTGTGGAAATGCACAGAACTTTCACTCCATTTACACGACCACAGAAACACCTGCAGACACAGATAGTGTTGACCCTTTGGCCATAAAGGGAGATTAGCACCAAACCCTACAGTCAGATACGACTGGCTTTCAAGCAAGGGAGACCTTTACTCGCCAGATGGTATATACATCAGAGGGATCTTTCCAGGTTGATATACTGTCACAGCACATTGAATACACAAGATTTCATCTGATTTAGGAATCTAAGCAAGGTTGGAGCTGGTTAACTGGATGGAAGACAGCCAAGAATTTCACAACAGAGCTGGAAACTAACACCACATTGCAATTCTGAAGAGTTGCTGCCAATTAATAATAGTGAACCAAATGGATGGACCAGTAGCTTCATTCGGTATGTCAGGGGTTCCCAACCTTTTCAAGCCGGGGGCCGGGTCACGCTCTCTCAGTTAGCTTTAAGGGCCAGATGGCTATTTTGCAGTAGGGTGGCCATTTTGTCCCAGCAGCTTCAAAGCGGTGGCCATTTTGTTTTTCGAATGCCCTTGGAGAGGGTGAGAGCCATATGAAATGGTGCCAGGTATGTCATGCCTCATATACTTCCCATTTATTTATTTATATGATTTATATCCCGCCCTCCTGGTGGGAAACACCACTCAGGGCAGCTAACAACAACAGAGGAAAAAGGGAAAACAAAAATAAAAATAGAATACAATATAAAACAATTAAAAAACATTCACAGCTAAAAAAAACAGCTAAAATCCACATTAAAACACATAAAACCTATGAAAACATTGAGAAAACAACCCTCACCACCCACCACCCACAATTAAAACTGAGATCCAAGACAGGACAGGTCCGTCTCCTCGGCTAGACAAGCCAGCGGGCCTGAGAGGTGGGGGCACTCATGCCCCACCCATGCTGAAACAACCATGTCTTCAGCATCTTCCTAAAGGGGAGCAGTTCTGTCTGGAGGCGCACCTCAGGTGGAAGGAGGTTCCACAGGGATGAGGCAGACACGGAGAAGGCTCTCTTTCTGGCCCCAATCAGATGTACCTCTCTCATTGATGGGACCACCACTGAGCCCCTCCTGTCTGCCCTGGTAGGATGGGCTGAATTTCTTGTGACGATGCGGTCTCTTAAGTAGCCTGGTCCAATACCATGAAGGGCTTTAAAGGTCAAAACCAGCACCTTGAATTGCACCCGGAGACACACCGGCAACCAGTGCAGCTCCCAGAGCAGTGGTGAGGCACAGGCATGATGCCCGCGCCCCATCACTACCCGGGCAGCCGCATTCTGGACCAGCTGAAGTCTGCGAATGGTCGCCAAGGGTAGCCCGATGTAGAGCACATTACAATAATCCAATCTGGAGATGACCAGAGCGTGAGTGACCGTGAGCAAAGAACGGGCGCAATTGGTAGATTACACGAAGCTGTGCAAAGGCCCTCCTAGCCACGGCTGCCACCTGCTCTTCGAGCAGTAGCCGCGAGTCTAGGAGGACCCCCAAATTATGCACCGGATCTGACTGGGGCAAAGATGCCCCAGCCAGGACCAAAGATGGTAGTTCCCGGGATAACATGGGGTCCCGCACCCAAAGCCACTCAGTCTTGCCAGGATTCAGCTGAAGCCCGTTGTCCCCCATCCAGACCCGGACAGCCTCCAGACACCTGGTTAGGACTTTGATAGCATCACTCGGGTCCCCACGGGCCGAGATGTACAGCTGAGTAGCATCTGCATACTGATGATACCTCACCCCATCGGAACGAATGATCTCGCCCAGCGGTTTCATGTAGATATTAAACAATAGAGGCGAGAGTACCGAGCCCTGAGGCACTGCACATGGGAGCAACCTCGGGCTGGACAACCCGCTCTCTAAAGACACAGACTGAGTCCGGCCGGTCAGAAATGAGGAAAACCAGGACAACACCGTGCCTTGGACCCCCAATCCTCGGAGCCGGCCCAGAAGGATACCGTGGTTGACGATATCGAAAGCCGTTGAGAGATCAAGAAGAGCGAGGACAGAGGGGTCCCATGCTGTGACCTCCATGATTTGGGGAAATCTGCAGTGACAGCCTTTAACCAGGAAGATATTGACAGGCTTTGCTTAACAAGGTGCCTTCTGCCATTTAGCTTTGCAGAGCATGATGGTTCGGAGAAATGGCTGCCCTCTCGTCTCCAGGTCCCATAAAAACCAACAAGTCTGATCACAAATGAGGGAAACCAGGCTCAGATAACCCACAGTTTCATGGGACTAATTGCCTCTTGCTGCAAAACAGGAAAAGGGGAAGTCTGCAGGATCTCAAAGAGGCAGTGGATTTATTTCGTAAATATCTGCGGCGGCGTAAAAACTATGCACAGTCATAAATCTTCTAGACATTACGATGCCACAATGGGATGCCTCGGTGTTTATCCCTGAGGGATGTAATTTCCTTTCCAGTTATCCATCCCTCTTGAATTCCATTAGTGCTTCGCCTCCCGTTTGAATTCCCAACTAGCCAGGCTTGTTTACATTTTGAACGAAAAGGAATAAGCCTATCATTATAACCATGGGGATGACAGAGAGACAATAACAGAACATCCCCATGTACGTCCGGAGCACAGAACATGTGGCTGTCTGAATGTTCTTGCAGTCTATATCCCATCACCCCCAGCCTTCAGCCATGATCGCTATGGCTGAAGGGAACGAGAATCTAATAACACAGGGGTTCCCAACCTTTTCAAGCCGGGGGCCGGGTCACGTTCGGTCAGTCATCTTTGTGGGCCGGATGACCATTTTGCCCTGCCTGCATGATAGGGGTGGCTATTTTGTCTCAACAGCTACAAAAGGGGTGGCTATTTTGTTTCTCGAATGCCCTTGGAGGGGCGGGGGGGGGCACATGAAATGGCACCATGGGCCAGATCTGGCCCAGGGGCCTTAAGTTGGGAACCCCTGCAATAACACCTGGAGGCCACGTGTTCTCCCTTCTGAGGTAGTTTGAGACGATGAGCTTTCTTGAAGGAGCTACTGTTAGTAAAAGACACTTTTGGGACTTCCAGAAGAAAATTTTGGGAAACATATACATCAGATGTGGTTAAGCAGATGCCGCAAAAAATGCTTTGAACCACAGGCTCCCAAAAAAAAGTCATGCTCAATGAGAAATTGTGGGAGTCATCGCTCGTACAAGGAAGAATTCATTTCTTTCAGGCTCTGACTTAAAAGAGTTCAGAAGTATGCTTGCTTACGTTCAACACAATCTTATTCTTCTCTGTTCAACCAGATAACATCTTACATAAATAATGTATTTAATCACAGGTATACATACTAGCCATCTAGTAACAAGACCCCTCTGGGCAGCTTACAATGGTTATAACAACAAGATGAAACATTGACAATAAATAAACAGTCAAACGTAATCCAACAAGGAATCCTTACGCAACAGTGTAAAAGAGAAGGTAAACTCTGAGTAGTTGAATGGACTAAAATAACCATTTAAATGTATAAAGCAGGCGTTCCCAACCCAAGGCCTGTGGGCCGGATCCAGCCTGCCGTGCCATTTCATGTGGCCCCCACCCCCTCCAAGGGCATTCAAGAAACAAAATGGCCACCCCTTTGAAGCTGTTGGGACAAAAGGGCCACCCTCCCCCCATCGTGAAGGCAGGGCAAAATGGCCATCCAGCCCTTGAAGCTGGCTGAGAGAGCGTGACCCGGTCCCTGGCTTGAAAAGGTTGGGAACCCGTGGTATAAAGAATGATGCCCTCTTCTACCAGTCTATATGGCTTTTACCACATAAAACAGGTATGAATGATAGACGTGCTTGTGTGTTTCTTCTCAATAAACCACTGCCTTTTTCGCTGTAACTTTATGGTTTTTACGCTGTGGCCAACAGACCTTTGTTGTTATGTGCAGGTCTGCAAGGCACTGGCCAGTAAAGAAAATTAGAACAGATTGACTCCCATGTCCTCCTTGACAAAGGGTGAAGACTAAAGTGATATATTTAACATTAATCCATTAACATCAATGCACGCAACCTCCCCTATGTCATTTGGAACAGGGGTCCCCCCACCTTTTGTACACCGGACAGGTTTCATGCTAAACATTTTTTCCACGGACCAGTAAGTGGTGGTGTGGGATTGGACGGTGTGAGCACATAATAAAATACGATAAAGTGCACACCGTGGGAGCTCAAAAACAAGGAGGGGCCTAGCCGCCTGCCAGCCACACGGTTCGACTGGGGCAGTGAGGTATCACACTGCACACTGGTGGGGGCAGGCGGAGCCCCTCTGTATTTAAGCAATGTGGAGGAGGCACACGGCCACTTGCCTATCGGCTGTGTCTGAAGCCCGTGTTCTCGCTCAGTTTGTCAGGCAGACCCAACGGAGCATATTGAGGGCAGAAGGCTGTCATCGGGGTTCCTAGTTCCACCCACCCTTGCAGCCTGGTTCAAGACAGCCCATGGCCAGGGGTGTGCTGGGCACCTAGGGAGGGCGGTGGACAGGAAGTGATGGGGCACCTATTGTGGGGGTTGGGTGGAGAAATCCCATACATTCCCATTACCTCTACCTGCCTCTGGGGGGCGCCAGTCACTGGGGCACACCAGGATGAGTCCCTGTATCCCTGTGGGCCAGCACACCACTGCCCATGGCCCACGGGGATACATGGAAACCCCTGATTTGGAGATCCTGAACAGGCTGAGGGTTGGAGTCCCTAAATGCAAGACCAACATGCCCAAGTGGGGGCTGTTGGCATACAACAAATTGCAGTGTGAATGTGGAGAGATACAGAATTTGGCTCATTTACTGGTCTGCCGATTACTACCAGAAACATGCACCAATGACGATTTGTTTTTGGCAAACAACAAAGCCAAGAAGGTGGCTTCATTTTGGCAGTCCAAAGTTTGATCTGGCCATGGAAGAAGAAGACCAAAGCAAGCCTTTCCAAGCTTTGATTCAAAACAAGTCCTGTGATGTCTTGTATTCAATGGAAGTCACTATTTTAAAATCTGCATCTAACTGCAAAAATTAGCACATGCATCTTTTGGACTGTCTGGGTCCTCTTTTGTCTCAAGAGCCTACGTAGCCAATCTTTGTCTTAAGGCAGGGGTTCCCAACCTTTTCAAGGTTGCGTTTTGCTTCCGCTTCCAGGAGCGATGAGGGCAGCACGGGCCAGATGAATCGCAATAAACCCATTCGTGTGGATTCACAGGGTGCTTGGGCTTCTGGGAATTGAAGTCCAAGAACATCTGGAGTGCCAAGGTTCACCATCACAGGCCTAGTGCATGGTATGGACCGCAGTACAGGTGTGTTCCGTGTCCAGGATGAAGGGGGAAAGAAGCTTCACATTACCAGCATCTCAAAGATACTTGTCACAATCCTAATGAGAGTTCACAGCTGGCAAAAACATGTTGGTGACTCACAAGATGTGCAGCCTTGCCCTAGTGAGTGATACTTCCCCTTTCCCTCTCATCACGTTTGGTCATTCTATTAGTCCTGGTTGTCAGCATGGCTGTTTATCAGGCTTTCTTTTCATTTCATTGAGGCTTTTAGGTAGGGTTTCCATGTCAAACTCCAAACCCAACTCCTTCTTTGTAAATCCCAATAGCCTCATACACGCATAATGTGGAAGGTTGCTTCTCTACCGACTGTATGCAGTCGAACCATGAGTGCAATTAATCCGCCTTCCGTTTGGTCTGGTAAGACAAGCAAACCAGAACAGCCTGCCTATACTAGCAAAGTGAGCATTTAAGAACCGGCTTTAATCTGTGGATCCGGACTATAACTGAGAAGAGACTCTATGATGAATTCAAAATCTGACATGCGATTTTCCAGCCAGAGCATGTCTTTAGAGCAGGGGTTCCCAACTTAAGGCCAATAGGCCGGATGTGGCCCGCGGTGCCATTTCATGTGGCCCCCCACCCTTCCAAGGACATTCGAGAAACAAAAATGGCCATCCCTTTGAAGTTGTTGTGACAAAATGGCCACCCCCATTGTGCAGGCAGGGCAAAATAGTCGTCCGGCCCTTGAAGCTGACTGAGAGAGAATGACCTGGCCTTTGGTTTGAAAAAGTTGGGAACCCCTGCTTTAGAGCATGCCAGATAATAAGCAGATGGATGGAGAGGCCTCTGGACATGCCAAAATAATATGTTCGAAAATGGTTAGCATGAATCTGAAAATCTGGATGACCAAATTTAATAGCATTCCCTTCCCTGAAATGTCTGGTCCCAAGCCTGGGCTCCTAGGAAATGTAAAAAAAAAAAAACCACCTTAATTTCAGGGCTTAAACTATCTTATTATTTATGGATACTGCAGTCCACTAACAAATGAGAACATACATAACCAATTTCTACATAAAGACTTGGTAGGTCAAATCATAATACTATCTATGCTCCGATAGAGACCAACCGGATACTTCTAGGAAGTCTATAAGAAGAACTTGAGCCTGATAACATCCCATCTTCCTCCTTATATTTCACACCCACTAGTATTCAGGGTCAAAGTGCCTCTGATACCTGGAGTAAGTCATCCTTATATCAGTCATCACAAATAGCCTTAGGGCTGTTGGTCTAATCACCTTTTTAAAAATTGTCCGGTTTGGTGGCCATCACGATCACCATAAGAGGCTGCGGTGGCTCAGTGATTAAGAAGCTTGCCTTGTTAACTGGAAGGCTGGCAAGGCGGCAGTTCGAGGCCCAGGTACTGCAGGACAGATTGAACACCCATCTCTGATCCTACTCTTGGGGACATGAAAAGATCATTTGGGTGTTCCCTTAGTGGAGTTTCTTCCACAAAAATCCTTTCAACCCAGAATAATTTTGGACACGAAATTATTATGATGATCACCATAAAGAAGAGCAAATGGAGTTGAAAACTGGAATATGACATCAACATTTGGAGCCACATTTTTGGCTAATTGCTTTTATGCTAACCAATTATCATTCCACTTCTGGGTTCCTTCTCCAAATGTAAAACAGAACTACAGCTTAAAAGTGGTGGCTATTTTGTTCCTTGAACGCCCTTGGAGGGGTGAAGGGCCACACGAAATCTGGCCCACAGGCCTTCGGTTGAGGACCCCTGCCCTACAGGAACAGTGGGTTTTTATTTAGACCAACCTTGGCACTCCAGGCGTTCTTACTTCAATTACCCGAAGCTCAAGTCAGCACTCCTGCTGATCAGTGCTTCTGGGAATTGTAGTCCAAGAACACCTGGAGTGCCAAGGTTAGCCGTCACTGACTTACACCATTTGTCTTCGAGCAAATGCCAACTCAGAACACTGAAAGCAATTAAATAAATTTTGGGAAGCCTTATAATTCTAACCTTAAGTATTGATTTCCTGCACACAACTTTCTAAACTCTTCTTCTTTGAGTGCCATAGCTGATTCCGAATATTGGCTACCATCATGGGGATCAGCCATGAAGATTGTCCTGAGGACAATGCAGTGGCCTTTCATTTGCCTTCATTTGCATGACACCTGTACCACTGATTCAGTCACCTTCTGGTCCTGAGCCCTTTTGGCACATAGTCCTCATTGGCCCCAGGCCAGTATTGATGAAGCTGCTGGCCTCCATCAAGATGGATTCAAGTGGGATTTAATCCCCTTGGGGACCATCACCCTTCCCTGTGGACTTTGGCACCTGTTAGTTCTCAGGGTTGTCTGGTTAGTTAACGGCCACCTGACAATCGGCGTTGAGTTGCTGGCAATAGGGTCTACTCTATTATCATAGCAGGATAACCTGGCCAGAGTCTCCTAAATGCTGTCACACCCCATTTATTTGGTGCCCACTTCCATTTTATAAAGTAGGTCCCATTATGATGAACAGGATGGGTTTTGTCCAGTGGTGGGCATCAGCAGGTTCGCTCCAGGTCGCCAGAACTGGTAGCAGAAATTCTGGCTGGCCCCACCCATCCAAATTTTGAAATAAAGTAGTCCTAATTTGGGTGCAATGCAGGGCTTTCCCCCTGGTCACACCCACCATACCACGCCCAGTGTGGTAGTAAAAAAAATTTGAGCCCACCACTGCTTTTGTCATGGATACACGAATAACACTACCCTTGTTGCAGTCATATCCAACTCTAGTGTTCATCAATGTTTACAGCGAAAGAGACAACGCTGTCTGCACCCACAGACATTTCTGTAGGCATGTGGCAGGCATGACTAGACACCAGAGTGAATGGAACACTGTTTACCTTCCCACCAAAATGGAACCTATTTATCTACTTGCAATTTCTTGCTTTTGAACTGCCAGGCTGGCAGGAGCTGGGACAGAAACGGAGGATCACTTTATCATGCAGCACTTGAGTTTCAAACTGATGACCTGCCAATCTTCCAGTTGTCAAGTTCAGTGTCTTAACCACTAAGCCACCTCTGTCGGCAGTCACAAAATGAGACAGGATGTTGAGTGGTTTGCTTAGCACTGCATGCCCTGATTTAAGCCAACATGGTCACTTTGTTATTTTTCTAGCAAGAGGAAGTATCCAGGAGAGGCAGGTCAAGCCAGTATCTGGTGTCCTACCGCATTTCCGCTGAGAAGTTAAAGACACATCATGCGCAAGCCCTGCACATAAGCTCAAGTCTCTTTTGCCAAGTCTCGACAGTAGAACCAGAATTCTCTGTCGTCTAAGAAATGGGTAGCGAAGGGAAGTAACAGGGTGGGAGAAGGTGACAAAGAGAGATTATGGGCACCGTAATTATACACAATGATGCTCTGCATGCTATAATTAGTAAAATAAAACATTTTAAATGGATTAATTTCTTAATGACTCTTGAGTGTTCTGTTCGGAAAATTCACGATCATTCTCACTGCCAACTCTCTGCCAGTTTTTGCAAGGAATTTCAGAAAAGCAAACATCTGAAGCTGCTAAAGCAAAGCTGAAGAATCCTGGAGGATTTTGTCACAAAGGAACATACTTGTTGTGATGCGAAGTTTTTGTGAGTTTATCAAGTGCATCATGTCAGAAAAGGCAGCGGGGAGGTGAGGTGGAGAAGTGTTGTCCTACCTGATTTGGCACAATCTAAGCTGTTTATATTTGTGCATAGATGGATAGTTAGGGTAAAGGTAAAGGTCGCCCTTACTCAAAAGCCAGTCATATCCGACTCTAGGGTTCAGTGCTCATCTCTGTTTATAGCCAAAGAGTCAGTGCTATCTGCATCTGCAGAAGTTTCCGTGGACATGTGGCAGTCATGCCTCAACACCAGAATGCACGGAATGCTGTTTACCTTCCCACCGAAGTGGATCCTATTTATCTACTTGCAATTTCTTGCTTTCAGACTGCTAGGTTGGCAGGAGCTGGGACAGATGACGGGAGCTCACTCCGTAATGCAGTATCGGGGGATCAATCTCAGACCCTTCCAGTCAGCAAGTTCAGTGTCTTAACCACTTGAGCCACTGCAGTCCCAGATGGATAATTACAAGCCGGTTATTTGAGCTGAAATGGTCTGTTGGAGTTGAACAAATATGTGGACTTACTTCTCTTCATTTCAACCATGGTTCAAGACAGCCTGGTTTAGGGTGAGGGTTGGAAGAGGTCAGGGTTAGGGTTAGAGTTATGATAGAAATCAGTTTTAGAATAAACTTTAGAATAAAGGTGAGATTGGAGTTATGAGGCTCAAAGCTCTTAGCACTTAGATCTCAAACCGCTGACCTTCTGGTCAACATCTCAGTGTCTTAACCACTAAGAAACCATGGCCACTACCACTCCCTGGATTCTGGATCTTGTGTGGTCAAAAAAAAAAAACCTTTTCCAAACTCCAGGCATGGACCAAATGTGAGAAGTTTAGGAAATTCACATTTCTGGTCCCTTTTTAAAAGAAATATTCTTCCCACTCTTCGCTGTTCAAAACAAAACATTGCAACGCTTTGAACTCTCTATCAGTTGGTTCAGAACAGATTCCTTCTTCCCTTTCCCCACCGGTTCAGGCTGAACTCTCTCACCCTCACTGGCCTAAGGCTAGGCACGTTGTGACCTCAGGCCGAAAGGCGGTGCCCATAATTACCTTCCATTGCCTAATTGCCAGGCATATCTTTCGACATGATTTGTCACATCGGGATGTGTTTCAGGGAAAAAATTCAAGGAACGTTTGTATCAAATTGTTTTTAACAATAATATATCAAAGTACAGTACAGTGGAACCTCATACAACCATCGCCCCGTATAGCAATGAAATTGCATAACAATTAGGGTTTTTTTGGGGGGAAATGGCATCCTGCATAAAAAAATTCCCTATGGAAAAAAACATACAATAATTTTTCAATGGGAAAAACCACTTAGCGAAGAAAAAACCGTTGTAGAATGCATCCCATAGGGGAAATCGCTATACGATGCATGCATCATATAGCAATTGTTTCGTACAACAACGAGCCCCGTGGAACGGATTAAAATCATTGTATGAGGTACCACTGTATATTGGTTAGTTGTTTTTCAGGAGGTGATGTGACAAAATGCCTCAAAACTACACAAGTTGGGGAAAATATACTGTCTTGTTGGTATCGCTCCAGCTAAGATCAGGAGAGAAATAGCAGTGGACGATGAGAGAACTAAGCAAGAAAAGGACCCTTGACACCCTCTGAATGGAGATAAGCCTCATGTCTACCTGCTCGGATCCAGGAAGAGCTTTATGTCAAGAACAAACATTCTTGAGGATGCACAAGAGCAAAACCAAATTAAAAGTAGGAAGAAAGATCTCACTGGACAAGGAACATCATTAAAGGTGGATATAGCTGAAGATCTCAATCTCCCTTGTGTCACTTGGAGGACCCTGCATAGGCTGAAGGTCGGAGTCCCTAAATGCAAGACCAACATGTTCAAATGGGGACTGCTGGCGGACAACAACATACGGTATGAATGTGGAGAGAGACAGAGTCCGGCCCATTTACTGGTCTGCCAATTGCTGCCAGAGGCATGCAGCAAAGAGGACTTGGGTTTGGGCAACAACAAAGTGAAGAAACTGGTTTCATTTTGGCAGTCCAGGGTTTGATCGGGACACGAAAGAAAAAGAAGAAGGAGTTGCCGTCATAAAAGGTGTCTTCTTCTTCGAGTGCTGTATCCGATTCCGAATATTGTCTATCCTCATGCTCTTGCCCACCTCGGATCTTACCCATGTTGTCTCTACACCAGAGGTTCCCAGCCTTTTCAAGCCAAGGACCGGGTCACGCTCTCTCAGTCAGGTTTGAGGGTCGGGTGGCCATTTTGCCCAGCCTGCACAATGGAGGAGACCAATTTCTCCCAACAGCTTCAAAGGGGTGACCATTTTGTTTCTTGGATGACCTTGGAGGGGGGCACATGAAATGGCGTCGCCAGCTGGATCCGGCCCAAGGTTGGGAACCGCTGCTCTAGACAAAGAGAATGCATGTTGTAAAAAAAAAAAAAGGACAAAAGAGGGCATGTTCCAAATCTGATTTCCCCTCCCTTCCAGTTTGAACAGAATTACATCATGCCTTTCACTCAAATTGAGAAGATGGTGACCAACCTCTGGAGTCTGAGTTCCAGGTTCTGCAGATGTTAGACACCAATGCCTCCAATTTCCCCCTTCAAGGTACCAAACCTTTCAATCAGACTTGGACTGCATTTCTGTTAACACAAAGGACACCTTTCAAAGAGGACTCCGTTCTGTTCCCTTTGCAGAGGACAAACTTCCAACAGACGGGACATATGTCCATCCTCCTAGGTCACACAACAACTTCTTCCATGTCTAGGTCAGACACGAAACTGCCAAAATTAAAGCCACCTTTTGGGTGAGTTCATTCTACAGTTCATTTCGCCTGACCTAGTGTGAGAAAGATTTGCCGGCAACACAAGGTGGCCATTGCCCAGGGTATGCCCGATTGTGGTTCATAAATACCACAATCTTCAAGGAGGCTCTTTCTGTGTACCCCATTGCAACAACTGGAAAACTGCAAGGTGATTTCTGTGCAGTTTCCCTACAAAACATACAGATTTAAATGTTGTGGCGCATTGATTTTGTTTGTTTTGTTTTCATTTTCTGGCCTGAAGTCTGCCCTGAAAACTCCAGTTATAGGTTGTTATCTAAATATTTTAAGAAATGAGAAAGTCAAAATGCTCAAAAAAAACTTCAGCTCATTGATTGACTGATCGTTGAAAAAATAGGAGCCAGCTAATAAACTGGTTCTGGCTCCCAGAATCATGCCAGTGCAAGCTACTATTCTTGAACGATTATAAAGTGTTGATTATCACCTCTAAACACCTCAATTTTAGGGCCAGAATAGCCAAGGAATGCTGTCAGCCATATAAACCTGCTTCTTGCTTGTTAAGGTCACCCACAGAGGTCTTCTAGTCAGTTCCAAACCCATGTTTGAGATAATGATTTTGGAATACTTTACTAAGTCTGATTTTCTCTTCCTTGTTTCCCTTCTACTCTACCTTACCAATGTCATATTTAGAGGAGTAATTTACTCACAGAAACTTTATTTTTATTGCTGTGCTACCATAATTATATGCAATCCTTCTGCTATTAGTCTGGCTTCTCATTCAGTGTTTATAACATTTTATGATGCTTTACTGCTGGCTTTTACTGTCACTAGTTCTATGCTAGTCTGGCCAGGTTATCCTGCTATGGTGATAGAATAGACCATACTGTCAGCAACTCAACCCCCGAGTGTCAGAGAGCAGTTCACTAACTTGACAACCCTGAGGGTTAATGGCCTTGGGTACCGAAGTCCACAGGGAAAGGTGATGGTCCCCAAATCCACCTTGATGGAGGGCAGCAGCTTCATCCATCCTGGCCTGGGGCTGAGGAGGACTTTGCGTGCTAAAAGGGCTCAGGACCAGAAAGTGACTCACGAAACTGGATCAGTGGTATGCGTGTCATGCTGCGAAGTGGAAGGCGAGTGGAAGGCTACTGTATTGTATTCTCAGGACAGTTTTCAATGGCTGATCACCATGAGGATCTCCAATATTCAGATTCAGATATGGCAGAAGAAGAAGAAGTTCTATGCATTGCTGTTCTCAGTGGTTTGTCTGATAATTTTGAAGAAAGGCAGAGCAGACATATTTTTGATAAATCACTCACTCAACCCCTTTCAAACATTCATGGGTCTCAGTACAAAGGGTGTGCATGTGTTTGATGTAGGCAGATTGATTGCACATGGAGCCGGCAGGCGGGCCAAACACTTCTTTATTTCAGCATGGTCAATCTGTACATGGGCACATTTAGGAGACGCAGCTCCTTATATACTGCATTCAAAACTCCCGCCACAGAACCCCATTGGTTGCGCTAGTCGTGACATCAGCGGGAGTTGCTGAATAGTGTGTATACGTAAAACTTATGTATGTATGTTATTGTTCAGTCACACAGTTGAGTCTGAGTCTGACCCTTTGCGGCCCTATGGACCACTGCATGCCAGGCTCCTTTGTCGTCTGCCATCTTCCCCAGCCCTGCCAGATCTACGCCCACCACTTCAATGATGCCATCCAACCACCTCATTCTCTGCCACCCCCTTCTCCTTTTGCCTTGGATCTTTCCTGGCATCAAGGCCTTCTCAAGTGATTCATCTCTTCTCATTTGGTGTCCAAAGTACTTGAGTTTTGGCTTCAGTCTCTGTCCTTCCAAGGAGCAGTCAGGGTTGATTTCCTTCAGGATGCACAGATTTGATCTCCTCTCAGTCCAGGGGACTCTCAAGAGTCTCCTCCAGCACCAGAGTTCAAAGGCATCTATTCTTCTGTGCTTAGCCTTCCTTAGGGTCCAGTTCTCACAGCCATACATTACTACTAGGAAGACCATTGCTTTGACTATGTGGACTTTTGTTGGCAGGGTGATGTCTCTACTTTTTATTATGCTGCCTAGGTTTCTCATAGCTTGCCTCCCAAGAAGTAAGCATCTTTTTATTTCTTGGCTGCAGTTACCATCTGCAGTGATCTAAGATCCCAAGAAAGTAAAGTCTGTCACTCCTTCCATTTCCTCCCCTTCTATTTGCCAGGGAGTGATGGGGTCGGATGCCACGATATTGGGTTTTTTGATGAGTTTCAGGCCAGCTTTTTCACCCTCATCAAGAGGCTCTTTAGGTCTTATGTATACTTATGTATACACACATGTATATATTCTGTAACATGACACTTCTAAAAATAAATATGTATAAACTATAAGTATTTCTATAATCACTAAGTTACCAAAATTCTATACCCACCCTCATAATAAAAACCACTTTATTTGAAGGAAACTAGAATATAAGGGCTGGAATCCTATCATATATACCTGCCAAATTAACGACAGTGATGTAACCTTTGGCAACCAATAAGTTAAAAACTGTTAGAGTAATCATTTCCTGTCACACATCAAGTCTTGTAATTGGAATCAAGAAGGAAATGCCTTCCCTACTTCTTACCTTGTGGTAATTTTGAGAGTCCCCTGGACAGCAAAGAGAACAGATAGGTCGATCTTAGAAGAAATCAACCCTGGCTGCTCCTTGGAAGGTCAAATATTGAAGATGAAGCTAAAGTACTTTGGACATCAAATGAGAAGAGAGGATTCACTTGAGAAAGCCTTGATGCTGGGAAAGGTAGAGGGCAAAAGAAGAAGGGGGCAACCAAAAATGAGATGGCTAGATGGCATTGTAGACACAATGGGCACAGATGCCACAGAGCTGGGCGGGTTGAGGAGGATGGTGGAGGATAGGGGTGCCTGGCGTGTGGTGGTCCATGGAGTCGCAAAGGGTTGGAATTGACTGTGCAACAGAACAACAACAATTTGTTCTTAATCTATGTATGTTTTTTAATCTCATTGTTCTGTGCAGGACAATGACAATAAAGATTTATCTATCTCTATGTAAGCCGCCTTGGGTCATCCAAGGATGAGGAAGGTGGGGTAGAAATCATGTAAATAAATAAATAAATTTGCTGCTGGAAATTTGACTACTGATGCTAAAATAGTGGGCATAACTACTAAATTTTTGGCTAAAGACACTTATCATCATGAAAATTTGTGCTCCAGTGGTTAATAAGGAAAGTTTATTTTTCTATAAATCAGTTAGCTGTGTTCTAAGGTAATAGGCACAAACCTTTCAAGTTTTCCCAGTTTATAATATGTATGCTTCATCGCATAGTCCAGTGATGGCCAACCTTGACACTCCAGCTGTTCTTGGACTTCAGTTGCCAGAAGCCCAAGTCAGCACTCCTGCCAATCAGGGGTTCTGGGAATTGAAGTTCCAGAACAGCAGGAGTGCCAAGGTTTGCCATCACTGGTATAGTCTATGTCAGTTTAAGGTGGAAGAGAAATGGAAACATTTTCATGTACAAGCAATAGTTTGTCTCAAAGCAATAACAAACATGTAACTAATTCAAAACATTTTCCAACTGATAGCCTTAATAGAACCTAAAAGTGAAACATTTTCAGAGGAATCTATTCCTTATCCTTTTACACCTTTCTGTATTTTACAAGAGGATATATTTTCTCAACTAGTGTAAGTTTCGGGCTAACCTACACCAGTGGAGAAAATAGATCCTCTTGTTGGTATCGCTCCACCTAAGATAAGGAAAGAAGTAGCAGCAGACGCCAAGAAAACTAAACAAAAGAATGACCCTTAGCAAATTAAAAATCAAATTAAAAATCAAATCAAATCAAACATCTTCTGAATGGATATAAGCCTCAAGTCCACCAGCTCAGATCCAGGAAGAGCTTTACAGTGAAAACAAACATCTTTGAGTGTACGCAAGAGTGAAACTAAATCAGAAGATTTCGATTCGATTTCAATTTATATCCCGCCCTTCTCAGCTTACGCCAACTCAGGACAGCTAAACAACATATCAGTAATACAATACAATCAATACAGTGTATTGATTGTCCAGTGATGGCCAACCTTGGAGCTCACTGGACAAGGAATAACATGAAAGGAGGCTATGGTTGAGGAATTCAATTTCCCCTACTTCACTTGGAGGACCCTGTTGTGTTCTAAGGGTTTTACCTTCCACATGGATTACAATGTATCTGAACCAATGTAACCTTGCCTATAGCAACAATGTAACCTTCAGCTGTATCATATGAACCCTGCAATAGGACGCGAGCTAATGACCACCAGCTGGCAGCAGCGAGCGTCCAAGCTCTCTTGGTCCGAACTCATCAAAGGCAACAGCGCGGGAAGCTTTCCCGCCACCACCTACACCTGGACAAGAAGGGCGTGACCCGCAATGACGTCACGCAGACAGTAGCCAATGGGCTACCATGGCACCACGTTCAAATGTATTACCACTGTATATAAAGAGCTATCGATCCGCCATTACCTCACGTTCCCTCTGTCCACGATGCAATAAACCTGAGTTAACCCAGCCCGAGGCTGTGTCCTGTATCTTGGTTTTCATACACCAAATTGGCGACGAAGGTGGGATAATGGATCCCCAAGGAGCAGCCAGGGCGCAGAGCGGGTTCAACATCACCAAACCGCAAGACTGGGAGCTGTTTGAGATGGACTTCCATGCGGCGCTGGTGGAGCTCAAAGTCAAGGAAGACGATGAGGAGACGAAGAGGGCCATCCTCACCAGAATGCTCGGGATGGACACCAAGCGGACACTGGTGGGCATTATCACTCCGAAGAAGGTGAGCGAATTCAAGGCGGCCGACATCATGAAGCTGCTACGGGAGCGCTTCCGACCCGCGAGGGCGATGTTTCCCGCTCGGAGCGCGTTTTGGAGGCGAGTCCAAGCGCCGGACGAGTCGGTTGAGGCATTCGTGGCCGCCATGAGGGTAGCCGCCGTCCCCTGCAAATGGGACAATATCCAGGAAATGGCCCTCAGGGACGGCGTGCTGTGCGGCCTGAAAGACAAGGAGGTGCAGCGCAGTTTGATGAACAAGGAGCCGCCACCCACGCTGGCAGAGGTCGTTGAGGCCGCAGAAGCCGCAGAGTCCACGAATGCCGGAGTGGACGAGATGCACCAGTGGCGTGAGTGGCGTCCCAGAGCCGGCAAAGCGGAAAAATCGGTGCACGCAACTCGACGGGCCTCAAAATCGTCCTCGGAAGGCAGCGACGGCGAGGAAGTCCAGAAGGTCCGAAAAGGGGGGCGCCGCTGCGATGGCTGCGGAGCGGCCCACGAGCGCGTGAGGTGCCCATTTAGAAAGGCCGAATGTTACACCTGCGGCCGGCGGGGGCACATCGCCAGGGCATGCAGAAAACGAAAGGAGGGCCGGAGGCAGTCATCAGACCGTTCGACCAGGCCGGACCGTCCAGCGAGGTCCAAAGATGGCGCCCAGACCACGAAAAAGCAGGACGGCGTGGGCCGCGTCTCGGACGGCAGCGAGGACGACGCCCCAGTGTTCAGCGTGTCCGCGGGACAGTCCCATTACTTCGTTGAGGTACTAGTACAAGGGGCCCCTATCAGGATGGAAATTGACTCGGGGTCCTCCTATTCTATCATTCCCCAGAAAGAGTTCTTGAAAATCGACCCCCACGTGCGGCCCAAACTTAAAACTTTGAGGTCCACGCTACGTGATGTACAGGGAAACAGCATTCCGGTGTTGGGGGTCGGGAAATTTCAGGTTAAGTTTAGGAGACATTCTGCGGAACTGCCCCTAGTTGTCCTCAAGGGGGGAAGTTGTAGCCTCCTAGGGACACAGTGGTTTCAGCCTTTGGGCCTGTTCATAGGGGGAGTACATTCAGTGGGGGCGGATCCAATACAAGCGGTGTGCGATGCGCACCCCGCCGTTTTTGAAAAAGGACTTGGAAAATTCAAGGGACCCCCCGTAGCCTTCGACCTAGACCCGGAGGTCCGCCCGATAAGACTCAAACCGCGCAGGGTGCCTTTCGCACTAAAGGACAAAATAGAGGCGGAACTGGACAAATTGGTGGGCCAGGGGATTCTTATTCCTGTTGATTCCGCGGAGTGGGAAACTCCGATTGTAACAGCTCTGAAGGCTAACGGGGAGGTGCGCATTTGCGCTGATTATAAGTGTACAATTAACAAGGCGATTCGCCCTAATGCATATCCGGTGCCAGTGGTCAGCCACCTTTTGGCCAGGCTAAATGGGGGAAAGTGTTTCGCTAAGCTCGACCTGGCACAAGCCTATCAGCAACTCCCCGTAACTCCCGCCACGGCCGCGGCACAAACGATAGTCACACATAAAGGAGCGTTCCAGGTGTCGCGTTTACAGTTCGGCGTGAACTCGGCACCCGGCCTTTTTCAGTCGCTTGTGGAACGCCTCCTGAAGGGGCTGGAGGGGGTGTTGCCTTATTTTGATGACGTATTGATAACAGGGGGGAGTGAGGCCGAACTAGCAAGGAGATTGGATAAAGTGCTAACTGTGTTCGAGAAAGCGGGGCTGAGACTGAGGAAGGACAAATGTGTTTTTTTCGAAACCGAGGTCGAATTTTTAGGGTTTCGGATCACACCCGAGGGTATTAAGCCGTCCAAATCCAAAGTAGCCGCCATTAGGAAGGCCCCTCGCCCCACATCCAAAACCGAACTACAGTCATTCCTGGGGCTCCTCAATTTTTACCATACATTCCTTCCGCGGAAAGCCTCCGTGGCCGAACCGCTTCATCGGTTACTTAAAAAGGAGGAGACATGGATGTGGGGTGACGAGCACGAGAAGGCGTTCAACGAACTAAAGCAACTTTTAACATCGGACGCAATCCTTACGCACTTCGACCCCAAACGGCCGGTGGTCTTAGTCTGTGATGCATCACCGGTGGGGGTGGGGGCGGTGCTTTGCCACGTGTTGGATGACGGTCGGGAGGCCCCAGTTGCGTTTTATTCAAGGTCCCTGTCCCAAGCAGAGCGAAATTACGCACAAACCGACAGGGAGGCATTAGCAATAGTAGCGGGGACCAAAAAGTTTCACGATTTTCTGTATGGCCGCCCGTTCAAAATCGTGACGGATCACAAGCCCCTGTTAGGGATTTTCACGGCAGGCAAGCCCACGCCGCAGATACTATCCCCGAGAATGTTGCGATGGGCCATTTTTCTTAACGCATACCAACACAAGTTGGAGTACCGGCCCGGAAAGGAGATCAGCCATGCTGATGCACTTTCGAGATCCCCTTTGCCCTTGTCGGACGACCAAAAAGCCAGAATAGGAAGAGACCGCCAGGTGTTGCTAATCGAGGTTTTAGACGAACCCCCAATAGTACCAGCCGATATAGCTAGGGCGACAGGCAAGGACAGAACGCTGGAGAAAGTCAGCTCATGGGTGCAGAAAGGGTGGCCAGCATCGTCCCCAAGCAAGGAATTCGACCCATTCTTTCGGAAGAAGCTAGAGTTGTCCATAGAAAGGGGGTGCCTGTTGTGGGGCCAACGGGTGGTGGTCCCAACACCCATGCGGCCGAGGGTGCTCAAACTGCTGCACGTCAGTCACCCGGGCATCGTTCGCTCCAAAGCGCTGGCCCGCAGCTACTTTTGGTGGCCACAGCTGGACGAGGACATTGAGCACATGGTCGGCACTTGTGAGGCATGCCAGGGGTCCCGACCAGAGGCGGCCCGCCTCCCGCACAGGGAATGGGACACAGCAAGGGGGCCATGGTCCAGAGTGCACGTAGATTTCACTGGCCCTTTCCGAGGAACCATGTTTCTCCTGGTGGTGGATGCATTCTCAAAGTGGCTGGAGGTCATTCCGGTAAAGAGCACGTCCTCCGCCACTACAATTAGCCAACTACGGAGAGTCTTTTCAACGTTCGGCTTACCCGACACTTTAGTCAGCGATAACGCGAGTTGTTTCACCTCCTCAGAGTTCGGGGCATTCATGGAGGCAAACGCCATTCGGCATGTCACATCCGCGCCGTTTCACCCGGCCACGAATGGCCAAGTGGAACGGTTGGTGCGTACAACAAAGGAGGCGCTCCGGCGCATGGGCCCCGGGGACCTAAATCACCAAGTATGTCAGTTCTTATTAGCGTATAGGGTGACCCCCTTAGCGTCAGGTTACTCGCCGGCAGAGCTATTGATGCGGCGAAAACTGACTACGCTCCTGTCCAGGCTGGACCCCACAAGAATTGAGGATAAAGGGAAAAACGTGGGGCTGGCAGTCTCGAAAGGTTTCGCCGCCGGCGACCCTGTTCATTGCAGGAACTATGCCAGCGCGGGGCCAGCCTGGGTGCCGGGGACGGTTGTAGAACAGACGGGGCCAGTGTCGTACCGGGTCGAAACCCACACCGGTCTCCTCTGGAGGAGGCACGCAGACCAGCTGAGGCACCGAGTAAGTGGGCCAGTCAGTGAGGATCAGCAACAAGATTCAGCGTTAGGGCTCTCCCCCACCCGCTTAACCCAAGGGGGAGACAGCAGCGGACAACAGTCCCAAGCAAGGGGGGAAGGAAGAAGCAGCGGCCCCGACTCATATCCTTTTGATAAACCAGTTCCATCAGAGGCCGGGGAAGGGGGAGAGGAGTTCGCGACCGCTGCCCCCGAATGGAATTTTGGTTTTGATTTAGCGAGCCGGGGGGGTTTTCAGGAGTGTTCCCCCACCCATCCAAGCGAGAAGAGGGGTTTTTCGTTAGTCCCCAGTGCCCCCGGTTCCTCCCTAAGTAAGAGCACACCTTCCAACAACGCCGCGGAGCCGCGGCAAGTCACTAACGAGTCTCCCTCTCAAATTACAGGACAGGAAACCAGGGGACAAAGAGAAGGTAGCAAACCCGGGGAAAGGCAGCCCGCATCGAGACCCCAGCGTGTTCGAAACAAGCCATCTTGGCTGAGAGATTTACCAAAGACCCTGAAAAGGCTGAGGGCTGGAGTACCTAAATGTAAGACCAACATGCTCAAGTAGGGGCTCCTGGTGGACAACAACATGCTGTGTGAATGTGGAGAGATACAGAATCTGGCTCATTTGCTGGTCTGCCCATTACCACCGAAAACATGTACGGATGAGGATTTAAGCCTGCCCAATGACAAAGCCTAAGCAAAGCTTGGGAAAGTTACTTTTCTGGCTCGCATCCCTTACAATCTTCAGCCAGTGTGGCCCCTGAAATCCACATAAGTCACCTGTAAGGGCCGTATCGCAAGGTCCCTAACAGGTGAGTTTTCCCTCTGCTTGAGATATAAAACAAGAATTAGTATTGACACCGCCCTGTTTCCTTATACAGTACCACATCCGCCTCCCACATGGAGGCACGTTACTGATTGTTTTGTGAGTCAAATCTGTGGCTTCCCTACTTTATTTTTGCCAAATCTTATTAAGCCAGCATGGGCAGAAATTTGTGCGAAGCCACATGTGTCAGGAAGTGGTTCTTTTAGTATAGGGGAGTGAGCAAGTAGTAGGCAGAGCCAAGTTGATGCTTCCTATGATTCTTTCCTTATGTAAATAAAATTATAGTGGTCCCTCAATGTGGTTTACATTTGCAAAACAGGAATGCACAGTCGGAATAATTTAAAACCACACCTTGGATGTCAGTTACAAGTAACAGAATTACCTGCAACTAGCTTTTATGTGGGGCTGTGGTGGTTTAGTGGTTAAAACACTGTGCTTGACAACTGGAAGGTCAGCAGATCAACAGTTCGAGACCCTAGTGCTGTATGACGGAGTGAGTGCCCGTCGTCTGTCCCAGCTCCTGCCAACCTAGCATTTCAAAAGCAAGCAACTGCAAGCAGATAAATAGATACCACTTTGGCACAAAAGGTAACAGTGCTATATGTGCTCCAATCTCTTGTCATGTCTACCACATGACAACGGAAACATCTGCAGATGTAGACAGCTCTGGCTCTTTGGCTGTAAATGAAGGTGAACACCATCCCCTGGAGTTAGACATAACTGGCTTAAATAAAACAATAGAGGAGATCTATATTTCTGCATGAAGGTCTGGCCAGGTTATCCTGCTATGGTAATAGAGTAGACCCTACTGCCAACGACTCAACGCCGAGTGTCAGGTGGCGGTTAACTAACTTGACAACTCTGAGGACTAACAACATGGGTGCCAAAGTTTACAGGGAAGGGTGATGGTCTCCAAGTGGATTAAATCCCACTTGAATCCATCTTGATGGAGGGGAGCAGCTTCATCCATCTTGGCTTGGGGCTGAGGAGGACTTTGTGTGCCAAAAGGGCTCAGGACCGGAAAGTGACTCTTGGAACTAGATCGGTGGTATGGGTGTCATGCTGTGATGCGGAAGGCAAATGAAAAGCCAATGCATTATATTATCAGGACAGTCTTCATGGCTGATCGCCATGATGATTGACAATATTTGGATTCGGATACAGCAGCAGCAGAAGAAGAATAAGAATATTTCTGCATGCTAGGCTGCTACAAAAAGCAGTCATTAAGTAGCCCGTCTCCTATTTGAACATTACAATTACAGTAGTTGAGCATGGAAATCTCATTTCTGTTGCTCCATAGCTCTTGCTTCCTTTCTGGGATTTTAATTCTTGAAGAGAAAATAAAAATTGGTTCTCCAGTAATTAATAAAAATGTTCTTCTGTCCTGCTCTAGTCTTTGAGTCAACAAAAAGAAATGCTTCTTTGGGCATCACCAATTAAGGAATGAAGAGGTGTTCCCCCAAAAAAACATCGTATTCTGTCTCTTGCATAACTCGAATTTCTGCTTGGCACCAGCACCAAACAGTAATTATATTGATTGGAGAAGGTTTCCACTTTTCACGTTGCTTGGGGTGTTAGTCACAGCATTCCACCGCCCTCCACAACCTCGTGGAAATAACAGGAGACATTCAAGGGATTAAAAGAAAGAGATGAGATTGATGTGGCAGATGTATCTGTGAGATCAAGGAGGAGAAGGACCCAAGACGACCTGGGCAAAGAAGGCCGTCCATGAAGACCAGAGGAGAAGAGCAACCGGAATGATAAAGCCACCTTCAAGGAAGCAAAATGCATCCAGCGGCACAGAAAGGAGAAGTGGAAGATGGCGCTAAGGTAGGAACACATGTGGCTTTGTTGTTGGTGTTGTTCAGTCACACAGTCGAGTCCGACCCTTTGCGACCCCATGGACCACTGCACGCCAGGCATCCCTACCCTCCACCATCCTCCGCAGCCTGCTCAGCTCTACGCCCATTTTGTTAGCAATTCCATCTAGCCGTCTCATCCTCTGTCGTCCTCTTCTCCTTTTGCCATCGATCTTTCCCAGCATCAAGGGCTTCTCCAGTGAGTCCTCTCTTCTCATTTGGTGTCCAAAGTATTTTAGCTTCATCTTAATTTAATTTAATTTTTACATTTGTATCGCCGCCCCCTCGCCAAACCGACTCTGGGCAGCACACAATTAAAAGACATAAAAACACTCATTAAAATACAATAAAAACATTTAAAACCATCCCCCATTTAAAAAGGAAACCCATTTGTCCCATCCATAAAAGAAAGGGAGGATCTAGTTATTTATTCAGATGAGCCAGCAGGCGGGGGTCACCTCTCCATCAGTGCCCCACACCTGCCCTTGCTCAAAAGCCAGCCATATCCTACTCTAGGGTTCAGTGATCATCTCTGTTTACAGCTCAAGAGCCAGCGCTGTCTGCATCTGCAGATGTTTCCATGGACATGTGGCAGGCATGACTAGTTCACGGAACACTGTTTACCTTCCCACTGATGTGGTATCTATTTATCTACTTGTAATTTCTTGCTTTCAAACTGCTCGGTTGTCAGGAACTAGGGCTGATGACAGGAGCTCACTCCATCAAGCAGCACTCGGGTCTTAACCACTAAGATCTCTTAGATCTACAGTAGAGATGAGCAAATTGTAGCTTCCCAGATTCAATAGCCTGCAGTCATTTCTCATTGGGATTGAAGGAGCTTCATTCTGGTATCTGGAGGGCAAGGGTGTAGGGCAGTGGTGACCAACCTTGGCACTCCAGGATGTTCTTGAACTTCAGTTACCAGAAGCCCAAGTCAGCACTCCTGCTGATCAGGACTTCTGGGAATTTAAGTTCCAGAACACCCAGAGTGCCAAGGTTCACCATCACTAGTGTAGGGGAACCAGGTCTTGTAGTGTCAAAGGACTATAACATCATCAACCCACCACAATTTCTCTGTAACATTTGAACTTAACTAAAAGAGAAACAGATTAATTTTTTTTTTTTTTTGGAACAGTGGTGGCTTAGTGGTTAAGACACTGAACTTGATGATGAGAAGGTCACCAGGTCAACAGTTCGAAACCCTTGTGTTGCATGATAGAGTGAGTTCCTGCCAACCTTGCAGTCCGAAAGTCTGGTGGGAAAGGTAACCGTGTTCTGTGTGCTTCAGTGTTTATTCATGCTTGCCACATGACCACAGAAACATCTGCAGATACAGACAGCGCTGGACATGTGACAGGCTGTAAATGAAGATGATCACTGCCCCCTAGAGTCAGATACGATGGGCTTTCGAGCAAGGGAGACCTCTAGGTAATGGTAAAGGTTTCCCTTGCTCGAAAGCCAGTCGTATCCGACTCTAGGGTTCAGTGCTCATCTTTGTTTCAAAGCTGAAGAGCCAGTACTGTCTGCTTCTGCAGACAATTCTGTGGTCATGTGGCAGGCATGACTAGACACTGGAGCGCTGTTACCTTCCCACCGAAGTGGTCCCTATTTATCTACTTGCAATTTCTTGCTTTCGAACTGCTAGGTTGGCAGGAGCTGGGACAAAGACGGGAGCTCATTCCGTCCTGCAGTACTTGGGAATCGAACTGCTGAGCTTCTGCCTCCCAGTCAGAGAGAGAGACCTCTACCTTAACTTTAATTTATTGCTACCTATCATTCTTGCAGAATATTTGAGGGAAGTTGGTCTTGAAATGGTGATTCGAAGCATGCATTCTCCGAAGTTTAGGAAAGCCTAAAGAACACTGTTAAAAATATTTTCTTTTCTTCCACATTTGAGGTCCACGCTAAAGGTATACACGAAAGATTATAATAATTACAGGGCTTGCCAAAGCTTGGCTCTCTCTCTTATTTCGGCAGCACAGAATTCAAATAAAACCTCCTATTTCTTACTGGCAAGGTGTAAGTGACATCAGCCACCATAACTCCCCCTGACTTTCGCAACCATACCCAAAAAAACAGGTCGGGGAAGATCCGAGGGATGTGAAGGTGCTACTCACCACACTAAGAATGGAGGTGGAGGCTATGAGGTAGGAATGTTCCCCAACAACCTGCTTGATTCTGCGACAAGTAAAGGAACAACCAATTGCTTCTCGGAGCTGTGAGTGCACCTAGAACTGAGTGGTGTTTTGAGTAGAGCATTGTTTCGAGTGTTCATCCTCCGTGGGGGATACATAGTTCAGAGAACTTTTGGCTTGGCTATCTTCATAAAAAAACACCACCTATGTGACCTGGGGTAAGTCTTTGTTTTTGTCTTCCTGGCCTTAAGCTTGTGAGATAGAAAATCTAGAAGAACTTCAAACCAATAAGTGCTCCTCAAGTGAATGCAGATGTGTAGTAGATGTTTGGGATTGTCTTATCTCTGTCAGAATGGAACCACTTGGCAGGTTCAAGACTGACGCTACCATTATTAGACTGATGAAATGGGCCGCCAAAGAAGGTGGTTTTCAGAGCAACCTTCAAGGGCGGAAAATGTCAAAGCTGTACAGTTTGTTGAGTCTGCCTGTTTCTACTGGTGGGAGATAATACATCGTTTGGTCTAGTACCAAAATTACACCTCTGAATAGCAATTTCGTGTCAGAAATTATTCTGGGTTGAAAGGATTTTTGCTGGAGAAGCTCCACTCAGGGGATGACCGAATGAGGCTCCTGTCATGTCCCCAAGAGCTGGGACCATAGCTGTCAAGTATCCCGTATTGGCCGGGAAAACCCTTTTTTTACCCTCTTCGCTGCCGTCATCCCTTATTAATAAGACTGCAATGCCCTCTTGCCGCCATTGGAGGGCAGCACAGGATAAGCATAGCTGTCAAGTATCCCATTTTTGCCGGGAAATTTCCCTTATTTCCAAATAAAAAACTTGACAGGTATGGCTGGGTAGAGACAGGCACTCAATCCAGTACACAGGTCTCGAGCTGCTGACTTGCCAGCCTACCAGCTAACAAGGTGAGCTTCTTAACCGCTGAGCCTCTCTGAATGAGTTAAGCAGAGCCTATCTTGTCTCAGTCCATTGGAGAAAAGAGGAATTTGGCTACACCATGGCTGTTTCCTTGTAGTTCTAGTGTGGTAAAATCTTCCTCTTCCTGTATGGAACAGAAATCAAGATAAACAGCCATGGGATGGTAATATTCCCAATAATCATATTCTTGGAATATAATTCAGACCAATTTGACAAATACTGTAGATGCATGTGCTTCAAAGGAAGTTGCATCTTCCTAAGTGGTCACTTGTGACCTGTGTTCATCTGTTTGTGACCTTCTTCACAAATTTAGGGAGTTGTTGCTGGCAAATTACATCCTTTTGTAGCTTGTGGAAAAATTCACCGTCTCCAGCAGTCTCTGGGGCTTGCGTTATGGGATAAGGGGATGAGGTTGTGGGGGAAAAACCTGGCTGTGTGCATTGGGAATCATATGCATGAAAAGAATTCTGCGATTTGTAGTTCAAATAGCTAAACTCTGAAAGAGAGTTAGTATAGAATAGGGGTCAGAAATAAGCAGAGAAGGGTTGGAGTTTCTAAAGATGCACAACCAGTCCTTTCTCTGGGTAACTTGCAATATTTTTTTTAAAAATTACGAACCATTTGTAGGGTATAACAATGAAATCAAGAACATTTAGGAGTTTATAGCCAAAGAGCTAGCAGTGTCTGTATAAGCAGATGTTTCCATAGACATGTGGCAGACATGCCTCAGAGCATACCTGTCAACCTTCCCAGATTGGCCGGGATTTCCCGTTTTTCGGCGCCAATTTGCGCCATTTCCCGCCCGGAGCTGCCAAAACCCCGGAATTTGGCAGCGGGGGGAAAGAGGTACTGCACATCCCTTCTGCGCAAGTCACCTTCTACGCATGCGTAGAAGGCTTTTACGCTTGCGTAGAACCCTTTTACGCTTGCGTAGCACCCTTCTATGCTTGCGTAGAACCCTTCTACACAAGCGTAAAAGGGTTCTACGCAAGCGTAAAAGCCTTCTACGCATGCGTAGAAGGCGACTTGCGCAGAACCGTTCTGCGCAGGTCCTGGATTGTCCGGAGCCATGGTTGACAGGTAGCCTCAGAGTCAGCACCACTGTTTACCTTTCCACCAAAGTGGTGCCTATTTATAGAAGTTATATATAATTTTGTTAAGATTTTTGTACATTTGCTAATATATTTGAATTTCTTACAATGTTTTCTTTGTTTATATTTTTTATAATAGGCCAATTTGCAATGACAGGAACCAGGGAAAGCCTTTGGCAGCTTTGGGAATTTATACGTGTGAGACTTTAAATTTCAAAAAACCACTCTCTAACCTTACGTTTATGGGGGAGTTCACAGATTTTACACTTTCTGTCTGACTTTCCTTATTTTTGTTCTTCATTGAACTGAATAAGTCAGGCTATAACACAGGGATTCTCAACCTGCGGCCCACAGGCCGTATGCAGCCCACAGCACCATTTCATGTGGCCCTCCCACACTGCCTCCGCCACACCAGGAAGTGCAATGTGGTGGAGCAAGGGCAAAATGACCATCCGGCCCCTGCAGCTGTCTGAGGGTGCATGACCTGGCCCCCAGATTTAAAAGGCTGAAAACTCATGCTCTAACAGCTGGAATCAAACCCTTTTGTTTGCAGAAATGTTCATTATAGCCTGCAATACGGTTGCTGTGCACAAAGAATGGAATTTAAGAAATTTGAGCACATGAGTTGGGGCTTCTTTTACGTGATTCCCGTTGATTTCAATGGGTCTGCTCCACTTCAGGTTACATCTGGATTCAAACCTGTTATCTGAAGATTTTTTTTTAAAAAAAAAAAAAACTTGTCCAGCCAAAATTGAAACCACCATGGTAAAAGGAAGATGTTTGGGGCACAAAGGCTAATTTTAGCAATGATGGGGATTTTATCCCCTCTTTATTGATGAACCGAGTTCTGTCAAATTCTCTCCGATACAAACTTGCAGATTTCCATTTTGGCTCCTGCTCCTTCCTGAGAACTCGTATTTTTAAAATTAAAATTAACGGGGTTTTAGTAGCCCCATTATTATTATTATTCAAGGCAAAGGGAGTGATAGTCTTCCCTGCTTAGCAATTAAACCTCATTTGCTATACTGTTGCTATGGTAACCACCACACATCTCTTCCTTAAACCTCTTCCCTCCTCAGGTTTTTCATTTTTTAAACGAAATCGTCTGGGTATCCCCTAGTTTTTGCTCTAGTTAGTCTGTCATTCAACTTCCTTGGCTTTCTGAATTGGTAACCATGCTTGTTTTTACCATCCGAATTTAAGCCGAATTTATCCAGTATTGCCGACCTTTTGTGTTAAGAATTTACCTCAGAAAACACCTCAGGTGTTTGCCTGAAGTAAAAATAAAACAAACAAAAAAAACCCCCTTAGCAAATAAAAATTGCCCAATTAAAAATTTGGGTTGCTTTTATTTTTCACAGCATCCTGGCTTTTATAAATAATGAAACTGAAGCACTCTTGCAAATAACAAATTCTGAAGTAAAATGATGTCTGTTTCCATAATACGTCTGGTTTTACACTCCGTGAAAGGCTTCAGGTGACTTCTGGAGGCAGTAGAAACGCTAGCAAATTGTGCATAAAACCAGAAGTATTATAGAAATAAACAACATTTTGCTTCAGAATTTGTTATTTGCAAGAGGGCTTCAGTTTTGCTATTTATGAAGATATTATGAAAACAAAAGCAGCCCAAATTTTTACTTGGTTAATTTTCATTTGATAAGGGTTTTTTATTTCAGGAGAATGCCTGAGGTGGAAATGAAATAAAAACCCTTATCAAATGAATGCCTGAGGCGAATGCCTGATGTGTTTTCTGATGTAAAATAAATTCTTAAAACGAGGGTTCAGCAACTAGATAAATTTGGCTTAAATTCAGATGGCTAAACCAATAAACAGTGGAACCTCAGTTAACAAATGGATCGGATAACATAAAAATCGCATAACAAAAGGAAATTCATAGAATATAGTGGCTCGGTTTATGGATTATTGTTTTGGGGTAGTGGATTAATTGGTTTTCAATGCATTCCTATGGGAAACCGTGTTTTTGTTAAAGTACAGTACAGTATTTTTGTTTTCAATGCATTCATATGGGAAATTGCATTCGATGCATTCCTATGGGAAATTTGGATAAAGTATTTCTTGCTGTAAAAAAAATCCCAGAGAATGCATTAATTTTGTTAACTGAGGTTCCACTGTATATAACAGTGATGGTGAACCTTTTAGAGACCAAGTACCCAAACTGCAAACCGAAACCCACTTATTTATCACAAAGTGCCAACATAGCAACAGGGGGAGGAAGGGAACCACTCCCATTGGGCTCCTAGGCAGAGGGGTGGGACAAACTCTGTGCTGGGGGAGAGAGGAAATACTCCCATTGGGCAGAGGGGCGGGGCAAACTCTGTGCTGGGGTGACTGCATGGGTGCCCACAGAGAGAGCTCCGAGTGCCACCTCTGGCATGCGTGCCATAGGTTCGCCACCACTGGTATATACGTAATGGGGGTTTTCAACCTCAAGGATTGGCCAGCTTCAATAACAATTTTTCCAGCCCTTAATAATTCAGTCCACACCCACGTGAAAGTAATTACCCTACTCAAATGATTTAAATATCTGCCTTCCTAATTGCTTTTGCTGGTATGCAAGGCCAGATGTTTTAAAAATTTGCCACACCTCTTGGGGTTTCCTTTATTTCCCCCTTTTTTTACTCCCAGTAGAAGTTTGGGAGAAGTTGAGGAAGTTTGCTGTCCTGTCTTTTTCTAGAAACATGATCAAAAAGGTACCCAACCCTGCTGCTTCTTTTAACAATGGGTTTTCCTTTAAAACAAACAAAAAACAAGGGGATGAATATGATAAAAATGTAACGATATTGAGAATATTTAATTGAGATGGTTTATAACTCCTGCTGGTGGTGGGTGCACATAGTAGTTACGTGTAATTTTGCAAAGATTTTTGTCTGGTTTTTTTTTTTGTAATTATTACAATGTGTGTTTTTCGTTTGCTGTATGTGTGGTTTGTTTTGTTTGTTTGTATTTTAAATGAATACATTAAAACATTAAAACAAAGACAAGGCAGGATTTTTTGAGTTGTAATTTTTTAAAAAATTACTTTTTGAAAATTGTTTTAAATGCAATTTTTTAAAAAACTAATTAAAAATTGTTTGGAAATCCAATTTTTTTTAAAAAAATACTTTAAAAATTATTTTAACTGCAATTTTTAAAAGAGTACTAATTGAAAATTATTTTGAAATGCATTTTTAAAAAATAAATTACTTTTAAAATTATTCTGAAATACATTTTTGAAAAAATATACTAATTAAAATTTATTTTGAAATCCACATTTTTTTTAAAAAAAATAACTTTTATAAATTATTTTTGCATTTATTGCACTGTACCTTTACTTGTGCTCTTGTTATATTGTATTTTTGTCATATTGTATTTTTATTTAATGTGTTGCAAGCCACCCTGAGTCGGCCTGTGCCAAGTAGGGCGGGGTATAAATCAAATAAACTAAACGAAATAAACTAAACTAACTATTTTAAATGAAATTGTTTTATAAAAAAATATATATTAATTAAAAATTACTTTATAAATGCTTTTTTTAAAAAAACTACTTTTTAAAAATTTCTTCTTGAGGGAAGTCTAAATTGCAAATGTAACTTTTAAGAGACTATGCAAGAGGACTTTATTTTGCTCTTTTATGTTTGTCAGGGTCCTATCTGCCTGCAAACTCTAGTACTTGAGAGCGCTCCGGTTTTGGTGCCGATGAGTTCTTCTGATGACGAGGACACGAGACTCCATCACTGTGAGGAGCGTCACGAGTGTTTGTGCTCGTGCTCACGAGAATGTCACCATGCCACTGATGCAAGTTGCTGCCACAAAAATGGTAAGACTTAGCTGCACAAAGCCAGAGAGGTTGCATGGCTCAGAGTGTTAAACAAAAACTCTCAGAAGATACCCAGCCATGAAATTTACTAGGTAGCATTGGGCCAGCGATACCCCTTTCAGTGGGGTCCTACCTCGCAGGACTGTTTTGAAGTTCAAGCAGTGAGGTACCTGTGAACATAGCAACTTGAACTCACTTGGAGATAAAGCAGGCTATAAATGTAAAATAATAAATATGTCCCCTAAGTTTGGGCAAAGGGTTAATGATCCATATCTTGCTCAGAAATATATTCTACAAACAAGATGGTAGGAAATATTTTAATGTTTTTGCTTTTTTATACTGTTGGATTTTCTTTATCGGGTGTCTATGTCTTCTGTATTTGCATGTAAGTCCCCTCCCCCTCCCCCAATTTAAGAGCCAGCTTAGAGGTTAAGATGCTGGGCTTGATGACTGGAAGGTTGGCAGGTCAGCAGTTTGAGACCCAAGTGCTGCACGACAGTGAATTCCCATTGTCTGTCCCATCTCCAGCCAACCTAGCAGTTGGACAGCAAGAAATTGCACGCAGATAAATAGGCACCAATGTAGTGGTAAAAGTAATGGCATTCCATGTGCTCCAGCATCTAGTCATGCCTGCCACATGACCTCAGAAACCCTAGAGGTGGATACGACTAGCTTTCGATCAAAGGTGAACTTTACCCAAGTTTGGCAAGTGCAAGAGGGTCAGGTCAAAGTTTTTTTTTCCTCCACCAGAAACACTACATTTTAATTGAAGACAAAACAGTTAAAGAAAGGCTCTCTATCAATTATTATATCATTTATTACATTCCAGCCAAGAGTTAACAGTACCTATAAGTGAAAAGCTAATTAACACTTCCTTTCTGAACTTCTTTGAATGTAGTTATTTCATTTATTTGTACTGTATAAGGAATCAAGCCTCCTTAACCCACCTTTGATGTATTTTCCTTTTCTAATACATCCTTCGGTAATTGTTGCTTACACACCAATTAATTTATCAGGGCAAAGTTATGATAACTGCATGCTCTCAAGGCAAATCTGATTTATAGCAACCTTTTCCAGAGTTTTCCAAGTAGACAGAGGATATGCAGAAGTGGATTCACATTTCCTTCTTCTGTGGGTTACTTCAACAGTTAAAGAGTTACGATTTCACTAACAATTCACAAACTAAAGTGGTTGTTTTCATTGCCAGCCTGGCCCGTCATGTTATTGGACAAAGAAACCAACAGGTTAATTTGTAGACGCAGCCCCATTATTTCTAATGCGTAAACAAGTTCTACTTGATACCAGCTTTTGCGGGCTGCAGCTAATTTCATCAGATGCAACGCCTGTTTTGGGCGATAGATCAAAAGGAGACCTAATGCCAGATAAAACTAATTTGCTTTCACGATGCCACTGGATTTTGTTTTTGATGCAACAGGCCAACTCCTCTGGAATGTAAGGAACATATATATATATTTACTTATTTAACATGACAATAAAGCAGCTCATTCTATAAATAGAATGTCATTATGGTGTTTAAAATTCTGTTTCTCTTTTCCATCTTTATAAATAGTTGTTTTGATGATAGCAATAGCAATTAGACTCATATACTATGCCTGGCTCTTACATCGCGAAAGATTATAATCTGTTCCCAAGCAGAAGAATCAGCTGCATCACGCAAACCCCATTGTCAGAGTATCTTGTGGGATTGGAACAGAAAAACAGTTGTCTTTTAATGGGCTTAAAGAACCAGTAATATAAATAAGGTCCTTCATGCCTCCTATTATATATAGATCATACACATTTTTTCCTATTCCAGACAGTCCCGTGAAGCATATTAAGCAGGAATTAGTTGCCGAAAGAGCCCTATAACTGAAGTCAGAAAGAAACCTGAACTCAGGCCTCTGGTGTCTGTCCTTTCCTCTACTGGTTAAAGAGAGAAAGATGGAATGATATCCGAATACCTGTCAAGTGCAGGTGTTGTGACCTATCCATATAGAAATACCCCCTGCTTTGCCCTGTACTGTAGTTTGGGGATGAGAAAGGCATACATACATCTCCCTGAGCTATTTTTAAGCTCTCCTCTAAAGTCTTGTTTTTCTAACAACAAAAAAGTGAAAAATACATGGCAACTTGAATGCCAGGACCCAGGGCAACCAGGCAACAGGATAAACAACTGTATCTCAGTCCATAGTCTAAGTCAGGGGTTCCCAAACTTTTCAAGCTGGGGGCTCTCTCAGTTAGCTTCGAGGGCTGGATGGTCATTTTGCCCTGCCTACATGATGTCCCAACATCTTCAAAGGGGTGGCCATTTTGTTTCTTGGATGCCCTTGGAGGGGTGGGGGGCCACATGAAATGGCATCATGGGCCGGATCCAGCCCACAGGCCTTAGGTAGGGAACCTCTGATCTAAGTCCAAGTGAAGTCAGAGATGCAGGATTGGTCCAGATGATGGAAGCGTAGTCCAGACAAGCCAGGAATCAGGTGACCGAGAGAACAGACGCAGCAGAATACTCTCGTGGGCTGGAGAAGGCGAGGAAGGAATTCCAGAAGCAAGGATCTAGGCAAGGCACAACAACATACCACAAGAACCAAGAAGTGGGCAGAAGTCTTCAGAAACAAGGTAGAGATTTTCCACAGCAGAGACCAGGAACAAGGCAAGAAATCCAGGATCCAAACAACTGCTAGACTTCTGACCTCCATTGCTGAAGGCAGGGTTTCTTCAAGGATTGGACCAAGGCAAGAATGGAGTTCAAGGAACAAGGATCCAGGCAAGGGACAACTACAGTCCACAGGAACCAGGAACTGGGCAAGAGATCTTCTAGGAACCAGGAACAAGGCAGGGTTCTTCAGAACCAGAAACTCTTCAAAAGCAGGAATCAGGAACAAGGAGGAGACCTAGGAACTAGGAATTGGGCAAGAGATCTTCTACGAACCAGGAACAAGGCAAGGGATTTGGGAACCAAGTAACTCCAAGTTTGTTGACCTCCATTGCTATGACAGGTTCTGGGAGGAAGGGCTGGTTCTTGTTTAGCTAAGCCACCCAGGGTCTCCAGGTAGAGCCTATGAAAGTCCAGAACCTTCCCCAGGGCTCTTAGTTGGGGCTTATCATCTGCAGCAAGTTAAGGGTCCAGTCTTGCAGGATCTAGAGCAGCTGCTTCCAGACAGAGGGCATCATTCCTGCAGGACTAAGAGGAGCTGCAGCAGCAAATCCTGATAAGCCCCGAGCAAAAGTAGTATTGCATATTAAATCTCCTTTTCTCATCCTAAAGTAAAATCTGTTTGTAATATACTGTAAATGGTACTGAATTTTGAAAAACATTCTTGGCATATACATCCCTTAGTCATGAGCTTCCAGTCCTCTTTATTTGCAGAAGATTACTGAGCTCCACCTATCCTAATCCGGGTTAATGATTATGTTATTGTAGCTACACTGCTCTCCTGCCAGGAAGTAATGCTGAGTCAAGAGCCTCTAATGACTTTCCTCCTCTCTGTGAAGCTCACTTTAGCTCCACATTTCAGTTTCTGAGGGTGTAAACAGAAAGGTAAAACAGTATCCTGATCTCGTACGGAAAAAAAAATAAAGGTACTGTATTCTCCTGGTGCCAACCTTTTCAATTTTGTCGCTGTAATCCATGGTTTGCTATTTTACACAGGTCACCTCACATATCCAAGGAGGACCTGAGGTGGATACCTGAAACTGTGGATAACAGCAAACACTATTTTTTACCTTTGCAGACAGTGGCCTCTAGTGGCCAGGTCTGGTAATGCACACATATATATTCAGGGTTTTTTAATTCAATATTTTTAAACTCATGGATAACTGAAAACATGAAAACAGTAGAACCTCGGATAAAGTTCAAACTCAGTTCCACAAGTTTGGACTTTATCCGATTTTGGACTTTACCCGAATCAAATGGGTGATGCATCGGATAATGTCCAAAATGGATTTTATCCGAGGTTCCTATATCAAATATCTCAGATAATGTCCATTTTTGAGCGGTTTTGGACTTTATGCGATGCATCACGTGTGCATAAAAACTGCAACTTTGTCCAAATCGGACTTTACCTGAATTGGACTTTATCCGAGGTACCACTGTACTGAACAATGTGACCTGCACATGGTTATTGTTACATGACATCAATTTGGAACTGACTTTTAGCAACTCCAATAAGGCTTTCAAGGTAACTGAGATAATATAAGGCAGTGGTTCCCAACCTAAGGCTTGTGGGCCGAATCCAGCCCACATTGACATTTCACATGCCCCACCCCTCCAAGGGCATTCGTGAAATAAAATGACCACCCCATTGAAGCTGTTAGGACAAACTGGCCACCCCATCGTACAGGCAGGGCAAAATGGCCATCCGGACCTCAAAGCTGACTGAGAGAGCGTGGCTCGGTCCCTGGATTGAAAAGTTTGGGAACCCCTGATCTAAGGTGTGATTTTATCAGCCCCACTCCCCAAAAGAGCTTCCTTGGTTGAGTGGACATTCAAACTCAGATACCCTGAGTCCTAGTAAGTCATTCTACCCACTATCTAGTTTATTCTGACTATATAACATCAGCGCTCAGACTTTTTCTCGACCATTATTTCTGGAAGCCAGCATTTCCACCTTGCAGATAGAAAGCTAGCATGCTAGATAGAAGGGTTCCTCAGGCATGCTATCTCTCTGTGTGTGCAAGAGAAATAGGCTGCCCAGAAGCTCCACTTGATTGGGTGGGCACAGTTGAAGGGAGGGATGAGTTGGGTACAGCTGTTATCACAGACCACAAAGGAGGACTCCCATTCCTACAACCCAGTTGGGCCTCAGTTTGTGAATGCCATGTTCTTTTCTCCCTCCCCAGATATCTTAACAGAAGATGACATCTACTGCTGCAGCCTTTCCAAGACGTTGTGCCATACCTCCACCCCAGTCACGGTGGGCTTCTACTCGCCCTGTGGAACCCGTTTGCATTCACTGCTGGACCAAATTGCAGGTGGGTCTCTGGGCCTCATGGACTGCAGTTGCACAAGAGGTTAAGGTGCTGAACTCAACAACCGGAAGGTCGGGGTTTGATTCCCGAGTACTGCACGACAGAATGAGCTCCCGTCTCTGTCCCCAGCTCCTGCCAACCTAGCAGTTCAAAAGCAAGAGAACTGCAAGTAGATAAATAGGTACCCCATATAACGAAAAATTTGTAATGCGGGGTATCGCTGTTAGCACAAAAACGCTTTGTTATATGAATTTTTCGTTATGCAAAGTGTTCATTATGCGAGGTTTCACTGTATTTATGTATGTTGTTGTTCAATCGCATAGTCAAGTCTGGCCCTTTGGACCACTGCACGTCAGGCATCCCTGTCCTCCACCATCTTCCGCAGTCCATTCAGCTCTATGTCTGTTGCATCAACAATGCCATCTAGCCATCTCATCCTCTGCCGCCCCTTCTCCTTTTGCCTTTAATCTTTCCCATATGTACATATGTACATATAATCTTAAATGATGATGAGTAATGCAGGGGGATTTGAGCTCTCAAAAATTGGGATCCTCTTGCTTTGGGTTTCTTTTGCTTCTTCACTCCCCTACCCTAGTACCCTCTACTGATGACTTTGTTTCCCTCTCCATTTTTGTAGTGTGCATGAAGAAGGAATCCCACCAAAGAGAAGAAAATGAGTTCTTAAGGTGCCACCAGAGACCCCGTCGGCCAGAAGGTTGGAACTATCTCACCCTTTTGTGGTACCTAGTCTTCTACGAGCCAATCATCACCGAAGTCCACCTCCGAAGGAAGAATATTGACTTCCTTTTCATACGGTTCAGCGCTTGGCAGTACGCCGGTAGTGACAAGCTGTGGGCTGGGCTGGTGACCACCTTGTGTGACAACATCCGAAACCACTTTGGTCCTCTGCCTCTAAGCTTCTACCATGTGGTGGGGAAGAAGCCACGGTTTGCCTCCGGGTTTAGCCAAGAAGAGTGGAGAGCTAAAAAGAGAGTCTTTTTCATAACTGGAGGTCTCCTCTTTGTCCTGATGTCTGGGGTTGGGTTGGTTGCAACGGCGTTCCTTGTGCCACAGATAAGAGATGGCAGTGTCTTGAAAATCCTCGGTGGCACCTTTGCTGCTGTCTCTGGTTCAGGAGCCTTGGCGTCCCTTATTCCCATCATTAAGCACCTGCTCATCAGTGAAAAGAAGAAGATTGAGAGTTTGACCAGCGATGAGAAATTCACCAGCCACCTCGGCTTCATGAGTTCAGTAAAGAAAGAGATCGAAGTCCTCACCAACTTTATGTATTACATGGAGGTCTTTGAGAGGCAGCGGTTGAGAATCGTCTTCGAAATTACGTGCTTGGACATGTGCTACCCAGAAAGGGTGGTCGGCGTCCTGAACGCCATTAACACGTTGCTCTCGGACACCAACGCCCCATTCATCTTCATCCTGGTGGTAGATCCTTGTGTCATCGTCTCTTGCTTAGAGCAGGCATCCAATATGAAAGGCATGGCCGACAACGGCTACATCTACCTCAACCGTACCGTGACACTGCCGTTCTCCATCCCAGAAATTGGCATCAGGTCCAAGATGCGGTTTCTGCATGAGGCCTTCCAAACTCGGGAAGACTTGATGTACAGGATCATTACGAGAAATATGGAACAGGGAGTCAAGAAGTCCAAAGGGAAACAGGATGTTTTGGCAGTCATGGAGACATCCTCAGAAGTCGATCAACACCAGATCGACGCCCAAGCGGTTCAGTACATCCATGAAGCATTCCACTGCTTGCACGATGAGCAAGACTGCCTTTACAAATTTATTCCAGACAATATCATCCATATGAAGAGAATCGTCAACACCATCCCCATTACCCTCCGGCTGATGACCCAACAGCATGCATTGAGGTATAACATTTGTCCCCGCTCAGTGGCAGGATGGGTGGTCTTGGCCAACCAGTGGCCATGCCGTTTGAGCTGGACCCTGCAGTGCATGGAAGACAGGCTACAAAGCCAAACCACCAGTGACTATGGGAAAACGCTGATGTGGCATGTCTTCACAGAAAACTGCAAGGACCTTTTCGCCAAACACAAGGAGCTTGGGAATATCCTGGCCTTGGATGGTGATCCAGAACTTTTTGAGAAGTTCTTGTCACGTGACTTTCCTTTCACTGTGCAGGAAGGGGCGAAGTATCTTAAACACACCGTTAACTTGGACCACTCCATAAGACATCACATGGGGCAGCTGAGGGCCCTTGCTTCTCTGGAGAAGGACTACAACAAAGAAGAAGCGAACTGAGGCAGAAAGGTGTAGGAATGTGGCTTTCAACTTGTGTTCCAAGGAACTGTAGGGATTTTCAGAAGCAGCCTACCAGGGAGAGCATGAAAATAGTAATGTAGACAAGCTGGTTTGAAGAATGTTTTGTATGTGTTGTCCATATGATGCTTGTGCAGAAGTGTGCTGTGTGTGTTGTAGGTCACAGTGGTTCTCAAACTTTGGTCCACCCAGTGGTTTGAAGTTCTCCATCCAGAAGACCCACCTATCCTGGTCCATGTTGAGGGAGCTGAAGTCAAAAATAGCCAGAGGACTAATCTCTAACAACCACTATTGTAGAACACTTGTTCAACTAAACTTAGGATGATGGAGAAGTAGAAAGATAACTAGCTAGTGCTTGTGTGACTTGCCTATACACCCTTGAACACCTCCTAAAATCATTTAGGAAATTCAGAGGGGGGAGGTTCCTGGGGAAAGCATTACAGTGGCACTTTGGTTTACGAATGTAATGCGTTCTCCAGGATGTTTCATACTGCGAAATATTTGTAAACCAAAACATGTGCACGGAGGTGGCGCTATAAACCTCCCAGTCCAATGCATCCTGGGGAAACTTGCTTTGTATTGCAAAAAACTTCGGAAACCAAGGCATTGTTTTCAATGGCTTTTCATCTGTAAACTAAAAATTATGTTAACGGACTGTTCGTAAACCGAGGCACCACCGTACTATGGGAAGAATATCTTGAAGCTTTGGGAAAGTTGGAAAGTCACTTCCTTCTCACAAAGCATGCACCATAGTCTGGACCAAGGAAGTCATAAGTCAAGGCTTAGGGCTGTGTTGGCGAACCTTGGCACTCCAGATGTTCTTGGACTTCAATTCCCAGAAGCCCAAGCCCCCCATGAATCCACACGAATGGGTTTACTGTGATTCATTTGGCCTATGCTGCCCTCGTCGCTTCTGGAAGCGGAAGTAAAACACGCCCATACGGAGGAAGGGTTAACCCGGAAGGGAACATTTTACTTCCGCTTCCAGGAGCGACGAGGGCAGCGCACGGCGGATGAATCGCAGCAAACCCATTCGTATGGATTCACGGGGGCTTGAGCTTCTGGGAAGTGAAGTCCAAGAAAATCTGGAGTGCCAAGGTTCGCCATCACGGGCTTTGGGCATTTACGTGTGTGATGCTAAATGGTACTTTTAACCTCTTGACTGTGTGTGTTATAACTTACAAATGCTGTGAATAGAAGAAACTGTAAGAGAAGTCAGAGGGGCATTGTAGCATTTTAGGTTAGGACTTTGGGACAGGGTTGTGGTTCTTCTACAAATGGGAGAAATGAGGCATAGAGGGAAAAAACAGCATACTGCAAAATCAGACCTTGCTTTAGGTAGGATGATGACGCCTCCCGCCAACTTCATCCCCTGTAAAGGTGTCCAGGTCTTCTGAGACAATGGGTTGTCCAGTTGCTTTCATTCTCTTCAAGACAGCAAAATTCTCCAGCACAATCGAAGCTGGCCTTGATGTTATTGTATGCGCTGCTACGGGCCATCAAAGCGTATCCAACTTACATAGATCATAATGGGGTTTTCAAGCTTTTCGGGATGGTTTTAACTGTGCTTAAGACACTGAACTTGATGACTAGAAAGTCGGCAGACTGAACTTGATGGCTAGAAAGCCAGCAGGTCAGCAGCCCAAGACCCAAGCGCTACTCAACAGAGTGAGTTCCTGTTGTCTGTCTTACCAAAATAGGCCACAGTACAAGACACACTCCATTTTCCCAGTGTATTTTAAGGTGGGAAAAGTGGGTCTTATACACCAGCAAATACGGTAACTACTCTTCTCTTGGACAAAGCCAACTGGACAACCCTAAGAATGGAAGACACCAGTTCATTACTAATGGGCGAGAAAAGCGTATCAAGCATTGAGGGGCAAATTTTATCTCTATTTTGGGCGATAACAGCATTAAGAAACAGGAGTCTAAATTTCAGGCCCCTTTGTACAAGGGTGGCCCATAAATCCCTACCCAGAGAAGTAGGGCCGATTTAAGCTCATTTACACGTGAACAGCGTATTTTGATGACAAGTACATGGGTACATGGAGCACAAGAATAACTGTGACACCCTGGATACAATAAGTGACAAATTTAAAGAAAGATTCAGTAGGGACTTACAGGCCACCCAATAGAGTTGTAGATTTTCTGTTTCCATTCAACAGGAGACACTGAAAACCCTGTGTTGTGTTTCAGAATTGTGTGTCTAGAAACAGGTGTAGTGTAGAAATAAATATGCGCAATAAATCGCAGTTTTAAGCAGTGTTTAACCAAGTGTTCTTTGTTTACTGGTATTTGTCAAGAGCAAATAAATTATACTTCCAAATGCCTTTTCCTGGGACACGTCCCATCTGTTCCCTTCAGGGAAGCCATCCACTGTCTTTAGCAGAAATGTTTCGTGCGTAGTATGTGGGAAGTGTTGCAAGCATTTGAAAATACTGCCTGAAAAGGATGGCCGACTCATCTAGCACGGAGCAATTCATTAATACGAGTGGCTTCTTGGTGGCTAAATTGAACCTCCAGCTGCCAGGGCAGCCTATCTACAGACTAGGATGAAGATAACATTGCTATAATCTGAGTGTCTCCAGAAAACAGTTGCCTGAGCACTGTTAAAATCAAAATAAACATGGGCAAATAAAACTTCAGTCACATTAAACAGGCCTCTTCTAATGGTTTGTGACCTGAAAACGACAAAACCCTTGAGACGCCGGCCTGCAGGAGTGGTACCTGTCTGCCGGCAGCTCCATCCTTCAATAACCACAAGGTCTAATGATGGTTATGGTTAGACACTCTGCATGTGCTCAGAAGAACTCACTATTGTCCTTTTCATAGGAAGGAAACCTTATAGGCCCGTGATGGCAAACCTTGGCACTCCAGATGTTCTTGGACTTTGAAGCCCAAGCCCCCGTGAATATACACGAATGGGTTTACTGGGATTCATCCGGCCTGCGCTGCCCTCGTCGCTCCCGGAAGCAGAAGTAAAACGCGCCCGTACGGGCGCGTTTTACTTCCGCTTCCGGGAGCGACGAGGGCAGCGCAGGCCGGATGAATCCCAGTAAACCCATTCATGTATTCACGGGGACTTGGGCTTCTGGGAATTGAAGTCCAAGAACATCACGGTTATAGGCACTGCAGATCCCAGAATCAGATACTGTCTGTCTGTGTCCATCAGTCCACAGATGTTCTTGAATAGATAGGTGTTATTGCAACCGAAACCCAGGGCAAATTTAGGAACCACCAGTGTACATAACTTGAGCACTTCTCTTTAGACGGAACAGATCAGGATCAGGAGATACCGACCGCTAGCATCTCTCTTTATCCACACTGCTCCACAAAGAGCCGTCTAATGTGAGTAGCATTGCTGTGCAGAACCCTGCCAGTTTTTTATGGCCTGCCGTTCAATTCCCGCTCCCACCATTTGGTATTCATTTTATTAGTACACTATAACACCACCGGGTCTTCTCTGCCTGGCAAAGGACACGGGGTCCCTTGCTTACAGCTCTGCCAAAGCCCAAAAAACACATGTGAAGAAACCACTTGATGAATGCAGCTTTTTCATTTAATAGAAGAAAATTTCTCAACAAAAATAAAGCTCCACACAACAACAACAACAAAATAAAGACATTAAAGAAAGAAAATAAATCAAACTGGCGCCATCTTTTCCTGTAAATGTAGTGTTAATGCAGCGAAAACCCTTAGGTGTCTATACATATATCTATAGTGTGTGTGTGTGTATGCGTCTGTATGTGTGCGCACGCGCGCACGTGTGACTAAAAGAGAATCATGGATAAGAGGGTGAAGGGCGCACAACGAGTTGTGTTTCGGCCTCTCCAACCTTAAATGCCATGCAGCAAAAGTGCCCTCTTTAGCTCCCTGACAGATTTTATTGCACTTAAGAAAAATAACAATAGTAAAGTAAAAAGCTTTATGGTCTACATCTACCCAACAGCCAATCCTTCCCGCCTCCCCCCCCCCGTTTTCTTTTTGGGGTGGGTGGGTGGGAGGTAGTTTCCTCTAGTCTACTTGGGGTGGGGTGGGGGTTCCTTTTCATTCCTGTTTATGTCACGCCTTAGTACCGTAGGATTCCCACCGAGATTTTTCTTTCGTTTCTAGAGGCGTAAAGTCGTAGGTCAGCCACAGATCAGGATAAAATGGAGACGAGAGAGGCTTTCCCGCGAGTAGTTTTGAGCTGGGTTTTTTGGGTGAATATAGGGCTGGGTAAAGGGGTCAGGGGAAAAACACCTGGGCTCTCCCTTGCCACTAAATTTTAAAAACACTAAATTGTGTCTAATTTTAAATCCGAGGCAGCCCTGGTCATAACAAGGCTGGTCGCCCTCCCGTGTTGCCAAAGGAAACCGTGGCGCATGTCAGGATCGAGCCCAGTTCTCTTCTTAGCGAGCCAGCGGCTTCCTTGCTTGCACGAAGGGGGAATTTCGGCCTCTGGAGCGGAATGCGCCCCATTCTTTCTGGCTTTATAAAAACCTCTTTCATCAGAGCAACAGGTGGTTAGGAGACACGGAAACCTGTGCAAACTAACTCCATTGGTTGTACACAAAATCCACATTAGAATTCTGGCTTACTGTCATTTCTGGGCAAGAGCATGACACCCGAGAGCAGTGATGGCGAACCTTGGCACTCCGTGTGTTTTTTGGACTTCAATTCCCAGAAGCCCAAGTTCCTGTGAATCCACACAAACGGGTTTACTGCACGTCCATGGGGTAAACCCGTTTGTGTGGATTCACAGGGACCTGGGCTTCTGGGAATTGAAGTCCAAGAAGACACAGAGTGCCAAGGTTCGCCATCATGGCCCTAGAGCGGGACGTGGCAAAACAAAACATTCCCTGAGAAATAAAATTGTCTATTCCCACCCCCCTACCCCTAGACATTTTTTGTCGACCTCTAACCATGTCCTCCCTGGCCCGAAATCTGGAGCTTCTCCCAAAACGGTACGCAGCTTTGGAGGGGGGGGGGGGAGTTTAATGCTTCAGATGCCGATGACACGGCTCAATTCAATTCCCTTCCGCCCCACCTTTGGCTGGAACCGATTTAGTCTCATTCTAAAACAGCAGCAATTCTGGACTCTGAAGGGATCTCCAGTGAGATAACATTATTTCTCCAGCGCGGCTTTTACATCTCACCCACGTTTGACGTGTGTACAGGAAATTGTTGGGGGGGGGGGGGGGACCAGCTATACGAACAGGTTGGTTAAATTAGAGAACAGATTCCATTATCCACAAACCAGCAGCATCCTAAGAAGTTTCTCAAGTCAGTTTTATCATTTGGAAAGGGGGAGGGGGGGAGAGAACAGCCAAACCAAATACCTCCGCCTCCCCAAATTCTCTACCACTGCACACATGCAGTTTTTATACGGTTTATTAGAGACCCAGACATATATGCACCCCCAAATGTCCGACAATTCAGCATGTCACGGTGGGGACGATGCTTTCCTCGGAGGTGCAAGTTTTCGACAAAGGGAACACAGAATTGTGGCAGTTTCCCAATTTACGGGCAACGAGACGAAAAGAATCCATCAAAGCACAAGAAATTCCTTCTCCTGCTGCCGTGTTGTTTATCGTGATTCTTCGAACGGGACAGAGTGCTTTTCCTTCCTCGGCTTCCACCCTCGTTTCCTCTTTGTCGGCTTTCGCAAGTGTAAGATTTCACAGTAGGCAGAACTCCAAAAACTTTTTAAAAAAGAGATGGAGGCCGAGTCATTCCAAAAAAGGGTGGCGAGTTCGAAGGGGAAACTGTTCCCATTTTTCCTTATAAATAGACACCAACAAAAGACAGACAAACGAGGAGACACGTCTTAAAAGGGAGGTGGGGGTGGGAGGAAGAGGAATGAAATAAAAACTAAAAAATAAATAATAGTCTATGCTGTGATTTTAACAGCCTCCAAAGTTTTTGCAACGCGAGAAGGCTTGGCCATTCGGATGCAGAATAGCCGTGCCTTGAATTAGTAGTGTTTTGTTGTTGTTTTTTGGGGGGAAGTGGCTCTACCAGGGCCTGCCACACTCAAACGGCGCAGAAAGCAATAAAACAGAGGCCCCTCCAGCTCTCAGATATTTGTCTATATATATATAAAATATTCCCCACCCCTTTTTTTTTTAGATTGGAGAAAGAGGATTCCTGCCCAGTGATCCGAAGTCTAGAAGTTGGTCTCCTTGCGAATTAATTTGTCAGGGTTGTCCCGCAAATAAAGGAAGAAAACATTGCAAGTTGCCCCTGCTTCAGAGAGACAAACCCAAGAGGCAAAGATGTCAGGAGTTCAAACCCCCCGGACTCAGGTAAGGAAGCGCTTCTCGAAGGGAAGGTCTTCTCCGATTCTTCTAATCCCTGGGAGCATCTCTACCGTTAGGATGCTTCGTTCTCAGAGGGAAGAGGTCAAAAAGAGTTTGGGGTGGGTGGTGGGCAATAGGAAACAAAGTTCAACAGGTGAGTCACGTCTCCTCCTCCTCCATATTGCAGTCTGTTATTTAACACACACACACCCTTCAAAGTCACATGGAGCAAAGGGGACGTAAAGCTAAGACAGGCAATTCCCAAACAGAATTCACTGGATGCGGACTGGCCCAGAACTGGAAAGAGAAAGAGGGAAGGAGTGAGGAGAGAGAGACATTCAGAGAATCAGGGCCAGCAGGATGGAGGGCGGAGGGGGGGGGGGGGGGAGAGAGATTTGAGAGGCTCATTTGCTTGCCAAATGACTAGGTAAAGGTCGCCCTTGTTTGAAAGACAGTCGTATCTGACTCTAGGGTCAAGTGCTCATATCTGTTCACATCCAAAGTTCCAGCACTATCTGCAGATGTTTCCGAGGACACGTGGCAGGCTTGACTAGACGCCGGAGTGCACGGAATGCTGTTTAGTAGCTATAGCTAGTAAACAGTGTTCTCGAGCAAGGGCAACCTTGACCTTTGACCTTATCCTCTCCAAGGGTCTTTTCTTTCCACGACTCACAGCGTCACATCGGCTCCTGCCCCGTCTCTAGGCTGGCTTCTAAAAGTAATTCCTCCAGTTCCTTCTCGTTTTTGGAACAGTTCAGTTCTGAAAAAACAAAGTGCAGAGTCTTTGGCTAAGTCAGGCAAGGAATTACCCAATTGCGCAGTCAGCATCTATAGAAGAGGCCAGAGTAGACTCTCTGGGCATCCTCTAGGTCCGTGGTGGCTAACCTTGGCACTCTAGCGTTTCTGGAAATTCAATTCCCAGAAGCCCTAATCATCAGGAACACCGACTTGGGTTTCTGGTAACTGAAGTCCAAGAACATCTGGAGTGCCGAGGTTCGCCACTAGGGCTCTGGGTATTTTGAACACTTCCCATGCATCCATTGGCTGGGGCTTATGGGAGCTGTAGTTCAAAACATCTAGAGGGCCCAACTGGTCTACATCTGCCTGAAGCATACACTACAGTTCTGGTTTCTAACTCCCAAATTGGCCAAACTCATTCCATCTGCCTACAGTGTAGGGGAACAGCAGAAATTCCTTTCCCGTCCCCCCAAATTAGAGCAGGTAGAGAGAAAGGCAACAAGGATGTTCAGAGGAATGGAAACCAAGCCCTAGGGACAGTGGTGGAGAACCTTGGCACTCCAGCTGTTCCTGGACTTCAATTCCCAGAAGCCCAAGTACACCAGATGATCAGGGCTTCTGGGAATTGAAGTCCGAGAACAGCTGGAGTGCCAAGGTTGGCCATCCCTGCCATAGGAGGAAAGACTGAAGGAACTGGGCTTGTTTAGCCTTGAGAAAAGGAGACCAAGAGGGAATAGGATGACACTCTTCAAATGCCTGGGAAAATGGCCATAAAGAGGAGGGGGAAAGACCTGTTCTCCATCATCCCAGAGTGCAGGACGCATAATAATGGGCTAATAATAATAATAATAATAATAATAATAATAATAATAATAATAATAATAATAATAATAATAATAATTTCATGTCAGAAATTATTCTGGGTTGAAAGGATTTTTGCTGGAGAAACTCCGCTCAGGGGACGCCCGAATGAGGCTCCTTTCATGTCCCCAAGAGCTGGGACAGAGACGGGCGCTCAATTCATCGTGCAGTACCCGGGACTCAAACTGGCGACTTGCCATGCTTCCAGCTAACAAGGGGAGCTTCTTAGCCACTCAGCCACCCCAGCCCATTATTTCGTATAACTACTTTTGGCACGAAATAATGGACTGAAACTAACGGAGGCCAGACATAGGCTGATTATTAGGGAAAACGTCTTAACGGTTAGAGCAGTATGATAGTGGAACCTGCTGCCTGGCGAGGTGGTGAGCGCTCCAACACTGGGATGCATTCAAGAGAACTGGGCAACCCTCTGTCATAATTATCTACTTTGATTTGGGTCCCTGCATTGAACTCAATTGATTGGATTGATTGGATTCAATGGCCTAAAAAGTCCCTTCCAACTCAGGGAGTCTATGACGCATCTCCTCCCCTGCAACGCAAAACGCCTCGCTCTTCCTTACCGTGTTCTACAGCACAACGCCCCTTGTTCCCATCGCGCCCGAAGGACGCGTCCGGCAGCGCGTGAGCAAACTCTGTCCTGAGTCCGTTAGGCAACAACACCGTGTGGGGCGTCCTGTCCTCCCACGGCCCGAGCCCCGTCTCTTCCACCCCCAAACCAGAGTTCGGCGTGGAGCGGGGAGACAGCTTAGAGCTGTCCACCGACCCAGACAATGGCTCCTTCATTTGCCCATCAGTTTTTGCTGTCTGAGGCTGGGCTGAAGGGCCGGGCTGCTTCAGGGGAACTGCCAGCGGCGCTGTGTGGCTCTGCGGCCGGACTTCGCGCGCATCCTTTTTCTCCGGCAGGCTCTCCACTCGGGTCACAACAAAGATCTTGTGTCCTCGCCCAGGACTGGAGACGGCGATTCGCTGCTCGTTGGCAGGAGGATTGGTTTGTGCTGGCAGCCCGCCGGCAACTCCTTCTCTTGAGTCACATTTCCCCTCCTCCGGAGTGCTCAGCCGAGGGGCTGCCTTTCCAGAGCCAAGGGGATCAGCCACACGATCAGGACTGCTGCACTGTTCCTGCAAAGGGGCAATGGCCTTCATCTCCAGCTTCTCATCCTCCTCTTCCTCTGTGTCCGAATCGGAATCAGACGAGTCCCGGCTGCCATCGCTCCTGCCGAGGGTCCCATTCTCCTGTGTCGGAGGGGTCTCCCCGACCTCCTCTCCCTCTTCCGGCTGAGGGGCTGGGTCTCCGTTCTGCCCTTCCTCCTCCTCCTCCTCTACTCTCTCCTCTTCGAGGGGCTCGGTCACCATGATTTCCGGCATGGAGGTGGATTGCTGGAGCTTCTGCTCCTTCTCTTCCTTCTCCCTGGCTAGGACAAAGTTCCGCTTGCAGCCGTTCTGGATTTCTGTCAGGAGAGCCTTCTGGGTTTCAATAAAGCTCTTCACCTGAAAGGGAGAGAGACACGCAGATGGAAGGACTGCATGAGATCTTGGCACAATTATAAAATCAAAGGTCACCCTTGTTCAAAAGCCAACCGTATCCGACTCTAGGGTTCAGTGCTCATCTGTTTACAGCCAAAGAGCCAGTACTGTCTGCACTGAAGATGTTTCCGTCGTCATGCGGCAGGCATGCCTCAACACCGGAGTGCATGGAACGCTGTTTAAATTCCCACCGAAGTGGTACCTATTGATCTACTTGCAATTCTCTTGCTTTCAAACTGAGCACTTGGGTCTCGAACTGCTGACCTTCCAGTCGCCAAGTTCAGCATCTTAACCACTTGAGCCAGGGAAGTCCCGCAAAAAGGATACGGGGAACATAATTTATTGTAAGGAATCTCTATCCTCCCAAGCGTTGCCCCAGGTCTCTGTGTTGACCTTCAGACTTGCCTGCAATCCAGCAGTGGTTAAACGGCTGTACTGCAGCCAAAGCTGCTGACATTGTGAGTTCGATCCTGACAGGGGTCCAGGTTGACTTCTAGGATGGGAAAATAAGTACCCAGCATACTGGGGGCAAAAATGCATATTACCTGTAAACCGCCCACAGAGCCCACTAAGCGCTATGGAGTGGTATAGAAATAGAATTGCTATTGCTATTACACACACAAACTCCTTAAAACTGTGATGGCAAAGCTTGGCACTCCAGATGTTCTTGGACTTCAATTCCCAAAAGCCCAAGCCCACCGTGAATCCACACAAAGGGGTTTGCTGTGATTCATCCAGCCCGCGCCGCCCTCGTCGCTACTGGAAGCGGAAGTAAAACGTGCCCATCTGGGCGCGTTTTACTTCTGCTTCCAGGAGCGACGAGGGCAGCGTGGGCCGGATGAATCGCAGCAAACCCCTTCGTGTGGATTCACGGGGGCTTCTGGGAATTGAAGTCCAAGAACATCTGGAGTGCCAAGCTTCGCCATCACGGTCCTAAAACATCCCTTCCAGGGAATTAAGTTGTGGGTTGGGTGGTTTTCTCTGTTGTAAACCGACTTGTCCATAAAGTTACACAGGTGTGGAAGGCAGCAATAACCTGCTAGCCTGGTTTAAGATAACTTTTTTTTATCACTTCTGCACAGCTGGCCTGAGCTGCTTCCTGCTGACTTGCCAACCTTCTATCTAACAAGGCGAGCTTCTTAACCACTGAGCCACCAAGTCCCTCTAGTCCAGAAAAAGGTGGAACCCCAGCGGATCAGCAAATCATGTCTCTTCTGCTCAGTAATTGGACATGTTCTCTCTGCACAATAAACCAGGCGGTTTTGCAGGACTGGGAGTTTTAATGTCTGCCACAGAGCATCTCTCCTCCCCTCTGTAATAAAATATCACCAGCGAGGATATACCGATTCCTTCTTGGGCTCCCTGTCGAGATCCAGTCTGAGCAGTGAGTGGTTGACTTTCAAGGCCAGAGACAAAGCCATCAATCCTCCGGTCTTGATCTCGTTCTCCCGGAGGTCCAGCCGGAGCAAGCGGGGGCTCTCTGCAATGAATTCAGCTACGGCCACCGCACCTGAGCAAGAAAAGAGACAGCAACGGGTCAGTGTTGTGTCTAGCTGTGCTTTGCTACGGCATCTCTGCAGAAAGCTGTCTGGACCCAGAGAGAGGGCAATGCCTGGCTTACCCTCACACGTCAGCTTCGTTGACGCCAAACCCAGCCTAAGCACTGAGCGGTTGCTGATCAGCCCATTCTTCAAGTTGCGGACGCCTTCGTTGCCGATGGGGTTGTGGCCCAGATTCAGGGTCTCCAGGCTCTGTGTGTGAGGCTAAGGGGGAAACCAAGGTTTTGTGGATTATTATATTGTCAGTTCACGTTGATCAAAACTCCCCGCTGCAATGTCGTGTAGGAGTCGGCCATCCGAGAAAGAACCAACCCTAGTGGGTCATATCAGGACAGGCAGTGAGCTCCACGCCCCACAGGGGGGCCTTCAATTCCCAGAAGCCTAAGTCAGTACATTGGCTCATCAGTGCTTTGGGGAATTGACTTAGGCTTCTGGGGATTGAAGTCTAAAAATCAAGGGTTGGGAAAGACTGTTCTAAATGCTCTTTCTTGATCCATCCACACATGCCAGCATAGAAACAGCAATTACACTTATATGCCACCCCATAGCACTTAATGCACTCTCTGGGTGGTTCACTATTATTATTGCATTTTAGCAATTAGCACTATTAGTATAGGGACTGTGGTGGCTCAAATGGCTAAGACGCTGAGTGGAAGGTGACAGGTCAGCAGTTCGATTCCCGAGTACTGCAGGACAGAATGAACTCCCGTCTTTGTCCCAGCTCCTGCCAACCTGGCAGTTCGAAAGCAAGAAATTGCAAGTAGATAAATAGGGACTTGGGTGGGAAGGTAACAGCGTTCCATGCACTCCGGTGTCTAGTCATGCCTGCCACATGACCATGGAAAAGTCTGCAAAAGCAGACAGCGCTGGCTCTTCGGCTTTGGAACAGAGATGAGCACTGAACCCTAGTCGGATACGACTGGCTTTCAAGTAAGGATGACCTTTACCTTTACTTTTAGCATAGAGTCGTTCCAGATGTTCTTGGACTTCAATTCCCAGAAACCCAAGCACCCTGTGAATCCACATGAATGGGTTCACTGTGATTCATCCGACCTGTGCCACCCTCATCGCTCCCGGAAGCGAAACACACCCGTACGGCGCAGGCCAGATGAATCGCAGTGAACCCATTTGTGTGGATTCTTGGGGCTTGGGCTTCTGGAAATTGAAGTCCAAGAACATCTGGAGTGCCAAGGTTCGCCATCGTGGGCATAGAGGAAAGAGGGCACAGAAACCGAAGAGGAGCATCAAAGCACAGGAGAAAGGCAGCAGCTCAGAAAATGTGTCTGCTGTGCATGCAAAAGGCCCCGGGTTTAATCCCTGACAATTCCATTTAAAGGAAGAGGTCGCAGATGATGGGAAGAACGACCAGTGCCAGTAAAAGCAGTCAAGGCTGGCCTAGTGATACACCATTTCACTCCGGAGGAGAAAGCTCCCTATACTCTATTAAAGAGGCAGGAGCATGATGTCCAGATTCTGACTCACAGTTCAAAGGAGGACTTACCAGGGTCATCCCCACGTAGGCCATGCCGGTGTGAGTCAGCTGGTTATTCCACAGCACCAGCGTGACCAGGCCTTTCCGCTGCTCCTTCAAACCCTCGCAGATGTACGCCAGCCCTGAAACGCCAAAACAGGAAACAGCTGAGTCAAGAAGGAGAGATGGGGACCAGCAGGGGACGAAGACCGTGCGCTTCACCCGACTGCTTTTCAAGCCTTGCTGATAATCCGCCCCCGCTCATGAGCCACAACATAAGCACAGCCTGCTCTGAGCCGGCCGGCCCCGATGAAAAACAGCGCCTTTCTTTCTCCTTTGACGCTGCCCTGTTCCCTCCCCAATTGGTCTTCTGTCAGGGCAGCCAAGAAGTTCCTGCACTTTGGACGACCTGTAGCAATTTATTTTATTTTAAAAATAATATAACAGCTCAAAGCAGCCCATTTACATTTCCTGGTTTGCTATAAGGAGCGGGTCATCGTTTTGGAAACAGAGGTACATTCTCTCCTCAAGGGAACAGCATTGCATGAATTCTCTGCGTTAAAGTTAATTAATTCTTCCGTTTCTGATTTGAGGGTTTTAAAAAAGTAAAAGCTGAAGAAAGTAACCTTTTATTTGGCTCTATATCTTAAGCTCCCTTTGATTAATTTTTAAAAAATGGCACCTATGCGAGGCTTTGAGAAAAGTAAGCTGATCAATAATACAATTTGTTCACTAATTAACTGGCTGACACACCTTTCTTCCAAATTACAAGGGCTTCTTACTCTCAAGGAATTCAATACTAATGTTATTTAAAGACAGCAGTGGCTCAACTGGTTCAGACGCTGACTGGGAGGCGGAAGGTCAGCAGGTTCGATACCCGAGTACTGCACGACAGAGTGAGCTCCCGTCTCTGTCCAATCCTGCCAACCTGGCAGTTCGAAAGCAAGAAATTGCAAGGAGATAAATAGGGACCACTTCGGTGGGAAGGTAAACACAGTTCCGTGCACTCTGGTGTCGAGGCATGCCTGCCACATGTTCACGGAAACATCTGCAGATGTAGACAGCGCTGGCTCTTCGGCTATGAAACAGAGGTGAGCACTGAACCCTAGAGTCGGATACGACTGGCTTCCGAGCAAGGGTGACCTTTACCTTTTAAAGACAAATCAAAGAGGATGAAGCTGGAATCCCTTACCTGAATCCAGAATGTGGTTATTCCTCAGGTCCAAGATCTGAATGTAACAGTTGAATTTCAAGAGGTTGCCCAATTGAGCCGAATCCTGAAGGCTGTTCAGCTTGTTGTCGGCCAGATAAAGCTCTCGCAAGTTCATGTTCATTTTCAGAGCCGTTGCTAGCCAAAAAGAGGGGAGTAGGGAAAGACAGGAAAATAAAGTCAACAGTGAGAAGTGTATGCCGTTTGTTGCCATCAAGGTGAGAGCCGGTCTTTGGTCTACCCAAACTAGAGATCTTCCTCTCGATGTCATTGTTGGCAGCAGCTACTCGTATCCGAGTATACATTTTTCCTGGGAATCTTTTTCACCAGGAAAAGTATCACGGGTGTGAATTTGTTTAAGGTGGATCCCAGCTTGCCATGAAGTGACCCACACACTATGATCTCGGAACCATCTCCTGCGGTGCATATGAAATGAGACATGCAGGATTTAACACCGGGACTGCAATGGACTACCGCAGTCTTGTGGATATGGGCAAGATGCGCCTTCACAGCCGGCATGGCCTCTTCTGCCTCCATGACCGTTGGGAATCAGAGTTCCTCCTCCGCTCATTTTGCCGTTGGGCCCAATCGGATGGTTTCTAGTGGCATTTCCTCCACTGAGGGGGACCATCCGCCCGTAGCCATTGGCCCCATTAGGGAGTCAGGTTATTTACCGCTGCTCAACAGTCAACATTGAGTCGCTGGCTGAATGGTCTACTCCATTACTGTAGCACAGACGTTCCCAACCTATAGCCTGTGGGCTGGCCCCTGCCCACGATGCCATCCCAGCCAGCCAATTGCCATCTCCTCTGCACCCGGAAGTAGAAGCAGGAGTGTTTACATCAGCCATAAAATGTGCCTGCGCATGTGCCCAAGGCTGACGTTAATGCGGAAGTGGCCGTATTTTACAGCAACCATAAATGTGCTGGCTTCCCGGGGGCATGGTCTGGCTCGTTCAGCAGTTCCAGGGGTGTGGTCATGTCCACAGCGCAAAAAGGTTGGCCAGTCTGCCATAGTGGGGTATCCGACCAGACCATATCTCAATGTATTTGGCTCCAATATTCAGATCTGCCAGAAGAACCTTCCTTTTTTGAGGAATACATTATATTGAGATATTGCCTATGGACAAAATTCTCTTTGTTGTGTCATTGCGGTTTAGGAAATGCCTTTTCCTTCGAAGCGGCCAAATCTAATTACTTCATTAAACTTTCTCGGAAACAGGGATTATGATAGTGGAGTTCTGTTGCAAGGTAAATACATTTTAATTATTCCATTTAATTCTGAATTGATTTTATATTGTTTACTGCATGGGTTTCTCAATGTTTTCAGGTTATGGGCCTGACAATGCCCCCCAGACAGCTGACTGGGCCAGTCATGTGCTTCTTCCCACCAGAAGCAGAAGTAAAACGCACCTGCGCATGTGCAGAATGCTGCCGTAAATGTGTTTAGCGCACGTGTGGGCGCATTTTACTTCTTCTTCTGGGAGAGGTGCGGGCATGCCAGATGAATTGGTGTCGGAGTGCTAGGTCCAGCCCACGGACGACCGTAGGTTGTGAATGCTTGGTTTATTGCTTTGGAAAGTTTGGCTCACGTGGGAGATTTTTGGTTACAGGGGCAGCATGCAAGTATTTTAAAATACATAATTAACAAGAAGAGATTGGCTACCAAAAAGTGGGAAGAAATTGGAGACACCAGTTTAGTGCCCTGCCTTCTGCTCCTCATATATAGTGGCATGGAATGAAAATCACAAGGTCAAATAGAGCTGGGCATTTGTTCTCGCAACCAGGAAACACAACACGCAACAGAAGGCGATTCTCTTTCCAACTTCATTTATTATTGCTACAGCTCTGCATTTTAAAGGGCCTTAGGATGGCCCTAGTACATTATAAAATTAACAGTTCAAGACCTAACAAGGGACTAAGTATATAGGCAGTTACTAGTAAAATTGTTATTTGTAGAGTACGGATGTTCAAGAACAATAAATCCAAAATTTCCAAATATCTAGTCTTTTAGGTATTGCTCCAAGGCAGGAGTTCTCAACCTTTTAAAGCCAGGGGCTGGATCACACTCCCGCAGACAGCTTCAGGGGCTGGATGGCCATTTTGCCCTCCCTCCACCACATGACACTTCCTGGTGTGGTGGAGGCAGGGGGGGTGGCACATGAAATGGTGCAATGGGCTGCATCCGGCCAGTGGGCCGCAGGTTGAGAATCCCTGTTCCAAGGTCTCCAATCACTGTGGGTACAACAACAAGATATCTTTCTCCATAAACGCTCAACTTCAATTTGCAAATATTTTGTGATTTTCTCCAGTTGTTTGTCCTCAATTCATGCATCTCCTGATATAGCAATATCAATAAATCAAGCCTTCTTTCCCACAACAGTCATATTAGGTGTGTGATTAGTCAGATGTCTATTTGTTTGAACTTTAAAGCCACAGGATCTTGACGGTCTCATTTTCTAGAATGTTCTCTACCTGATGTTCCCAATAATTTTTACTGCATTCAAACCCAAATGTCTGGCAGTTTCCAACGAATAATTTTTGCAGTCTATCATGTCATTGTAAATAATCAGTCTGTGAAATTTTGCTACCTCCGCTGATCAGACGATCTACTGTTTCATCCTTTTTGTTACAAAGTCGGCATTTGTTACTATTATTATTAGATGGCCTCCAAGACCAGGCCTCCCAGCACCCCTGGGGCAGGGGAAAAACATATACTTGGATCGAGTTGTGGCCAATGACAATTACAGTGATACCTCATACAACATCCAAACTTGGTTCCACAAGTTTGGACTTTATACGCATTTGGACTTTGTATGAGGCATGCGAAATCCTAGCCGCGATGCCTCATACAATGTCCAAATCCTTGCCGCGTTGCCTTGTACAATGTCATTTCCATAGAGATACATTGTACTGTAGCAGCACGGACTTCAGGGCAAAGTCAAGGAAACAGACAGGAAACTGACAGAACTTTAAGAAATCATTGTCTAAAGGCTAAATACATTACAAAAACATGTCAAACAACCCTGATTGTCCAAGAACCTGAAGAATCTGCAAAAATCCCAGGAATGCTTCTAAAAATTCTGATGAAAAATTCAAAAAAATCCAAAATTGCGCTCAAAACCACTCCTAAACACTCTTTGCCTTGTTGAAAACCCACAAGAGCAATGCACGTATGTGTCCTGTTCTTTTATACTGCCCAGGCACAATGCAACCTGGGAAAAACTGAATGCCTCATACAAAGTCGCTCGACTTTGTATGAGGTAACATTTTTCAAGAAATTAGTTGATGTTGTATGAATTCGATGTTGTATGAAGCGGACTTTGTATGAGGTATTACTGTAAATCATGTTGAGACATGTTGTATGTCTGGGAAGGGCAAAATAGCTCCTGGCACCTCAAATGTGGCCCACCCTTGAGTAATAGAGAAAGAGGGGGAATGAAATAGAAATCCAAATGACTCACCCAGCAACATGAGGGGACGTCCAGACAGGCTGGCATTCTCCAGGTGTAGCATGGTCAGGCTGTTGCTGATCCGCAAGGCACGTGCCACAAAGGGCGCTGAGTGATCCAGAAGAGGTGTGTTGCGGGCATCCAAATATTGGAGACAATTTGTCTGTGGAGGTAAGGAAGCACAACAGTCAGGCTGACACACATAGAAGTTTCTTAAAATACAAACATACACAGTTTGTAAAGGTTAGTACAATTTAGAGGGGCCCCAGACTGTCCAACCAGGTCTTTAGCTGTACACGCAACAAGACAGATGCATGCTACAGATGTTAACCTAAACTGTAAATATACCAGAATGCTAAAGAGGCCAAAAGAAAATGCTCAGAACTCACTCAGTGTGTGAGACTTAAGACCAATTCACTGCTAATTCTCCAGCACAACCACTCCTGAGCCCTTTCAAGGTTATGTGGGAAAATGTCACATGAGAAAGCATAGCATTTAGATCGGCAGCCTTTGCCCACGACTCTCTGCCGTGCCCAGCTTTCCATCCGTGGCAGGGGGAAAAGATTCTCCTGCCAGCTACAAACAGCACCAGCCATAAGCTTGTTAAATCAGGAGATTACCGAGTTCCTGAATTAACAGAAAGGTTTATCCTCCCTGCCTGGCCGTCGGGTCCCCCAACCCGGATCCTGATGTCTACAACAGGCATGAGAGAGAGAGAGAGGCTGCATTCCTCCCCAGCGGGGAAATCAGCTGCTCACTAGGCCCGTGAAATCGGGGAGGACTTGCCAATTTTCTCCCTCTGAACAAAGGTCTCTGCCCCTCCCCGCTCCCAGGGCTGGAGAGACTGTAATATCTGTCATGGTATTTGCTGGTGTCAGGGCTTGTCACCCGACGACATTAACGCAGGTTCCGTCTCGGCTCATTCCTCTCTCCCCTGCAAACGGGCGGCCGTGACATCCCGACACCAACCTTTCTCATCATGTGCGCTGCTGCCTGCCAGCCCCGCGTGCCAATGTGCTTGTTAAAGGAAATGTTGAGGTGTGTGGCCGACTCATAGTATTCGATCATATCAAACAGTGCTGAGGCACCCTGGGAAAGAGAAAAACAGAAAGGGGGGGGGGAGAAATATCAGCATTGGGGGGGGGGGTAAAGAAGCACTTGCTTGGGGTGTATGATTTAAACAAGAAGTAAAATGGGCAATGTTCGTGTGATTATATTCCAGTGATGGTGAACCTTGGCACTCCAGGTGTTCTTGAACTTCAATTCCCAAAAGCCCAACACAAATGGGTTTACTGCGCATATGCATACGAGGACAATAGTGAAGATTTTCTAAGGGTGACTCCTGGTGCAATCGAATATATAAATAGTTTAGATGCTTGTTTATAAATTAGCGTTTAGTTTTATACAGTTTATGTTTTTGCCATATGCTAAATAAATAAATCCACGTTGGGAACCACTGCCCTAAAACCGTGATGGCAAACCTTGGCATTCCAGCTGTTCTTGGACTTCAATTCCTGGAAGCTCAAGTCTCTGTGAATCCACACAAATGAATTTACTGTGCGTATGTGCAGTAAACCCATTTGTGTGGTTCATAGACTTGGGCTTCTGGCAACTGAAGTTCAAGAACACCTGGAGTGCCATGGTTCACCATCATGGTCATATACTGTGTCCAATTCTGGGCACTGCACTTTAAGATGCAAACAAATTAAAGCAGGTACAGAGAAGCTCAACAAGGAGAATCAGAGGACTGGAAACCAAGCCTTATGTGGAAAGACTGAGGGAACTGGACACGTTTAGCCTTGAGAAAAGGAGACAGAGAGGGGATATGATGCTAGCGCTCTTTAAGTACTTGAAACATAATCATAAAGAGGGAAGGAAGGATCTGTTCTTCGTCATCCCAGAGTGCAGGGCACGTAATAATGGGCTGAAACTACAGGAAGCCAGATGTAGGCTGAATATGAGGGAAGGTTTCTTAACGGTTAGCACAGTGGAACCAATTGGTGGTGAATGCTCCAGTACGGGAAGCATTCAAGAGAAAGTTGGGACAACCCTCTGTCAGATCTGCTTTGATTCAGATACCTGCATTGAGCAGGGAGGGTTTGGATCCGATGGCCTAAAAGGCCCCTTCCAACTCAGTGATTCTATGATTATACCCTAGTCTTCTTTGGACAGAAAAAATGTCCTTTTCAATTGGAAGGGATTAGCATCTTCATTGACTGCATAACTCAGGGGTGCCCAAACTTTTTGGGCCGTGGAGGCCAGACACATGGTTCAGGGAGCTGGTCACTATGGCCCGGGGGCCAAATCCAGCCCCCAATTCATCCAGCTCATGAAGCCCTCGTCACTCCTGGAAGCGGAAATAAAACGTGCCTGTATGAGCGCATTTTGCTTCCACTTCCAGGAGCGATGAGGGCTTCGCGGGCTGGATGAATTGGCATCAGGGGCTGGATCCGGGCCCCAGGCCGTAGTTTGGGCACCCCTGGCCTAACCTCAGGCTGCATTTGAAAACACTACCAAAGGAGGAAATGGGCACAACCGGGGAACAAGATTCCAATCCTGCATCCTCACTAATGTGCAGGGATATTTTTTTTTGTACTCTGATATAGGGTGTTAATTATTTTTGTTGATTCACGTACAGCTCACCTGTACTCTGAAACTAAGTTGTTTTGCTAGGTTAATCATGGTCCAGTGAAAGGGGAGGTCAGACGTTTGTTAAAGCAGGAAGACCAGGAAAGGATTCGCTACTTCAGTGCTTCAACCTCTGTGGCGAGAAACAGTGTGGGGAAATTCTGAAACTGCACACCCTGCACACCAATGGGTTCCCAAAATTATGAAACCAGCGTAAACCAGAGCTGGCAATTCTTCCAGGGAGCAGAAATTCCAAGTAATTCCATGAAGAGAGACCCCCTGGACAATGCAAGCCAGTCATGCCCCAGTCAATTGTCTGTTTTTATACACAGGAAGATTCCCAGGTTCAGTTTCCAGTCACAAGACTAAGAAAATTCACTGACTTAAATCTAGCTTGGTAGCCCCAGCCAGAGCAGACCCGGTGAATCAACAGGATTTACATAACTACTGACTCACCGTTCAACCATTTATTTGCCTTTTTTTAGCTCGCTAACTGGATTGAGGGCCATGGCCAGAAATTTGCAAAGCTGTGACTAGTGGAAGAGAGCAGGATTAGGCTAGATGACAGCAACTAAAAGCCAAAACCGCCTCATTGAATAGTAAGTTCTGAATGGGAAAGAATTATAAGGTTCATCTCAGTTAATTGTTCTTATGAATCGTGGAAAGAAGAGAGAAATTCTTTGCACTTCTGCATATATTACGTACATCTTCATCGAGATTGGTTTGCTCCAAGTCGACTATTTTGAACTGGAGGCGCTTAAAGATCTCTTCCAGAGCTTCGCATGCCTTGTAGTCTAACTTCTCGCCTGGAAAGCAAAGAAACACAGAGTAAGTTTACAAACTGTCAGTGTTTTAAGAGAATGCACCGCAGGGACAAAGTACGCTAAATACTGAAGCAATTGAGAATAACAGAAGTCCTGGACCTTCTGTAAATTACACTGAACAAAGATTTTGCCACTGGGAATAACACATGTGGTTTACATGGTATTGAGTGTGCTGATTCCAAATCTGTATTCAGAATTTGCCTATCACTTATACATTTTAAGTTACAGGTGTGCTATAACTGTCCAAACTGTATTGGGTAATGTATTTTTACATGGGAACATTATAACAGTTACAGCTACCACTATGCCTGCTGCCACCTCAGCTGAATCACGTCCCCTGGTGGCATGCATGTTCCAGCAGCAGCCGGGTATATAAGGCAGATGGACCAAGGGCTTGTCTCTAGTGCGAAACCACTAGTACAGCTAGGCCATAGTGAGTCTGTTTTGAGTTAAAGATGAGTAGGCACAACTGTGTTAATAAACCGGACAATTTTTGCTACATTTGTGCAAATATACTCTATGTGATCAATGCAAGAACCTAACTAAGAAGGTGAGATTTGCTAACTTAAGATCCTGGCGTCCTGGACAGAATCGGACTTCAGACTTGGATTCAGCGCACTTGGTTTAGTATAGGACACATGGATTAGACCCAGTAGAAGACTATATTTGTTTTCTTGTGATGCAGTGTTATAGAGATATGGGGAGAAAATGAGAGACAACTAATATGCAGAAGCAGACAGCACTGGCTCTTTGTCTTTGAAACAGAGATGAGCACTGCACCCTAGAGTTGGATACGACTGGCTTTCAAGCAAGGGATACCTTTAATATGCATGTAAGTGAGTGGAGGAGGGGAGAGAGAAATGTTAAAAAATAACCTAGCCACCTCCTTATAGAAATTAGAATATTAATAAAATTAGAAATATTAGAATATTTTGCACAATAGTATGGCTGGACTATTCATAGCAAGTGTCTCTTGCTACAAGGAGGAAGTGAAGAAAAACAATGCAAAGAAGCATCAACATGCAACAGAGTTGTGAGGTTTTTTATTATTAAAAAAAATCAAAGCTTCATTTTGCTTATTTTTGGTGGAACTAAAAGCCAAAACACAGTCATAAAGTTAGTGATCTCCAGGTATTCTGAGCTGTGACTCAACGCACATAGCAAGTGGCTGTAGATCATGAGAGACGAAGTCCAAAAAAATGCTACCGTATTTATTCGAGTATAACGCGCACTCGTGTATAACACGCACCCCTAATTTTGCATGAAACCTCGGTATAAAATTTTGTTTCACACCACTCTCTAACATTCGTCTCTGGTACAGTGAATTCTCGGCTAGCTGCTCGGTTTCCATGCATTTCAGCATGATCAACAACTTTGAGCTTGAACGAAGCGTCATATGCACAACGTTTACGCTTGATACCCTGAGATGCCATCTAAAGGGGAACCAGTTATATCGGTGAAAAAGAGCACGCCTTAAAATATTGAGGGAGGGGGGGATAATCAGACCCACCTGTTGCAGAAAATGCAATCCGAAACGAGCACACCTTAAAATATTGAGGGAGGGGGGGATAATCAGACCCACCTGTTGCAGAAAATGCAATCCGAAACGAGCACTTCCGACCCCCAGGAGCCTCGCTCGAACTGCGAGCTACCTCCGGGCCACGCCTCGTCTCCCGCGCCACCCAATCAGATCCCGTCAATTTCTTCAAAGCCACCCCCCCGCCTCCCCTTCACCCGCCGCAGCAATAGACAGCCGACCCAATTCTAAAAAGGAAGTAAAAGAGGCTCGTTTATAACGCGCACCCAGTCCTCGTGTATAACGCGCACCCAAACTTTGATTTCTTTTTTTGGTATAAAATTTTGCGCGTTATACACGAATAAATACGGTAACTGGTTAATGCTAACCAAGTTCTGGAAACAACAATTTTTGTATTTTATTTATTTGTAACTCCTGCCAACCTAGCAGTTCGAAAGCAAGAAATTGCAAGTACTGTAGATAAATAGGGACCGCTTCAATGGGAAAAGGTAACAATGTTCAGCGCACTCTGGCGTCTAGCCATGCCTGCCACATGTCCACGGAAACGTCTGAAGATGCAGACAACGCTGGCTCTTTGGCTATAAACAGAGATAAGCACTGAACCCAAGAGTCGGATACGACTGATTTTCGAGCAAAGGCAACCGTTACCTTTCTATCAGAAACTCTTCCTTTTTGCAAACCTGTCTCCTTCATTTTGTCAAGTCTTTTCTCGCAAGGAAGTTTGGAACTTGTTTAGTAAATACAGAGCACATTATCCAGCTTTTCTTTGCGCCTTAATGGCACTCTGGCCCAGCACAGTGAATATGAAGAACACTTAGAAGCTGCCCGCGATTTCTGCCATGGGGCCTGATCACTCCCCGCTTACCCTCCTTCTGCCTGATCACATACCATCTGCGCAGCCGTCATGTGCAGCTAGTTACTTTTGCACATGGGTGAAGTCCCCACCCTCTGCTGCCTGAGGCCTTGGCAATTTTCTGTTCTACCTCTAGACTAACTTTGTGCAGGGAACAGACGGTCGGCGAGCAAACTCTGTACACAAAGGCACAGCCAAGAGGGCCGACTGTCACTGCAGCGCAAACAGGATGTTCGTTGGTTTGTTTGGATTAAGGGGCTGTGGTGGTGAGCACAGGAGAGGGAGGAGAAGAGGTGAGGGTGACCCCAGGTAACTATCTCTCTCTCTCGGCAAGGTCCGTCTCCGTCAAGGTCCGTCTCCCGTGAAAAAAGATTACATTAAGTTAGCCATGCGTTGATTTACGTGTGCCAACCCCATTGCACAATCTGGCCCCACTTCAAAACATCAGCAGGTTTGTTTTAAGACATTCAAATGAGGGATTCAAAGGGAGGGGGAGTGTGAGTCATGGTACTAAGAATCGGGGAGATATTACTACCATTTGCAGCTTTTAAAAAGAAGGCATTGAAACATACCTTTGAGATCCAGGCAATCTATCCTGGGCGTTAGGTCTTTAAATTCCTGCAACGAGAACAGTAACACATTACTATCCATGGAACTGATTTAAGACTAGGATCAAGGAGAACTCGAGGAAAAGCATACGTAGACTTGGGTGCAAAAAAAAAAAGTCGGAACTCTATACAGGCATAGGAACCAGGTTTCTCCTTTAGGGCTCAGACCACCTCGCTTGAGAGGCAGAAAACAATCCTCTATCGCAGTGGTGGCGAATCTTTGGCATGCATGTCAGAGGGGGCACTCAGAGCCCTCTCTGTGGGCATGTCACCCCATCACAGAGTTCACCCTGCCCCTCTGCCCAGCAGTCCAATGGGAGCGATTCTTCCCTCTCCCCAACACAAAGTTCACCTCGTCCCTCCACCCAGCAGCACAATGGGAGCGCTTCCTCTTTAAAAGGTTTGCCATCACTGCCCTACCTGAGCAAAAAGGATGGCTCCATTCCTCACCCAATGGTCAGGATGTGCTTTGACCTAGCTCAGCTTTATGCTCCTGCTTTGGAGAGGGGTATTTTTGGTCCTGTCTTAAAAGCCCTTGTTGAGAATCTGCACAAAAATGATGGCCTTTGGAAAGTGAGGCATTTAGAAAAAAGGGGGGGAAATAAATCTTTTTTTCTTTTTCTCATCTACACTTTAGAACAGGGGTTCCCAACCTAAGGCCCATGGGCCAGATCCAGCCCGCAGTGCCATTTCATGTGGTCACCCCTTTGAAGCTGTTGGGACAAAATGGCCACCCCATCACGCAGGCAGGGCAAAATGGCCATCTGGTCCTCAAAGCTGACTGAGAAAGCATGACCCGGCCCCTAGCTTGAAAAGGTTGGGAACCTCTGCTTTAGAATTAAAAGAAAACCACAGCTGTGAGGCTTGTAGCAGCTATGTTTGTTCTTCCACATTTCAAAGAACATCTGCAACACGGTGCCGAGCATTCTGGAGAAAGAAATAGGGCAGGAGGAAGACAGAGAGGAACATTTGTGCGATCTGGCTGTCTGCTACCTTCCAAGACAGACAAAATGCACCTGTGATTTTGGGGAATCAAAAGGAAGGACTTTATTTTCATTCTGTAACAGGCTGTACCAACTGAAGAGGCTTCTAATGCTGAACAGAAGGATCCGTGCAGTGTGATATTCTCCTAAGAAGATCACAGCCATTGCGAGATAGTGTTTACATAAGAACATAAGAACATAAGAACAGCCTTGCTGGAACAGGCCACAGCCCATCCAGTCCAGCATTCTGTCTCACACAGTGGCTCACCATTTCCTTCAGGGTATTCCCAAGCAGATGCCTTCACCTGCTTAGGATTCCCTGGAAATGGCATTGAGAGATATCCTGCCTATCTCTCCAACCCGGAGGTTGTCCTTAGATAGCCATAATTATAGCCATTAATAGCCTTGTCCTCCATGAACTTGTCTAATCCTTTCTTAAAGCTGTCAAGACTGACAGCTGTCACCACTTCTTCTGGCAGGGAGTTCCATAGACCAGTAATCCTCTGGGTGAAAAAGTACTTTCTCTTATTTGTTTGAGAACTAGTACCCAAAAGTTTCATGGAGTGTCCCCTAGTTCTAGTGTTGTGCGATAGGGAAAACAGTTTTTCCTTATCTACTTTGTCCACACCGTGCATGATTTTATAAACTTCAATCAGGTCACCTCTTAGACGTCGTCGTTCAAGAGTGAAAAGGCCCAACCGTTGCAGCCTCAGATGGTAAGGAAGGTGTTCCAGTCCCCTAATCATTCTGGTTGCCCTCCTCTGTTTAGAGCAACCTAAGGCCCGTGGGCCAAATCCAGCCCACAGCGCCACTTCATGTGGTCCCCCACCACCTCCAAAAGGCGTTTAAGAAACAAAATGGCCACCCCTGTGAAGCTGTTGGGACATACTGGCCTCCCTCATCATGCAGGCAGGGCAAAATGCCATCTGGCCCTCGGAGCTGACCCGACCCCCGGCTTGAAAAGGTTGGGAACCCCTGGTTTAGAGGTCCATGCTGAGGAACAGCATGACCTCTGCTGTCTGGGATTTTTGTAAAAATCAAGGCTTATGTCCTGGGCAGGTCAGCCCCGAGTTTAGTGGCCAATGGTATGTTTTGTGCACATGAAGGTCGTTTCAATGTAAGGCCTCTCCTATTTTAGGGAATGAGGTTAGAAAAGAGCCCTTTTAGAAAATACAAACCATCACAGCAGGCAGAATTGGGACGGACAGACTTCACACTGTGCTGTGCAGCAATGGGAGATGATGAAACCTTCAGGAGAATCCTGCAAAATTTATTTAGTTTCTTATTTGGCCAGCTTCCTCTCTCTAGCTGGCAAACCTCCTCTGGGATGAACAGAAAGACCCAGCATGATTTGCTCTGTTGGGCAATATGGGAAGAACCCACTGTTTTATAGAGAACAAGTTGTGTATGCAAAAGGCCTCAGGTTCAATCCCGGGTAGAGGTCTGGGAACAACCTGTTTCCAGAACTTGGAGAGCAGCTACCAGTCGAGGCAGAAAACACCGAGCTAGACAGATCAACTATCTGACTCAGTGTTAAGGCAGCTTCCCAAAATAATCTGCAATATCTACCCTACATAATCCTTTGGGAACGTATACAACTCAACTGGAAGGGGGACAGCAGTTTTTGGAATCAGCCTTTGTTCTCTTTGGTTATTATGCTGCCGAGCTGCAGTTGTGGACAGCTTTCTGCAGAGTTCATGAAAACCTGTCTCTCGCCCTGTCAGCCAGATGTGTTCAGCGTTTGTTCCTTATGCTTGAGGGAAAGAACATACCTGGATTTGCTTCAGTAGCTTGGAACTCTGTTTGCAGTTTAACTTCTGACAGGCCTGCTTGTAAGCGGTGAGAATCTCTTCCACAGTCACATTTTGAGCTGGAAAGAAGTTGGTGGGGAGAGAAGGGAAGGGAAAAAGAAAATGTGACGAGTCCAACATCTGGAAGCCAATCTAATTTGGATCAGGTACTACACTGCACCAGAACAGCTTCTTCTTCTTCTTCCATGTCTAGGCCAGACACGAAACTTCCAAAACGAAGGCACCTTTTGGTGAGTTCATTCTGAAGTTCATCTGACATAGTGTGAGAAAGATTAGCCGGCAAACACAAGGTTGCCGTTACCAAGGTACACCCAACTGTGGTTCAAAAATATCAATCTTCAGGGAGGCTCTTTTTGCATACCAGAATAGCTAAGAACATGGTCTTCTTTCCCATTACAACTCTTCCCCTGCACCCAAATAAGTAAGCTATGTTCTAAATAGCAGAGACAAATATTATCAGAAATAAACACGACGACGGTTGCAATCACAAGACCAGAAGAATTGGTCAAATACGTTTGATTTATACGGCTTGAAGAACTGAGCTTGTCTTGCGCATTTGGGTGTGTGTTTGTGTTAATGCAGAACCCTGATTATTTTCAAAAGTAACAAGTGTTATTTCGCAAACTTTCACGGATGCCAGCACAGTTCTTCAATACATGATGTCTACAAAAGCTTATGACAAACAGACACAGTTAAATCTTTAGACTACAATCCAGGGTTCTCAACATTTTCAGCTGTAGGCTGGACCATGCGCCGTAAACGCGTTTACGATGGCCGCGGACTCACTTACAGCTGTAGTAAACGCATTTATGCGGCCATAAATGAGTCCGCGACCAATTCTGGCAGCCGCTGGAGCGAGGTTGGGGCCCCAGATTATTTGGTGCTATGGGCCAGATCTGGCCTGTGGGCCATAGGTTACAAACCTCTGGCCTAACACAACTACTCGCGCAGACAACTGTTAATATAAACTGCTCAGAGTACCACAGAAAAAGTATTTCCTTTTCCTTGTCTATTTTCCACCGCAATGGATCCTTCCCCCTCTCCCCTTTCATAAGGAGGCCATTTCTCGGGCAAATAGCAATTTCTGGGCTATTAATAAGAGATTTTGGCATCCTTTAAAAGCTGTTTTCCAAACAATTTTCTGCAGATACAAATATTCTCAGGAACCCAGGATTAAATAGCATCATGTTTGTGGTTTGCTACAAAGCACGTGGAGATAAATAAAAGGCATTAAACCAGGGTTTCTCAACCTTTGGTTCTTGGACTTCGATTCCCCGAAGCCTAAATCAATTCCCCAAAGCATTGACCAGCCAATGTTCTGATTTATGCTTCTGGGAATTCAAAACCAAGAACCAAAGGTTGGGAAACGCTGCATTAAACACAGAGAGAAAACCAAAGAGATGGAAGGCCAAACTGGAAGTCTCCAGGACAAACAGGTCTGCATCAGAAAACCAAGTCTGTTGCGCAGGGATTCAATTACAACATTGTAATCTGACCTGGATTACTGAAGCAGAACGATCTCTGAACATGCAGAGACGAGAGCAAGGGAGTGCGCACTTGCAAAAGGAGCATTCTGCTGCTAACATTATTGCGAAAGACTAAAAATTTCCACGCCACTATAGCTAATGCACAGTTCCTGTTTAAATTGGTTTCATGTGCAAATCAAGCGCTTAAATACAAGACGAAGAACGAATCCTTTTGCTCTGCCACAGATTTTGTTCGAGGGGGGAAGCAAAGGGAATTAAAAAGATCCCACGTTTGTCAAGTTTTATGGAAAGAATCTGTCACACTTCTTCCTAAAAAAAAGAGAAACTCTTAAATATGTAGTTTGTTTTAACGTGCTAATTTAAACCAAGTGGATTGATAGTGTCCTAAATCTGAGTTGAGTTGGTGGCATAAAATTGTACAGTGGACCCTCGATTAATGACGCGTTGGAATAGTGTCATTTCCGCTTAACGACGCATTGTCATTCGCCACGTGACTATCCGCACAACGACAAAAAACCATCACTGTGCGATTAACAATTATTTGTAACGTCGTTGTGCGGATAATGAGTTTTTTGCCGCTAGATGGAACAGCTGCCATTGAAAACCACACAACGACGTTTCCCCTATAGCGACGCTACTTGGGGAACCAAGCAACGTTGTTATGTGAGGATCTACTGTATTAGGAAAATCTACCTTTAGATTCACAGTCAGACTGGTATAAAACTAGCAGATCTAAGCAAGGACCTAATAACCATTAAGGTAACATCTAAGTACCGTATTTGCCGGCGTATAAGATGCATCACAGTATAAGACGCACCCTGTTATTACCAAAATAGCCCACTATATACAGTACAAGACACACTCCATTTTCCCAGTGTATTTTAAGGGGGGGGGGAGTGGGTCTTTACGCCAGTAAATAGGGTATATAGGCAGTTCCTAATAATGTTGCTTTTTGTAAAGAGAGGATATTCAATCCAAAGTTTCCAAATATCTAAGGCAGGGGCTCGCAACCTATGGCCTGTGGGCCAAATCTGGCCCAGAGCACCAAACAATCCAAGCCCCAACATCACTCCAGCTGCCCCAGCCGCCGCAATCGGCCACGGACTCATTTATGGCTGTAAAATGCATCCACGCCTGTCATAAAGGTGTTTACACAGCTGTAAATTAGTCTGCGGCCGTCGTAAATGCATTTACTACGACCGTAAATGAGTCAGTGGGCGTGGTAAACGTGTTAACGACAGGTATGGATGCATTTTATGGCACCAGTCCAACCCACTCAGCTGTCTGAGGGGGTGTGGTCCGGCCCACAGCTGGAAAATGTTGAGAACCCCCGATCTAAGGAGTCCTTTAGGTATTGCTCCAAAGGCTCCAATTACTATCGACATAACAGATTTCTTTTTCATAAACTTCTATTTGCAAAGCACAATGTTTTGTTATTTTCTCCAGCTGTTTATCCTCAATTCGTGCATCGCTTGGTACAGCAATACCAATAAACCAGGACTTCTATCATCAGCATCTTTAAACTGCATTGTGTTTTCAGCTCGGTTTATTGTGTCCAAAATTTAATACAAAGGAAATTCCGCTAAGGAACAAGGTGAAAACTGCAACAGTGGGAGGTTAATAATGGTGTTTTGAAGCAAAGCAGCTTTTGCTTTCTGCAAATAAGGGAAAAGTGGCACAGGGGGATATGTGGCACAAGACCTTGGTGGCATCTTCCCGTGCAAATAGAAAGCATAAACTCAACCTGCAAATTTAAAATTAAATTTCAACAAAGACAGACTCCCTGCAACATTCAGCTGCGAACGGTGCGCGAGTAAAGCTCACTTCAGAGTTGCATAGCATACAGCTCAACATGGAAAGGAGCCAGAGGTTTCTAGAATAATAGAACAGAATGTCACACACTTGACCATCTCACTAGCTAACACAGAGCAGTTTAGACATGAGAGCCAGAAACAAAGTACTGTGCAGTAAAAACCCGGGTTACAACCACCTCGGATTAAGTTTGCTGCGGTTTACAACAACCAATCCTACGGCAATGCCGTCCCGGCTTACAAATTTTTAATGTATTTTTTTTTATAATAACGATAAATTCAGGACCATTTTTTTTATTTTTCAATGCATCCCTATGGATGCTTCGGTTTACAATTTTTTTGGGTTATAACAGAGGCTGTTGGAACGGACCTCTGTTGTAACCCAGGGTTTTACTGTAAAGCAGAGCTCTAGTACCCTTTACAGCAGGGGGTTGCAACCTATGGCCCATGGGCTGGACCTTGCCCACGGCGCCATTTCATGTGGCCCACCACCCTCGCTCCTGGCACCACTGCCGCAAGTAGCGGAAATGCCGAAAACACACCACCCTCGCACTTGTCCTCGTCACCAGAAGTGGCATAAGCAGCTAAAATAGCCAAGAAGAAACTGAGGAAAGCTTTTGTCATCTATCTTGTATACAGGCACATATTCACAGCTTTATTATGCCAAAATTATATGAGGTCAATGAGTGGCTAGAATTTTGCTTAATGTTAGTCACTTGGTATTTTTACTTTTGGGGAAGCTATCCATTTCCTGCTCTTTGTTGTGTAGAAAAGGTGGTAGTTTGGGTCAAGAAAACCACATATGAAGTTGCAACTCATGCAAAATTCCCTTTGGAAAATTTTAAAGCAAAATTTGGAAGTTTAATTTGAACAGACAGGCTTTGCTCCAGCAAGCTCTGTTATTGATATGTGCCATCAAACCACTTCCAATTACAGCGTATATTACCACCGATACTCCCCCAACCACACCTGCCAGGAAGCTTCCATGCCTGAATGGATATTTCAACCCAGATTTCTTGAGTCCTAGTCTGACACTCTTATCTACTACATCACACTGATAGGGAGAAGGATGATAAAATACTGGAAACTTAAGAAAAATTGAAGTGGTACCCACATCTGCCTTCTCTTATTGTGTGCCCTGACAAACCACCCCAGCAAATAACAACAACAACAACAACAACAATAACAATGATGATGATGATGATACATAAATCCATACTCTAAGATTGATGTACAGTAGTACCTTGAGTTACAAAATTAATGCATTCAAGACGTTTTGTATTACAAAAAAATTGTAACTCGGAACGCAGTTCCCCATAGGAATGCATTGAAAGCCTTTTTTCTGACCTCCAGAATGGATTAATTGGTTTTCAATGCATTCCTATGGGAAACTGCGTTCCGAGTTACGATTTTTTTTGCAATTTAAATCTGTAACCTGTAGTAACCTGAGGCATTATTTTCAATGGTTTTCCTTTTGTAACTCGAAAACTGCGTTACTGAAGGCGTTTGTAACTCGAGGTATCACTGTATACAGTATAATACTAAAGGATATTAGTCTGGTTTACTTTTACATCTTCTCCCAACCACACGGAGAGAACCTGACATCTCTTCTACGCCCTCACATCAATTCCATTCTTACACAATAGAACATGAAGACACTGTGAAGCATAAACAGACTACTAAATTAAGTAGCTTACAATTTTCTGCCCTTTAAAAGTTTCCAAAACCTACCACCTAAGGAGGCAATGACCTCATTGCATTTCATGTTCACTCTGAGTCTTTATTTACCCTGGATGTTTAATAACAAGATACCTTTTAAACCAATGAGGTATTCTGAGTTCATTTATTTACCCACTGGATGGTGTAACATCAGCTGCCTGCATACCCATTCTACAGACGGAGAACTGAAGCTTTACAAAATGTGGAAAGCGGCTCAGCTAAGGTCACCCCACAACCTCTCAACATATATAAACCAAGTGTGAGCCCAAATCTCTTTTACCCGAGACATGGTCTTAATATCACATAACTTCTTCTTAAAAGTGCCATATCCGATTCCAAATATTGGCGATCTTCATGGCGATCAGCGATGAAAATTGTCCTGGGAACCATATAATGCAGTGGTCTTCCATTTGCCTTCCGCATCGCAGTGTGACACCTATACTACTGATCCACTTCCATGAGTCACTTTCTGGTCCTGAGCCCTTTCGGCACACAAAGTCCTCATAAATTGATCCCGAGTTTGAAATTACAGTATTGCTTTCTGGAACATCAACTGAGACTATCCCCCCACCCCAGTGAGCATATATTCAGCCCAAAGCATAATACATTCCAAACTCAAGATTTAATTATATACAGTATATGCACACATTCCAGTTCTTTGAACATAACAGTAGGGTGTAGGTTCCTTTTGAGACAATTCTGGGTAGTGCAATTCCTGCAGTGTCCCATTGGCATCTTACAGCCCCAACACAGATTTCGCCCACCCTTCTGCCCAGTGGGAGCACTTGCTCCCTCTCCCCACAGCAGGGTTCGCCCCGCCTCTCTGCCCAGCAACCTAATGGGAGCGCTACCTCCCTCCCCCAGCACAGAGTTTGCCCTTCCCTTCTGCCCAGCAGCCCAATGGGAGCACTTCCTCCCCCCCTCCCAACAGCACAGAGTTCACCCAGCCCTTCTGCGGCACAGATGGCAGTCTTTTGAGTTTGGGCACTCAGTCGCTAAAAGGTTCGCCATCACTGCCATAGACAGTAATACCTTTATTGTAAGCAAGGCTGAGACTCCACCCGACCTGTCAGTTTTGCCATTCTCTGTGTTTTTACGCATCTGTGTTCATTCCCCAAGTACTTCATTGACTACAATGACTGAACTTTGGATATTTAGGAGGTGTCTCTCTGCCACTCTTGAAGGCCCACAACCTTGGATGGGGGAGCACAAATTCCTGATATGAATGGAAACCCAGGGAGCGGCCAAAGGGGTTCAGCCACTTATTTGCACCTACATGAGAAGAGTTTGGTGGCTTTCATCCTCATAGTACAAGAGGCCTGAGCAAGGCTTCTTCTACTCCTTCTTTTTTCTGAGTAAGATGTTCCATACTTGGGTGGGGATGGAGAGGCATGTTTAGACAAGCAACACAGCCCAGCAAGCAATGCAAAGAGTCGTGTTAAAAAGGGATTTGTCTCCTCATGCATGTAAGTGATAAAGAAGAAATTGTCTCATCTAGTCGTCGGCTGCTACTCATATCCGAATCCCCCCCCCCCCCCTAACAAACAGAAAAAGTGCCAGTGATGTGAATTTGTTCATGGTGGATCCCAGCTTGCCATGAAGTGACCCACACACTGTGATCACGGAGCCATCTCCTGTGGCACGTATGAAATGAGACATGCAGGATTTAACACTGGGCCTGCAATGGACTGCCGCAGCCTTGAGGATATTGACAAGGTGCGCCTTCACAGCCAGTCCATCTGGCATGGCCTCTTCCGCCTCCATGACCGTTGGGAATCAAAAGAGTTAAGTGGTTCCCCTTCCACTCATTTTGCCGTTGGGTCCAATATGATGGTTTCCAGTGGCATTTCCCCCACTGAGAAGGACCACCACCCTACCCAAAGGGGCTCATCTATCCATAGTCATTGGCTCCTTTAGGGAGTCAGGTTATTTACCGCCGCCCAACAGTCGGCCCTGAATCATTGGCTGTAGGGTGTATTCCATTACCGTAGTGGGATGTCCAGCCAGACAAACTGCCCCATCTAGCTCAAGAAAGAATAAGCAACTAGTAGTAAAGAAGTTTTAACACCCACTGATTCTATCATTTATGCAGTCTCATCCTACTCATTTTATTTGGAGGTCCCATGAAAATCAGGAGAGGAACTTCCAATGGGGAGACACACAACTGCAATCTTCACAGGCTGAATCACAGAGATTTTAATGAGTCAATTATGTACATTGAGGTACCAGCAAAGCTTCAGAGAGATACTCCCCTTCTGTATTTCAAGATATTGAAGGCACCCAGCTTGTAACAAGAAAGTGCAAAAGGTAAAGGGCTTCCACTCCAGATTGGAAGGAAAGATCTTTTGCTGGGGTCCCCCCCCCTCCTTATTCAGTTCTTATTAACACATAACAGCAGTAGAAAGAGTCTTGTGGAAAATATGAGCCTGGCTTAGTAACAACTTATTTCATTGATAATGCAAAGCTTTATTTGACTCTTTTAACGTTTAAAGATTGCAATCCTGTATTAAAGCACAAATACTACCGGGTGAAGCAAAAACAGCTGCAGCAGAATCACAGATATCACTGCCATAAATGTAGTTTAGAAAGACAACTAATAAATATTAAAAAGGGGAAGGAAGCCTGTGAATGCATCCATTCCCAAAAACAAATACAGTAGAACCCTGGGTATACCCTGGTTACAAAAAAAAAAAAAAACCCACATCACGGGGGAAATTCATTATGCGGGGTATCGCCATTGCCTAACGAATGCTTCGTTGTGCGATTTTTTCATTATACGAAGTGTTCATTATGCGAGGTACCACTGTACAAGCTTTGTCTGACTTATTTTGGCCTTTTAAATCTACAGAAGACCTAACAGAAGACGTTTTCGTTCTTAATAACAGTAACAGTAGCTGCTGCTATTATTATTATTATTATTATTATTATTATTATTATTATTATTATTATTATTATTATTATTATTATTATTATTATTGCAGTACCCAGGGCTCAAACTGCCAACTTGCTGGCCTTTCAGCTAACAAGGCGAACTTCTTCACCACCAAGCTACCGCAGCCCCTATGAAGCTACATGAAACCAGGCTCATTTCCCTCTTGTTCCAGCCGCATTCAGTAGCTAGCAGGATCATTGGGGGGCACGGGGTGGGGCGCACGGAAGAGGACAGATCCATTTACCGTAGCTGTCTGTACCTGGCAAGCAGCCAGGATCAGATCAGCAAGACAACGCTTGCAGTGAACAAACATGGGATTTTTCCCCCCACCCTCTCTCCCTCTCCTGAGCTTTAGTCCTGGCAATATTTCCTTTTACAGTTTATCTAAAAGGGGATAGATAGTCCTAGTCTGAGGTTCTGGAGTTGCTGCATTTTGTTTGTAGTTTTTGCTTTTTAAAAATTTAAAAAGTTTAATGCAGGTTTTCCTGCAAGCTATACTAGAAAATGCATCTACCAAATATTCAGAAGATTTTTGCTGGGATCTGCAAACTGGGAAGCTGGGAGAAGAGGAGGAAAAGAAGAAGAAAAATCACCTGTCCAGCCATGACGAGGAAGAAGAGGAAAAGGAAGAGGAGGAGGAAGAAGAAGAGGAAAAGAGAAACTTACAGACCTAGTGAAACTACTTTTAGCATCTGTTGGTAGAAACAGTTTTGGGCGGTGGTAAACAACCTGACTCCCCAAAGGGGCCAATGGCTATGGGCAGATGAGCCCCATTGGGTGGGGGTGATGGTCCCCCTCAGTGGACGAAATGCCACTGGAAATCATCCTATTGGGCCCAACGGCAAAATGAGTGGAGGAGGAACTCTGACTATTAATGGTCATGGAAGCAGAAGAGGCCATGCCAAATAGACTGGCTGTGAAGGCGCACCTTAACCATAACCTCAAGGCTGTGGCAGTCCATTGCAGTCCCAGTGTTAAATCCTGCACGTCTCATTTCATATGTGCCACAGGAGATGGCTCCGTGATCATAGTATGTGGGTCACTTCATGGCAAGCTGGGATCCACCATGAACAAATTCACGCCAATGGGATTTTTCCTGCTTCAGGAAAAAAGGCATTCTCGGATACGAGTTGGAGCCAACGCCGACGGCAGAAACAAAAATTGGGGTGGGTGGGGTTGGCAATACAAATGTGTCAAATGAAGGAATGAAGAACAGGTATAGCTTCAACTCCTGTCAAGTTGTGGATGGCTTTCCTTGCCAGCCTAAATGGGTTCTCCATAATTTCTTGATGGTAAATCCCAATGTCAGAGCTTAGCCTATATTCCTGCCCTCCTGCTGGCTAGCCTTACCCTCTACCATCCTATCTCTGCTACCGTACCTACCTATCTTCAGTATCGACTGCCTCTGTCAGCTATACAATCACAACCTAGCAAGCAAAAGTCATTAGGCAGCTTGAACTTATTATAAGAATGAAGATTTTTGTCTGCTATTAAGATATTCATGCAGCAGCAACAGATGGTGTCTTTATCTGCTTGGGTTCCAACCCTACCCCACCCCCAATGTTTTGTGTGTGCACGCGCGCATGCTACAAGAAAATAAAGTCTGTCAGGTTTGGCCAATTTTTATGCTGTTGCGTTTATTTCCGTGTAGAATAAAAGTCACAAGAAACTCATTTCACCCGGCAGCTCAAACTGAATTCTTAAAGAGAACTAACGCTGTTATCCGTGGCGCATTTCTACACTACAGCTGCATCTGTGTATGCTTAGCCTGGATTATCCGAATGCAGGTTTAGCTGATCCTGAGTGTCAGATGCTGATCAGGGCTTCATCTTGTGTGTCATGACTATGAAACTTAAGCAAGGAATAACAGCAGCTGCCCTCAAGTCTACTACTCTTCGGACAGGCTGAACTAGCCATGTTCACTGAGGATGAGAGGAAGATAGGTCAGGTTGCCCTGCAACGTTGGCCGGCCAGATCATGGTAATGAAGTCCCCTTAACCACCTCTGAACAGTGCTGATGAGGTGATGATCTTGCTTCCCTTACTAGTCTCTCCCCACAACTGATCACTGGCATTATGCAGGATTTGGCAATGACACAGATTAGTACAGTAAAACGGGAAAGATTTACTTTCCATTCCTCAAGTATAAGGGGAGGTAATTTTAAAAAAAAAAGATTTAAGGAAGACTGGTCCCCTAGACCCATGATGGTGAACCTTGGCACTCCAGGTGTTCTTGGACTTCAATTCCCAGAAGCCCAAGTCTTTGTGAATCCATTCATGTGGATCCATAGACTTGGGCTTGTGGGAATTGAAGTCCAAGAACACCTGGAGCATATGTGCAATAAATCCATTTGTGTGGATTCACAGAGACTTGGGCTTGTGGGAACTGAAGTCCAAGACCACATGGAGTGCCAAGGTTCGCCATGACTGCCCTAGATCTATGGCAAAGGAACCACACAGGCATTTTGCTGAACATAAGCGGTGCAGGATCTGGAAGAAAAATTGCCTAGGTATGTCCTACCTTGCCTTGTATTCCTTAAAAGAAGAGAGAATATGACGATAAAGCTTTTTAGATTGTAACTTCCAAAATTCCCAGCCACCAATGGGAAACTTTTAAAATCCTAAAAGTTTTTAAATCCTGGAAACTTTTTAAATCCTAAATTTGCATGCTGCTTTTTTTTTTTAAAGATGTCAAGAAATAAATTCTCTTCCACATTGTGGTTCAATAGGGGTGAAGAGGAGTCTTTAGCAGAAATTGTATACTTAGGAAGAATGAATGGCAGTCTGTGGTACTGTCTGTTGTTCATTCATAGCAATTTCCCTGAAAGCTAAAAAAAACAAACAAAAACAAGCAATTGCTAAGAAGGGTTGAACAACCAAGAAAAGATGAAAACAAAACGACAGGTTGTCTCCGTTTGTAGTTCCTTCTTGTTCTAAACAACTTTCTGACCTGCAGCCCACAAGCCCCCCTTTACCCCACAAGCTTATTTCTTGCCGTTTCAGCTCCTGCTCAGGAAAAATATTGTTTGTTCCTGCACAAAGCCAACTGATTTTCCATCTGGGACTTCGGCCAAGAGTCGCAACCCCAGACATTAACTCCTTCTCAGTTCTCTGCTTTGGTGAGCTTGCCAAGATTTGTCCTTCCTAAGCATACAAAACTGGCCGAGCCGAGCAAACAGAAGCACCGGGAAACTGGGGTCCAGAAGTTGGGGGAGAAAATGTAAAAAAGAAAGCGATAAAACTGGTAAAACAGGGGTTCCCAACCTAGGGCCTGTGGGCCACATCCAGCCCATGGTGCCATTTCATGTGCCCCCCCCCCCCACAAACACACCTCCAAGGGCATTCAAGAAACAAATGGCCACCCCTTTGAAGCTGTTGGGACAAAATGGCCACCCCCATCGTGCAGGCAGGGCAAAATGGCCGTTCAGCCCTTGAAGCTGACTGAGAGAGTGACCCGGCCTCCGGCTTGAAAAGGTTGGGAACCCTTGTGGTAATGGGTGGCAAAAGTAGGAGCAGAGATAATTATTTTGTGTCAGAAATCATTCTTGGTTGGAAGGATTTTTGCTGGAGAAACTCCGCTCAAGGAACATCCAAGTGAGTCTCCTTTCATGCTCTCAAGATCTTTTCCCCACCCAAGTGGTCCCTATTTATCCACTTGCAATTTTTTGCTTTCGAACTGCTAGGTTGGCAGGAACTGGGACAGACGGGCGCTCATTCTGTCATGTAGTACCCAGGTCTCTAACTGCCGACTTTCCTGATCAACCCAGGAAACTGCAAGAAATATGGACAACCAGCTTCCCTATGCCTGCTTAAGGTAGGATAGTTAAATCTATGGCCTTGCAGTGGTATGTAACAACAAAACAGGATTTATTATCTACAGGATTCAAGATGGCACTTTTTGTGCTGAAAGGTTGATGTTGTATGTCCACTTTTTAAGTCTTTTGTCCAACTAGTTCATATATGGCTTTCAGTTCAGCACTTCCACAATCTGGTACCTGCTGAAGGGGTTTAACTACAACTTCCGTCATTCCCAGCTAGCATGACCTAGAACAGGGGTTCCCAACCTAGGGCCCGTGGGCTGGATCTGGCCCACAGCACCATTTCATGTGGCTCCCACCCCTCCAAAAGCATTCAAGGAACAAAATGGCCATCCCTTTGAATGGTTGTCTGGCCCTAGAAGCTGACTGAGAGAGCGTGACCTGGCCCACGGCTTGAAAAGGTTGGGAACCCGTGACCTAGAAGCTTGCCGATTAAAATCATGATTACGGGATTCCATGGAACAGAGTTTAAAATAAACTGTCCTTACAAACTTTTCCCTGATATGACTCTGAAAGGCACAACTTGTCAGAAGAACTGTGAGTCTACAGGCAGGACCTCATGATTTCCTGGGCCTCTGAGGCTTTTTTTAACCTTTCAAAAGAAAAACATCCCAAGCTTGTTCCACAACTCCAGAGATTCTGCAACTCCTCCAAGTTGAGCAAGTGAGAAGCCGCTTGCTTATACAAGACATCCCAGGGAAAACACTAACCCGTCATGACCAGACATGACTCAGCTGAGGTTTGGAAAGGCAGAAGGCTCTCTGGAGAGGTGGCACTTCAAACTAGCGATCAAAACCACAAAAGTTAAATGCACCCAAACAGCCAATACTCAGCCACAACGCAGAAGCTCCAAGACTTTAACTGGGAGAGTATATGTTGTGGGTGGATGGGAAGAGAGATGGGGTACAGTCTCTACAATCCAAAGCTAAGCTTCAGAATCAATCCTCAGTGCAAAAGGAAACAAACACTAGTCCTCTTTTTTGGTTCCAAAGATGGAGTATGCATGAATAATGCTTGCTTTAGACCAGGGGTGGCCAAACTTTTTGGGCCACGGGCCGGTCACATGGTTGCTCCCACCAGAAGCAGAAGTAAAACTCAGCTTGCAATCTGTATTGAAAGAGGATGAGAAAGATGTTAGGCTGCAATTTTCTCTCTAAACCAAAGGTGCCCAATCTATGGCAGCGTGCGGCCCCTGACACCAATTCATCCGGCCCTATATTGCCCTCGTCGCTCCCAGAATCGGAAGTAAAATGCACCCACACAGGCACATTTTACTTTCACTTACGGGAGCGATGAGGGCGGTGTGGGCCAGATGAATTGGCATCAGGGGCCAGATCTGGCCCACAGGCCATAGTTTGGGCATCCCTGCTTTAGATAGCGCCTGCACAACCTATGACCCAAAAATCTGACTGCAGCTTCCAACAAACTTTCCATTACATGAGATAGCCAACACTTGAGCTGGGGGGGGGGGGGGAGGGAAGCACCTGGAGTTTCCCAAGTGGGTTTTTCTTTCCAGCATGATGAATTACAGCCCTGGAGTTTGCACATCTTAGCTCCACTTATTCTAATCTCCATTTGCCTCATCTACCCTCTCACATCTACCATACATACACGAGTATAAGCCGGCCTGAATATAAACTGTGGTACCTAATTTTGACCTGAAAACCGAGGAAAATAGATTGACCCAAGTATAAGCCGAGGGTGGGAAATGCAGCAGCTGCTAGTGAGTTTCAATAATCAAAATACATGAAAATATGGTAAAATTAATTAAATTGTTGGTGCATCTCAATCCAGTGCGGTCTTGGGACCCTCGTGGTCATTGACTTGAGTACAAACCGTTTCACCTTTTGGGGGCTGATTTCTGGGGCTAAAAACTCAGCTTATACTCGAGTATATACGGTACATGGTCCCCCACTCTTTTCTTCCAGCATTTTCACTGTTTCCTCTGAAATATCCCAGTCCTCCAACGTTTCGGGTCTGCAAGGAAGTAAGGATGCCATAATTTAAGGTGGGTCAAACTACCATTTTCGGGAGACAAGAAAAAGAAAGCAACCATATGGTCCTTGGAAGAAAAAAAATTCCATACGAGTGAAACATGCATTTATTAGGATCAGCTGTAAATTCACAAAATATACATGTTTTGAAGCTTTTCAGAACTGTTTATGAGCATAGAAGGTACAAAACTGGTGAGTAGTAGTTCTGGAAGTCCAAAATTTTAGCGGGATATTTTAAGCCATGGAGATCTGCAGTTATAGACAGTCCCAAGATAGCGATCAGGTGGCTGATGAATCAAGAGAATAAGGAAATGCCACATGACCTCTGGCAAAACCCAACAAGACATCAATAAGGAGGTTCCCCTTCTCTACAAACGCTGAGAGAGCAGCCAGCTAGACATCTAGCCTCAGTCAAAATATACAGATCTCTCCATTGCTGTGGAGACCTTTTTGACTGATTTTTAATGCCAGCCTACCAACCAACCGAGCAATTACAATGGCCATACTCTACCATGTTGTCAAAAACCTTGAAAGATGAGAACGTATGTTTTGGAAAACGTTGCAGGTCAGCCCTAAAGACGGGACATGGTAGAAAACCAGACTTTCTTGTTTGACAGGTAATAAAGTGCTGCAGGGTCAATTCTCAGGAACAGAGGAAAAAGCTGCCCAGTTGGGAGACAGTTAGAGCTTTAAGCTTCTGCAGGAGCTTAAGGGGTTGGACAAGATCATTTACCTTTCTCAACAGTGTGGGTGTGTTACACTAGCAACAACATGACAATTCATGCAAAAGGAAAACTAAGGATAAAAAGAAGTCATACACTAAAGCTGGGGTTCCCAACCTTTTCACGCCACGGACAGCTGAGCGGGCTGGTCATACGGTTCCTAGCGCCAAAAACACTGCCATAAAATGCATCTGCAGCTGTCATAAATGCATTTACAAAAGCCGCAGGTGCATTTACGGCAGACGTAGGCACGGTTGCGCATGCGTGGGTGCATTTGACAGCTGTCATAAATGTGTCCGCTTCCGGTAGCAGTGAGGGTGGGCCACATGAAATGGTGCTGCGGGCCGAGTCTGACTCACAGGCCGTAGGTTGGCCACCCCTGCACTAAACCCAAGATTAGCCAGAATACGTACACTGAAATCAGCAGAACATAGGTTATTTATCAATAACAGGTCCCATTAATTTAAATTGCTCTGCTGTAGCTGAGCCTAAAATTGCATTTAACACTATGTTTGCCTGCAATTTCAACTGTTAAATTTAGTACAAGTGAAGGCTGGTTTCCAGACCACTTTTATTCTAATATAAGACACAGACATCCTTTTCACTGCTGTTATGAAATCATGGATCTACATGATGGGACAAAAAAAACATTTTTAGATCTAGAGGATCTAAAAGGAACGATATTAAACCCATCAGACAAAATCATGAATTACTCTTTCTAAGAGGAACAATACTAAATATCCGATTGTGGAGGAATGGCCTATATTTTCTTAATTTATGGTAAAGAATTTGGCTTTAGAGGGTTTATAGTTCTTTTTGAAATACTGTACAAGTAACATAAGCAATACTAGTTAGAAGAAATGCATCTTTGATCCAAATGAAGACAGGATTGCTGTAAATTCGCCACAGATGTACTGAATGTGTGATATATAAACACACATGTGGGTCCTGAGATAATGCATCACATCACACTTGTTTGACTATCACTTCCTTCTCTTGTGTATCAGCATGCTTTCTGCAACTTTTTGCAGAGCGGTGATCAGATATGAAAAGGGGGCAAGCTTCTTATACAACAGCGATGGCCAACCTTGGCACTCCAGATGTTCTTGGACTTTAATTTCCAGAAGCCCAAGTCAACACACCTGTTGATCAGGCCTTCTGGGCATTGAAGTTCAAGAACATCTGGAGTGCCAAGGATGGCCATCACTGTTATACAACTTACTGCAATTTACAATAGAAAGCACAGCTGGGTGCAGCTTTTCAGGGTGGACTGGTAGCACGGTTGCTGAAATTCTGTGGAATATGCTACCACAGGATGCTTTTAAACAAGGATGGCTAAACTATGGCCTATGGGCTGGATCTGGCCCACAGAACTCTGACCACTCCCAGACATGGAAGTAAAACACACCCAAGCATGTGCAAATGTGCCTGGAAGTGGGTGCACCCATGCAAACATGCCTGCGCCACACCCAGAAGTGGATGCGTGTGTGTGGTCAGGCTTGCTCACCTGTTCCAGGGGCATGGTCAGGCCCAAGGCACAAAAAGTTTGGACACTCCTGTGATAGATACTAACCTCCTGGAAGAACAAGACAGCTCTTCTCTAAAGAAAACCATCCTAACTACCTGACTGTAGTTATGTGCCTTCAAGTAACCTCCAACTTATGACAACCCAACAAATGAGAGAGCTCCATAATGACTGCATAATTAAATACAAACGATACTCCCAACCAATCCTAATAGCCCACAGCTAATAAATGGCCGTCAATCATTAACACAAAGACAGATAAGCTCAGACTTCGAATTAGACACAGGGCAGAGGTGTAATAACTAAAGTGATATCAAACAGCCATAACAGTGCAGTGTAGCTAGCACTCATGGTATTTTATCTAACAGACTGTGCACATTGCACAATATACTTGATGTGACCAAAATCAGCTCATAAGGACTTTCCCTTCTGTTGCGTGCATGGAGTTGCAATAGGTGGGAATCAGAACGAGTCTGAAACAGCCAGAAGGCCACAAAATACGCCTGGAAAGTTGCTTTTTGGCTGGGTGGACCACAAACTAAGATAATGTGTCACACTTGTTTGCACTGTCACTATCTTGTGTACCAGTATGCTTTCTGCGGCTTTTTAAAGAGAGGTAGCCAGATATGAAAAGGGGGGAAAGCATCTTATACAACTTAATGCCATTTACAACAGAAAGCACAGCTGGGTGCAGCTTTTCAGGCTGGATGGGAATCAGGCTGGAAGTCAGCCAGCAAAGAGCGAGAAGAGGGAATCAAAGCAATACAGGAATGCCACAGAACTCTTACACACTATATGGCAGTAATGGCGAACCTTGGCACTCCAGGTGTTCTTGGACTTCACTTCCCAGAAGCCCAAGTCTCTGTAAATCCACACAAATGGGTTTACTGTGCACAGATTTAGAGACTTGGGCTTCTGGGAATTGAAGTCCAAAAACACCTGGAGTGCCAAGGTTCACCATCACTGCTATATAGTAAGAGTTCTGTGGCATTCCTGCTATATACTGTTCATCCAGCAGCAGATAGAGAAAAGAATTAGTGCCAAGAAAAATTATGTGGGGTGTTTTCTTCTTTCTAAGCTTGAACAACAAACTGAGTTTCAGCCAGAACATCCTTTTCAGTCAACCGTGGTGCAAGGAAAACATATCTTGGCTCAGACACGCAGCTGAAGCCTTAGGGACCGCGAGCAATTATCTTGATAACATGACCTGACAGGTGTCAAGAAAAACAGGAATGAGAAAGTGTCGGCATCATATACCAGACACAATTGGTAGGCGGTGAGGAAATTAAAGCACTTTTGCAGGTGCCTGCCAGGATGTCTGGTTAAAGCAACTAGCTTCCAGGGCTTAAAAGGCTGATACTTTTCAAAGTAAAGAAGAGACTTAACTGGGATCCTCCAAGAGGAATATACAATCTGCTCCTTTTGTTTGATGGTAATAATTTAATACTTAAATTCCCAGAATCGGGTGACCTGGGAAAACACTCCTTTGCTGAACCCCCTCCCCTGGAAAATACACAATGGCAGAACTATGCAATGAGAAATTCGCCGACAGCTCGGGGTACAAAGCAAACTACATGGGTATGGTTTGTCATTTGGTGTGCCAAATAAAAATGGATCTGGGGATAAATCATCTTCTAAAGAACACATGGGACTGGGGCAGCTCAAGTGGTTAAGACGGTGAAAAGTCGGCAGGTCAGCAATTTGAGACCCGGGTACTGCACGACGGAATGAGCTCCCGTCGTCTGTCCCAGCTCCTGCCAACCTAGCAGTTCGAAAGCAAGAAATTGCTGAAGTAAATAGGTTCCACTTTGGTGGGAAGTTAGTGTTCCATGCACTTCGGGGTCTAAGTCATGCCTGCACATGTCCACGAAGACCTCTGGAGATGCAGAGCAATGGCTCTTTGACTATAAACAGACATGAGCACTGAACCCTAGTGTAGGATACGACTGGCTTTCAAGCAAGGGCTACCTTTACCATCTTCAAAAGAACACAAGAAACATAACGACATCTGCCCATTACCTATCACCTGCCACAGCAAACCAAAAGTATGCAATCACCTTTCTTTCATAAGGGTGTAGGAGTGCTAACAGGTTTGTCCTATAATAGGAAGCAGTGAGAAGAATGCATGTTGAAGATACGTTTGGTTTTTCACAAAATCACTTTGCACAGGGAGAACTTTGCAAGCTACATGGCCACCCACACCTATCGCAATCCCCATCTCCTTCTCTACCTTGACCCCATTTTCTTGAGGAAAAAGTCGAAGCTTGAGCCCTGCTAACATTCCCACAACAATGATAGCAAACCTTGGCGCTCCAGGTGTTCTTAGGTTTCATTTCCCTGAAGTCTAAGTCAATTTCCCAAAGCATTGATCAGCCAATGTACTGACTTAAGATTCTGGGAATTAAAGTCCCCCTGTGGGGCCTGGGCCCCACATTGGGAGCCACTGCTCTACATGGAACCTAGTCCAGTAAAGAACATAATATTACTGAGCCCTCCACCTGCTCTGAACAGAATACACAATAACTGCTTAAGATCTTGCCATACACATGGTCTCTTTTGAGCCAAAGTTTTGGAGGCTCCTCAATAAATGTGCAGTGTAATTCTGCAAGAAGAAATGCCCGCTTCGTTTCCAGGACCGATAGCTCAGGACATGCAGCTGCATAAGCACAGTAAAATGTCTGAAGAAAGAGGAGAAAAAGTCCTTGATTGCTGTAGATGTTTCACTGGTATGTCAAGATACCAACATACAGTACATGAGAACTTAATAAATTCCACCAACAGATTTCAGTGAAACCAGGATACCACATAGGATGATGTTGGCAAACCTATGGCACGCATGCCAGAAGGGGCACTCAGAGCCCTCTCTGGAGGTATGCGCGTTGTTGCCCCAGCACAGCGTTTGCCCTGCCCCTCTGCCCAGCAGCCCAATGGAAGCACTTCCTCCCTCCCCCCAGCACAGAGTTCACTACACCCCTCTGCAGGGTGGACAGCAGCCTGTTGAGTTTGGGCACTCAGTCTCTAAAAGGTTCGCCAACACTGACATAGAACAAGGTTCCCTAGAGAAGGCCACAGACTCTGATTTGTGAAACTGATCTAAACAAGATGTGGCTGTTCTGTGGCTGCAACTGAACCTTTAGATTAAAAGTATGTCATCACCACCTAGCAAATAGGCTGATGAGATGTACAGTATGTGAATTTTCATTATAGATGAGGATTTTTAAATCCCATGGTTGCAGAAATGTGCTTGAAAGCCAGTAAGCAGTCATTATGAAGAATCAGAACATACTAAGAAGGAAGCAAAAATCTGTCTTCCAACTCTTTTGATTTCTGACTCATATCATATATGCTTTTCTTAACTACTAACAAAGTACAATCCAGATTTTAAAACAGGGGTGCCCAAACCTTTTGGGCTGGGAGCCTGAGCAGGCCCTCAGAACAGCTGAGTGGGCCAGACCATGCCCCTGGAACAGGGTGTGTTTTGCATGTACGTCAGTATTTACTTCCTGGTTCGGCAGGGATGCTTCTGCGCATGGACGGAAACAGCCATACAGTATTTACTTCCGGGTTTGGCACGGATGCTTCTGCGCATGCACGGAAACAGCCATACAGTACCGTATTTACTTCCTGGTTCAGCACGGGCACTTCTGCACATGCATGAAAGCAGCCATATTTACTTCCTGGTTCAGTGCAGACGCTTGTGTATGCACGAGCATTGCTGCACCAAACCAGGAAGTAAATAGACACTTCTGCGCATGTATGAGGACATCTGCGGCGAACCAGGAAGTAAATATGTCCACTTTCACGCATGTGCAGAAGTGTCCATATTCACTTCCTGGTTTGGTGAGGGTGTCGTGGGCGTGATGGAATGGCTTTGGGGGCCACATCCGGCCCACGGGCTGTAGTTTGGATACCCCTGTTTTAAAAGATAACTGTTTCAAGTTATTACCACACAACAGCTGCCATTCTTCTGAAAATGTCATGTATATTACACATGAATTCTAATTAACATAATTTGTGCACTAATTATAGCCCTAAAAGTCACCATTATATGGTCCCAATGGGGCCACCTAGACTGTAATGTTCGCCACCCTCTTTCTAGCTCATAACTGTACATTTTGGTCTTACAAAGGAAACCTCATGGGGACTCAACAGTGGTATAGAATCTAAATCTTACTCGTGGTTTGCACCTCTGGCTAACAACATTTGGTATGAATCAACTCTGATTTTATTTTATTGGTTTGGCACATAGACCTTTGAAAATAGCAATGGGACAATTTGGACAGATCACAAAATCTGTTTTTTACTTTAGTACTGATGAAAGGAAGTGATGGGTGCCTACCAACCTTTGACTCTCCCCTCCTCCCCTTCAGAGGTCTACATTATAAAATAAAGCAAAAAGCAAAGCAATCACACTTATATACCACCTCATAGCACTTAGTACACTCTCTGGGCAGTTCACAAGTTAATTAGCATTTTGCCCCCAACATGCTAGGTATTCATTTTATCAACCACAGAAGAATGGAAGGCTGAGTCAACCTTGACCTTTGGCCAGGATCAAAATCCCAACCATTTGGTTGCAGTACAGCAATAAAAGCAAAAAGCAAAGCAATCACACTTATATACCACCTCATAGTGCTTAGTACACTCTCTGGGTGGTCTATGTGCCAACCTAGCAGTTCGAAAGCAAGAAATTGCAAGTAGATAAATAGGGACCACTTTGGTGGGAAGGTAACAGCATTCCGTGTGCTCCGGTGTCTAGTCATGCCTGCCACATGACCATGGAAACATCTGCAGAAGCAGACAGCTCTTCGGCTTTGAAACAGAGATGAGCACTGAACCCTAGAGTCAGATACGGCTGGCTTTTGAGCAAGGGAAACCTTTACCTTTACAGCAGTTTAACCACTGCACAACTAGGCGTCTTAATAAAAACGATCCTGTCATGACAAGAGATTGATTCTTCCTAGAACTTTTAAACTAAACCAAATCAAGTTATTTCCATGGAGCAGTTAGGATGCATTTATACTTGCTTTCAAGCAAACCATACTGTCTGGGGATCATCATGCCACCTAGAGAGTCATCAGCTAATCATCTGCCAGGCAATTCCCCCCCCCCCCCCCCCAATCCAAAAATCTCTACGTACTTTCATCTGGAGATCTGAACAAAAGTTATTTACACAGGAAAGCTCTTGATATTCTGTGGTGCAGAAAAAGTATTGATGCATTCAACCTGCCCTCCAAACATCAACTGATTCCATAACAAAAGATTCAGCAGGATTAAAAAAAAAACACCCAACCTTGTGCAACTTCAAATGACTGTTGGGCATGTGTCTCTATCTTGAAAGACCAGCCTAGCAACAGACGTTAAATATTCCCAACATATCATGTGTAAATACTCAAACTTAACATTATCAAAGATAGCTCTAAAAAAATAAATGTTCCTGAGAAAAAGATGATAACCACCAGAACAACAATCTGATGTCTAAGGCTTTTCCAGGCTACTATGCAATTTTACAAAGATTGCAATTCAGCTATTATTCATTTATATTTAAATTTGTTTCCAAAATTACCAGACTTCTGATACTGTACTGAAAAAGAAAAGCCAGATTGCCTTGGTCACTGGACTGAGAAGAATTGGAATAAAGTACAGAATTAAGGCCCAGGTAAGCAAAATGACCAAGGCTCCGTCACAGTAGATTACAACATAATTCCTTGGTTATAACAGGATAATGCAAGACGTTTTTGTCACATAACATTTGTAAGAATGTTCTGCAAAACACTAAGATTATTATTAATAATATAAAAGTGAAATATAAAACCAGGAAAAAAACAGTTTTTCCTTACTTTTCAAGTTTACAGAATTTAAAGGTAAGCCTGAAAACAAAACTAGCAAAACCTAGTCTAGGACTAAGAGCCAAGTACAGTGGTACCTTGCATAACAAACGCATCATATAGCAAAAAATTCGCACAATGAAGCAATGGTGATACCCCGCATAACGGGGGGAAAATTCATTATGCAGGGTTTTTGGTAACCGGGGTATACCCACTTAATGGGAATCCCGGTTAACAAACTTTTTTTCCTGTTATGCGGGGCATCCATAGGGAACCGCATAGCGAAAAAACCGTATAGCAAAGAGCTCCGTGGAACGGAGTTTTTTCGTTATGCGGGGTTCTACTGTATATTAAAAAATAGTGGGTGGGAAAAAGCTAACTTCCTTAGAATTTAATTTTAAAGTCTTCACCAAAACCAATATTCTTTAGAGCTTTATTTTAGATAGATATTCTGTTGTGTGAAAAATATGATTTTTATATGTTTTTTATTATTGCATAAACTTTGTTAAAGCACCTCATTATCTTTTTTTAAAAAGCAGAGCGAGGAATTATTTAGAGAACAAGCTTCTTCACGACACAAGTCTGAAACTTGTCCCTTTTCTTTGTTTACATAAAACAATACCAACATCACTTTACAGACCAGACATGAGGTAGCTTTGAAGTTCTCCCACTGAAAAGTATTTGGCAAGGTCCCACTGAAAGTTTCATTCTGTTCAGAACATCAAGGTCCAGGACTCCCCATTTTATTTAAAGTGTTCCTCTTTTCAAGAGACTTGATGCCATATTTAAGCAAAATTAAAAGAACAGGACTGCGGTGGCTCAAGTGGTTAAGACTCTGAACTTGAAGACTGGAAGGTCAGAGTTCGATACCTGAGTACTTATGTGAGGTTTTACTGTATTGCACAGCAGAATGAACTTCCATCTCTGTCCCAGCTGCTGCCAACCTAGCAGTTCAAAAGCAAGAGAGTGCAAGTAGATAAATAGGTATAGATACTTCAGTGGGAAGGTAAACAGCATTCCATGCACTTTGGTGTCTAGGCATGTCTGCCACGTCCACAGAGATGAGCTCCGAACCCTAGAGTCGGATATAACGTAACTATTTTTTGAGCAAGGGTGACCTTTATCTTTAAAAGAACAGTAGCAATTATATTTAATTTAAAAACCCATCAGTTTGGGCCTCCTGTATTATAGGAAGTGCAGGGTTCTGTATGCACCTTCCTTCCTATTTTCTTAAGTTAATTGAACTAGTCTCATTCTAAACTCCAAACAGCAGTAATGAAATCTATGAGGTCAGCAAAAAGGGCCTTTTTGATTACAGCCCATTAACTATGGACCTTTTACCCAAGGAGCTCTACACACCTATATCCTTCTCAAAGGAAGGCCATGACTTGAAGAGCCTTCTAGGTGGCGGCACCAACTTTATGTAACTCCCTCCCAGTTGAACCGCACCAGATCCCATCCCTGTCTATATTTAAAAAGCAGCTTAAATTGTTTCTTTTTAAAGAGGCCTTTGAGAATGTTTCAACAATGGCTCAGTGCTAGGCTATTAACTGGTTGCTTCTGGGTTAAATTATATTATATTAGCTATGAGAGTCTTTTTGATCAGGCATGTTTATTTAAAAGGGTTTTACTGCTCTGTGCTTTTATCCTTTGATCACAGAACACTTTGGAGCAGTTTCAAAAGTGACTAGGCAAGTAAAAAAATGGAAATATTCTGCCAGTTCTCACAGTCCAAATACATAAACAAGCCTGTGAATAATGGAGCAGCCTGGACCAATGTAACTCAACCCCACAAGTGTTTTTCTTTTTTTAAAAAAAACAACACAGGAATTCAGGCTTGCTTACCATGCCGCCAAGGATCTTTGGGTTCCACTGCACCTGATACAATATCTTCATCTGAAGGAAATGTGACATGTTTTGCCCCAGGCTTGAGTTTCCCATCTTCAACGGGTAGAGAGCCCTGGCTCCTTTGTTCATCCTCTGGATTCTCCCCATGTATTGCATCTAAGCCTAAACAACAGTTTTGAGAAGGAGAGGCCGTGTTTTCCTGCAAACTCCTGTTCTGCTGAGCAGATGTTTCAGTGTTCCTAAGGCATTCTGGTGTAGCTGCACCAGACTCAGCCGCTGAGGAGTTCCTACAGGACTCCTCATCTGTCAGTAACTCTTCCTGCAGAGGGTGGCTCAAAGTGTCTTTTGCCAACGGTTGCAACAGCTCCTCTGTCCCACCAGAATCCACAGTCTCCTTCAAAGAACACACAGTACAATGGCCCACCATATTTACGCTAGAGTGATCCCTTAGTGTAGCAGGGTTGGACTGGGAGTGAAAGTCCCCAGTATTTTCCACACAATCCAGAATGGTTGAAGCATCCTCAAGTTTCATATCAGCTGGACTATCTTCTGTTTGGGAGGGAACCCAGGCATCACAATCACTCAGGGAAGGCTCCTCTTCCTTCTGCACAGCAGGAGATTGCGGCAGGAGCAGCAAAAGATGGTCACCCTCACCAGGCTTTCCCTGCTGCATAGGAACCTGCACACACTCCATGGCCAGGCAAGCAAGGCGGCTATCTGTCGGAGGGGGGGCTCCTTCGTCACTTTTCATGGACCTTCTCCAGTCATTACTTAGAGGTGCTGGAACTCCACGCCGCTGGCCTTGTCTAGCCACCTTCACCTGGGGTGAAAAAGGCTGTCAAGGTTTCCAGGCCCTTCCTGCCCAGCAATGATGAAAGGACACAAGACAGTTGGTGGGCCAAGAATGGTTCCTACATGGATCATGAATGAAGAATGACATTAACAAGGGCCAGAGAGATGTGGGAAGGGTCCCTATTTGGGAAAGAGAATGGGCAAAAACCTCCACTTAGGTTTGGAAGGTGTTGCTACATGGGCAAGGCAGATGCTCTAGATGGAGCAGCTTTTGAGTAGATAGATTTGGTAGGGGAAAGAAAACTGTGCCCTGTCTGGAAAATGAGGAACTCTCCCTCACTTGCAGTTTGTCCAAGCAAGAATAAACTGAACAGAGGTACAAGATCGGACTTGATTAGAACCAACACCTTTAAAATAAAATGGGTTTGCTATTTAAGGAAACGAATAAAAGGAGGCTGACCTCTACTCCTGGAGGAAAACCAATAACCTCATTTTTAAAGCCAGAGCATCTCACCATGAACCGAAACACTGGGGGGGAAAAAACAGGAAAGAACTGGTTATCTATTGAAAGTGAAAAATAAGAGGGAACTAGTTTAAACTTTGTGACTAAAAAATGCCTCCAATGTTTTAAAAGGGCTGATGAGGGAGGCCTAAGGTGCAATCAATGCGCCCAAGCTAGGTGGGGCTTATGGGGAGAAATATAACCACAACTGGCGTTCACTATCAGGGGGTGGTGGGGGAAAATATAAACATTCCTTTGAGGAGAATAAGCTACAAACAATGCTGAGGTATTGGTGGGAGGGGGCATAAAAACAGGACTTGGAGTGGGAGATATTTAACTCCAAGGACAAGGAATAATATTATTATTATTATTATTATTAAAAATGAACCCTTTCCTGGTTCACTTTTAGATTTGATGCCTGAGGGTTTGTTTGTTTTGGGTGGGGTTTTTTTTGCTAAAGATGAAGGAAAGAGGGGTGAGCAAGAGGGGGTTGGGGGGCCAAGGAGGGAAAGAAGCAAAGCTTACACACACCCCTCAGATTTTATGCCTGAGGGTTTTTTTTTTGGGGGGGGGGTTGCTAAAGATGAAGGAAAGAGGGGTGAGCAAGAGGGGGTTGGGGGGCGCAGGAGGGAAAGAAGCAAAGCTTAACCCCCCCCCCCCTTAAAGAAAGGGACCGAAGGAAAGAAGGAAGAGTTGGTGACTAATGAAAGGAAGAAGGAAAGAAAGAGGAAGAAGCCCCACACTCGAGGGGGGGGGGCTGGAGGGCCGAAGCAGGCCCGTCCCAAGCGAGCCGCCGCCTCAGCCAGGTGCGGACGCGAAGGAAGGCCCCGTCACCCCCACCCCCGCCACCTCCTCTCAGGTCTCCTCGCTCGCTCGCTCGCCTCCGCCGCCTGCCCGCCAGGAGTTGCGCCAGCGGCCTTCGCATTCGCCGCCGCACTTTCCACCCTGGAGCCGGAAAGGGCCTCCACAGCCACAAAGCCAATTTTGTTTTTTTAAAAATAATAATAAATTATGAGGAAGAAGAGGAGGATAATTATTTCTCTCTCTCTCCTCCCCCCCTTTTTAAAATAATAATAATATGTATATATTTTATTTATTTTCCCCTCAGCAGCAGCAGCCGCTTCTCGCTTGGGCGCCGCTCGCTGGGTCGACTCTCTGGTAAACACCCACTCGGCGTTCCCCTCCTCCCTCTCGTTCTACTGAGGGGTCACGTGGTCGTTTCCCCCCCCCCCTCGGCAGCGTCGAAACTGGCGAATCAGCAAGCGAGGGTTTTCGAACGACTCACCCTCCCCTCGCCGCGCAGGCGCACATGTCTTCTTCTCCGCATTTGCTTTCCCCCGGCCGTCCCCCACTCTCAGCGGCTAGTTCTGGGTTTCAAGCGCCGCACTTTCGACACACACAAAAATCACTTCGGGAAAAAAAAATGATGGGAAAGCAAAAAAAATTTTTTCCGCCACACAGCTTCAGACCAGGGTACCGGAAATATTTTTATATGGCGCAAGAAGTGACAAAAAGGTACGCAGAGACGGCCAAAGGAGCCTTCGAATGTGCCGTGGCGAAACCAAAGGTGGATGGAGGGGACGTGGGGCGCCGCCTGATCGTGACGCGAAGCTCACGCGCTTCCCTCTCATCTCCCAACCCACCAAACGTCTCAGGTTTCCAGTTGTGGGCGGGGCAAAGGTGTGCGCAGTCTGCGCAGGCGTGATGTCTGCAGTGCTCGCCTCATCGTTTTTATGGGTGGGACCATAGAGTTTTAGTCCTCCCAGGTACCAGAGCGGGCTCAGAACGATAACCACAGGAAGAGAGCAAAAGGAGCGTCTGTTTCCGGGTCAACTGAGCGAGGTCAACTTTCACTCTCGAGTCGAGCTCTTTCTGCTGCTTAATGGAAGCCGCTGAGACGGTTGGTCCAAATCCTATGCAGGTTAATGGCCTTAACTAATATGTTTTATTTATTTTTATTTATTTATTTATTACATTTATATCCCGCCCATCTAGGATATTTTCCCACTCTGGCCGGCTTACAAGATATTTTTTTTTAAAATTCTTTACAATAGAAAAATTAGACATAAATAATAAACGAACTAAATTAATTGCAAATAGCAACAAAATATTTTTATGAGGGAAACGCCGAATTCCTGGCCGAGGAATAGGCCCCAATGCCTGGTATTTTAAAAGGGGGTTTTGGAAATTGGTTTCACGGTTAAAATAATAATAATGGCGGCAACTTTATAATTAGAGGAAATTAATTTTAAAGGGAAAAGGTTGGGAATTCTGAGGGAACGGGGCTGCCATTCACACATCGCTGCAAATGGCAGAATAAGACCTGTTGTCCTCATGTATTTTGATTATTATTATTATTATTGGACTTATATGCCGCCCACTCGCAGATGCGACTCAGGGCCGCTAATAACAATATCACATCCAATACAATATAAAACAAGATACAATTAGCATACACTAGAGAACAAGATACAATTAGCATACAATAATAAAAGTCACCTAAACCAACCTAGTAGTTCAAAAGCAAGAAATTGCAAGTAGATAAATAGGGACCACTTCGGTGGGAAGGTAACAGTGTTCCGTGCGCCCCGGTGTCTAATCATGCCTGCCACATGACCACGGAAACGTCTGCAGAAGCAGACAACGCTGGCTCTTCGGCTTTGAAACAGAGATGAGCACTGAACCCTAGAGTCGGATATGACTGGTTTTCGAGTGAGGGAAACCTTTACCAGATTGATTTTATTTACTATCAGTTATTTAATTTAATACATTAATTAATATCCTGCCAACAATTAGTGCTAGGCACTGCCCTAATCTGCTTGTGCCCTGGCCTGAGTGGGCTTGGACCGAAAGGGTAGTGCTTGTGTGTTTTGTTGTATATTTGTTAATTAATTAATTACTTTGTTTACTTCTTGTTGCTATGTTATATATGTTTTAGCTAACAAACTAACTTGCATGCAACCATATACGGTGGAACCTCAGTTAACGTAATTAATGCCTTCTCTGGGACGTTTCTTAGAGCAAAAATTACTCTAACCGAAATTGAATGCAATTTCCCATAGGAATGCATTGAAAACCAAAATGTATTAACCAAAATGTGGTTTACCATAGGAATGCACTGAAAACCAATTAATCCATTCTGGGGGGAAATCCGTAAACCAAGCCACTATTTCCTATGGATTTCCTTTGTTAACCGAGCAGTTTGTTAACTGAGGTTCCACTGTATGGGGATTTCTGTGTATAAATGCTGATGAGATGGAAATACAGTATACTGTATGTCACAGTTGCCGGGGGATAAAGATAGTAGCCTTCTGATTGATCATCTGCTCGAGCGCCAACTGTGGATGATCAACTTCAAAGTTCCAGATCTCCCTCCTTATACAGGTGAAACTCGGAAAATTAGAATATCGTGCAAATGTCCATTCATTTCATTTAAAAGGTGAAACAAATATATGAGATAGACTCATTACATGCAAAGCGAAATAGTTCAAGCCTTACTTTGTTATAATATTGCTGCTTATGGCTTACAGTTTATGAAAACCCCAAACCCCCAATCTCATGTACCCCATAATCATCACATAATTTCATGTACGCTGTATGCCATGATCATCACAATTATACCGAATTAAGGCATGACATCTCTCACTTTGCATGTAGTGAGTCTATCTCATATACTGTATTTGTTTCACCTTTTAAGTGAAATGAATGGACATTTGCACGATATTCTAATTTTCCCGAGTTTCACCTGTATATCTTGGACTAGGATTTGGGTTGGATAGTCTTTCCAAGCAAGAACATTTTTCAGAGGGAGGCTGTACCTCGGCAGTCCCTCAAATGACGACTTGTCAGATAAATTGTGAGAGGAGAATTTGACCAGGGAGGTGAACAGGAGAAAGATAAATATTTGAAGTCAATAGTGGACTATTGTTTACTTTGGAGGAGCAGGATTAGCATGGGGTGGTGTCAAACATGTGTTTGTTTCTAGAGAGGTAGAATGGATAAGCTGTGGTTCTTTAAATGTTTTATGCCAACTAAGTCTGATGGGAATTGAAGTAAAGCAACATGTTGAAATTCCTCCTAGCTTTCCAGGCCACTTTTATTGATGTGATTGATGCTCCTATTCTTTGGTTGCTTGAATGTATCCTTGAACGTAACCTTGTTGTACACTGATCTTAATCTTAAAGATGCTCAGTATGACAGAATTGGTAGATTTTGTTTATTTTTCACTTAAGGTTTATCACAATTTAAAAGAACAGCATTTAATATTTGTCAAAACATTACAGAGAAGGCTTAAGATTCACTCATGGGATTTTTTTAAGAACAAAAGAATTGACTTGCTTAATCAGATTGGAGCCCGTCTATTTCCAGTTGTAAATGTGCAGATGCCTCTGGCACTGATTCAACCTTTACTTATTGTTTCCCCACCACCACAGGTGTCACATTCAGAGGTATATTGTCTTTGTACTGCAAAGTTCCACTTGGCTCCAAGTGGAGCTGTCTAATGCCCTGTCTGCCCTCACTTTCCATGATGGGCTTTCATATGCTCTTTGATGAATACTTCCATCGGAGCCTGTTGTCTCTTACTTTCTTTGGTTCACTGCAGGTGTTATGTGCTGTAAAAAGAGTATTTTCTACCGGCAACCACAGCCTTCCACCACCATGTCTTGGTAGGTCTTAAGGACTACCATGTCATTCTGATCCAAGTACAGCATTGCAACGGGGCTGAGGTCCGTTGGGACGCAGCACGGCTTGGGGACTTTGGAATTTACTGAATTCAACATGGTCTGCACCACAGCATGGCTGGAAGAGTTCATGTGGTCAGCTAACGGGAACCGGCACTCCCCGGAACAGTAGAAAGCATGGTAGCCACTGGGGGCAATTATCCAGTCATTCCAACCGACAGCCTTGAAATCTACAAAGAGGCGGTGCCTTCTGCACTTTGTGTTGGCTTTGGTTCGGGCTTTCAGGTTTTTGCGTTTGCTCCCAGATTTGGGGACTTGTATGGCTTTTCGGATTCCTTTCTGGGACAATCTGCCAAGCTGGCTTCTGCTATGTCTTTTTCCTCGACTTAGAGGCTGCCCCCTTTGATCATGGCTATAAGTGACCAGTAAAGGTCTTTCCAGAGCCCATTGAGTCTCTTCCTCTCCAGGAGACCGCCTTGCTCGAAGAGGGACACGGTAGTGCTGAAGCTCATGGCTGCTATTTGAGTGCTCCACTTCGATGAGAAAACCAAGCTGATTTTTCTGGCCTTTGGCTTTGTTGAAAGCAGCAGTCACGTCAAAACTTTGCCACTTCGGGTGGTTGAGGCCCAAGACTTTCCGAGAAAGGAGTCTACTCTTATTGCCAGAAATGGGTGCGGGATCCATCACATGATAGATGTTGATATTGTAACCCCTGCTTTGCTCCTCTGAATGATAGAGACGCAACTCAAGGGATGTCACCTCCTCCTCAGCAGGCAGCAAGGTGAGGTTGAACAAGAAGTAGAATGAACTTCCTACAGTTTCAGAGAGGGGATCCAGAGTCTCTAGAAGAAAAATAGAATAAAAGTTAGTAAGGATTTGAGGGCTGAGTGTTGAAATACCAGAAATGCCTGGTTGGATCTTCAAGGAACCCACTATTCCATGTGGCTGACAAAATATTGCTCACTTAAAGGCACGCATGGCATAAAGCAGGAGTTCTCAACCTTTTTAAGCTTGGGGCCAAGTCATGCTCCCTCAGATAGCTTCAGAGGCCGGATGGGCATTTCACCCTTCCTCCACCACATGACACTTCCTGGTGTGATGGAGGCAGTGGGGGGCATCCGACCTGTGGGCCATAGGTTGAGAATCCCTGACATGAAGACAATGGTTCATATCAGTGCAACCTCAATATTTGGTATATATTGCTGCTAAAATGCAATTTATGCCTTTTTTTCACTTAAAGAAGGTTGGCTTGAACATTTAATTTAATTTTAATTTAATAGTCATATTTATGCTGCCACCCCCTCGCCGAGGCGACTCCGGGCGGCTTACACATATAAAACCATAGCATAGATATACATAAAAAACAATGAAATAAAAGTATAAAATTGTTTAAGTCATATGCAGGTGAGAGCCATTTCAAATCAGTGTAGCAAAAGATTGATTGAATTATGACTAATCTAAGTCCTCTTGAAAGGAATAAGAAAAAAAGTCAGTGGACTCCTTTTACAAAGTCCACATACAAAAGTGTACAATACAAAACTAACACAACTGCTTGTCAAGGCTTAACAGTGTGCCTGCAGTTACTTGGCACATTCTGTAGGTGGCACTAGACCACCTCTTTAAGTCAGAGGGCCAATCAGTTGGCCGTAGGGTAGCCTTCCACCTGCATTCATGCTCTCATTTCACATGTGCTTTCCTCTCCTCTAGGCTGTGCCCTGCTATCCCTTTGTGTGCTGGTCTGAAGCCCTGGCCAACCCTTTTTAAACCAGAGCCAACTCCCACCCCCAAGGGGACCTCACCAACGTGGTAGAAAGTCCGCACGGTGTTGGCTTTTCCTGTTTGTTCCTCCAGGAAGGGAAAGTCAGTTTCGTGGAGGGAAGGAGGAGGCTTTCCTAAGCAGAACTGGTACAGATCCAGCAGGTACTGGGGAATCACAAGTCCCGGCTTGGGTTCCGGCCGCTTTTGCAGTCCCAGGCGTCTTAGCAAGATGGTTTGGAGGGCCTGGGTTGGTGCCTGCTTAGAGTCATGTGCGCTGGTTCCAAGAGTCACTCTCTGGGAACCTTCGTATCCCCAGAAGATGAAAGGAATGAGTAGAATCGACAGCGCTGGCACATTACCAGAAACCATGATGGAACTGGGGGAGCCAGAGGAAGAATAAACGATAAGGGTTCTGTGGAGCACAAAGACAAAACTTAATTCCCCGCATCCCACCCACCCACCCCCAGCAAATAAAGCCCAAACATATACAATTACATTACTAAATCATACTTCTCTATTTCTGTTGGGAAATAGTACACCCTGCTGACAGTTCTGAAGTTAACTCTCTTACTGTGTGCCAGTGTAATTCAGTGTTCGGTTAACTGGATTGCAAAAAGCCTCAGGGTAGGTTTTGGGAGGGCCTTTCAGACCTCCTTTGTAAGACCCTGGAAGAAGAGATTGCTTGCAGAGATCTTACATGGGAGCCTTAAGAAACCGTAGAATGGAAGGGGACATTCAAACATGCACAAATAAGTTGGTTTGAGTGTCCTTTTCTGCCTTCCAGTACTATTTCAGTGCTAAAAATGTGTCAGGATAAGTTAGAGTTGCCATCACTGAACACCATGTTAAATTATCGAGACAGTTTTCTTTAAGTTGACTTGATTATGGGGAAACAAGCAAGGGGACAGGTCACAGACCCTCTTGACAGACATCCCTTCTCCTCGTTCTGTCGTATCCAAATCTGAATAGTGGCGATCCTCATGGCAATCAGCCATGAAGACTGTCCTGAGCATATGGCCTTTCATCTGCCTTCCGCATCACAGCGTGAGCCCCGTACCACTGATCCAGTTCTGTGAGTCGCTTTCTGATCCTGAGTCCTTTTTGGCACATAAAGTCCTCATCGGCCCCAGGCCAAGATGGATGAAGCTGCTCCCCTCCATCAAGATGGATTCAAGTGGGATTTAATCCACTTGGAGACCATCACCCTTCCCTGTAAACTTTGGCACCCATGCTGTTAGTCCTCAGGGTTGTCAAGTTAGTTAACCGCCGCCTGATACTCGGCGTTGAGTCGCTGGCAGTAGGGTCTACTCTATTACCATAGTAATAACCTAGCCAGACACCTAGACATCCCTGCTCTGTCCAAAAAGTTCCTCTTTCTTTGGACCATACCTGTCAACCGCGGCTCCAGACAATCCGGGACCTGCGCACAACGGTTCTGTGTGTAGAACGTGACTTGCGCAGAAGGGATGCGCAGTACCTCTTTTCCCCCCGCTGCCAATTCCAGGGTTTTGGCAGCTGCGGGCGGGAAATGGCGCAAATCGGCGCCGAAAATCGGGAAATCCCGGCCAATCTGGGAAGGTTGACAGGTATGCTTTGGACTACATCTGCAGAATCTCATAGTTAAGATGGAAATCTCTATCTTGGAGCTTTTTCAATTTCTTCGCCACCTGCATCTTTGCTTAAGACTGTCAAGACTTTTACCCCAATCTCTGCCTGGCACGATCAGTTGACAGCACATTTGTCCTTTTAAAAAAAAAGCTTTCTGTGGATTGTGTGAACACTGGTTTTGCAGATGTAGAAACTAAGGCCCAGGAGACTTCCCAAAGACTACAGATGAAGTGGACATAATTTGCCACAATGATGTAACTGCATTTTATTGTTTTTGTGTGTTGTTATAAATAGCCTTGGCCAAAAATGCCCTCTCTTTTTAGCCGCACCCATGAAATACCAGCAACCCTTTGTCTAGGTGGGCGAGAATAGGAAGGAGATGGATGAATGCAAGAGCAAAATTCCAGGCAAAAAAAATATGTATATTTGCCATGGTCTCATCTGCAATGTGGCATTGTGCACAGGTATAAAAGCAGGGGTGCCCAAACTACGGTCCATGGGCCGGATGCCAATTCATCCGACCCACGCCGCCCTCGTTGCTCCCAGAAGTGGAAGTATAGCATGCCCATACGGGCGCACTTTTCCCACCAAAGCAGTTCCTATTTATCTACTTGCAATTTCTTGCTTTCAAACTGCTAGGTTGGCAGGAGCCGGGACAGAGACGGGCGCTCAATCGGTCATGCAACACTCAGATCTTGAAATAATGACCTGCCGACCTTCCAGTCGTCAAGTTCAACGTCTTAAGCACTAGCCACTAGTACTTACTTGCAAAAGTTGAGAAGGCTGGCAAGAATCCATGTTCCCCTTCCTTGCAGTTCCAGTGGTCTTTCCTCTGCGGCTTCTGGTCTTCAGATCCGTCCCACTGCTGGTGCCTGTTTTGGGTCCCCCATGCCAGGAAAAAGCCCTCGATGCTTGATGGGCATCTTCCAGTCCTCCTTGGCGGTGACGCTACTCCTTCCTGCCTCGCTCAGCAAATGAGCCAGGCTGGCTCCAGACTCTTTCTCCAGAGTGTCCAGGCCCTGCCCACACCGCCGGTGGTGGTGGTGGTGGAGGTGCCGGTCTCCGTCTCTTCGACTTCAGGATGTGATGTCAACCAGGCAAGGGCCTGAGCCAGGACAAACAAACTGTTGTGAGTTTGTCACTTTCCCCCCTCGCTTTAGCACCCACGGCATCTTTAGGATCTTGCCAGGAAAGCAGGGTAAAGAGGAATGTCGTTCTGGCAGGGGAATTGGGAAAAATGTGCTTTGGGACGAGGTTCCCAGAATCCTCCAGTCTGCATCCCGGCTGGGGGGATTCTGGGAGCTGTAGAAAAATTAGGAAGCAGTCCATGAGCCCTTAAACCCAATGGACAAGGTGTCTAAGGGTCTGCAGTGGCTCAAGTGGTTAAGATGCTAAACTCGCTGACTGGAAGGTTGGGTTTCGATTCCCGGGGGTACTGCACGACAGAGCGAGCGTCCGTCTCTGTCCCAGCTCCTGCCAACCTAGCAGGAAATTGCAAGTAGATAAATAGGGACCGTTTTGGCAGGAGCTGGGACAAAGATGCTCATTCCGTCCTGCAGTACTCAGGAATAGAACTGTTGACCTTCAGCCTCCCAGTCGGTGTCTTAGCCATATACAACAATCTACACTTATTCTAATACAGTCATGTCATCTTCTTCTGGGACATCATCATAACTCTCCAAACCCTGAATTCCGGCCTCAGTTTCTTGCGACTCCATTTCCTGTAGAAACCATTGGCCCCAATCTCTCATGTCCAGCAATAGTAAAGGTAAAGGTGTCCCTTGCTCGAAAGCCAGTCGTATCCGACTAGGGTGCAGTGCTCATCTGTTTCAAAGCCAAAGAGCCAGCACTGTCTGCTTCTGCAGACATTTCCGTGGTCATGTGGCAGGCATGACTAGATACCGGAGTGCATGGAATGCTGTTACCTTCCCACCAAAGTGGTCCCTATTTATCTACTTGCAATTTCTTGCCTTCGAACTGCTAGGTTGGCAGGAGCTGGCACAAAGACGGGAGCTCATTCCGTCCTGCAGTACTCAGGAATCGAACTGCTGACCTTCCGCCTCCCAGTCAGCGTCTAAGCCACTTGAGCCACTGTAGTCCCTTTTGTCCAGCAATAAAGCTCTCCTTAAATGAGCATTTCTTGTCCATGTAGCCCAGGGGCGCCCAAACTTTTCAGGCTGCGCAGCCGGTCACGGGGTTCCTCCCACCGGAAGCAAAACCCACCTCGCAATCTTTTGCAACAGATATTTTTGCAATAAGATAGGTTTTAGCCTGCCATGTTCTCTGCTTAAACCAGGGGTGCCCAAACTATGGCCCACTGGGCCCCCGAAGCCAATTCATCCGGCCTGCGCCACCCTCGTCTCTCCCAGAACTAGAAGTAAAACACGCCCGCAGACATGTTTCACTTCCGCTTCTAGGAGCGACAACAGTGGTGTGGGCCAGATGAATTGGCATCAGGGCAATCTGGCCCACAGGCCAGAGTTTGGGCACCTCTGATGTAGCCTGCTATGAGAATTCCTGAAAAATCGTGCTTATTTTCCGGTTAGGTTTTATTTTGGAGGGGAAATACGGTGGATTCCTTGGCTCTGGATTTCTTGCTAGCATTTGGGGTTTTGCACAGGGAAGCATTTGCACACCAACAGAATCAGAACTGGCTTTGGTGTTCAATGTCTTGACTCCTCTCTATCACTGCAACAACACGTGCAGTTCTTCCGAGGCCATGTTCAAACAGAAGCCCTTCCTGCGGCTGGAAAAACATCTCTCCCCCCACAGTGTCATGCTCAGGAGTGCGTCTGGCTGGGCCCAGTTCTTATCAGCCCAGCTAGTGAGGGCTTCCAGGGGCCAGGGCTTCCTTTGCAGTCAGACAGCACGCGCTGGCTGTGGAAAGAGCACATAAACAGGGGCTCCATAGGAAAAAACGCACCACGCAGGAATGCTACACAATCTGGGAGCCGTCCAGATCGGTGTGTGTGTGAGAGAGAGATATCTCCATTGGAACTTAAACCAGTGGCATTTCTTCCCAGAGACCTTCTGGTGTGATGAAGAGGCTAAAAAACTGTGTAGCTACAGCGAGCATGACTGCACATCAACCCTGGTTGCAAATGCCGTAGCTTGCCTGGTCCGGCCAAGAGAAAAGGACTTTCCTCTCAAGTCAGGAGTATTTATTTGCTTGTTTATTGCATTTCTATGCCTCCCAATTTGGCTGCCTAATTCACTAGTTATCCAGCAGCCAAGGCACTGCACTGTTACACTGCACAATGATTTTACTACTGGGAATAACACATGTGATTTACGGAGTGAGCTCCCGTCTCTGTCCTGGCTCCTGCCAACCTAGTAGTTTGAAAGCAAGAAATTTCAAGTCGATCAATAGGGACCACTTCAGTGGGAAGGTAAACAGTGTTCTGTGCACTCCAGCATCTAGACCCGTGACGGCGAACCTTGGCACTCCATATGTTCTTGGACTTCAATTCCCAGAAGCCCAAACACCCTGTGAATCCACACGAATGGGTTTACTGCCCACGTCGCTCCCAGAAGCAAAAGTAAAACTCGCCTGTACGGTTAAGGCTCTTCCAGGTTAACCCTTCCTCCGTACGTGCGTGTTTTACTTCCGCTTCCAGGAGTGACGAGGGCAGCGCGGGCCGGATGAATTGCAGTAAACCCATTCATGTGGATTCACAGGGTGCTTGGGGCTTCTGGGGATTGAAGTTCCAAGACCATCTGGAGTGCCAAGGTTTGCCGTCGCAGGTCTAGACGTGCCTGCCACGTGCCCGCAGGAACGTCTGCAGACGCAAACAGCGCTGACTCTGGCTATAAGCAGATGAGCACTGAACCCTAGAGTAGGATATGACTGGCTTTCGAGCAAGAGGGACCTTGAGCTTTACACGTTGCATTTCCTCCAGACTTTGGGTGCCAGGGCAGACAGCGAAACCATTATCCATTAGAAGTTGCTTAACTGCACAGTGCAAGTAAAAGCTGAAGTTCTGCGTCCGGCGTCCGTTTTGGCCCCCAGGCCAGCCTCTCTCGCACTTTTTTTGGGGGGTGGGGGGTGGGGGAAGAGTTGTCCTTGGCCTCAGACAATGATTTCCCCAGCTCTGCGTGGAAAACATCCTCTTTGCCGGTGACCCTGGGCTTGGCCAGCCACCAGAGGGGAAGTTGGCACAGCCAAGGGAGCGTCAAGTTGGTGCCGCCGCCGGTCCGAAAGGGAAAACAGGCTGTCCGCGCGCAGGAACCCTTCCTGTTTACAAGTCTACAGGCTTGGCCGTTAACCCTTGGATGTCGGCAGATCTGACACCTTTTGGTCCAGTCACAGGGAGAGGTTTCAATCCGACAGGTGATGTGGCTCGAGACTAAAGCCATCAGTCCGGATTGGAAATGTTCACAGACACTATGAAGCACTTAGGACAGGGGTTCCCAACCTTTTCAGGAAGGGTCATGCTCTCTCGGGGGCCGGATGGTCATTTTGCCTTGCCTGCATTATGGGGGTGTCCATTTCTGTCCCAACAGCTTTCTCTCTCAAATGGCCCTTGGAGGGGGGGCACATGATGCCTGGTTGGGAACCCCTGATACAATCAACTTAGGTAAAGGTTGCCCTTGTTCAAACTCCAATCATATCCTACTCTAGGGTCCAGTGCTCATCTGTTTATAGCCAAAGATCCAGCGCTGTCTGTGTCTACAGAAGTTTCCGTGGACATGTGTTGGGCACGCCTCAACACGAAACGCTCTTTGCCTTCCCACTGAAGTGGCAGCTATTTATCTACTTACAATTTCTTGCTTTCGAACTGCTAGGTTGGCAGGAGCCGGGACAGAGACTGGTGCTCACTTCATCATTCAGCACTCAGACCTCGAACGGCTGACCTACCAACCGCCCAGTCATCAATTTCAGTGTCTTAACCACTTGAGCCACTGCGATCTGGTACTTTCAAGTAAAGGCACTGCATTGACAGTAGAAAAATGTTTTAAAGAGTGTAAAAGCAATATTTCTCAATTAGCAGAGCAGTCTGCTGAGACATCTGTTTCTAACCTTCTCCTTCCCTTCTGTCAGCAGGAATTTACCATGAAGATCCCCGTCCCGGTTATTCGCCAGCCTCGTGGGCCAGACGGCTCACACGGCTTTGATCCCAACTCTCAACGTTTTCAGGCCTTGGGTCCGGCCAGCCTCTCCTCCGTGAGTCCCAGGAACGGGGAAAATTTGGAAGAGCAGCAAGGCCGTGTGGCGCTGCGGGAGCGTTACCTGCGCAGCCTCCTGGCCATGGCCGGGCGGCCAGTCGATTTCACCATGTACGAGAAGGTCAACGTCACGGCCTTGTTCGGAGCATCTGACATTGACATCCTGAACTTCCAGGTCTCTGAACTACAGACTCCGCTGGGAGTACAGAAAGAAGCCCTCCTACGCTGTTCGGATATCATCGCTTACACCTTTGAGCTCTGAGGACCTTCTCCGGCCCAGGATGAAATAAAAGCTTCTCTTTTCTAGACAAGCATGCGCTTCTTTGAGAACGACAGAAAGCCAACTCTGAAACCCGCACAGCAGTGAACAATGTGCTAAGAGCAAATGGCCCTCTTGGGTGCTTAAAATCCCCACTTCTCTCTTATCTCCTCCCTGTCCGGTATGAGCTATGGTAACAAAAGTTTGGGGGCAGAGGGGTGCCTTCCAGCCTAGTCTTGTAACACTGCACAATTTTTGCTACTAGGAATAACACAGGTGATTTTTTTATATCGAGTGTGCTGATTCCAAATCTAAACTCAGAATTGGCCTATCACATACAGATTTGGTACCTATTTATCTACAGTACAGTGGAAACTTGATTAATGACGTGTTGTCACTCGCCACGTGACTCCGCACAATGACGAAAAACCGTGTGGATTAACGACTTTTTAACGTCGTTGTGCAGATGATAGTTTTTTGCCGCTAGATGGCACAGTTGCCATTGAAAACCGCATAATGACGTTTCTCCTATAGCGACACTACTTGGGGAACCAAGCAACGTCGTTATGTGAGGGTCTACTGTACTTAGAATTTCTTATTTCCGAACTGCTAGGTTGGCAGGAGCTCACTCCATTGTATAGCACTCGGGTCTCAAACTGCTGACCTTCCAGTGGTCAAGTTCAGCATCGAAGCCACCACGGTCCCATCAATCTGATAGTGCTGATACTGAAAAGGATGTGTGAATTTGCAAAAGCAGCATCTTTTCCGCACTTTCTTTGACCCTTGGAAAGAGGCACAGTTAAAAATAAGACCTCAGAAAATCTATGGCAAATATGAGTACGGCCCAGGTGTGTGTGTGTGTAATGTCATTTGGTATTTCCAAGTGCTGGATGAAAGCAATGGTTATTTTTAGCAAAAGGAAGATCATAGTTAAACGCAGGCAGCTTTTAACTTTTTTTTTTAAATTTTCTGACAACTTAAGAAACGAAAGCAACAATGTACAGCATTATTACACAGCAGGTTACGTAGGTCCCAGTGAACCAGAAAGAAGGGAAGATTGCATCCAAGAAAAAAAAATAGACTAGTGACGATAATGGGGGCTCCGAGATCGGGATCGCGAATGCCTGTAAGAGACAGAAGTCCAATTAGAGAAAGGGAGAGTCTTTCACCCAACTCACATTGTCTAGTAAGCCTTATTAACAGTCAGTGCAATACAGCAGGCAAAAAGAGATGTGTTGCTTACATGCTGAACCATGAAACTCAATTCTTTCCCCTGCGCCTGATGGGATTGTTGAAAATAGGAAGACTATATGGATTGGAGAGGGACATTCTTGGCCACATAGATACGCTGGGCCATAATTTCCATCGTATTTTATCCTTAGCTATGCTGGATTGGTTTTTGAAGAGTCTATAATGGTGATGGCGAACCTTTTTTAGAGAGTGAGTGCCCAAACAGAGGGGTGGGATGAACTCTGTGCTGGGGGGAGGGAGGGAGCGCTCCCATTGGGCTGCTAAGCAGAGGGGTGGGGCAAACTTGGGGGAAGGTGGAAGCACTCCTGCTGGGGTGACTGCACACGTGCCAACAGAGGGCTGGGAGTGGCACGTCTGACACACGTGCCATAGGCTTCCCACCACTGGTCTATAACATCTAGTAACTGAAAAGCTCCTAGTCTCTTCCGTGGGGGTTGCTCCTTAGAGGAAAGGCAATCTAAAGCTTTGCACCTACACATTTAACCTTTTAAAACAGCAGTAGTTAACGGAGACTGTAGGCCGACTGACAAGCGATCACAGATTGTTATCAAAGGCAGTCTTTCCCACCTAGCATTAGAGAGCAAACACCTATAAAACCCTCAGTTCTGACTGGTTGGTTTTAGGGCTAAGGCCAGAAGGTTCGCTACTACATGGCTTTGTCCCTAGTTTACACTAGTATTTCCAGCAAGGGACCTGTTAAGCCCAAACACACACTCTCCCCCGGTATGAAAATAAAACAGAGTTTACCTCCGCGATGAGCTATATTCTCGACCTGAAAGACAAAGGGGGGGAAAGAGGGCAGTCAAAAGGCATGCAAATACTTTTATCAGAATTGTAAAGACGTTACTATTTAAGTCAAGGGTTCCCAACCTAAGGCCCCCACCATTCCAAGGGCATTTGAGAGAGAAAATGGCCACCCCTTTGAAGCTGTTGGGACAAAATGGCCCTTAAAACTGACTGAGAAAGCGTGACCCGGTCCTCAGGCTTGAAAAGGTTGGGAACCCCTGATTTAGGTTAAAGAACTCAGCTGCCATTTCAAACGAGACCGTCTGCCCAGGAGTGGAAGGGGGAGGCATCGTGCATGTAGCGTACCTGATTTCCTGTGCTTGTAGAGGGTGGCATGACTTCCAACCCACAACCAGGTAAAAGCTGCTTGCTGACACACACACACACCCTTCCTCCCAACTCACCTCTAAGAATCAAAGCCTGGTCCAAATGCCACAATCTTTTGGGATTCTTACTGGTCATTTTCCTGCACTGTCGGCAAGAAATTGGGCCAAGCTTGAAGAAGTGACCTTGAATCCGCAAAAAGCTCATGCAATGTTTGTGTATTGGTTTCTGGTGACCCAACAAAGGTACTGTCTTGCCTCCTGCATTTCTACTGATGTTTCAGAGTAGAGATATAGTGACATGGCCACTTTTCATTGGGGGGAGAATAAACATCCTTGAGGGTACGCAAGAGCAAAACCAAATTAGAAGACGGAGGAAGGAGCTCACTGGACAAGGAACTACATTAAAGGAAAATACAGCTGAGGGACTCAACCTCCCCAACGTCACTTGGAGGACCCTGAATAGGCTGAGGGTTGGAGTCCCTAAATGTAAGACCAGCAGGTTAAAAGTAGGGGCTGCTGGCATACAACAACACGCTATGTGAATGTGGAGAGATACAGAATCCAGATCATTTACTGGTCTGCCGATTACTTCCCAAAAAATGCACCTTTGAGGACTTAAGTTTGGCCAACAACAAAGCCAAGAAAGTGGCTTCTTTTGGGTAGTCCAGTATTTGATCATGACACAAAAGAAGAATGTTACCTTTCCCGCCAAAGTGGTACCTATTTATCTACTTGTAATTTCTTGGTTTCGAACTACTAGGTTGGCAGGAGCTGGGACAGAGGCAAAAGCTCACTCCGCCATGCAACACTCGGGTCTTGACCTGCCGACCTGCCTGTCATCAGATTCAGCATCTTAACCACGAAGCCACAGTAGTATGTAAGGATTTGAGTAGGGACTCCCAAAGAAAGGGTACGATCCGATGTTTCATGTTCCACCCTGCCAACTCGTCTTTCCCCAGCCCCCCCGGAGCACTTACTGTAACGCGGGGAAGGAGATCGGCTGTGGCGGCTGTACTGCCTCTCCCACTCTTCCCTCTCCTTCTCTCTCCGCTCGCGCTCCCTGCCGGGAGGAAGGCTAGAGATTAATAGAAACAGACCTCTAAAGCATCAATCTCCCTCCCCTGCCACCGTTTTCCCCACCACCACTCCACGGGGAGGGGCCCCCAAAACCGCAAAGAGGCATTACTTCATCCGTATCTTCCGCGCCATGGCACGCAACTCGTCTTCTCGCTCCTGGAAGACAAGATAACCATGCAATGGTCAAGAAGAGGAGGAGGAGAAGTCCCAGCTAGGGCAGCAAAAGCCACGGAGCTGTAAAGCCGGAAGGAATCCGTTCCCACTTGATAAGATGCACTATTAGTGAGTACGTACATCAGTCCTGCACTTACCATTTAAATCTAGACCAGTTGCCCAACCTTTGGTTTTTGGACTTCAGTTCTCAGAAGCCTAAGCCCAAAGCGCTGATATAAGCCAATGGACTGACGTAGATTTCTGGGAATGAAAGTCCCCCCCCCCCCCCCCCCGTGGGTCCCATGTTGGGAACTGCTGATCAAGACTACAGACTGCTTGGTGACAGGTGATTTCTCACTTCCCTCCATCTCTAGGACAGTGATGGTGAACCTTGGCACTCCAGGTGTTCTTGGACTTCACTTCCCAGAAGCCCAAGTCTCTGTGAATCCACACGGATGGGTTTACTGCGTGTACGCGCAATAAAACCCATTCGTGTGGATTCAGAGAAACTTGGGCTTCTGGCAATTGGAAGTCCAAGAACATGCACAGTAAACCCATTTGTGGTACTGAAGTGGTACCTATTTAGTTTCCCTTGCTTGGAAGCCAGTCATTTCCAACTCTAGGGTTCAGTGCTCAGCTCTATTTCAAAGCCAAACAGCCAGCGCCGTCTGCTTCTGCAGATGTTTCCATGGTCCTGTGGCAGGCATGACTACACACCGGAGCGCACGGAACGCTGTTGACCTTCCCACCGAAGTGATCCCTGTTTATCTCCTTGGCATTTCTTGCTTTCGAACGGCTAGGTTGGCAGGAGCTGGGACAGACGGGAGCTCATTCCGTCCTGCAGTACTCGGGAATCAAACTGCTGACCTCCCGCTTTCATCAGCATCTTAGCCACTTTACTTGCAATTTCTTGCTTTGGAACTGCTAGGTCAGCAGGGCCTGGGACAGAGATGGGAGCTCACTCTGTCGTGCAGTACTTGGGTCTCAAACTGCCAACCTTCCAGGCATCAAGTTCAGCGCCTAAACCTCTAAGCCACTACAGTCCATTTATTTACCACAGAGCCACCAGCAATGACTAGGTATCGTTGCATGCAGTATGAATAGAACAGGTCTTTCCCCACTGTTAAGATTCTGGTTGTGCTGCTTACCTGTCTTTCATGTTCTTGCTGCATCATCTTCTCCTGGGCAGCTTTTTTATCTGCTTTAACTGAAAGAGGCAGAGAAGCGAGATGAACAGGGAAAGAAATAAGTTTGGCGGAGGGGGTGTCAAATTCCCAGCCTCCTGCACCACCACCACTACTACCCGCTCCACCCCACGTCCCCCAAAATACCTACATTGCCTGTTAAGCGCCTTTTGCATGCGCAACTTCAATTTCTCCTGTGGGGTCAGTTTGGGCTACAATCAGAAGGCAAATAGAAAGCCGTTAAACAGGTGTCTATTGGCCTAAGATCACAATCAGATTGAGATTTGATAAGGCATTTGTGGGAAGAGGAACCCACCCACCGACCCACTCCCCGAGAAAGAAAACCCTGGACATGAATAGATTCCCAGATGGGTCACCCTAACAAAGTTGCAGCAAAATCTAAAAGAAGAATCTTGCGGCACCTTAGTGATGCAACACTTTTATTTGGTATAAACCTCTGTAGACTGGAGCCCTCAAAAGCTTTTGCCCAACGTGTCCCAAATGCCGCAAGACTCCTGGTTGGTTTTTCCAGTGTACGGTGAGTCAAGGGAACACACTGAGGCGATGTGCCAATGAAACAGCCCCATTCATCGCTTCCACAACAAACTAACCATGATGTTGTAAATTCCAGGAGACTCAATGGCATGACCTTGGCTCAATGGGGCTACTCAACACCAGCAAGGAGGAAATCTTTGCTACATGCGTAATCGATAAGGAGCCCTCTAAGGCCCAGGGACTTATGAAGAAGTGATGATGAAGAACCAGACTCTTAAAAGAGGAATTGTGTGCGAACTTGTTGCACCAGAATAACGTCTTCCAGTTCTGCTGAGCATCAGCTCTTCTTTCCATGCCAAGGACCGTCAAGGGGTGTATAAATGCAACCCAGGAAAGAGCTTCCAGGTAAAAAAGCCGGGACACAAAGCAAAATCTCCCTCTGCGCAACCCCTAATCACCGTCTAGACCGGTGATCTGCAAACTTGGGTCTCCAAATGTTCTTGGGCTTCAATTCCCAGAAGCCTTGATCAACAGGTGCGCCGACTTGGGCTTCTGGGAACTGAAGTCCAAGAACATCTGGAGAATCAAATTTGCAGATCCCTTGGTCTAGGGCAGTCTTGGCCGTCCAGCTGTTCTTGAACTTCAATTCCCAGAAGCCCTGATCAGCAGGAGTGTTGACTTGGGCTTTTGGGAATTGAAGTCCAAGAACACCTGGAGGGCCAAGATTGCCCATCACTGGTCTAGGGACATTGATGGCGGACCTCGGCACTCCAGGCACGTGTTTTTGGACTTCAATTCCCAGAAGCTCAAGTCAGCACACCTGCTGACCAGGGCTTCTAGGAATTGAAGTCCAAGAACACCTGGAGTGCCAAGGTTAGCCATCACTGGCCTAGGCAAATGAGGCCATTTCAATGAAGACAAGTTAATTCCATTGCTGAACAGAAAGAGCACAACTACTATCTCTTTTGAGCAACCTTCCAAATTGTTGGGATTGCAATTCTCATCATCCACTTGGCCATTGTGGCTGGTGATGATGAAACCTAAAATCCAATAGATTTTGGGAGGTGCCAGTCCTGAGATATTTTAATTTGCAAAAAAAACTGATCAGGTTTTCTTTTTCTTGTGACCTAAAATGGAAATACTTTATTATTATTTTTCTCTCGGCGCTACCGAGGAGCTGCACAGATTTCATCAGAACTAACCGAAAAGTTGTTTGTTTTTACGGGCAGTTTGACAAGCTCAGCCAGAGAGAAACGACTTCGCCGTCAGCTCTGGCCAAAGGAAGGCAACATGTTGAAAACATGCCCCATGCTCAGTGGTTGCTTGGGCAAGTGATCTCTATGGCGCATAACCCTGAGCTTTGAATGCACTGACGATGCTGTTTACTGTTCCCTAGGAATGTTTTTGACCCTAAATAAACTTGTTATGCCTTAGAGATCAAAACAAATATTTTAATCCTCCAAAAGGGTAAAACTGTGTATTAATAGTTGACTCTTCAAGTACAGATGCAGAAACTCAAATTCTAGAAATATCTAGCACAAATATTGCTAAAAAGTAGTTGGAGAAGATCGATAGTAAACTTTAGCCACAGAACTTGTACATGTCAAGATCACTTGCTCACTTAAATGTGTTCAAAGATTTTATCCAAGAGCTGCGGTTCTAATAACAAAGGTAAAGGTAAAGGTCACACTTGCTTGAAAGCCAGTCGTATCAAACTCTAGGGTTCAGTGCTCATCTGTTTACAGCCAAAGAGACAGTGCTGTCTAAGCGCGCAGACATTTCCGCGGACATGTGGCAAGCATGATTAGACACCGGAGCGCATGGAGCGCTGTTTGCCTTTCCCACCGAAGTGCGCCCTATTTATCTACTTGCAATTTCTTGCTTTCGAACTGCTAGGTCAGCAAGAGCCGGGAGAGATGGGAGCTCACTCCGTCCTGCAGCACTCGGATCTCGAGCTCCAACCCTAATCACATCCGACCTGCCTAAGGCCAGAATCCTCTTGTAGTCACAACGATCTGAGATCTTCACCTTGCCATCCTCCTACAGGCCAGAGATTGCCACGGCTGCTTCCAGCAGTGGTTGTGCACATGGAAAAGCACCGTTGGATAGCAACTCGGAGAAGCAGCGCAGTTGCGCAACAGTGTGATGTGAACAAAGCAACAGGATTCGAACTAAAACAAGCCAGGAACTCCATGGAATGTCTCTCTCTACCCTTCGCACTGCTCACTTGGTGAACCATCTCGTGTCAATTTACCGATTCCTACATTTCTGAACAAAATTCACACTCACATGGGGGGCAGGGGAAGGAGATTTTTAAAAAGCCACTAAAGGAAGATCCCTACATTGACATGTTTTCTTGTTACTAAATCCTTGATTCCATCATAGGTTACTAACTCTTTCAATCTAGACCTGCGGTGGCGAACCTCGGCACTCCAGATGTTCTTGGACTTCAATTCCCAGAAGCCCAAGCCCCCGTAAATCAACGGGTTTGCTGTGATTCATCCGGCCCGCGCTGCGCCACCCTCGTCGCTCCTGGAAGCAGATGTAAAATGCGCCCGGCGCAGCGCGGGCCAGGTGAACCACAGCAAACCCCTTCGTGTGGATTCACGGGGGCTTGGGCTTCTGGGAACTGAAGTGCAAGAACATCTGGAGTGCCAAGGTTCGCCACCACGGGTCTAGACCTTGGACACTGAACTGAGGTCAGGGGTCATTTCTCCATTGACCTATAGAAAAAAAGGAGTCCCTCTAAGAAACCTCAACAGCAAGGGTTCGTCCCAGCGCTATCCACTACGTACATGTCAGACTTGGTTTTGGGGAGGGATAAACCTTGGTAACTGACCAACGCTGTGCGCAGGAGAGTTGCTTCTGCCAGATTTCCCCATGGCTGTGTACTATATATGTGGTACCTTTCTGGACAAGCTTGGTGGAATAAATGAGTCATTTGAGAAGATGGGTGTTGAGGCTTCCCGCTCAACAGTTTGGACACATGGCCTGTGAGGCTCCAAAGAGTTCACTCTGGACTCCCCGCTACTATTTCAAATCTACAAGAAAGCACTGAAGGAGGTCAGTGATGCTTCACCTACAGAAAAAAACCACTGGATATCACCCTAGTACAGTGATGGCGAACCTTTAAGAGACAGAGTTCCCAAACTCAACAGGCTGCCGTCCACCACAGCAAAGGGGCAGGGCGAACTCTGTGCTGGGGGAGGGAGGAAGTGACGGTATACATATCAACAGAAAGGGCTAGGAGTGCCCTCTCTGGCACATGTGGCCATAGTTTCGCCACCACTGCCCTAAAGGTAAAGGTTTCCCTTGCTCGTAAGCCAGTCGTATCCGACTCTAGGGTTCAGCGCTCATCTCTGTTCCAAAGCCGAAGAGCCAGCGTTGTCTGCGTTTGCAGACATTTCCGTGTTCATGTGGCAGGCATGACTAGACACCGGAGCGCATGGAGCGCTGTTTACCTTCCCACCGAAGTGGTCCCTATTTATCTACTTGCAATTTCTTGCTTTCGAACTGCTAGGTTGGCAGGAGCAGGGGCAGAGACGGGCACTCATTCTGTCCTGCACTACTCAGGAATCGTAGCTAACCTTCCGCCTGCCAGTCAGCGTCTTACCCGCTTGAGCCACTGCCCTAGACAATCTCTTTTCCCCATCCAATTTCCAAGGAGGAACTGAGGTCGTGAGCCAATGCCCAGAAAATGGACGTGGCCAAGACAGAAATGCCCTCTGTCCTTAAAGCTTAAAGAGGTTGATGGACTACTAAAAAAAGGGACAGAACTCTTGGAAAGCACATTTTTCCAGGCCCATTTCAAAAGTCCTCACAGTGACCCTAAAATTCCTTTTGAACATGATGGCAACACACACTACCCAGCGCCCTGCCTTCTTCTGGTTGAATCTGTCCATCTACATATCTGGAAATAGGTTTAGCCGGGACCAGCCTGGTCCAGCTCCTGCATCCATGGCGTGGGCCTATAATGCTTTTTTTAAGCGGCCAAAAGAGCCCTGGTGGTGCAGGAGTAAAAAAAAAAAAATCTGCTGTACTGCAGACAGAACGTTGTCATTGCATTCCAGCTTAAAAGAAATTTTAAAAAACCTTCATTCTAGGTCCACAAGATTCCTCTGCATAGCTGTCAAGTATCCCTTATTGGCCAGGAAAACCCCTTATTTTACCCTCTTTCCCTGCCGCCATCCCTTATTAATTAGACTGCAATGCCCTATTGCCACCATTGGAGGGCAGCACAGGATAAGCATAGCTGTCAAGTATCCCGTATTGGCCAGGAAAACCCCTTATTTTACCCTCTTTCCCTGCCGTCATCCCTTATTAATAAGACTGCAATGCCCTATTGCCGCCATTGGAGGGCAGCACAGGATAAGCATAGCTGTCAAGTATCCCGTATTAGCCAGGAAAACCCCTTATTTTACCCTCTTTCCCTGCCGCCATCCCTTATTAATTAGACTGCAATGCCCTATTGCCACCATTGGAGGGCAGCACAGGATAAGCATAGCTGTCAAGTATCCCGTATTGGCCAGGAAAACCCCTTATTTTACCCTCTTTCCCTGCCGCCATCCCTTATTAATTAGACTGCAATGCCCTATTGCCGCCATTGGAGGGCAGCACAGGATAAGCATAACTGTCAAGTATCCCTTATTTGCTGGGAAAACCCCTTATTTTACCCTCTTCCCTGCCACCATCCCGTATTAATTAGACTGCAATGCCCTATTGCCGCCATTGGAGGGCAGCACAGGATAAGCATAACTGTCAAGTATCCCTTATTTGCTGGGAAAACCCCTTATTTTACCCTCTTCCCTGCCACCATCCCGTATTAATTAGACTGCAATGCCCTATTGCCGCCATTGGAGGGCAGCACAGGATAAGCATAACTGTCAAGTATCCCTTATTTGCTGGGAAAACCCCTTATTTTACCCTCTTCCCTGCCACCATCCCGTATTAATTAGACTGCAATGCCCTATTGCCACCATTGGAGGGCAGCACAGGATAAGCATAGCTGTCAAGTATCCCTTATTGGCCGGGAAAACCCCTTATTTTACGCTCTTTCCCACCGCCATCCCTTATTAATTAGACTGCAATGCCCTATTGCCACCATTGGAGGGCAGCACAGGATAAGCATAACTGTCAAGTATCCCTTATTTGCTGGGAAATTCCCCTTATTTCCAAATTCAAAACTTGACAGGTATGTTCCTCTGGCAAGGACCCAAAAGTAAAATTCTAAGATTAATATTTTTCCCTCCAGAGCTTCGACCCCATATACCAGGGGTGCCCAAACTATGGCCAGTGGGCCAGATCCAGCCCCCGATGCCAATTCATCCAGCCCACACCACCCTCGTCGCTCCTGGAAGCAGAAGTAAACCGCGGGCCCCGTATGGGCACGTTTTACTTCTGCTTCCGGGAGCGACGAGGGCAGCGTGGGCCGGATGGATTGGCATCTGGGCCAGATCCGGCCCACAGGCCATAGTTTGGGCACCCCTGGTTGAAGCAGAGAAAATGGCAGCTTAACAGCTATCTCAGATTGTAAGGCGTGTTTTGCTTCCGCTGGGACGAACCATCATGACCGGCCCGCAGCACAAAATGTTTGGGCATGCCTGCCATAAAAAGCCAACCTGATAAAGACCAGATTTTTAAAAAAACGGCAGCTTTGAAGGTTAACACAACCAATAGAAGGCGCAGGCACACACACACACACACACACACACACACACACACACACACACACACACACACACACACACACACAATCCCATCTGCTGACTACGTTTCCAGCCGTCAAGTGTGACCATCCAAACTCTACAAGCATCTAAAATTTTCGGCAACACTATTGTTTTCCCCCGAGTTTTTTCAGCAGTGACGAAAATTAAGAGGTGAGGTTTAAATTCTTACTGACTTTGGCAGCTCCTGTCTCTTTACCACCAGCAGTTTCAGCCCTAGGAGGAAAGAGCAAAGGGAGAAGGAGGTAGAGATTTTACTTGTTAGGTAAAGGTCGCCCTGGTTTGAAAGCCAGTCATATCTGACTCTAGGGTTCAGTGCTCATCTTGTTTACAGCCAAAGAGCCAACACTGCCTTGCGTCTGTCGATGTTTCCGGACATGTGGCAGGCATGGCATGACACCGGAGCGCACGGGTCGCTGTTCCCCTTTCCACCGAAGTGGTACCTATTTATCCACTTGCAATTTCTTGCTTTCGAACTGCTAGGTTGGCAGGAGCGGAGACAAGGATGGGGGCTTGCTCTACCATGCAGCACTCGGGTCTTGAACTGCTGACCTTCCAGTCATAAAATTCAGCGTCTTAACCACTAAGCCACAGTACAGTAAAAATATAGATATGGGGTTCCCAACCTTTTCAAGCCAGGGGCCGGGTCACGCTCTCGGTCAGCTTCGAGGGCCGAGCAGCCATTTTGCCCTGCCTGCACGATGGGGGGGTGGCCATTTTGTCTTGTCCCAACGGCTTCAAAGGAGGTGGCCACTTTTTTTCTTGAATGGCCTTGGGAGGGGTGGGGACTGCATGAAATGGTGCTGTGGGCCGGATCAGGCCCACAGGCCTTAGGTTGGGAATCCCTGATATAGATGTTCTCTCTCCTACTCATTTCAGGGCAGAGCAGAGCCCTGGTGGCACAGTGGTTGAACTGCTGCACCGCAACCCAAACTGCTGACCTTGTGAATTCAATCCTGACAAAAATCAAGGATGATTCAGCCTGCCAACCTTCTGCCCCCCCCCCCCCCCCACACACACACACACACACAAAGAATGGACAGTTGCAGTGGTTATATGGCTGTAATGCAGCCCAAATGTTGTGAGTTCGAGCCTCACGGGGATCCAGGTTGACTCAGCCTTCCATCCTACGGAAGATTGTAAAACGAGTACCCGGCATGTTGCGGGGAAAAATATTAATTACCTTGTGAGCCACCCAGAGTGTGCACTAAGCGTTGTGTGTGATTGCTATTGAAGTCTTTCAGCTGTATTAAGACTGTGGGAGTGTATAGCCCAGGGATGCCGAAACTACAGCCCATGGGCCGGATCCAGCCCACAGCACCAATTAATCCATCCCGTGTTGCCCTCGTCACTCCTCAGAAGCAGAAGTAAAACATGCAAATGCTGGCGCTGAACGTGCCCGCACATGCGCATTTTACTTCCACTTCCAGGTAGGAGGGACCATATGACCGGCACATGCTCAACCATGTGACCAGCCCCTGGCCTGAAAATTTGGGGCACTCCTGCTATAGCAAATCAGTTGGCAACAAGCAAGTATAGCAAATCTATAAAAAATATATATTATTTTTGGAACAAACAAATTACTATGGCTACATTCAAGGGAGGAGCCTGAAGATCGCATACGTACTTTTTCAGTTTCTCCCCTACAGCGGGGGAAGCCGCAGGCCTCAGCGGTTTCTCTCTGGCCGGAGACACTGACCTGCTGCGACTTCTCGACTCACTTTCGCTTCTGCTGCTGCTACTAAAGTGTCTTCCTCCCCGGCCGCTGCTCCACCGGTAGCGTTCTCCGGATCGGGAATGACTCCTGGAAAGGGGTGGGTGGGAGAAAAGCCATTTTGTTAGGAGCTGGGAATCTGCCCAGAAACCAGGAGCCTGTTTTACTGGCAGGAGCTGCTCGACTTACCTGGACCTGCGTCGGGACCCGTACCGCCAGCCCCGCTCCGTCGAGCGCGATCGGGAGTGGCGCCGGCCGTCCCGCGAGCCTCCAGCGGAGTACCGCCTGGTCCGGCTACGGGACCGGGAGTACCTGTGGGCGTTCGAGCGGCCGTAGCGGCTGCCTCTTTGGTAGCCACCAGCCCGGTGGGAACGCGTGCTGGACCGCGAGCTGGAAGAGGAAGTGGTGGAAGACGAGGAGGAGGAGGAGGAAGAGGATGTGGAGCGTCGCCTGTAAAGAGGAGAGGCACGATGCTAGCTATTTGCAGGAGAGCAAGCGAACAAACCGCAGGCGCGAGAGAAGGAAGGAGGCAACAATCAAAGGATTTCTCCAGGCTTCAGAAAAACTGCCTAGAAGGCGATTCCGTGGGTAGAGGCTTTAAAATTCTTCTTCTTCTTCTGCCATATCCAAATCCGAGTATAGGTGATCATCATGGCGATCAGCCATGAAGATTGTCCTGAGAATATAATCAATTTGGGGACCATCACCCTTCCCTGTGGACTTCGGCACCCAAGGCCGTTAGTTCTCAGACGTCAAGTTAGTTAACTGCCCCATGACCATCAGCATTGAGTTGCTGGCAGTAGGGTCTACTCCAGTGATGGCGAACCTTGGCACTCCAGCTGTTCTTGGACTTCAAATCCCAGAAGCCCAAGTCAGCACTCCTACTGATCAGGGCTTCTGGGAATTGAACTCCAAGAACAGCTGGAGTGCCAAGGTTTGCCATCACTGGTCTAGTCTATTACGATCGCAGGATAACCGGTCCAGACTGGCCTTAAGATTAGTGGTCAAGATATTGGCGCTCACAAAAAGTTCAAGGCCGCCTCATTCAGAGCTCCATCATCGCTGATTCTTTCTCCCCTAAGGTTAGCGACAGGCAGGAAGGTCTGGGAGACTGAGGCCATCGATGTTATACTGGATAGTCTAATGAAGGCAACAAGGAGGATGGGCTGATTTATGGCACGAACTCACTGCCAACAGCAGAAACTCCATTCGGCTCATACACAAGCCCATCTCTTTCATTTCCTAAGTTGGTGCACACAGAAAGCGCCCCCTCAAAAACTGTGGCATTTTGGAAGCACGACTGGGCGTACCCTGGCAACAGCAACCTTGTTGTGCCGGGCTCATCTTTCTCACACTAGGGCAGGCAAAGGGGAACTGTGGAATGAACTCACCCGACAGTGCCTTCCATTTTGGAAGTTTCCTAGACCCAGAAGAAGTAGTTCCTAAGCTCTTGTACTCTTAGAAAATGAGCACCTAAGGTTTTGATTTTCATTGAATGGCCAGGGGATATTGTACAAAGACAGCCAGGGTGGACCAAAGCGAAAGAAAGAAAAGGTGGTGGACAAGATTCTAGCGGAAGGAGGCACATTCACTACTCTGTAACCTGCTCTCCAGTCTTTGAACAAGATCTCTCCCCCTCCCTCACACACACACAACACACACAACCCCACCACCCTTCCCTTTGTTTACAACTACTGCTGTTCTTTCCACCCCCTCCTACTCTCTTTTACAATGGCTCATGATGGTGTCTGTGCTCTTGCTGGTGTTGATGCATGCAAGATTGCTATTATCCCAACGCACCCAACATGGCTTTTGTAAACAGGATAATAGCAATAGTAATTAGACTTCTATACTGCCCCATGGCGCTTAGTACACTAGATCAGTGATGGCAAACCTTGGCACTCCAGCCGTTCTGAAACTTCCAATTCCCAGAAGCCCCAATCAGCAGGAGTGCTGCCTTCGGCTTCTGGCAACTGAAGTCCAAGAACACCTGGAGCGCCAAGGTCGGCCATCACTGCTCTAGATCAATGGTTCCCAGAAGCCTAAGTCAGTACATTGGCTGATCAATGCTTTGGAGGATTGACTGAGGCTTCCGGGAACTGAAGTCCAAAAAAACCAAAGGTTGGGAAAGACTGCTTAGATTTATACGCTAAAGGCCCTTTTTCTCAGAATGTGTGCTTCAAAGCAGTTTTCCCCAACCTTTGGTGTTTGGACTCCAGTTCCCAGAAGCCTAAGACAATTTTCCCAAAGCGCTGATCAGCCAATGGACTAGGGGCTATGGTGGCTCAGTGGTTAAGAAGCCCGCCTTGTTAGCTGGAAGCCCGGCAAGTCGGCAGTTCGAGACCCAGGTACTGCATGACGGAATGAGCACCCGTCTGTCCCAGCTCTTGGGGACATGAAAGGAGCCTCATTTGGGCGTCCCCTGAGCGGAGTTTCTTCCGCAAACATCCTTTTAACCCAGAATAATTTCTGACACGAAATTATTATAGCCAACGTACTGAGGCTTCTGGGAATTGAAGCCCAAACACCAAAGGATGGGGAACACTAATTTAAAGGACCTGACACCCTCCCCAATACTATAACAAGAATTGTGTGCTGGATTTGAATCTGTCGTGTTACAGAAGTTTCAAGATTCCGTAAACCAGCATCCTAAGCGAGGTGAGGACTGGATGTCTACCGGTTCAAGAACAACCACTTGGGAGTCTCACTTTTCTTGCAAGGGATCTAAATCGACAAGCAAAACATGCCAACCCCCAAGTCTAGTTCATGCACTGGTTGATCCCCTAGCCGTGACATCCCATAAGCCCGTGATGGCAAACCTTGGCACTCCAGTTGTTCTTGGACTTCAATTCCCAGAAGCCCAAGTCCCTGTGAATCCACACAAATGGGTTTACTGTGCACGCTTCTGGGAACTGAAGTCAAAAAATAGCTGGAGTGCCAAGGTACGCCATCACGGCCACAAGCCAACCACTCTCACAGGAAGAGGCAACTTCCAACTCCCCACCCCCACCCCCCTTGGTCTGACTGCAAAGGATGAAAATGGATTGCTGTGCATGGATTGGCAACTAAGAACCACCAAAAGGAAGGCAGTTCCCAAACATGGCGAGGATGCAGGGAGGACAAATGGTGAAGCAAAAAAGTCAACCTTTGACCCCAGAACGGTCTCTGCTTTAAGGTTTGGGGAAACAAGGTGGGCGTGAAAGTTACCGACCGGGAGGAGGCGCTATGACCTGCCGCAGCGCTGCCTTGTTGCGCTTGGCCAGAGCGTGCCTTGACAAGGGCGGGGGGCTTCCGGGGGGCTCCGCCGGCTTGCGAGGCTGCTGCCGCCACAGCCGCCGCTGCTTCTTCGTCGCTGCCCCCAAAGCTGGTGATGAAGGTGATCTTCTCCTCGTGACCCGGGGAAGGAGAGCGGGAGCGAGACCGTGACTCCGAAGTCGATTCTGAAGGTGATCTATAGGAGAGAGCAATGCTAGAGGTGGCAGAGCAGTTGAGATTAGAAATGTTCCGACTTTATTAATATTTCATAAATCACTTAAGACCTACCTGTGTCAGCAAGCCTTTTAAGGCCCATAACAGTGATGGCGAACCTTGGCAGTCCAGGTGTTCTTGGACTTCAATTCCCAGAAGCCCCCGTGAATCCACATGAATGGGTTTACAGCGATTCATCCGGCCCACGCCGCCAACATCGCTCCTGGAGGCTGGGTTAACCCAGAAGAGCCTTAACTGTACAGGTGCATTTCACTTCCGCTTCCAGGAGCAACAAGGGCAGTGTGGGCCGGATGAATAGCAGTAAACCCATTTGTGTGGATTCACAGGGGGCTTCCGGGAATTGAAGTCCAAGAACATCTGGAGTGCCAAGGCTCGTCATCAGGGGCCTATAAGATCATTAGAATTGTACAATCTTGACCCTGGACTCTTTTTCATTGATGTTACCTAATTTTACTGCAGCTAACAGTGTTTTAATTTGAATACTGTTATGGTTTTAAGATTTTTTAAATCCCTTTTGTTTTTTCTTGTGTTTTTATGACTAAATGCTTTTTTAATTATTATTTTTTAATTAATTGTGTCAGGAGCAAATGTTTATATACGTTGTAAGCCGCCCTCAGTAGTGCTTGCACCAAAAGGATGGGGTATAAATGTAAAGGGAGTTTCTCCAGCAAAAATCCTTTCAACCCAGAGTAATCTCTGACATGAAATTATTATTATTATTAATAAAATAAATAAACTTGTTTCAGGCTGCAACATGTCACCTATTGCTCATTGTGTCAAGGCATAATTTATTTATTTACTTACTTACTTATTTACTTACATCCCCTCCATCTGGGATATTCTCCCACTCTGGTTGGCTTACAACACATTAAATAAAATCTTTACAGTAACAAAAAACATTAGACATGAAGAATAAACAAACTGAATACATTTATAATGTACTAGCAGAGGTTGCCCGGCGTTGCCGGGCTGTTTTAAATTGTGTCGGAAGGTTAAATTGTGTTAATGTTTTTTAAAAATTGCTTAGTCTGTAATTTTAATTTTTTAAATGTTTATTTATGCAAAAAAATTTTGGCTTGGCTGTTATTAACTGTGATCTGCTTTTTTGGGTTTTTTGAGGATTAATAAAAGAACAAAGTATGATATAATTTTTTCAAATTGTTTTATGTAAGCAAATAATATTTTAGTTTTTTGAATTGTACCGTAGTTAATAATTTTAATAATGTAAAAGTAAATGTTTTTTACATTCAATGTTTTTAAAATGTGTTTAGATGTTTTGAGTTTAAATTTGAGTTAAAACTCAGCACAGGATTTTTAAAAGTTTCTATTGTATTTTATTGACATATGTTTGTGATTTGTGTTAAAGTGTGTTTTAGTGTAATTTTTTTCACTTGTTTTTATTGGTGTGACCTTTTGTGTAAAATTGTGAATTTGTGTTATGTTTTTGGTTTGTTTTTATTTGGAGCTGTTGTGTGTTTTTGAATTGTTTTTACTATTGTGGCGAGTAGGTGGTGCTGGTAGGGGTTATTGTATTTTGACTGTTTTTTCTCTCCTGGCCTCTGGGTGGAGCTTCTTCTGGTAAGTAGTCTCTTTCTTTATTCATTTCTTTTCCAGTCCTGGTGGAGGTAGGACATCTTTTGGTAAGTTTGCTTGTTTTCTTTCTTTTGTGTGTGTGTGTGGGCAGGGGGGTGTTGGAATTTGTATTTTTTGTCTGTTTGTTTTGTTTTTGATTGTGTCTTTGTTTACTTCATATTGTTTTTGGTGTTTTTGTTTTTGTGTATTTTTGGATGTGTTTGACTGTTTTTAGTAATTTTTAAAAATTTATTTATTTGGTGGTGGGGAAGGGACGTGGTCATTGGGGGTTAGGAAGGGTGGGCTAGGTGGTGGGGAGAGGGGCATGGTCATTGGGGGTTAGGAAGGGTGGGTTAGGTGGTGTGGAGGGGGGCATGGTCGTTGGGGGTTAGGAAGGGTGGGCTAGGTGGTGGGGAGGGGGTCGTGGTCGTTGGGGGTTAGGAAGGGTGGGCTAGGTAGTGGGGAGGGGGGCATGGTCATTGGGGGTTAGGAAGGGTGGGCTAGGTGGTGGGGAGGGGGGCATGGTCGTTGGGGTTAGGAAGGGTGGGCTAGGTGGTGGGGAGGGGGGCTTTAGTGTGTTATGGTGCTTTGTGTGGAGTCGTGAAAGTAGATCGGGTTTTCCCTTTAATATCAGTGGGTGGGGCTTGTGACCCCCCTCTCCGCTGGCTCCCCTGGAATTGGGAGGTTTGGGGGGACAAAAGGGGTATGTCCCCCCAACCCTTCTGGACCCAGGAGACCAGGGAGAGCGGATCGATTCCCCCCCCTCCTTAAAACAACTCCGTTTTTAAAGAGAAGAAATCGCTTTGTTTCTTCTCTTTAAAGACGGAGTTTTTTTAGGAGGGGGGGAATCGATCCCCTCTCCCTGGTCTCCTGGGTCCAGAAGGGTTTGGGCAACATACCCCTTTTGTTCCCACAAACCTCCCAACCCTAGGGTAGCCAGCGGAGAGGGGGATCGCAACCCCCCCACCTACTGATATTAAAGGGGAAACTCCAGTCGGGACCTTCAGGCGCCGCGGGTGAGGGAAAGAAAGCCGGCTGGTGTTTGCTTGGCTGTGAGGCGGTGAGTTGTTTTTCTTTTTAATTTTTTGGGTGCCGGCTTCCTCAGCGTTCTGCGCGCTCATGGCGCGCAGGACGCTGGGGCTTGTAGTTATGGGTTGGTGCTTTGTGTTTGTGCTGCGTTTTTTTTAAATGCTTTTCTTTTGATTGGCTGCGGCGCGTTTCCAAACGCAGCGCCGTGCGAGAGCCTCTCAGCCTGATTGGCTCTGGCGCGGCGCGGCCCAAGGAATGTTGGGAAGTGAAGTTGTTTCCCTTTCTTCGCGTTTGTGGGGCTGTTGCCCCACTGCCGGTTTTCTCAATCCTTCGTTGACCTGCGTATCCAGATCGGCCATGTGCACGAAGGGTGAGTGCAGGCAAGTAGGGCGAGGCATAGCAACCTATAGCCAGTTCCAACGGTTAACCCTTGGATTTATAGGTTAAGATTATAACGAATGAGGCTCCTTTAATGTCCCCAAGGGCTGGGACAGAGACGGGTTCTCAATCCATCATGCAGTACCGGATCTCAAACTGCTAACTTGCCAGCCTTCCAGCTAACAAGGCGAGCTTCTTAACCACTGAGCCACGCAGCCCTTTAATACATTTAATACATCAAAGATGATTACATAATGAAATTAAACAGGATAAAAACAGGTTAAAAGTAGGATGATACAATCACAATAAAATGAGATATAAAATGTACTCAAAATAATTTATCAATACAATTTGCATGCAACCCCTATCTGATTAATAAAACATCTTCTCTTTTGGATAGCCCCAACTATAAACCTGACAGTTCTAAAATGTACATATTTATTTGTACCCTAAAGGAAGTATGTTCGTCTTTCGCTAGAGTTCCAGTATTTCGGCTAGGTTTCCCCAAAGCCGTTAACTCTATTCAACTCTCACTGAATCCATGTTCCTTTCGAAACAGGGCTGATTTTGTGGATATGGACCCATGCACACAAATTCTTACTCTTACATTCTACAAACACGGGTACTTCATTGAATGTGAATGAAACCCCACCCTTCACTAATTTGAACCAACTCCATGGTTACACAAGGAAGTAACAAGAGCATCTGCCGACTCACCGCTTGTAGGGATCGTAGGTAGGGCTGTCTCTCCGGGCATAGCTGTAAAGAAAACACAAAGACCCAAAGTGGCACCCATTTCGAAACAGGAGACTTGAAAGAGGCCAACAGTGTGGCCAACCTATCAGGAAGTGCTTTAAGAGGCACCCAATCCATGATGTGCTGAATACTAAGTCAGTCTCTTCAGCCTTATGCCCCAAAGTTAGTGTCTTCCTTTAAAAGAGGACAGGGAAAGACTGCCTCACTCCCTCCCAAACAGAAATGGGAATTCCCATACTATCTCTCATTACACAGAAAGAGCTTCCTCTAAGCGTGTGGTATTTCTGAGCCACAATCGGGCACACCCGATGGCTAACCTTGGCACTCCAGGTGTTCTTGGACTTCAATCCCCAGAAGCCCAAGTCCCTGTGAATGCACACGAGTGGGTTTACTGTGCGTACGTGCAGTAAACCCATTTGTGTGGATTCACCGGGACTTGGGTTTCTGGGAATTGAAGTTCAAGAACGGCTGGAGTACCTGTGCAGTAAACCCATTTGTGTGGATTCACAGGGACTTGGGCTTCTGGAAATTGAAGTCAAAGATCACCTGGAATGCCAAGGTTCACCATCACTGCGCCTAGGCAACGGCCACTTTGTGCTGGTTATTCTTTCAGACACTAGGTCAGGCGAAAGGAATTATGGAGTGAATTCACCCTAAAGTGGCTTCATTTTGGCGTTTTCACGTCTGGCCTAGACACGGAAGAAGAATTACCAACCTGAAAGCCAGCATTTCCCATTAATACTGGAAAGACTTGTTCTCAGAGACAGGCCCCCTCAGCAGCATCTGGATGGGCTGGAGGCTTACCTTGGAGGACTGATTTTCCTTCCTTTCAAACGCTTCTCTCGGAACTCCCTCCTCTGACGCCGAGAGCGACGGCCCTGGGGACAGAATGACAATGGCAAAGTCAGAGAAGCTGCTACGGGCAAGGAAAGCGCCCCACCATCCTACACCTTCCCTGGGGTGGTGGTGGGGGTTAATCCAGACAGATCCCAGGTCTGGCCACACAAGGCCTTAGTCCAGGAGTTCCCAATCTAGGACCCGTCAGCAAGATGCAGCCCATGGCACCATTTCATAAGAACATAAGAACAGCCTTGCTGGAACAGGCCACAGCCCATCCAGTCCAGCAATCTGTCTCACACAGTGGCTGACCATTTGCTTCAGGGTATTATTCCCATGCAGATGCCTTCACCTGTTTAGGATTCCCTGGAAATGGCATTGAGAGATATCCTGCCTATCTCTCCAACCCGGAGGTTGTCCTTAGGTATCCATAATTATAGCAATTTATACCTAAGGACAACCTCCATGAACTTGTCTAATCCTTTCTTAAAGTTGTCAAGACTGACAGCTGTCACCACTTCTTCTGGCAGGGAGTTCCATAGACCAGTAATCCTCTGGGTGAAAAAGTACTTTCTCTTATTTGTTTGAGAACTAGTACCCAAAAGTTTCATGGAGTACCCCCTAGTTCTAGTGTTGTGTGATAGGGAAAACAATTTTTCCTTATCTACTTTGTCCACACCGTGCATGATTTTATAAACTTCAACCAGGTCACCTCTTAGACTCCGTCGTTCAAGAGTGAACAGGCCCAACTGTTGCAGCCTCAGATGGTAAGGAAGATGTTCCAGTCCCCTAATCCTTCTGGTTGCCCTCCTCTGCACTGTTTCCAGCTCCATAATATCCTTCTGGAGGTATGGCAACCAGAACTGTACATGTGGCCCCCCACCCCTCCAAGGGCATTCTAGAAACAAAATGGCCACCCATCTGAAGCTGTTGGAACAAAATGGCCACCCTTCCATCATGCAGGAAGGGCAAAATGGCCATCCAGCCCTCAAAGCTGACTAAGAGAGTGTGACCCGGTCCCCGGCTTGAAAAGGTTGAAAGCCCCTGACTTATGTAGTCTCATCTCTTCCCCACCTTTAGCCAACAAAGAAAAAGCCTCCTAGTCTGGCTAAGAGAATTACAAGAAGCACCACTAGAGGAAAAGCTGCAAAGGAAAAAAGTATTGTAAAGGGATCCTTTCCTACCGAGTACATGGCTTTCTCTTCTTCCAATGCTTTGGCGTGTTTAATGGCTTCTGCCTCTTCTTTGTCCTTTCGTAACATCCTTCCAGAAGAAAGAAAAGTGGAGGGTGAGAGAAAGAAAGAAAGGATGTAGACCAGGAGTTCCCAATGTAGAGCCCACACCCCGAAGCCTCAGTCACAACACTGGCTGATTAGGGCTTTGGGGAACTGACTTAGTCTCCTGGGAATAGAAGTCCAAAAGCCAAAGGTTGGGAAAACACTGCTCTGTGAATCCACACAAATGGGTTTACTGCACAGTAAACCCATTGGTGTGGATTCACAGACTTGGGCTTCCGAGAATTGAAGTCCAAGAACACCTAGAGTGCCAAGGTTTGCTAGAAGCCCAAGCACCCTGTGAATCCACACCAATGGGTTTACTGCGATTCATCCGGCCCGCGCTGTCCTCATCGCTCCCGGAAGCGGAAGTAAAACGTGCCCGGACGGGCACGTTTTACTTCCGCTTCTGGGAGCGATGAGGACAGCGTGGGCCGAATGAATCACAGTAAACCCATTCGTGTGGATTCACGGGGGGCTTGGGCTTCTGGGGATTGAAGTCCAAGAACACCTGGAGTGCCAAGGTTTGCCATCACTGCCCTAGCTGATTGCCACAGGCTCCGCCAGAGTACTAGCAGCAGTAACATCTTACCGGACAAAGTCGCCTTCTGCCATTCCGTAAGTGGTCGCCTGCTTGTTCAGGTCAGCAACCTGTTCCTGGTTCAACTCATCTACATCCACTTCAACATCTGAAAGCAAATTGAACAGCAGCATCAACTGGCAGGTCAATTAGCACATCTGGCTACACCTGGCTACACCAAACCACCGCCCTCCAGATATTTCCAATTGTGACTTGCACCACTTGCAGCTAGTGTGGGCCAGTCTTGAGCCATAGCTAAGCAGAGAAGGGGAAGCAAGGAAATTATGGGAAGGACATTTAGCCAAACAGAGGTTCACTCAACAATCCCTTATGTATCTCATGACTCCTGCTCGATGACCAGGTGGCAGTCATGGCCAGGAGGGCTTTTGCACAACTTTTGTGTGATCCGCCAGTTACGCCCACTCCGGGACCAGGACTCCTTGCTCATGGTCACGCAAACTCTGGTCACCTCCAGACTGGATGCTCTACTTGGGGCTGACCTTGATGACCATTTGGAGGCAGCAACTGGTCCAGAATGCGGCTGCTTGGGTGGTGATGGGGTGCGGGCAGTATGCCCGTGCCTCGCCACTGCTTCGTGAGCTACACTGGTTGCCAGTGTGCCTCCAGGTGCAATTCAAGGTGCTGGTATGATCTTTAAAGCCCTACATGGTAGTGGGCCAGGATTCTCTATCTTGAATTTATTGTATCTCTGTATTATTATTTTGTTATTTTATTTGATTATGTTGTTAGCCACCTTGAGTCGGCCTTGGCTGAGGAAGGCGGGATACAAATTAAACTGATTGATTGAGATTTTTAAGAGACCGCGTCACCCGAAAACATCTGCCCATCCCACCAGAGCGGACCGGAGAGACTCTCTTACTATGTTACCTGATAGAGAGGCTCGCCTCTCTAGCACCAGAAAGAGGGCCTTCTCTGTGTCTGCTCTGGCCCTACGGAACCTCCTGCCAATTGAGCTCCGACTCCAGATGGAGTTGCTGCCCTTCAGAAAAGAACTAAAAACCTGGCTGGTGAAGCAGGTGTGGGCCACAGGTGAGGTGCTGACCCCCGCTTGCTGGCTGAGAAAATAACAGCAACGTCACTCCCTCTTTTAATCCTCTTTCTTTAATCTTCTGTCTTTTAATTTTTGCAGTACTTTAACTTGGGTTTTTATGGGAGTGGTTTTAATGTTTTTTGTATCGTTGTATTGTTTTTAATGCTGTGAGCCGCCCTGAGTCATTTTGAATTGGGCAGCTATACACTTTGGAAATTAAAATTAAAATATCTACTGAATTCAGCAGAGCCTATTCCAAGTACTGTACAGTAGAAACTTGAGATACAAAATTAATTCGTTCCTTGAGGTTTTTCGTATCATTTCATATCTTGAAATGTGGTTTCCCATAGGAATGCATCGAAAAGCAAAAAATCTGTTCTGGGGTTCAGAAAAAAGCCAAAGCAAAAAAAAATCGTATTTTTTTTCTGTTCAAAACTCTTCATAAAATGCACTTTTTTGCTGCACTCTGGCCACTTTATAAAGAGATTTGAGCATGATATTCTACTGTAGCTATGTACAGTGGTGATTAGCAGTGTGTTCCAACCTTTGGCTTTTGGGCTTCAATTCCCAGAAGCCCAAGTCAATTCCCCAAAGCACTGATCAGCCAATGTATTGACTTAGGCTTCTGGGAATTGGAGTCCACCTGTGGGGCATGGGTCCCACATTGGGAACCACTGGGTGAGCAGCTTCAGCAAATGCAGGCGTCAGCCCTATCCACCCAAGATCTGTGGGTGTTCAGACCCACAATGGATTTCAATTCCTACTTTATCCTAGACAGAAACAGGGTGAAAACCCCTTAAACCATTTGTTTGTTTGTTTGCTTTCTAAGGGCATTATCATTGCCTGAACAAATAGCTGCAATTAACTTAGTCACACAGCTATGAACAGCTCTAGGGGTAAAAATGAACAGGCCAGAAGGAAAAAATCACTGTTGTGCTTCAAGCTCAAATAAGGGAAGTTGCTTGGAGACATACCAATATCCGGGATAGCTTCGTCTTCATCGGTGTTGCTATCTTCTTCGGAGTCTTCCTCCTCGGCTCGCTTCTCAGACGGGTTCTCGAGTTCCGCCACAGTGCTGTCTTCGTAAGTGTAGCCGATGGAAGCCTTCTTCTCTGCTAACCTAGATGTGCAAATGCCAGCTCAGATCATGCGCTCAGTTTCCAGGACTAAGAATTCAACTCCCCCCCCCCCCCCGGACTCCAATACCTCCAACTCAATCGAAACACTCACTTCTTTTTTTCGTCCTCGTTGGGCTTCTGGAGTCCCCCGTACAGCTCGTCGATGTAGATCTGGTAGAGGCACTGCTCTTCTGAGACTATGAGACAGGGATGCAAAAGGTGGTCAGAGCTCCACAAGGCTTATCAGATGCCATGAGACAAGTAAAACAGACGGCAAAGACAACACAGAACAATGTCTCGTCTTCCTCCCCAGGCCCAGTCGCCTAGATACTGGTATGCCTAGGAAAGGAGAAGGTGAAGTGAACAGATTAGGCATGGGAGGATATGGCAGACCACTAGAGGTGCTTCTGGGGGGGGGGGGGGGGAGAACTATCCTTTCTCTGCCAGGAATGGAAAAGCTCTGCTCTTGGCTAACCTTGGCACTCCAGGTGTTTTTGAACTTCAATTCCCAGAAGGCCTGATCAGCAGGAGTGCTGACTTGGGCTTCTGGGAATTGAAGTCTAAGAACACCTGGAGTGCCAAGGTTCACCATCAATGTCTTAGGCTCTTAGAAACACTGAGTTGGAAGGCATCCCTTAGGCCAGTGTTCCCCACACTTTTGGGTTTTGGACTTCAATTCCCAGAAGCCTAAGTCAGTACATTGGCTGATCAGTGGGAATTCCTTTGGGGAATTGACTGAGGCTTCTGGGAATTGGAGTCCAAAAACCCAAAGGTTGGGGGAAACTGCTGTAGGCCGTCGAGCTCAGTGCAGGAAACCGAATCCAAACAGATCTGGTGGTCAAATTCTCTCTTGAACGCTTCCAGGTGTTGGAGCGCTCACCACCTCTCAAGGCCATGATTTCCACCGTCGTACTACTCTAACCATTAAAAGCTTTTCCTCATATTCAAGCCATATATCTGGCTTAATGTAGTTTGAGCCCATTGATGGAGAAGAGATCCTTCTCTTCCTCTTCATGATCACATTTCAAGCATTCGAAGAGGGCTGTCATATCCCCTTTCCGTCTCTTTTTCTGAAAGCTCTGATATGCTCCACTCTTCTTCCTTGATCAAACCTGAATATTCTTTACAGTAGGGGTACCCAAACCTTTTGGGCCATGGGCCAGTCACAAGGTTCAGGGAACTGGTCACTATGGCCCGGGGGCCGGATCCAGGCCATACAGGCACGTTTTACTTCTGCTACCAGGAGCGATGAGGGCTTTGCAGGCCGGATGAATTGGTGTCGGGGGCCGGACCCAGCCCCCAGGACTTAGTTTGGGCACCCCTGCTCTACAGTAATATAAGGAACATCCATGGGAACTTACTGCCTGCAAAGTCGTTCTGCACCAACCCTCTATACCTTTCGTAGTTGCATTTTCTCTCATCAGACTCATGTTCTAGATTGCTGGAGAAGTAAAAAAAAAAGACATAGGAATCAGAAAGCGAAGCAGTTTCACTTGATAAGGACTGTGTTATGCTGCCCCAATACGCACAGGGGCATCTTAGTCGGGGTGATCAGTAGCTATGTATTTCACGTTTGGAAAAAGCCAGGATACATAAATAATATCTTCATTTCCAAGAGGTTCTACTGAGAACAGGCATGGGTGATTAATTCGCATAATTTACCATTTTTGAAATGGGAGCTGTGTTAGACTGAGTTTCAAACATATCAGAGTAAACAAAACAAAACAAAAAGACAAAAGACGTTGTGGCAGCTTAAAGACTAACTGCTGTATTTTAATGTGAGCTCAGAATGGTTAGCATAACAGATAAGTATACAAATCCACATTGTATAAAGTAGAAAAACTACATTGATTTGTATACTTATCTGTTACCTGTGTACCTGATGTGTATAAATTGATGCCATGAAGTCTCACTCTTATGTCTGATAAAGTGGACTACTTGATCCACAAAAGCTAACGTTAAAACACAGCAGTTAGTCTTTAAGGTGCCACAAACAACATTCGTTATCATTTTGTTTACTCTCTGATATTACATAACTTAGCATCCCTGTGCCTCACATGAGTTCATAGCACCTTTGCAGAGGCAGGGATGTTTGAGAATGAATGTTTGTACAGCATAATGCCATCCTATCACCAACTAAAGATGTTCAGCAAAGGATACCAAACATAAATGTGCAAACTCTTGGAGAAATGTAACAGTAAGCCACCCATACCTATGCAGTATGTAAACGCAGTCACTTGCTGGGGGGGGGGGGGACTGAACTTCTTCAACTGCAGACAATTAAAAGGGAAAAGATTCTGCACTTTATTTAAGGCACGGGCATTTACTCCTCCCACTCAGGAAAAAGAAACAAGTCAAGGATGAAAGCCAGTTTATTCAAGCTCTTTTCCCTTGTCTCCATACTTCATTTTAGCGGCCAAACAAACCAGAAACTGAAGGAAGGGGCTGCATATTTCAGGAGTTTTATTTTTAAAAAATGAACAAACACCTTACATTGGATTGAGCAGAGGAGGGGTGTACATGGGAATATAGTCCAGGTGAGCTCGAACATCAAACCGGTCAATCATGTTATTGGTATCTCCTTGCCATGGCATCCTGCAAAGAGAGAGAGAGAAAAGCATCAAGGAAACATGTTAGAAGCTGGACAAAACATCTGAACAAACTGGAGGGCCATTGCCACAATATCAGGGCAAACTTTCCCCTCACTCTCTGTAATATTTTACCATTGTCATGTTACTCTGCTTTGGAGAGGGTTGACTGTTAATTTTTCTTTTGTATTTTTGCATTGGGGCAGAAGAATGGATGGGGAACTCAACCCTCTATGCTGCGTACATCAGCTTTGGCCCTGAGTATCTGCAGCAGAGTATGCTGCTCCAACATGGAGCTCATCCATACATGCAAAACAAGTTAACATCGCTGTTAACGAAGCCGTGCATCTAGTGACAAGATGGCTCAAACCCACACCAGTTGAGAAAATATACCCTCTTGTTGGTATCACTGCACCTAAGAACAGGAGGGATGTAGCAGCGGATGCTGAGAGAACTAAGCAAGAGAAGGACCCTCGACACCTTCTGAATTGAGATGAGCCTCAAGTCCGCCAGCTCATATCCAGGAACAGCTTTATGGCAAGAACAAACATCCTTGAGGGTACGCAAGAAAAAACCAAAATGGAAGGTGGAGGAAGGAGCTCATTGGACAATGGGTCTGGGGGGCTGGGATTGTCAACAAGCTCCCCTTTTTGGCTCGTCTGAGGCTTTCCCCCCTCCTGTAATTAATTTTTTAAGGTTTTTGTAAATTTTATATTTGTTTTTAGATACTAGATGGCACAGCGGGGGGTGGGGGGTAATATTGTTATGTTTTTAAGGTTTTTTTTAATTGTTTTACCTGTATATTGGTTTTAACTTGTGTACACCGCCTAGAGTCCTTTGGATAGGACGGTATATAAATCTATTAATTAAATTAAATTAAATAACATTAAAGGAGGGGCTGTGGTGGCTCAGTGGTTAAGAAGCTCGCCTTGTTAGCTGGAAGGCCATCAAGTCGGCAGTTCGAAACCTGGGTACTGCATGATGGATTGCATGCCCGTCTCTGTCCCAGCTCTTGGGGATACGAAAGGAGCCTCATTTGGGTGTCCCCTGGGTGGAGTTTCTTCTGCAAAAAAATCCTTTCAACCCAGAATAATTTCTGACACGAAATTATTATAACATTAAAAGAGGCTATACTGAGGAACTCAACCTCCCCTACATCGCTAAATAGGCTGTGGGTTGGAGTGTCTAAATGCCAGACCAACATGCTCAAGTGGGGGCTGCTGGCAGACAACATGCTGTGCGAATGTGAAGAGATACAGAATCCGGCTCATTTACCGGTCTGCCAATGACTGCCAGAAACATCCACCGATGAGGACTTAAGTTTGACCAACGACAAAGCCAAGAAAGTGGCTCATTTTTGTCAACCCAAAGATTGACCTGGATACAAAAGGAAGAGTTTGGATGGATGGATGGATGACAGGCAGATGGAGAGACAGACAGGTAAATTCCTAGTTTGCTAGCACACAGCTGAATGCTACTCACATGTTCACAGGGCTTTCAGCTGCAAGAGCCACAGCAGAATCTAAGTGGACCTTGCAAGCACGACCATGAACCTGCAAGAACTGGGCGGGATCCTTTTTCTAGAAAAGAAACATTCTGTTAGTGGCTGTCATTTTTTATTTTATTTTTAACTACATGGAGAGGCCAGGGGCGGAAGGGGTACCTTCTCCATGCAAAGTCCGCATGATCAGGCATAGGAATCGTTAGTTAAATTAACAAGAGATAGCGCACAGCACAACCAATCTACAAATCGCAAAGAGCCAAACAGACGAAAGCTGCTTCAGATAGCTATGAATATAAAACTCGATTTGCCAAGCTGGTGTCCTACAAATAACTGATTGGTGCAGCTGTTGAGAATTATAATCTATCACATCTGGACACTGGGAAAGAAAGCTCTAGGGTCCTAGTGGTGAACCTGGGCACCTCAGGCGTTCTTGGACTTCAATTCCCAGAAGCCCAAGTCAGTACAGCTACTGATCCGGGCTTCTGGGGACTGAAGTCCAAGAACGCCTGGAGTGCCAAGGTTCAGCATCACTGCTATAGAGCACAGGTGTACAAACATTTCAGGCTGCGGGTCGGTCACATGGTTCCTCCCACCGGAAAGCAGTTGCTTTCAAACTGCTAGGTTGGCAGGAGCAGAAGAGAACCATGTTTAAAAAAAAACACAAGTGCTTCTCTCAGATGAAAGCCAGCAAAGATGACACTCACAATCTTTTCATAATATTCTCTCCGCCGTTCAGCTCGTTTCTTGTAATCCACCATCATCCCACGGAGCTTTCGCTCATGTTTTCGGGCTTCGTGCCACATCCTGCCTTTCTTCAAGCTGTTCAGGGTGGAGATGAAAAATATGTGCACTTAGCCATCAATTTAACTTTCTTTCTCACTCACACATACATGTATCTTGGACTCCCTACACACAAACCAAACACGCAACTGTTAATCTTAAAAAAAGATTAACTGTAAAAGGGGCAGGGAGAGCAAAATTTCCAAGGGCTAATGCCTTGGAAAAAAATTAGAATCCCTTGAACTGCCTTCCCAAAAAAAGAGGCTACCTAATGTGCTGCTGTATGAGTTGCTGCTCAGTGATGGGTTTGCTCATCATTGTCTGCTTAGGGCAGACAATTCTGGGCCTGGATATACATTCTTCTTCTGCCGTATCCACATATTGGCTACCGTAGTGGTGATCAGCCCTGAAGATTGTCCTGGGAACCATATAATGCAGTGGCCTTCCATTTGCCTTCCACATCGCAGCATGACACCCGTACCACTGATCCATTTCCACGAGTCACGTTCTGATCCTGAGCCCTTTTGGCACGCAAAGTCCTCCTCAGCCCCAGGCCAGGATTGAGGAAGCTGCTGCACCTCCATCAAGATGGATTCAAGTGGGATTTAATCCATTTGGGGACCATCACCCTTCCCTGCGGACTTCGTCACCCAAGGTTGTTAGTCCTTAGAGTTGTCATGTTAGTTAACCGCCACCTGACACTTGGCATGAGTCGCTAGCAGTAGGGTCTAATCTATTACTATAGCATAATAACCTGGCCAGACTGGCTGTATATTAGGTTTCATCAAATCATTCCATCCCCTATTCCAACCAAAGTGATGCAGCAGAATTAGCTGTCCTCAACGGAAGTAATCTGCTCCACCCAATCCAAGGTATTTATTTGGCTTAGTTTTTTCCAGAACTGCCTCAGATCTATGACTTCCAGAGAAAAAAATGGATCAGGGAGGATACTTGTGCATGTAAGATATGCTGAATAATCACCAGGCGCATAACTGGGATGCCCTACTAGGAAGGTCTGCCTGACAAACGTAATAGCAATTAGAAATCCTGTCACACAAAAGGAAATACTCACTGATAGGAGGAGCGGGGGCGGGGGCAGGGGGGAGATGTCAAAACAGATGCTCCTGTTATCTTTAAGTGAAGCCCATGAAACGATGCAAAGCCACCTTTCTGTGTGCAAGAAAGTTGAAGAGCCCTAGAGAAAGGACAGAATAGACAATGAATGCAAGTTAATCAGCTAGATCAGCTTTGTTTTAAGGCATATCAGAGTTCCAGGAAACTTTCAAGAGCAAAAATATCTATTTTTGCTAACTCCCTTCTGATAATTCAGTGTGTGCAAAAAAAAAAAAGTGCTTGGTTACAAGAATCCCATCCCAAGCTACAAGTTTAGTTGAGAGAATGCCAACTTGCAACCTTCTCTCCCCAAAATAAGTGTAAGCATCACCCCAAGACCACCAACAAACATTAAACAAGGTAGGGATGGCTGTTCAGCTGTTGATTAACCTGCCAAGAGGAGGAAAAGTTCATAGTCTAAACATATATATCTAGTTACACAATATCTTTGTTGTATGCTGAGAACATTTTCTACACAGCAGGGAGACTCTTCCTTCCAGACAGAAGCAACTTCGTTATACAATACATGTTGACCACCGAAAAGATATTTGCTCTTCTGGAACCTCGTATGAAAGAAAGAATGCTCTCACAAAATACGGAAGATGGAAATCTTTATTTCATTACACTGGAAAGCAAAAATTTTAACCAAGAGGCTAGAAACGAGTAACTTTTAAAAAAAAGGTCTGTATCTTTTGTAGTTGGCCTTATTAGTGCGCAAAACAAAAATATAGTTCAGATGGACCTCTCCCTCCAACAGTAAGTGTTCACATCCAATAACATTCTCACTTTTCTCAGCATCTACACTGAAGCCAGGAGAACACCCACATGCATTTCGGCTCAATGAAATAAGCTATCATACAGGCATAAAAAGAAGTAATTTTGTATTGCATTTATCTTGCTCCAGGGAAAGCTCCAACAAATGAACCATTCCCACATTACAGATGTTTGCATCTTGTTAAACAGCTAAGGACATATAGGTCAAAGGTAACAGTCTCCCTTGCTAGAGAGCCAGTCGTATCTCACTCCGGGGAGAGGGGTGCTAATCTCAATTAACAGCCAAAGAGCCAGCGCTGTCTGCATCTGCAGACGTTTCCAGGGACATGTATGTGGCAGGCATGACTTGATGATAATAATAATACTTAGATGTTACCTTATTAAGTGTTGTGGTGCGGGAAGTGGTCCCTGTTTATCTACTTGCAATTTCTTGCTTTCAAACGGCTAGGTTGGCAGGAGCTGAGACAGAGACGGGAGCTCACTCCATCTTGCAGGACTCAGGTCTCAAACTGCTGGCTTGATGACTTTCCAGTCAGCATCTTAGCATTGTTGTTGTTGTTGTTGTTGTTGTTGTTGTTGTTGTTGTTGTTGTTGTTGTTGTTGTTATTGTTATTGTTATGTCAGCAGTTCGATTCCTGAGTACTAAAGGACGGAATGAGCCCCCGTCTCAGTCCCAGGCTCCTGCCAACCTAGCAGTTCAAAAGCAAGACATTGCATGTAGATAAACAGGAACCACTTCGGTGGGTAAGGTAAAGTGTTCCGTGCACTCCGGTGTTGAGATATGCCTGCCACATGTCCACGGAAACGTCTGCAGATGCAGACAGCACTGGCTCTTCGGCTTTGATGAGCACTGGACCCTAGTTGGATACGACTGGCTTTTGAGCAAGGGAAACCTTTATTTATCAAGCCTATCATACATAAAGGTTTCCCTTGCTCGAAAGCCAGCCGTATCCGACTCTAGGGTCCAGTGCTCAGCTGTTTCGAAGCCAAACAGCCAGCGCTTGCCTGCTTCTGCAGACGTTTCCATGGTCATGTGGCAGACATGACTAGACACCAGAACGCTGTTTTATATACATGATATTATTAATACATAGTAACAATAATCCATAGGTATAATAATGTATTCAGCGATATAGTACAATAGATATAATAACAGTAATGGCAGTAACCTTTATATTTATAATTAGCAATGACAATAACAACTATAAGCCTTAACTAATTAGTCACGTTTACCTATAATGAAGGCAAAGGGAGGCGCCCCCCCCCCAACCCCAACCCCCCAGAGCCTTCCACAAAGTGGTCCTCGCGGCCCCCCCCCCCCGGCTCTCCCTTCCACCGACTAGGCCTCACCCACCTGCCCAGTAGGACCCGCTCCCCTCACACGGCACCGGGGCAACCGACTGACCCCTCCTGTCAGTCCATGGCTGGCGAGGGCAGAGACGCCTCTTCTCCCTCCCTGATCCACCCTGAGAGCAGCCGCAGAGCCTCTTCGCCGGAAACGGATACGACGCAGACCATAGAGAAGGAACTCCGCCGGGAGCAAGAGCGTACGCCTGCCGACGCCGGCCTATTGGCCGAAGGGCACCACGTGATGTCAAACAAACCTCTCGCCGCACCTTCTGTCTTCCCATCTTTGCTTCTGCGCTCTTCGGCATATTCGCCAGTCAGTGGGACGCTGCTCCCCCTACTGGCCAGTATGGAAATCGCAGCTTAGGGGGGGGGGGGAATGGCGCAGGCGCAGAACGTCTTAGGAGTTTCTTTTTTTAACAAAAAAATTCTAATCCGGATTTTTAGCATTCTTTAGTGCCCTTCGGTGTCTAGTCATGCCTGCCACATGACCACGGAAACGTCTGCAACAGCAGACAAGCGCTGGCTCTTCGGCTTTGAAACAGAGATGAGCACTGCACCCTAGAGTCGGATACGGCTGGCTTTCGAGCAAGGGAAACCTTTAGTAAAAATTCAAAACTTAGCAAGCTTTCATAGTTCCAGACGGCTTCTTCAGGCTAACGTAGCATGGAGTATGTAGTCCAGCTAGGCTCAATCTTAGATGTAAAATGGGACAAACAGCAGCTTACATCTTTCTACAGCAGGAAACCAGGATTTGCATAGCATAAATTTTACGATTTATTAAATTAAATTATTTTATATTAGTATCCTTTGGTTTCTGTGGGGGGTTTGAGTTGCGCGTCTGCTTGCTGTTATTGTCACCATGGGTTTATTTATTTTATATTATTCTTTTATATGTTTAAATGGTAATTTAATTTATTGCATGTTTTATAATGTCATCCATAATGGTTGGGTACACAGAGAGAGCCTCCTCCGCAACCTGGCATACCCTGGTATCAACAACCTTGTGTTGCCGGCTTATCGTTCTCACACTAGGTCAAGCGAAAAAGCACTGCAGAAATGAACTCACCAAAAAGCGCCTTCATTTTGGGAACAAAATGTTTAGTGATCCAATAAAGGTATCGCCTTCTACATTTGTTTCATTTTGGCAGTTTCAGGTCTGGCCTAGACACGGAAGAAGAAGATCTACAACACTGCACAACAACGATTTTGCTACTGGGAATAACACATGTGATTTACATGTTCTCGAGTGTGCGGATTCCAAATCTCAACTCAGAATTTGCCTAACACGTACAGATTTTACGTACAGATTTTAAGGTACGCTGTTCAAATGGTCGGTCAATGGGTAGTGTATTTTTTACATGGTAACATTATAACAGTTGCAGCTACCACTATGCCTGCTGCCGCCTCAGCTGAATCACGTCCCCTGGTGGCATGCATGTTCCAGCAGCAGCAGCAGGACAAGTCAGTGAGCTGACGTCAGAAATAGGTATATAAGGCGAGATGGACCAAGGGCTTGTCTCTAGTGCGAAACTTTCTTCTTTGATAGTACAGCTAAGCCATAGTGAGTCTGTTTTGGGCTAAAGATGAGTAGGTGCAGCTGTGTTAATAAACCGGACAATTTTTGCTACATTTGTGGCAAATATACCCCGCGCGATCAATGCAAGAACCTTACCTTTGCTAACTTAAGATCCTGACGTCGTGGGCAGAATCGGACTTTAGACTTGGATTCAGCGCACTTGATTTAGTATAGGACACATGGATTAGACCCAGTAGCAGACAATTTTATTTATTTATCGTGATGCAGTGGGTTGTTTTCATTGTTTGCTACCTTGAGTACTGCTTTGGCACCAAATCCGGTGGGATGTTAATAAATAAAAAAAAATGAGTGAATGAATAAAAGACGTTTTGTTTTTAAGGGGATGAAAATCTGAACAGCCACATGTTCTTTTTCTTTTTCCAGGTGAAATTTCTGCCGTGGTAGCCAAAGTTTATTTATTTTTTTAAAAGGCTTTTAATAAAGATTTTCTCTAATTGAAGAGTTGCTTTCAGATAGTGCAGGATTAAACCAGAGACTTCATTCAGTGGAAAGCAGCTTTGTCTAATTCAGGCTTTCCCAACCTTTGCCTTTTGGACTTCAATTCCCAGAAGCCTAAGTCAATTCCCCCCCCCCCCCAAAGCACTGATTAGCCAATGTACTGACTTAGGCTTCTGGGAATTGAAGTCCATCAGTGTTCCACGGAACATAGTTTGGGAAACGCATACCTGTCAACCTTCCCGGATTGCCCGGGATTTCACGGTTTTCGGCACCGATTTGCGCCATTTCCCACCCCGGCCTGCCGAAACCCCGGAATTTGCGGGGGAAAGGAGGTACTGTGCAGCCCTTCTGCGCAGGTCGGCTTCTGCGCATGCATAGAAGGCTACGCCGCTTGCGTAGAAGGCTACGCATGCGTAGAAGGGGGCTACGCAAGCGTAAAACCCTTCTACGCATGCGTAGAAGCCGACCAGCGCAGAACCGTTCTGCGCAGGTCCCGGATTGGCCGGAGCCGCGGTTGACAGGTATGGAAACGCTGGTAGCGGAAGGCTTCGTACATTGGCCGAAAGGAAGGCAAAATATCCCATGAGTTTGGAAATCTCACTTTTTAAAGAGAACAGTTGCTATAATAATACCCCAAGGGTGCACTAGTCTATAGCAGGGATGTTTCGCCCCTTCAGCTCTTCCAAGGTAGACTTTGACTTCTCAAAGTCAGCATGGATGAGGAAAGTTGAACAATCAAGGGCAAAATATTCAACAGCAAACGTGAATCTCTGTTGGACGAGCATCATGTAAGGCAGGGGCTCCCAAACTTTTCAAGCCGGGGGCCGGGTCTCCCTCTCTCAGTCAGCTTCGAGGGACAGACAGCTATTTTCGCCCTGCCTGCACAATGGCCGTGGCCATTTTATTATTTATTGCTCAATTTTTTGTCCCAATAGCTTCAAAGGGGTGGTCATTTTGTTTCTCGGATGCCCTCGAAGGGGTGGAAGCCCGCATGAAATGATGCTGTGGGCCGGATCTTGCCCACGGGCCTTAGGTTGGGAACCCCTGATGTAAGGAAACCGGGGTTCTTCGTTGGCCATGATGCTAACTGTACATTCCCTGATATAGTTTTGATCCTTCACCACTAGTCAGTCCTGCCAGCCTGGTTTTACGCTGAGAGACTACACGGAGGGAGAGAAACGCAGGTCTCATGGGCAGTCACGCAAGTCTTCGCCTCCCACATAAGCAATCTTTAGTGCAATATTTCCTTCCATGCACGGCCTCTCTCACCTTGTCTCAGAGATGGAAGTCCCCCCGTCACCCTATCGAAAAATACATTTTCCCACGCTTCCGTGGGCTTCCCAGGGAAAATACCTCCTTGTGCTTTGGCCAAGGAACTCCCTACTCTAGGTAAACTTCAACATGGAGAGCCTCGAAGGCTGAAGGACAAGTTTCTTCACAAATTTGTCCCCTCATCTGTCCCCAGCAGTTCAGTCTCCGCTTCCAGGCATGCGGCAGCCTCTTCGCATTGGCTGAGGAACATGCTGCTCCCCACCAAGCTGGCCGTGCCCTCCTCCGTCTTACGGTCCTCAGAGAAAGGGGCAGAAATGCCCGCATGGAGGGAATAAGCTTCGAGTAAAAACTCCTGCTCCGCAACGTCGGGAAAGTCCAGGGACGACGGCAGGAAAATGTCGTCCAGTGCGGGGCCGCTGTAGGAGCTGAAGCCCTGGGCCATGCCGTAGTCCTCAAACAGGTCCGGCACCGTGATGGACTCCAAGCTGGAGAGGAAATGGTGGTCTTCCAAACTGGACGGAGGGTCAGCTGTGAAGCAAAGAGAGAAACGGCCATCGTTCAGCGTGGCTGAGAACTAGAGCCGCCCAGTTGTCCAAGGTTTTGAGACCATACCTGTCAACCTTCCCAGATTGGCCGGGATTTCCCGTTTTTCGGTGCCGATTTTCGCCATTTCCCGCCCGGAGCTGTCAAAACCCCGGAATTTGGCAGCGGGGGGAAAGGTGTTACTGCGCATCCCTTCTGCGCAGCTCGCTTCTACGCATGCGTAGAAGGCTTTTACGCATGCATAGAACCCTTCTATGCTTGCGTAGAAGCCTTCTACGCATGCGTAGAAGGCTTCCGTGCAGAAGGGGATCGTAGACGCCTTCTACGTATGCGTAAAAGCCTTCTATGCATGATTAGAAGCGAGCTGCGCAGAACGGTTCTGCACAGGTCGCTTTTACACATGCGTAGAAGGCTTCTGTGCAAAAGGGGATCGTAGAAGCCTTCTACGTATGCGTAAAAGCCTTCTACGCATGATTAGAAGCGAGCTGCGCAGAACGGTTCTGCACAGGTCACTTTTACGCATGCGTAGAAGGCTTCTACGCATGCATAAAAAGCGACCTGCGCAGAAGCGTTCTGTGCAGGTCCCGGATTGTTTGAGACGGGGGGAAGTTTTGCAATGAATTTGGTAATCATGGTATGACATATATAGCAATAGCAATTACACTTCTATACCACCCCACAGTGCTTAGAGCACTCTCTGGGCAGTTCACAAGGTAATTAGCACTTTGTCCCAGTGATGCACTGAAGCAGGTCCTGTCCTGTTCGGGAGAACTGGTAGTGGAAATTCCCCCAGGCCATGCCCAACTGGCCGGCCACACCCACCTCCATACCCCATTGCATTGGCCCCACCCACAGATTTGGCCCCACCCACAGAGGTGGTAGTAAAAAAATTTGGAGTGCATCACTGCTTTGCCCCCAACACGCTGAAGACTCATTTTATCTTGAGCCCTGGTCAGGATTGAATTTCCAACCTTTTGGTTGCAGTACAACCTGCAGTACAGGACTGCAGTGGCTCAAGTGGCTAAGACGCTGACTGGGAGGCGGAAGGTCAGCAGTTCAATACCCAAGCACTGCAAGACGGAATGAGCTCCCATCGTTGTCCCAGCTCCTGCCAACCTAGCAGTTCGAAAGCAAGAAATTGCAAATAGATAAATAGGGACCACTTCGGTGGGAAGGTAACAGTGTTCCGTGCGCTCTGGTGTCTAGTCATGCCTGCCACATGACCACGGAAACGTCTGCAGAAGCAGACAGCGCTGGCTCTTCAGCTTTGAAACAGAGATGAGCACTGAACCCTACAGTCAGATACGACTGGCTTTCGAGCAAGGGAAACCTTTACCTTTACCTTTATAACATTTTAACCCCACCGCCACCAGGGCTCTATAAGGACCAGTGGCTTACCTGTAACTCTTCTTCTTCATGGTCCCCTGTGAATCCACACGAATGTATGTGCAGCAAACCCATTATTGCGGATTCAAAGAGATCACAAAGAAGAACAACTTGATAGAGTTTAGGGGTAGAAACAGGCATTGTAGATAGCCCATAATTAGAATATTGTTATATTTAACAAGGATATAGTAATTACACTTATATACCTAGAAGTTCGAAAGCAAGACATTGCAAGTAGATAAATAGGGACCACTTTGGTGAGAAGGTAACTGCGTTCCGTGCGCTCCCGTGTCTAGTCATGCCTGCAGAAGCAGACAGCGCTGGCTCTTCGGCTTTGAAACAGAGATGAACACTGAACCCTAGAGTCAGATATGACTGGCTTTTGAGCAAGGGAAACCTTTACCGTTACTGTCCCTTAGTGCTGAACAGTTCACAAGGTCATTAGCTCTTTGCCTCCAACACACTGGGTGCTCATTTTACCAACCACGGAAGGATGGAAGGCTGAGTCAACCTTGAGTCCTGGTCAGGATCGAACTCACAATATCAGCAGTTTGGGTTGCAGTACAGCAGTTTAACCACTACACTGCCTGCAGCTACATTGCCCCATATTGCTTACTCCCAGGATCTTGTTTGGAAGCTCCTGCTATGGGTTTGGCATAGTAGGGTGGAAGATCACAGGCAAGGTCCCCTCTCTGAAGGGGTTGGATGAGGAGGAGGATGTACCTCTGAAGGGGCGGCACAACATAATCCGCTGACTGGGAGAGAAAAGCAATGTGCATTCTTGCGCCTGCCCAAAATCAAGGCTTCTGGTACCCAAAATAAGCTATGTTCATTCAGTGACAAATATCCCCTAAGTATCCCAGCCAGTAGAAATATAACAAGCAAGTAAACAATTCCCTAGGGACTGCGGTGGCTTAGTGGTTAAGATGCTGAACTTGACGACTGGAAGGTCAACAGGGTGGCAGTTCGAGCCCCAAAGGTGGCGTGACGGAGTGAGCTCCCGTCGTCTGTCCCAGCTCCTGCCAACCGGGCAGTTTGAAGGCAAGAAATTGCAAGTAGATAAATAGGGACCACTTCGGTGGGAAGGCAAACAGCGTTCCGTGCGCTCCGGTGTCGAGGCATGCCTGCCACATGTCCACGGAAACACCTGCAGACAGCGCCGGCTCTTTGGCTATGAACAGAGATGATCACTGGACCCTTCTCTAACATCTCAACTTTGCTAAGTTGACAACCTCACTTTGCCTAACGGTAGGGCCCTCCTTGTTCTGCTGCGGATACCATTCTGTTCTTGTCACTGACCTGCAGATGGCGTGGAGTTGAAGTGATCCATGTACCCGGGTTTCTTTTTCTTCCTCTTGGCTTCGATCCCATGAGGATCTGGAGAAAGGAAAGGCACTTTTACGATGCTCACTTACGAGTGGCTGACTGCCAAGGGGATTCACCAAAGCGACTTCCCCTTGACCTTGAATAATAACCTAAATCTAGAGCTCAATGATTGATGCCCCTCCCTGTGACATATAATCCTTATTCACAAAGTGACCCCTATTCACATGGAGGAAGCCTAAAAACCCATTAACTTGCCTCCCCGTGGGGCATGTGCCCCACGTTGCGAACCATGGCTCTAGAGAGGGGTGCCCAAACATTTCAGGCTGGAGACAGTCACATTGTTCAGGGGTGCTCAAACTACAGCTGGGGCCGGATCCAGCCCTCACGCCAATTCATGCGCCCTGCGCCACCCTCGTCGCTCCCAGAAGCGGAAGTAAAATGCGCCCGTACGAGCACGTTTTACTTCTGCTTCTGGGAGCAACGAGGGTGGCGCAAGCTGGGTGAATTGGCGTCGGGCCAGATGTGGGCCCCGGGTGTACTTTGGGCACCCCTGCTCTAAAGCCGGGGCAGGGCAATACCCCACTGTGCCTTCCTGAGAAACGTTAGTCTCTTTGGCCTTAGACAAGCTATGTAGTCCCAGAGCAGTAGAGGAAGGGGTTGGTAAGCCTCTTCTGAGCACCTTCTGCCTAGGAAACCCTGGGAAAGGGTTGCCGTGAAGTCGGAATTGACTTGTTCGGACATTAAAAAGCCAAAACTAAGCCAGACATACCTGGACCAGAGAGTTCTTCTAGGACATCTGGCATGCCTTGCTTCCTTTTTTTGTTGACCCGGTATGTGTCTGTAAAAAAAGAAAAGAGGAAACCATACAGCAGTTCTTATGATCCCTATTTTAGGGGTCTGCAAACGTGGCTGTCCAGGTAGGTGTTCTTGGACTTCACTTCCCAGAAGCCCAAGCCAGCACACCTGCTGATCAGGACTTCTGGGAATTGATGTCCAAGGATACCTGGCGAGCCAAGTTTGCAGACCTCTGCCATATATCAATTGAGATCCCATCGTCCCTTCCAGAAAATCAAGGCAACCTCCATTCATGCACCAATCAGATGCAGAACCATTTGGCCTCGCCAAGCTTGGCCTCCACTGTCTTTTACTTACTTACTTACTTACTTACTTACTTACTTACTTACTTACTTACTTACTTACTTACTTACTTTCCCACCCATCTGCAAATACTGCACGACGGAGTGAGCTCCCGTCATCTGTCCCAGCTCCTGCCAACCTAGCAGTACGAAAGCAAGAAATTGCAAGTAGATAAAAAGGGACCACTTTGGTTGGGAAAGTAAACAGCGTTCCGTGTCTAGTCAAGCCTGCCACATGACCATGGAAACGTCTGCATACGCAGTCAGCACTGGCTCCTTGGCTATGAAACAGAGATGAGCATTGAGCCCTAGAGTTGAATATGACTGGCTTTCAAGCAAGAGTGACCTTTACCTTTACATCTGGGATATGTTCCCATTCTGGGCCGTTCACAAGTTAATTAGCATCTTGCCCCCATCATGCTGGGAACTCATTTTATTGATCTCAGAAGGATGAAAGAGGCTGAGTCAACGATGGGTCATGATCGAACTCACAACATTCTGGCTGCTGTACAGCAGTTTAACCCCTGCGCCACCAGGTCTCTTACTACAGTAAAGCCCCGACTTACATATGCCTTGAGTTACATAAAATTTGACTTACATAATTATTTTGTGCTAAAACCATGTGCCGGTTTACACAATTTCCTATGGGTTTGCTTCGAGTTACATAAAGATTCTTTTTCCTATGGGTTTGCTTCGAGTTACATAAAGCTTCTTTTTCCTATGGGTTTGCTTCGAGTTACATAAAGCTTCTTTTTCCTATGGGTTTGCTTCGAGTTACATAAAGATTCTTTTTCCTATGGGTTTGCTTCGAGTTACATAAAGCTTCTTTTTCCTATGGGTTTGCTACGAGTTACATAAACATTCTTTTTCCTATGGGTTTGCTTCGAGTTACATAAAGATTCTTTTTCCTATGGGTTTGCTACGAGTTACATAAAAAACCAATTTAAGCAAAAGCCTATGGAACGGACTTTTTTTTCGTAAGTTGGGGTTTTACTGTATCTTAAAACACTGCTGGCCAGAGTGGATAGTGCCACCTAAGGTGGGCAATTCTGACATGGCTTCCACCCCCCTTCCCCGGTTCCTATCCTACCATCGTCCTTGGGTAGATAGGTAAAGTTGAAAGACTCGCTAGAGACGCTGTCCGTCAAGCGACGCAGGTAAACCTCCACCTCCACCGGCTCTGTGATATCAAGGTTTCGGTACGGCGGCGTTTTGAAGACAATAGCGATTTGCCGGTGAACATCTGCTTGGGAGAAGTCGGCTTTGCCTTCCCATGTATCCTTCCGGAAGATGATGGAGATATCTTCTGGAAAGGGTGGCAGAGAAGACAAAGTAAGGGCAGGTGTGGCAAGCAAGGCTACTGAGTGTCAGATTCCTTGGGCAATGGGAAGCCACGATGGGCAAACAGGTGCTCTTAATGCAGCTTAAGGCAGAGTCTGGATTGCCAGAGCTAGATCATTTTCCCTTTTTATAGAGATATCCGGAACAAAGTTCATGTCTCCGTTGCTCTGCAAGTATCCTGGCTGGTGAAAGACCCACCTTCACCTGATGAAAGACCCACCTTCACCCACAACACCATCGGGTTCTACACCACAGCATGTAAGATCAGAACACTCCTGGCAGGACCTCCAGCCAAATAAACTACTAGCACTACAGTTAGTAACCGTTGTTACATTATTAATTTTAAGTATTGTTTTACTACTCCTTAACTCTGGGCAGCAACGCTCCTTTAAAAAAATATATTTTAAGTATCCTCATTTTAACTTCTGTTCTTTTGGCTGTACTATGCTGGTCTTGGACCGTAATAAAGATTGGTTGGTTGGCTGGTTGATAGATTGATCGATGGATTGGTTGATTGATCGAGGGTCTGAATTGACAGTGCTACATCATTGCCACAGGCTCAGTGAAACCCACCCAACCCTCCCGTACCTTTTTGGACTTTATCACATAATAAATAGAGCTCTTCTCCTCCTACGCAACTTCCGTACTCCTTATTCATCCGGTAGATTTTCAGCTCTGAAGTGTTTGTGGATTCTGCGCACAAGCCAAACACACCCTGTTAGAATTTGGACCTAGCTGTGTCACCCACAAGAGAGTTTTCTTTCTGGTCCTCCTTGGCACCTGGCCCTAAGAAGTTCTTCTTCAGAATCAGCCTCTATTTCAGGACATCAGGAATGTAGGTTAGGGGGAGGTGAGGTGGAGAATTGTGAATACACACCAATATATCTAAGGTCAGTGATGGTGAACCTTTGAGAGACCAAGTGCCCAAGCTCAACCATACCTGTCAAGTATCCTGTATTGGCCAGGATTTCCCATATTTCTGCACTCGTTCCTCCCCTTTCCTGGCGCCGTCCCGTATTTTGAATGGCGGGGAATGGGGTTACTGCGCATGCGTGCCCATCAAAGGCAGTTCTGTGCATGCGCAAAGGGGTTCTCCGCATGCACAAAGGAGTTGTTGCTTCGCATGCACGCCTAGGCCAGAGCAGTTCCTGTGTATGAGATCAACAGGCTGCCATCCATGCTGCAGAGGAGCGGGGTGAACTCTGTGCTGGGGGGAGGGAGGAAGCGCTCCCATTGGGTTGCTGGGCAGAAGGGTAGGACAAACTCTGTGCTGGGGGGGAGGGAGGAATCCAGTGATGGGATTCAATTTTTTTCTACCTACTCTGTGAGCATGGTATGGTGTGGTGTGGCCAGGGGGAAAGCCCTGCATTGCACCTGAATTAGGACTACTTTATTTCAAAACTTGTTGGGTGGGGCCAGACAGAATTTCTGCTACCAGTTCTGGCGAACTGGGGTGAACCGGCTGAGTCCCACCACTGGAGGAAGCGCTCCCATTGGGCTGCTGGGCAGAGGGGTGGGACAAACTCTGTGCTGGAGCCATGGCACGCATGCCATAGGTTCGCCAGCACTGTTCTAGGTTATGAATGATGCTAGGGCTTTCAATCTTGTTGTTCTGTGCAGGACAATGACAATAAAGATCTATCTATCTGTCTGTCTGTCTGTCTGTCTGTCTGTCTGTCTGTCTATCTATCTATCTATCTATCTATCTATCCATCCATCCATCCATCCATCCATCCATCTATCTATCTATCTATCTATCTATCTATCTATCTATCTATCTATCTATCTATCTATCTATCTATCTATCTATCTATCTATCCATCCATCCATCCATCCATCCATCCATCCATCCATCCATCTATCTATCTATCTATCTATCTATCTATCTATCTATCTATCTATCTATCTATCTAGGGCTGCTCAGAGCTTGAGCTGCAAACCTGCTCCAATATAAAGGACTATTCCTTGGAGAGAGGGAAGGGAAATGATGGCAAAGAAATAGTGATAGGTAAAGGGATGTGACTTTCCTTACCTTCTGATTGCGAACCTCCAGCTATCTTGACCATTTCATATTCAATTTTCTAGGTTTTACAAATTGTTCACCGAAAGAAACATCTGGATATACCCAATTCCCCAACACTCACTCCCCGGGGGCCATTCAACAATTACATGATCCTCAAGGGGGGGGGGGGGAACGGGGGTCTGCCATCTGAATTATGGAAAATTACATGGGGTCAGGGGTCAGGTCAAAGATTACGTAATCCATTTAGAGCTGTTGTGGTTTCGAAACATGGCGCTTTTTTGGGTTTAAAAATGATCTCTGGGAATTTTGATTTGATTTGGGATTAGTGAATCCTCACCGATACGTTCTGCATTAGGCACCAGTAGTGAAAAGCTCTAAAATTAGAGTTTCGATGGAAAAGCTCTGGATTACGTAATTTTAAGGGGGGGCTCGAAGCAAAAATTATAGTCAGATTACAGGGAGGTGGGGTCAATTTTCCCCAAAAAATGGATCACGTAATTGTTGAATGCCCCCCTGGCTAACTTCACGTATTGGTTTCCAAATGTTTTTCTTTTATTTCATCATCATACATCACCTCTTGCCCAACTACCTCCCACCTCGATATCCCCCATTACCTACTCTTGTCATAGATGGGTTCAGAGAGGACGGGGTCAAGATGCCGCATCTTTCCTCTACAATCCTGGTAGGAAGCCAGGAAACAGATCCTGACCACGTTCATGTCCACCTCCTGATGGTTTTTTAATGAGCCGGCTGCACAAGAAGGGAAAGAATGAAATGTGCGCACCAAATAAAAGTAAAGATGGTGGTGACTTAGTGGTTAAATAAGACGCTAAACTTGATGACTCAAAGGTCATCAGTTTGAGACAACCTCACTTCGAAAGAAAGAAATTCAAAATAGATAAATAGATACCACTTCAGTGGGAAAGAACATTCTGTGCACTCCAGTGTCTGGGCATACCTGCCACATGTCCATGGAAATGCCTGTAGATACAGACAGCGCTGGCTCTTTGGCTCATCAGACCCCACCAGTGCACCCGGGTAAGTCCTGCAATGTTTCCATGTGCATAACCCCCTCTTCTCATCCCTGTTTCCCAAGTCTCAACACGCCTTTTTGAGGGTTCCTCACCTTTAAAAGGATCGATTCCAAGCTGCAGTTTTTTCTCTATGGATCCTTCTATGTCCTTCTTCTTCACACACTGGATCCCGAGGTTGTTAAAACTACCGAGCAATCAGAAGAGAGGTTCAGACATCGTCACAAAGGAAGCATTTGTGCTTTACACATCAGTCCCTCTTGTTCAATGTTGTTAGGAACGATCAAGCTTTGGCTTCAGCCCAGTCCAAACCCCAAGGGGCTGTGATGCTTCAGTGGTTAAGAAGCTCACCTTGTTAGCTGGAAGGCCAGCAAGTCGGCAGTTCAACACCTAGGTCCTGAATGATGGAATGAGTGCATGTCCCTGTCCCAGATCTTGCCACCCCAGCAGTTCAAAAGCAAGAAGTTGGAAATAGATAAATAGGGACTACTTCAGTGGGAAAAGATGTTGGGGACATGAAAGGAGCCTCATTCAGGCATCCCTTGAGTGGAATTTCTCCAGCAAAAATCCTTTCAACCCAGGATAATTTCTGATACAAAATAATAATAATAATAATAATAATAATAATAATAATAATAATAATAACAATAATAACAATAATAACAATAATAACAATTATTATTATTATTATTATTATTATTATTATTATTATTATTATTATTATTATTATTATTATTATTATTATTATTATTATTATTATTATTCCAAATGCCACCTGGATATAAGACAGATCAAATATAGGACCTTCTGCTTGCTTGAGCGCTAGGTCTGTCGCTATGGTATACTGTATATACTCGAGTATAAGCCAAGTTTTTTAGCCCCAAAAATGAGCCCTCCAAAAGGGGACACGGCTTATACTCAGGTCAATGACCACGAGGGTCACAAGACCACGCCGGATTGAGACATGCCAACAGTTTAATTAATTTTACCATATTTTCATGTACAGTGGTACCTCATAGAATGATTTTAATCTGTTCCACGGGATTCATTGTTGTACGAAACAATTGCTATACGATGCATGCATCATATAGTGATTTTTTTCTATGTGTTGTACAATGATTTTTTTCGCTAAGCGACTTTTCCCGTTGAAAAATTGTTGTATGATTTTTTCCCATGGGAAAACTGTTATGTGGAACGCCATTTTTTTCAAAACCTGACTGTTATGCGATTTCGTTGCTATACGGGGTGATTGTTGTATGAGGTTCCACTGTATTTTGATTATTGAAACTCACTAGCAGCTGTTGCATTTCTCACCCTCAGTTTATACTCGGATCAATCTATTTTCCTGGGTTTTCAGGTCAAAATTAGGTACCTCGGCTTATATTCGGGTTGGCTTATACTTGATTATATATGGTAATCCTTTCCTAAACAAAATGCTAGAAGAGCCTCTCCCAACCCGAGTTCCTACAGATGTTTAGATGTCCAAGTCCACTGGTCCCACCCATCATGGCAACTGTTGGGTACTGGTCCAAAACAGCTGGAGGACAGCAGGTTCTCAACAGGGGTCCTCAAACTTGGCTTGCCAGGTGTTCTTGGACTTCAGTTCCCAGAAGCCCTGAGCAGCAGGTGCACTGACTTGGGCTTCTGGGAATTGAAGTCCAAGAACACCCGGAGAGCCAAGCTTGAAGTCCCCTGTACTGTACTAGAATAATGCCATGTCTTCAATAATATCCCTTACTCGAACCCTGATTTAGAACAAAAAAGGCTGTAATAACTGCCACTCCATATCATTGCAAATAAACACACCCCCATGAAAAATGTGGCACCACAAAACTCTCTGTACACAGTCAAAGCACACAAGATGGGTTCCTGTGGTACCTGTGATGAGGATTGATTTGAGGCTTCAGTGTCACTTCACAGAGGCCATTGTTACAGTCTTTCCCTACCAAGCTGTGGGGATGGATTCGGTACGGCCAGTCCTTCCAAACTAAACACGCCGTCACTTTCACTTCAGGGATACCGGCACAGTTCTGGAGCTGGGTGAACACAAGAAAACAAGAGGGCATCTCAGTTATCTAGGGCAGTGGTGGCGAACCTATGGCACGCGTGCCAGAGGTGGCACTCAGAGACCTCTCTATGGGCACCCATGTAGTCGCTCCATCACAGTGTTAGTCCCGCTCCTCTTCCGAGCAGCCCAATGGGAGCATTTCTTCCCTCCCCCCAGCACAGAGTTCGCTCTGTCCAGCAGCCCAATGGGAGCACTTCCTCCCTCCCCAGCACAGAGTTCACCCCACCCCTCTGCCCAGCAGCCCAATGAGAGCGCATCCTCCCTCCTCTGTTGCCATGTTGGCACTTTGCGATAAATAAATGGGTTTGGGGTTGCAGTTTGGGCACTCGGTCTCTAAAAGGTTCACCATCACTGATCTAGGGGCTGCAGTGGCTAAGTGCTTAAGAAGCTCGCCTTGATAGTTGGAAGGCTGGCAAGTCGGCAGTTCAAGACCTGGGCACTGCATGACTGATTGAATTCGGCAACGACTCTGGGCAGCTAACAACAATTAAAAGCAACATCAAGACATACCTGTCAAGTTTTGGATTTGGAAATAAGGGAAATTTCCCGGCAAATAAGGGATACTTGACAGCTATGCTTATCCTTTGCTGCCCTCCAATGGCGGCAATAGGGCATTGCAGTCTAATTAATAAGGGATGACGGCGGGAAAGAGGGTAAAATAAGGGGTTTTCCTGGCCAATAAGGGATACTTGACAGCTATGCTTATCCTGTGCTGCCCTCCAATGGCGGCAATAGGGCATTGCAGTCTAATTAATAAGGGATGATGGCAGGAAATAGGGTAAAATACGGGGTTTTCCTGGCCAATAAGGGATACTTGACAGCTATGCTTATCCTGTGCTGCCCTCCAATGGCGGCAATAGGGCATTGCAGTCTAATTAATAAGGGATGACGGCAGGAAATAGGGTAAAATACGGGGCTTTCCTGTCCAATAAAGGATACTTGACAGCTATGCTTATCCTGTGCTGCCCTCCAATGGCGGCAATAGGGCATTGCAGTCTAATTAATAAGGGATGACGGCAGGAAATAGGGTAAAATACGGGGTTTTCCTGGCCAATAAGGGATACTTGACAGCTATGCATCAAGCTAATTAAAAGCTCTTTAAAACCCCATTATAAATTCTAAATAATATTGGTTGGGGAAGAAGATTCAAAGCAGTGCCAATAATGGAAGGGTTTTCCTCCTCCTGATCTAAGTGTCCTGGGAGGCAGGAACTTTTCATGAGATCGCAGCAAAGGAAACTGGGGTGGTATCTACCATGGTTTTTCATCCAAACTTTGTAGAGCTTATCCAGTGTGCTGAGCCTTCCCTCCCAAGCATGTTCTTCACCTCTGATGTTGCCTATAAAATGTGGACATAACCCCGAAAGGCATTTAATGAAAGTCACCAGACACAACTGGGTCATGGCATGCAGCAGGGGTTCCCATCCTAAGGCCCGTGGGCCAGATCTGGGCCCTGGCACAATTTCATGCGGTGCCCCACCCCCTCCAAGGGCAATCAAGAAACAAAATGGCTGCCCCTTTGAAGCTGCTGGGACAAAATGGCTGCACCATCTTGCAGCAGAGCAAAATGGCCATCCGGCCATCTGGCCCTCCAAGCTGACTGAAAGAGCGTGACCTGGCTTGAAAAGGTTGGGAACCCCTCTTTCCACCTGTGACCATTTCTATCGCCCTCCCTTCTAGGCAGTGATTTCACTTTGGGAAGGGGGAAGTATTCTGTTCCTTCTAAAAGGGATCAATGCTGTGCCCCACCAACACCACACACGCCTAATCTGTGTAGGTAAAGGTATACAGGTAAGACTCCCTTGCTCAGAAGGCAGTCATGTCCGAATCTAGGAGGTGGTGCTTATCTCTGTATACAGCCAAAGACCCACGCTGCTGGGGTCTGCAGAGGTTTCCGTGAACACGTGGCAGGCAATGTCTAGATGCCGGAGCGCACGGAACACTGTAACCTTTCCCACCAAAGTGGGAGAAACCCTATTTAACTACTTGCAATTTCTTGCTTTCAAATGACTAGGCTGCCAAGAGCTTGGAGAGACAACGAGAACTCACTCTGTCGTGCAGTGCTCAGGTCTCAAACTGCTGGTTTACTTGCTCAGCATCTTAACCAATAAGTCACTGTATAGGTGAGGTAGGAGGGCCAATTGAGAAGAACATAGAGCAGGGGTTCCAAACCGAATCCAGCCCACGGCACCGTTTCATGTGGCTCCCTAACCCCTCCAAGGGCATTTGAGAAACAATGGCTGTCCCCCTTTGAAGCTGTTGGGACAAAATAGCTACATCCATTGTGCAGGCAAGGCAAAATGGCAGTCCGGCCCATGAAGCTGACTGAGTGTGACCCAACCCACGGCTTGTAAAGGTTGGGAACCCATGACATAGAGTCACATCCATCCCGAGTTCTCCACTACAATAGAGTCACATCTGGCATATGGGCCACCAGTTCCCCACCTACCTCCCATACCATAGATATGCAGAGGACGTTGTGATATTGCTTTCTAATAAAGACCAAGAAATCATAAAACCCAGAAAACCAGAACACCTGCATCATCCAATGCGACACCAAAGAAGTACAGATGTTTAGGGAAATCTCTCCCAAGTCCATCTGCAGTCCAGAATATTTTGCAATCCCACACACACACACCCCTGCCTTGGACTAATCCAACACATCTCACGTCCTTCACAAATGGTCAAAGAAGTTTGGAAATGAAAAAAAGACCCTTGCAGATTAAGTTAGATGGTGTCGCGTCTAAAAGCAGGATAGACATGATGAGGTCCAACCTCCGGAAGGACAGAGTCAACAAGAAGGAAAGGTTTCAAATACTGCTTAATATAAATAGCAATTAGAGTTATATACTGCTCCATAGCACTTAGTGCACTCTCTAGGTGGTTCACATGTTAATGAGCATTTTGCCCCCAACATGCTGGGTATTCATTTTATTGATCTCAGAAGGATGGAAGGCTAAGTCAACCTTGATCGAACTCACAACCTTTGGGTTACAGAACAGCAATTTAACCCCTGCGCCACCAGGGCACACCCTAGACCGGCTGTTCTTCCATCCTCACCTCAATGGCTGGGAGTGTTTTGTTTGTTTCACTGCTGTTTTCACCCAAGATGCTTCCAGCCGATCGGCCTTCACATTGGTAGCGGAAACGCATCCCTCTCTGCTTGGGCTGCTCCGTGATCATGAGCATGGGACCTTCCGGGACGGCCTCTTCTAGTTGGCCTTGGACCATCACGGGGTGCATCGTTGCCGAGACGGAAGATGGCCAAGGACGATCGGCGCATAGGACGTTGGGCAGCAAAGGGAGTGAAGGGCCTCTGGGGATCAATTCGGGCTGCAGGGTCAGGTTTGTAAGGTTCTGAGAGAGCTGGGATGTTGAAGGATCTCGACAGGAGAGTGAAGACACCAAGCTTGAAGGCCCGTAGGATTCCAAACCAAAGGGCAACAGGTTGACTCCAGGAGGTTCCGTAAGTCTCTGTATCCCAGTTGAACATCTGGGGATCAGTTTGGATGGCCCATTCAGGGGGATCCTGGCCGGAAGGGATGTAGCCCTGCCCTCAAAGCCATCTTCCTTAATTAGCTCATCGATCATGGCTGGGAAGTGGAAAAGAGAGGTCAATTTCCAGATTCAACTCAAGGTACTTTAAAGCTATAAAACTGTTGTGATCCAGCCCTCCTCCGAAAATGACCTGGATCAGGAGGAACCTCCTATGCCCTGCCCAGTTCTGCCTGCACCTGAACCTCAGAGTGTCCTGAGCCAGGAGTCTCAGCCTGCATCTGGCCCCAATCTGTTTCCCCTGGCAGAGGATCTGTCAGATCAGAGGTCTGACTCTGACAGCGATTCGCCCGCAGTCAGGGCAAAGTGCAGAAGGCAGCTACACCTGAGACGCAGGCAAGCTAGAGCCAAGTACCAGAGAAGGCTCCCAGCTAATAGCAATTACCTGGGAGGCTTATAAGCAAGCCTGTTGCAGTCTTCCAGCATCGATACATCCCATACATTCCCATTACCTCTGGCTGCCTGGGGGGGGGGGGGGAGAGGCACCAGTTGCTGGGGCACTAATGAGCTAATTAAGGAAGATGAGCTAATTAAGGAAGATGGCTTGGAGGGCAGGGCTGCATCCCTACCGGCCAGGATCCTTGTATCCTTGTGGGCCAGCACACCACTGCCTGTGACACATATGAAATGAAACATGCAGGATTTAACACCGGGACTGCAATGGACTGCCGCAGCCTTGAGGATATTCTCAAGGTGCGCCTTCACAGCCAGTCCATCTGACATGGCCTCTTCCACCTTCATGACCATTGGGAATCAGAGTTCCCCCTCCACTCATTTTGCCTTGGGGCCCAGTGGCATTTCCTCCACTGATGGGACCATCGCCCCACCTGAAGGGGTTCATCTGCCCATAGCCATTGGCCCCATGGGGGTGGGGGTGGAATATATTTATATGGTAAACAGGCTTCTGTTAAAGGGGGGAAGAATGCAGCGTGTGAAAGCACTAGAGCATGTGGAGAACTGGATGACCCAAATGTCAGATCTGCTTTGGATTCCTGCATTGAGCTTTAGACTCAACGGCTTAAATGGGCCCTTCTAATTCAGTGATTCTATGAAATACCTGAGTACTGCATGACGGAGTGAGTGCCCATCGTCTGTCCCAGCTCCTGCCAACCTAGCAGTTTTAAAGCAAGAAACTGCAAACAGATAAATAGGGACCACTTCGGTGGGAAGGTAAACAGCGTTCCTTGCACTCCCGCATCTAGTCATGCCTGCCACATGTTAATGGAAACGTCTGCAGCTGCAGACAGTGCCATCTCCTTGGCTGTCAACAGAGATGACCACCGGCCTCTAGAATCGGATATGGCTGGTTTTCAAGTAAGGGTGATCTTTACCTTTACTAGTGTTTCCCCAAAACTCTCTTCTTTCTACCATCTGTTATTCTACATGCTTTCATAAACCTATTTTGTTCCTCCTGAACCACAGTCTTGATGGAAAAACCACAGCTTGCTTATTTGTCACCTACAAACCAAGCCATGAGTCTGAATGTTCCTCAGACAGGTCAAGAATGTCTCCTTACCTGAAGTGTTCCTGTGCACCCCAAGCCCTCAAATGCTTACCTAATTCTTCTGCGGGAGGGGGAGGGGGAGGATAGAAAAGAAGGAAAAATCAATATTTTTTGTTTAATCTGGGCATATCACAGTTTACATGCCTAAAGAATTTACCACATTCCTGGACTTCCAAGTCATCCTTTCTAGGCTAGTTATGCAGATTTGTGCTTCTGGACTATAACAATCTGAATACTAGTATTAAGGAAATTCCACAATTTTTTATTGCATCCTCATGTCCACGAATGCATCCAGCACCTTGACAGTGAACAGCAATTTGCTGCCGTTTACATGACTTCCCTTATGCTGGCATGAATGGGCAACCGACTGTGGCAAGCATAAATTGTCAACAGGAAGATCCTATCCATAGTGTAGGCGAGGGACACACGCGCATAGGATGCTAAGTATCCTTACCAGAGGTCTCTGCCGTTGACTGCACCATGGACAATCCAGAAGCTGGAATAGTGACACCTATAAAGAGATCAATAGAAGATGTAGAGAAATCCCTGTCCACAATCTGGACAGAAACATTAATTAATTTAGTCTTCTAAATGGGATTTTCCCCCTTTAAAAAAAAAAGCAAGGTATAGCGTAGTGGTTAAGACCCTGAACTTGATGACTGGGAGGTTGGCAGGTCAGCTGTTTGAGACCCGAATGCTGCACGACAGAGTGAGCTCCTGTCTCTTGTCCCAGCTCCTGGCAGCCTAGCAGTTTGAAGGCAAGAAATTGCAAACAGATAAATAGGTACCATTTTGGTGGGAAGGTACACGGGTGTGCAGGGCACCATGGGAAGGCACTGGGGGGTTGGGGGGGGGATTCCCATACATGCCTATTGGTGCCCCAGGGAACCAGAGGTGAGGGAGGAGTGGGACAAAGCCAGAATACCCAATTATATACCAGCATGTGCCTGGGAAGGTAAACAGTGTTCCGTGCACTCCGATGTCATCGTGCCTGCCATATGTCTACAGAAACAACTGCAAATGCAGACAGTGCTGGCTCTTTGGCTCTAAACAGAAATGAGCACAAAACTCTAGGGGCAGATATGACTGGCTTTCAAGTAAGTGCGACCGTTACCATTACTGTACACTATTCTAAGATCGACCTGTTTGTTCTCCTCGCTCGCTGTCCAGAGAACTCTCAAAACTCTCCTCCAACACCACATCTCAAAGGCGTCTATTCTTCTGCGCTCAGCTTCCCTTATGGTCCAGCTGTCACAACCATACATCACGACCAGGAATACCATTGCTTTGACTATGCGAATTTTGGTTTGCAAGGTGATGTCTCTACTTTTCACTATGTTCCCCAGGTTTCTCATAGCTTGCCTCACAAGCATCAGTCACCTTTTTATTTCATGGCTGCAATCCCCATCTGCAGTGATCTTATGCAGACGATACCACCCTAATGGCAGAAAGTGAGGAAGACCTAAAGAACCTCTTGATTGGATTGAAAGAGGAGAGTGCAAAAGCTGGCTTGAGACTCAATATCAAGAAAACCAAGATAATGGCAACAGGTCTGATCAGTCCCTGGAAAATAGATGGGGAAGAAGTAGAAGCAGTGACAGATTTTACTTTCCTGGGATCTAAGATCACTGCAGATGGCGACTGTAGCCATGAAATAAAAAGACGACTGATTATGGGGAGACAAGCTATGAGTAAAAATGGGAATATAGTGAAAAGCAGAGACATCACCTTGCAAACAAAAATCCGCATAGTCAAAGCAATGGTATTCCCGGTGGCAATGTACGGGTGTGAGAGCTGGACCATTAGGAAAGCTGAGCGCAGAAGAATAAATGCCTTTGAGATGTAGTGTTGGAGGAGAGTCCTGAGAGTCCCTTGGACAGCAAAGAGAACAAATAGGTCAATATTAGAAGAAATCAACCCTGACTGTTCATTGGAGGGACAACTAGTGAAGATGAAGATGAAGTACTTTGGACATCAAATGAGAAGGGAGGACTCACTTGAGAAGACCTTGGTGCTGGGAAAGGTGGAGGGCAAGAGAAGCAGGGGGCGTCCAAAGATGAGATGGATAGATGGTATTGTGGACGCAATGGGCACAGAGCTGGGCGGGCTGAGGAGGAGGGTGGAGGACAGAGGTGCCTGGAGGACAATGGTCCATGGGGTCGCAAAGGCTCGGCTGTGCGACTGAACAACAAAAACAACCCAACATCTCCTTCACTCCTGACCCTCACAGCTTGCAATTCTTCAAACCCCATGCCAAACCAGCCCCATGCATTACCCCAGAAGGAAAACCTTTTGGCCCATGCCCCTGATCCAAGAGAATCCCCCTGGTCCTTGGTGGATCTATGGATCTAGTCCATTATCCTACCTAGGCGGCGAGCCAGCATCTCTCTTCCCTGGAGCCGATGATCTTCTCGGATGCTCCTCATGACCCGGTCCAGGCCCACATTCCACACGCACCCCTCCTCGGTCAGCCCTTGAAATCCCAAACTTCACCCCCTCCTTTCTTTCTCTTTTTCCTTCCTTCCTTTCTCTCTCTCTGTGTCTTGCTCTAAAGGAGGAGCAGAACTTCTCGGAATTCCCCTGTCCTGCCGGCAGCTGCTTCCTGATTGGCCAGAGCCAGCGATGAGGTCATGGCCCATGGAATGGGAAAGCCCCCTGCCTAGATCTATAGGGGAGGGGATCAGCCCTAAAAGTGAAAGTTAGGTGGTGGCGGTGGTGGTGCTGGTGCTGGTGGTGGTGGTGGTGCGAGACACAGAAGCAAACAAACTAGCATTTCCTACTTGACCCATAATATTGTTGTGGCACCTTAAAGACTTTCTGTATATACTGTGTGCGCGTGTGTGCGTGTGCATGTGCGTGTGTATCTATCTATCTATCTATCTATCTATCTATCTATCTATCTATCTCTATATCTGCAGTAACGTCCCAGCCAGGATCTGGTGTTCCAAAAGAGTCCAATTAAATAGTTAGAGCTTTGGCTTGGGTTTCCGGAGAAGCCAATTAAAAGCCCATGCTCGGCTACTAAGCGCATGACCTGTCAGCCACTCTCACACCCTACTTCTGTGAGAATAAAATGGGAGGATTTTGGATTAGCTGGCGAGAAGCAGAGGTCTCAGTGTGACTTTCTGCGGTAAGGATAAAACTGCCTCTAACCCAAAAAGGCCATTCATTCGGCTTCATAACGGCCAGGAGTTGCGGAGATATATTTAGACCCAAGGATCCTGCCTGCCCCGAACATTATCGGGTGCAAAAAGCAAGCCCATTGGCACATTTTTCAACCCACTTATTTGCATAAGAATAGATAGATGAGAAAAGATACATTCCGCTCCTATAAACAGTTAACACACATACATGCATCGCTACACTCTGAAATCATAAATTCAGTATATTCATGTTTGTCGTTATCAAGATACGAGGAATTAACTACAAGAAGCAAAATGTACAAGAACAGTAATGGGGTTCTTTTGGGGGTACAAGAGGCAGGATGCTAACTTTGCAAAAAGTAAAGCAAGGTATTTGGGGAACGCTTTTGTCCTGATTTCGTTACATTTTACACCATCTATCCTTGGTTTTTCTCCCCCTAGTAACAAAGTTAAAAGTAAAGAAACACGTAACCTAACAAATTGCTTGTAAAACAGTATCATTTTAAAAAAAACAACAACCAACAATATAATAAATCAAGGTAATGAAGCAATTTTTAAAAGTATATTTTCAAGTTTTGACACTGTGTCTAAGTGTGGCTTAAACACTAAAAAAAGAGTCATTTTCCCCCTCTTGTCATTTTAATCCCACAATGATTTCGGCCAGCAGTTGTCATCCTTTTAAAGCCCGGGTCATGCTCCCTCATACAGCTTTGGGGACTGGATGGCCATTTTGCCCTTCCTCCACCACATGGCACTTCCCGGTGTGGTGGAGGTGGTGGTGGCCACATGAAATGGTGTCATGGGCCACATCTGGCCTCCGGGCCACAGGTTGAGAATCCCTGATTTAGGCCTATGACTGTGGAGACAGAGGTTGGGAGATGAACCAGCCTATGTAGCCTTTGGCAAGCTGCACAGTCCCAAGAGCGCCACCTAGAAGAAGGAAGTGGCAGAACCACTTCTGTTTATCCTCTACCTAGAAAACCCTGGGAAGGGTCACCATAACTCGGGAAGTGATTTGATGCTCACCCTTACTCAAAAGCCAGTCATATCCAACTCTAGGGTTTGGTGCTCATCTTCATTTCTAGGCAAAAGAGCCAGTGCTGTCTGGATCTGCAGATGTTTCCATGGACATGTGGCAGGATAGACACTGGAGAGCATGGAACACTGTTACCTTTCCCACTAAAGTGGTACCTATTTATCTACTTGCAAATGATTGCTTTCGAGCTGCTAGGTTGGCAGGAGCTGGGACAGACGATGTGAGCTCACTCCATCATGCAGTACTCAGGTCTTGCACTGCTGACCTGCCAACCTTCCGGTCGTCAAGTTCAGGGTCTTAACCACTAAGCCACTGCAGTCCCAGTGACAGTCCCACAGTCATGTGGACATTAAACAAAAAAGAAATAGTGTGTTTTTAACTTCACAAAGTGCTTCAAAAATGGTATCCTTACCCAGCTGGACTCCTTGTTTTGTGCTTTCCACAAATTCCTCCAACTCCAGGCAGCAGGAATCATATTGCAGGATTTCTTTCTGGGACGCTTTCTCTCTCTCGTCTGCCTCCGAGGCATCTTTCTCTTCTTGTCTCTCATTAGCAGGTTCATTTTTGAGTTTCCGCCTCTCCCTGCTCATTTCTTGGAAGTGGATGAGAGATCAGGAAAAATGTCCAGCTCCAGGAAATGAAAGTGGGGGCCCTGCAAGATGGGGTGGGGTGGGGTGGGGGGGACAAAGGGAAGGACTATCCTGACCGGAACACACATACCCCTTCCCCTTTTTGGAGGTTTTGGCACCGGAAGCTCCTGTATCCAAGCAAAAGGGGAGGAAACTGGACATGGCCAAGAAAACGAGACATGTGGTTTCGGTAAACAGAAACCAAAAAGAGAGCCATGGGTAGTGGTCAATAGAGGCCCACTTGAAACAGATCACAAAGGCCAAGGAGGAAAAAAAGAAAGAAGACATTTCCAACATTTGTCATATAAGCAGGGAAACAAACTGGAGAGAGAGAGAGAAATCACACCAAAGTTTCATAGGCATAGGCATAATTATAATTAGTTCCCCATAGTTGTGGACTGAGCGATGATATCAGATCCAGCTGGCTCTTTTCCCCAACTTAGTTCTGAGAAAAAAACAACAACGCCTGGGACAAGATTTTGCTGTGGACTTTTCGGGGAGGAGTCCTAGTTGGCACAGCGGTGAAAGGGCTGTACTGCAGCCAAAATGTTGTGAGTTTGATCTCGACAGAGGTCAAGGTTGATTCAGCCTTCCGTCCTTCCAAGGTCGGTAAAATGAGTCCCCAGTGTATTGGGGGCAAAATGCGAATTACCTGTACCTGTAAACCGCCTGCAGAGAGCACTAAACACTGCAGAGCAGTATAGAAGTGGAATTGTAACTGCTATTCCCATTATCCGCAAGAAAATTGGTTTGTGCTTGGAGAAGTGATCTTGAACCAGGAATGCTCATGTAATGTTTGATTAATTCTGGACTATTCAGTTACTTTGGCAGATCTCAGCTCCATACCTGTCAACCGTGGCTTTGGAAAATATGGGACCTGCGCAGAATGGTTCTGCGCAGGTTGCCTTCTACGCAACCTGTGCAGAACGGTTCTGTGCAGGTCGCCTTCTACGCATGCATAGAAGGCTTTTACGCTTGTGTAGAACCCTTCTACGCTTGCGTAGAACCCTTCTACGCATGTGTAGAAGGTTTCTATGACCCCCTTCTGTGCAGATCGCCTTCTACGCATGCGTAGAAGGGTTCTACACAAGCGTAAAAGCCTTCTACGCATGTGTAGAAGGCGATCTGCACAGAAGGGATACCCAGTACCTCTTTTTCCCCCACTGCCAATTCCGGGGTTTTGGCAGCTGCGGGTGGGAAATGGCGCAAATCTGCGCCAAAAATCGGGAAATCCTGGCCAATCCGGGAAGGTTGACAGGTATGCTCAGCTCCTATAACCCCTTAGCCAGCATGTTTATAAAGTGAGGGATTTGGAGAGCTATGGTTCAAAATAAGCAACTTTTCTGATCTTTTTGCCAACAACACAGCCAGATAAGAGTGATCATAAGAAAAGAGGACAGGTTTCCTCCACTTTTAGAAAGTGGTGTGGGTAATGGAATTTCAGCTGGTGTAAACTGCATGACAAGCTACACCTTCAGAACATTCTTTTTGTTTTTAACGATAACCTCTAAAAGTGAAGGTGATGTATTCTTTCAAATCCTCACCCCCTTAAACCATTAGCAGGAAAGGTATACTTGTCCTGATTTACAGCTGGTACTTAGGAAGACGGATTGTGAATAATGATTGCTTTTTAATCATACAAAATCAATGTTTTAATTTGATACTTTTAATATTGTTAGCCACCTTGAGTCCTCCATGGAGAGAAAGATATCCCCAGTGAGTTTCCATGGCCAACCAGGAATTTGAACCCAGGTCTTTTGATTTCCAGTCTGTCACTCAGTCCACTACAAATCAATGGGTATCCTTTGATCTGTTTATGTGAATCAGGAATTAAATCTCCCCCTCCAAGGTAAACAAACAATACAATACAGAATTCCATTATGGATAGCGGTTGTTAATTAATCAAAAGCAAATGTGAGTCATTTGTAAAGATGAAAGACCATTATACTGTTTTAAGATTAACTACCATATATACTTGAGTATAAGATGACTCGAATATAAACCGGTATACCTAATTTTGACCTGAAAACTAAGGAAAATAGATTGACCCAAGTATAAGCCGAAGGTGGGAAATGCAGCACCTGCTAGTGAGTTTCAATACTAAAAAAACATGAAAATATGGTAAAATTAATTAATTTGTTAGCACATCTCAATTGACATGGTCTTGGGATCCTTGGGGTCATTGACCCAAGTATAAGCCGAGTCCCATTTTTGGGGCTAATAAATTCAGCTTATATTCGAGTACATGTGATTTTTTTTGTTTTTTGCTTGCACATCTCTGGCTGTTGCTTATCATCATCAGATTAAAATTAATCATAATCATCATTTATTGCACAAAGTAGGGCTGTGGTGATTCAGTGGTACTGCAGGTGGGAAGGTCATGCTTGCCACATGACCACAGAAACGTCTGCAGAAGTTCCTCCTTGGGAATTGGATGAGGAATTGGATGAGGAAAAGAGAATATCTAGGGCAGTAGCTCAAGTGGGTAAGACGCTGACTGGGAGGCGGAAGGTCAGCAGTTCGATTCCCGAGTACTGCAGGACGGAATGAGCTCCCGTCTCTGTCCCAGCTTCTGCCAACCTAGCAGTTCGAAAGCAAGAAATGGCAAGTAGATAAATAGGGACCACTTCGGTGGGAAGGTAACAGCATTCCGTGCACTCCGGTGCCTAGTCATGCCTGCCACATGACCACGGAAATGTCTGCAGCAGCAGACAGCGCTGGCTCTTCGGCTTTGAAACAGATGAGCACTGAACCCTAGAGTTGGATATGACTGGCTTTCGAGTGAGGGAAACCTTTACCAGCGCTGGCTCTTTGGCTTTGAAACAGAGATGAGCACTGCACCCTAGAGTCGAATACGACTCTTAAACCTTTCTTAAAATTAATGAAAAATATATTTTTAAAAGGTGGAGAACTCCTGATTTAAAACGAGAAGAGAATCGAGGTAGGCGGCCTATAAATGTGTAAAATTAAATTAAAAATTGAAATGTTTTTTTTTTTTTAGGGCCAACTTGAGGTCTTGGCTGGGCGGCTACTCGGGCAACTACGGTACCCGGAAAGGCGACGCTTTCGGTTTGAGGGGCTCTTCGGGGATTTACGGTAAAGAGGAGGCCCCCGCCCTGCCGTTCTAAAGCAGCCGCAGCTAGGGAAGAGCGAGGCGAGAGTCTCGGGCAGGTCTCGCGAGAACTGCACCAGAGGCAACGGCGCAGCAAGATGGCGGCGCCGGAGACGGAGGTTGTGGCTGCCGGCCCTGAACAGGTAATGGCCGCCTTGCCTTCGCCCTTACCCGCCTTGCCTTTTCTGGGAGCGGCTTTCGAGCTCCATTTTTTCCCCTGAGGGGGCAAAAGACTGACCCTGAGACTGAGCCACCCCTCGCTCTTGCCCCCCAGCCCCTCCCTTCGGGAAGACGTGACGTCACCACTTGCCCCCCACCCCCCAAAAAGGACCATTTTTGGGGTACTTCCCAACCCCATCCCCTCCCTTCCTAAAGGAGCTTCCCTTAGGCACCTCTTCTTACCACACAAAACCTGCCTCATGTTACTAGTTAGGATTTGTTTTGCATCAGTGGCTCCCCAAGTGGGGCCCAGGCCCCACAGGGGGACTTTACTGATCAGTGCTTTGGGGGTTGATTTATAGGCTCTTTACAATCCCATTCATTATTCTATGCCATGCTATCATTTGCATGGCATTATTCCAAGGGGTGCCCAAACTACGGCCCGTGGGCCGGATCCGGCCCCCAATGCCAAATCCATCCGGCCCACGCCGCCCTCGTCACTCTTGGAAGCGGAAGTAAAACGCGCCCGTACGGGCGCGTTTTACTTCCGCTTCCAGGAGTGACGAGGGCGGCGTGGGCCGGATGGATTTGGCATCCCCCCCCCCCCATCCAATCCGCAGGCTGTAGTTTGGGCACCCCTGGTTTAAGCAGAGAAAAGGGGCAGCCTGAAAATCTCATCTCATTCTGTTGCAAAACATTGCAAGGTGTGTTTTTACTTCCGGTGGGAGGAACCAAGTGTCCGGCCTGCTGAACCATGCGACCGGCCCGCAGACTGAAAAGTTTGGGCACCCCTGCATTATTCAATGACTAACATCCACCACAACTGCCCTAAGGCAATTAAGGCTTTCTTCAGGTTCACTTGTAAAGGTAAAGCCAATCGTATCCGACTCTAGGGTTCAGTGCTCATCTCTGTTTCAAAGCCAAAGAGCTGTCTGCTTCTGCAGACGTTTCCGTGGTCATGTGGCAGGCATGACTAGACACCGGAGCTCACGGAGCGCTGTTTACCTTCCAACCGAAGTGGTACCTATTTAACTACTTGTAATGTCTTGCTTTCGAACTGCTAGGTTGGCAGGAGCTGGGACAAAGACGGGAGCTCATTCCGTCCTTCAGTACTCAGGAATCAAACTGCTGACCTTCCGCCTCCCAGTCAGCGTCTTACCCACTTGAGCCACTGCCTTAGACGATCTCTTTTTCCCCATCTAATTCCCAAGGAGGAACTTCTGCAGACATTTCCGTGGTCATGTGGCAGGCATGACTTGACACCGGAGCTCACGGAACGCTGTTTACCTTCCCACCAAAGTGGTCCCTATTTATCTACTTGCAATTTCTTGCTTTCGAACTGCTCGGTTGGCAGGAGCCGGGACAAGAACAGGAGCTCATTCCGTCCTGCCATACTCGGGAATTGCACTGCTGACCTTCCGCCTCCCAGGCAGCATCTTAGCCACTTGAGCCACTGCAGTCACAAACCAGTGTTTCCCAATGTGGGGCTCAGGCCCCACAAGTGGACTTCAATTCCCAGAAGCCTAAGTCAGAACATTTGGCTGATCAGTGCTTTGGGGAATTGACTTTGTCTCCTGGGAATTGAAATCCAAAAACCAAAGGTTGAGAAACACTGACCTATGACAACCTCCCCCTTGCTTTTTTGGCCAATATGTTTCCTCTCCCTGCGTCTTTCTCTTTTCTTCCAAGTTTCTTCCTTGGTACCATTCTTTCCCTGCCCCTCCATTTCCTTGCACAGAACCTGCTCAGCAACATGGCCCTTTCCAAACCTTATACAGGCCATAGTTCAGCAATTATGGAGAGTTTTATTTCGTAAGACCTGCTGGATGCCATGCCAGCCCTGAAAAAGGAACAAAGGTTAATGGAGGGGAGGGCAGAAAAGCAGGGAACATGTTTTTCAAGAATTATTTTTTGTTTATGTACAACAAAAACTGCAACTTGTGATTATTAGTTTTTTGTCCAGCCTGACAATTTCTTGCTTTCGAACTGCTAGGTTGGCAGGAGCCGGGACAGAGACGGGAGCTCATTCCGTCCTGCCATACTTGGGAATCGAACTGCTGATCTCCCACCTCCCAGTCAGCGTCTTGCCCACTTGAGCTACTGCCCTAGATGATCTCTTTTCCTCATCCAATTCCTAAGGAGGAACTTCTGCAGACGTTTCCATGGTCATGTGGCAGGCATGACTAGACACTGGAGCGCACGGAGCGCTGTTGACCTTCCCACCTGCTTTATGGCTTCTTGGTGAATGGCTTACCTGTCTTGTTATTCTCTTTTTGAGGAAATGACTATAGATGTCCTCGCCTGGGATAAACAGTTTTTCTTCCCTATCCACCTACATGAAATTTCTTCCTTGAGAAGCTGTTTATTTTGCCTTGCCCTTTTTCTAACATTCCCCCCCCCCCCTTTCTACGTGGGATGTTAACAAATGCATAAACAAAGTGCTTTTTCATCAGCAAGATAGACACCTCCTTTAACATATTGGTCCTCTCTCTTTGGCAGAGCTACAGTCCTGTTTTGTTTAGCCATTGTAATTTCCCCTCCAGAACAAAAACATTCCCAAAGTTGTTCTGCCTGACATAAAGCCCTCCCCACTTGCCTCTTGATTCTGGGAATGACACACTTTTTATTTTATTTATTTATTTCTGCGCATTTATATCCTGCCCTCCTGGAGGGTACACCAGCCATTCATTCCTTAACACTCTATTCCAGTGTGGGTGAAGGAGTTTTTAGTTTGCTTCTCTTGAAGCAGTCAGTGTACCCTTTTCAGATGTCAAGTGGCTAAGATGCTGACTGGGAGGCGGAAGGTCAGCAGTTCAATTCCCGAGTACTGCAGGACGGAATGAGCTCCCGTCTTTGTCCCAGCTCCTGCCAGCCTAGCAGTTCGAAAGCAAGAAATTGCAAGTAGAGAAACAGGGACCCCTTCGGTGGGAAGGTAACAGCGCTCCGTGCGCTCCGGTGTCTAGTCATGCCTGCCACATGACCACGGAAATGTCTGCAGAAGCAGACAGCACTGGCTCTTCGGCTTAGAAACAGAGATGAACACTGCAGCCTAGAGTCGGATACGACTGGCTTTTGAGCAAGGGAAACCTTTACCTTTACCTCCAGTTTCAATGAGAAGTGTGTTATGGGTCTGCTTCAGATACCGAATTCTTTCAGGTTTTGTGATATGCTCCCAGAGAGTCAACAGTATTTGAAGAGGTTTGTTGGACAGTATTTGAAGAGCAGGAGGTTCAGCTATTGTGCAGAGTGTAAAATGTCATGCTTTCAAAATAGCCTTTCTCAACCCAGCACCTTCCAGAGATGTTAAAGTGCCAGGAGTGGCCAAACTACAGCCCATGGGCCGAACCGGCCTGTGGCACAATTTAATGTGGCCCACCGCTGCCCTTGCCGCTACCAGAAGCAGAAGTGGGCGAGTTTATGACAGCCATAAAATGTGCATGTGTGGACGTGCCTGCCTTAAACACTGCAGTAAATGCACCCGCAGCTGCAGCTGTCGTAAAACGTGCTCAGCCACATAACTGGCCTGCGGCGCAAAAACGTTTGGGAATCTACATCTAATTAAAAAGCAGTGTGAATGGATGGGGGGGGGGGGGGTTTCTTTTTTCTTTTTTAAATGAAATTGTTCTTATCCCCAAATAGCTTTTCCCAATCCAGATTCTTCTTTCATGTCCCGGCCAAACTTTAAACTGCCAAAATTAACCCACATTCTTGGCTTTTGTTGGCCAAACAAGTCCTCATGTTTCCAGTAGTAATCAGCAGATCGGCAGATGATCTGGATTTTGTCTCTCTCCGCATTCACACAGTGTGTTGTTGTCCGCCAGCAGCCCCCACTTGAGCATGTTGGTCTTACATTTAGAGACTCCAACCCTTGAGCATGTTGGTCTTACATTTAGAGACTCCAACCCTTGAGCATGTTGGTCTTACATTTAGAGACTCCAACCCTTGAGCATATTGGTCTTACATTTAGAGACTCCAACCCTTGAGCATGTTGGTCTTACATTTAGAGACTCCAACCCTTGAGCATGTTGGTCTTACATTTAGGGATGCCAACCCTTGGCTTTATACGGTACTCCTTTAGTGCTCTTCCTTGTTCAGTGACCTCGCCCATCTACCCTGGCTGTTGCCGTGTTGGATAAGGAAGATTGGAACTGTAGTCCTAAAACATCTGGAGTGCCAGAGCTGGAGAGGATGCACAACTAGTAAGAGTTTCCCTGTCATTGTGTTGCCATTGTGTAGGCCAGTGATGGTGAATCTTGGCACTCCAGCTGTTCTTGAACTTCAATTCCCAGAAGCCATGATCAGCAGGAGTGCTGACTTTGGCTTCTGGGAATTGAAGTCCAAGAACACCTGGGGTGCCAAGGTTCGCCATCATGGGTGTAGGTTTTGGAACAGGACAGAAGTTTCCTTTTCTCGGTGTTCTATGAGGAATGAGGTCTCACTGATAATCTCTTTTCCCCCTTTTTTCTCTCCACATTTAAAGCAGATGACTAGCAATGGGACAGCAGGGGCCGTGGAGACCCAACAACAGAACCAGCCTCCGCAGCCAGCCCCAAATGCCTGGCAGGTCATCAAGGGGGTCTTGTTTAGGTAAGGTTTCATTGTTGGTGTTCCTTTTGTGTATGGGCTCTGGTTTTGTTTTTACCATGCTTGGTCCTGAGATAACGTGATTCTGGATTTCCCAGGTCATGATTGTATATGCTTGTAACACCTGGAGTTGCTAACATGTACATTTGGCAAAACAGTAATTATTTTTATGTCTATAATGCTTTGGCTCGTTCAAAGCAGAGAGCAAACCTGATTTCAGTAATCCTGGCAAGAGTCACTCCCTGGCATTGCAAATTGGGACCTAGGCTTGGCAGGCTGGAAAGGGAGTGGCTTCCGTAAAGTTATCTAATAAGTTTATGGCAGGAATGAGATTTGAGTTAGGGACTTCCCGCTGTGGCTTCAGTTTACTCGCCTAGCTATGGCTGCTAGATCAATTCTACGATAAATAACTAGACTACTTCTCCTAAACGGCAGATGTGCCTATAAACTTGCATCTGTAGAATATGTCTTTAGACTGTAGGTTCACATCCCTGAATGCTCCAGTAAATAAGAACAAGAATCTGACATTTCCAGTTACTGTACGTTGAAGTCATGGGCGAAACATTTACTTTTCTTGTTTTTGTGAGTGTGTAATAAGAGCAGTCCCAGGGACTGTGTTGGTTTAGTGGTTAAGATGCTGAACTTGATGACTGGAGGTCAGCGGTTCGGGACCCAAGTACTGCACGATGGAGTGAGCTCCTGTCTTTGTCCTAGCTTCTGCCAACTAAGCAGTTCGAAAGCAAGAAATTGCAAGTACCACGTCAGTGGGAAAGGTAACAGCATTCCGTGCACTCTGGTCATGCCTGCCACATGACCATGGAAACATCTGCAGATGCAGACAGCGCTGGCTGTTTGGCAATAAACAGAGATGACCATTGAACTCTAGAATCAGGTACGACTGGCTTTCAAACAAGGGTGACTTTTACCTAGTAAGAGCAGAGTGAGAATTGGACGTGTAGGGATAGCAGAAATATATGCAATACTTTCTTTTAAATCCTACATTTATTTTATTCTTTTAGACATTACAGTGCATTGCTTATAATTTTGCATATGCACGTGTACAATTAAACATAGTGGTGAATCTTTAAAAAAAAGTGCACAGTGCGTTGAACAGAGTGATTCATACTTCTATGAAGAGCTTACTTTAAGGTAAGCATGCCTAGGGCGTCATTGTCAGAAGTGTAGGTACCTAAATTATGTACAATAAAAATGCTGAACATACCCAGTTGAGGAAAAGAAAGAGAATTTCACTCCATTGAGTTTTTCGCCATCTGGAAAACAGAAGTTGAAGTAAAAATGATGTACAGTGTTAACATTCACCGGGAAAGGGGAAGTTAAAACTAGCAAGCCAGGAACGCCTTGAATAGTTCCTGTTATGAACTTGATAGGCACCTTTTGGGTCAGATATGCACCTCAAGTCCCAGTACTGTTCTAAAGCCATGGTTCCCAACTTGGGGCATGTGCCCCCCAGGGGTGGGGGGAATTCAGTAATGAGTTAGACCAAGTTAATGGCCTTTTAGGCTTTCTCCACATGAATAAGAATTCACTTTTTGAATAATAAGAATTATATGTCATAGGGGGCATCTGGTCGGAAACCACTGGGGCCCAAACATTTTGGGCCATGGGCCAGTTGTGTGGTTCAGTGGGCCAGTCACATGTTTCCTCCCAGCGGAAGTAAAAAGCGCCTTGCCATCTGTTTTGCAACAGGATGAAATAGATTTTAAGCTGCCATTTTCTCTGCTTAAACCAGGGGTGTCCAAACTATGGCCCGTGGGCCAGATCCTGCCCCAGATGCAAATTCATCCGGCCTGTGCCACCCTCGTCGCTCCTGGAAGCGGGAGCAAAACACACCCATACGGCAACGACAAAGGCAGCACAAGCCATAGTTTGGGCACCTTTGGTCTAAAGTATACACAGGAATGGGCAGTTTCTAATAAATAAGAATGTGCCATGTAAAATCTCTTATAGATGCTGCTTGCATAAAACAATATCTTGTCATCTAAAAAGAAAACTTGCCACTTCTTCCAGGAAAGGGAATATTTCCAAATAATTTGTTTCGTGCTCCCTTTGCACATTTTTTTTGTCCTATTGGGAAAATGTGGATTGAGGAATGTTGCTTTCTGCTGTTTTTCTGGGCCTTCCTGTCTATGTTCAGTGGGCATGCTCCTTATGTTGACGTCGCCATGCCACTATGTGCAGTAAGAGTCCACCCATTTTAACACATGTGGATGGTCACTGCAGATCAAGGTTGACCCAGTGTGAAGCAGCGATGAGGCTTTCAAATCTTCATGGTTGCTCTTGCTTTGGGGAAGTTGTGCCAGTTCTCGGAGCTGCATCTGCATATCCTGGCACCCATGCTGTGCCAACCAGCCGGTGACCTTCTGAAGAAGTAGAACACTAAACATTTCAATTTATTAATGCAAACTGGCTTGGAGTGAGGTTATTCCTGTTGTGTCCTCCTCCTGTCAAAATGGGCAAATTCTGCAAGAAAGCATTTTTTAAAATTATCAGAGTGCAAAAACCATTGTAATCTTACCTTGCTGAGACTTTTCTCTCTCATTAAACAGATCCAAAGCCCCACTTTGAAATGAGAATAATAATTTATCTTCCACGGAGTTAAGGATTTTCTTTAAAATTCTCATTTTAAGTAGGGAGGTTTAAAGGAAGTCGTAAAGTACAGTAAAACCCCGACTTACATATGCCTCGAGTTACATAAAATTTGACTTACATGATGATTTTGTGCTAAAACCATGTCCCGGTTTACATGATTTCCTATGGGTTTACTTCGAGTTACATATTCTTTTTCCTATGAGTTTGCTTTGATTTACATAAAAAATTCATTTTTCCTATGGGTTTGCTTTGAGTTACGTAAAAAAATAATTTTTCCTATGGGTTTGCTTCGAGTTACATAAAGATTCTTTTTCCTGTGGGTTTGCTTCTATTTACATAAAAATTTCATTTTTCCTATGGGTTTGCTTCGAGTTACATAAAAAAACGATTTAAGCAAAAGCCTACGGAACAGACTTTTCCCCCTAAGTAGGGGTTTTACTGTACTGTACATTAAAATGCAGGACTGCCGTGGCTCAAGTGGCTAAGACGCTGACTGGGAAGCGGAAGGTCAGCAGTTCGATTCCCGAGTCCTGCAGGACGAAAATGAGCTCCCGTCTTCGTCCCAGCCTCTGCCAACCTAGCAGTTCGAAAGCAAGAAATTGCAAGTAGATCAATAGGGACCATTTCGTAGGGAAGGTAACAGCGTTCCGTGCGGTCCGGTGTCTAGTCATGTCTGCCACATGACCACGGAAACGTCTGCAGAAGCAGACAGCGCTGGTTCTTCGGCTTAGAAACGGAGATGAGCACTGCACCTTAGAGTCGGATATGACTGGCTTTCGAGCAAAGGAAACCTTTACCTTACATTAAAATAGTCTTTTTAGATTAACCTGGTCATTCCTAAGTATTGTTAATACTCTTTGCAACTAAAGAAATCGCACTTTGTGTCTGTAAGCGTTATGGGCCCTTTTCCTTGAACTTACTGACTAGAAGGTTGGAGTTCGATTCCCGGGTACTGTATATAAAAAGAAAATACTGTACAAGATCTCCTAATTGTCCAGGGCTTGCTTGTTAAGGGAAAGTAACTCTTTGGTAAGCCTGAAGAAAGAATATTAGCTCGTTAATTATCCGAATGTAAACGGGTTGGTTGGGTCTATTGAGAAACCTCCATCAAGGTATCGAGGGGGTAGACTTGAATGAAGGCCACGTCGTCTTGAGGATGGAATTCATATTAAAAGATGCCGCCCGTTTTCTAGAGAAAAGGAAGGCATTTGCCTCCGTTCATCAGATTTGTGAAGTAAGCAGTGTATGCGCCTGGGTTTGTGAGTTTCAACCGATGATTCATCGGGGCTGTGGTTCTGTCTCCTTCCCGCTTGGCTGATGATGTCCAGCCATCATGTTAAACACACTGGCCTGTTAACACAGAAGTGGAGCGCATGTCTGGCTTTTTTTTTTTTACAACACTGATGCTTTCGGCGCAAAAAAGACCAAGGCAAGTGAATGGGAGGTGAAAGTTTTGGGTTTCCATGTTTTTTCTCTCAAATAAGCACAGTTGGGAACTTCAGCAAATCATGAATGCCAAGTGAAATTGTGGTTTTGGTGAAAGATTTGTCTGTTCTAGCCTGCTGTAACAGCGTCTAGTCATGCCTGCCACATGATCACAGAAACATCTGCAGAAGCAGACAGCGCTGGCTCTTCGGCTTAGAAACAGAGATGAGCACTGCACCCTAGAGTCGGATACAACTGGCTTTTGAGCAAGGGAAGCCTTTACCTTCACTGTCCACTTCCAAATGAAAAGGAAAAGTTTAGGTCTGGGGAAAAAAATCCTGCCTTATTTTAAAGCAGGGGTTCCCAACCTAAGGCCTGCGGGCCGGATCTGTAACGCGGCGCCATTTCATGTGCCCCCCCCTCCAAGGGCAGTTGAGAAACAAAATGGCCACCCCTTTGAAGCTGTGGAGACAAAATAGCCAGCCACGTCGTGCAGGCAGGGCAAAATGGCTGTCCGGCCCTCCAAGCTGACTGAGAAAGCGTGACCTGGCATGAAAAGATTGGGAACCCCTGCTTTAAAGACTATTTTACCATGAGCTTTTGTGGATTATGGGCTACAATTGTTCTAAATTGATTAATATTTAGGGCAGGGATTCTCAACCTGTGGCCCATGGGCCAGATGCAACCCACGGTAGTTTCAGCCCATTGTTACGTGTCCTGCACTCTGGGATGATGAGAACAGATCCTTCCTTTCCTCTTTATGATGATCTTTCAGGTATTTGAATAGTGCCGTCATATCCCCTTTCACTCTCCTTTTCTCAAGGCTAAACATGCCCAGTTCATCCAGTCTTAACTCCGATAGCTTTTTGTCACACCATCCTATGCTTGGTGAAAGGCACGATAAATGGTAGCTATTGCTATTGCAAATCTTAATAATGAAGTTAATAGTAATGCAATAGTAATGCCAGCACTGTATTTTTGGATTATTCATAGTGCCAAGGACTGAAACCATTACCATAAAACAGATTTTGTCTCGAAATTTGATGTGTTTGGGTGGGGTGGGGTGTATTTATTTTGTGTGTATGCCATGGTATAGTGCAGGGGTTCCCAATCTTTTCAAGTCATTCTCTCAATTAGCTCCGAGAGCTGGACGACCATTTTGCCCTGCTGGGGTTGGCCATTTTGTCCCAACAGCTTCAAAGGGGTGGCCATTTTGTTTCTCAAATGTCTTTGGGAGGGATGCCCTCCCCCCCACACACACACATGAAATGGTGCCGTGGGCTGGATCCTGCCCGTGGACCTGAGTTTGGGAACCCCTGGTAGAGTGCCCCATGGGCCATGGATCAAATATCTCTCAATGTTCAGCCATAGATATTATCAGCAGTGATAATGGATTGAGAGGTGTGATGTCCAAGCAACTGATGCATTGAGATCTGCTGATGAGATCTCTGCTTCCGCCAACCGATATTGCAAAAGCAGTGTTATACTAAGCATGGTGACAGCGAGAAATAGAGACACATTGTCCAAAGGGGACAAGTCTTGAATCAGAACAGGGATGGGGAAGGGGAGGTTCTTGTAAGTCTTAGAATAGATGGAGGGAGCTTCTGGCTAAGGATTTGAATGACTGCTTCAGTGTAAGGTCCACAAACTAGCCAAAGCATTATTGACACCATCAGGAGAAACCTAAACTGCATGGGATGGCTCCTGTTTCCTCTTTCTTCCAAAACAGCTGGCACCTGGAAGAATTCTTGCCTGTGCATTTTGCTCTGTCTCTTATGAATTAGGATCTGGGGCTTAATGAGCCATAGGACGGAGTTCACTGTCTTAGCCCTTTACCTGCCTTCTGATTTCAAAATATGGCTCCTCTTCACAAAGGAACTACCTGCAGAGGTCCGAGCAGATTTATGACCTTTGGTGCAGGTTGGTTCTCTGCAGATGTCTCTGTTGAATCAAAGCCGCTTTGAATCCCCTTGGGTTCTACTTGCTTCAGGAAGGAAGGGCTGGTTTGACACCTGCCATGTGTATTAACTCTCTGCTTTCCTGTGTCCTGAACTCTCAGGATCTTTATCATCTGGGCCATCAGCAGTTGGTTCCGTCGTGGGCCGGCACCACAGGATCCGACCGCTGCTGGCGGAGCACCCCGGCCGCCAAGCCGCAATCTCTTCCCTAAAGACACTTTAATGGTAAGTATGGCACACGTTAGACCCACCTGGACACAGGATTTGCAAAGATGCTCTGAGACAAACTATCTTTTGTGGAAGAGTGAATAAACAAACCTGAGCGAGTGCCCGTCTCTGTCCCAACTCCTGCCAACCTAGCAGTTTGAAAGCAAGAAATTGCAAATCGATAAATAGGTACTGCTTTGGTGGGAAAGGTAACAACGTTCCGTGCGCTCTGGTGTCTAGTCCTGCCTGCCACATGACCACGGAAACGTCTGTAGACGCAGAATGTGCTTGCTCTTTGGCTATGAAACAGATGAGCACTGAACCCTAGAGTCGGACATGACTGGCTTTTGAGCAAGGGAGACCTTTACCTAAAGGTCTCCCTTGCTTGAAAGCCAGTTGTATCCAACTCTAGGGTTCAGTGCTCATCTCTGTTTCATAGCCAAAGAGCCAGCACTGTCTGCATCTGTAGAAGTTTCTGTGGACATGTGGCAGGCATGCCTCAATACAGGAGTGCACGGAACACTATTTACCTTCCCACCAAAGTGGTCCCTATTTATCTGCTTGTAATTTCTTGCTTTTGAACTGCTGGGTTGGCAGGAGCTGGGGCAGAGACAGGTGCTCACTCCATCATGCAGTACCCAGGAATCAAACTCTGACCTTCCAATCAGTGAGTTCACCCTGCCTATAAAAGGGAAAATCTATACAGTGGTACCTCGGTTTATGAACACCTCAGTTAACATAATTTTCAGTTCACAAATGAAAATCCATTGGAAATGATGCCTTGGTTTATGAATTTTTTTCGGAACGATTAATAAGTTTTTAATGCATCCCTATGGGAAACCATGTTTCAGTTTACGAATTATGTTTTTCAGTACATTCCTATGAGAAACCACGAAATGCATTCCTATGGGCGTTTTGGTTTATGAATTTTTCGCAATACAAAATGTCCCGGGGAATGCATTAAATTCATAAACCGAGGTACCGCTGTACTTTGATGTTCTGAACCAGTGTTTCCTAACCTTTGGGTTTTTGGACTTCAATTCCCAGAAGCCTAAGTCAATTCCCCAAAGCACTGAACAGCTAATGTACTGGCTTAGGCTCCTGGGAATTGAGCTCTCCCTATGGGGCCTGGGCCCCACATTGGGAAAAGCTGGTCCGAACTCTACATTTCTTCCAGCCTCTAAAGTCGAGTGACCCGTTTTGAATACATTTCCTCTCTTTCCCCTGCAGGATCTTTATGTCTATATATCAGAGCACGAGCACTTTACAGATTTCAACGCTACCTCGGCGTTTTGGGAGCAACGGGATCTTGTCTACGGGGACTGGACCAGTGGCAATGATTACGACGGGTGCTACGAACACTATGCAGAGCTAGATGTTCCTGAGGTGTGTGAATAATTTGAGTCATTGGTCTCTTATGTCTACAGCGCTACCCAAGATAGAACTGTGGACTTCACTTTTCTCCCTATTTGTCCAGCGGGTTTTCTGTAGCAGGGAGAGTTTTCCAGATGCAGACGCTAGAAGCAGAGCGCTGAAAAACACTGCATGCCTGTAAAAAGGCCTTTCCTTTTCTGCTTTCTGTATACATAGTATGAGCTTTAAACCTCTCCAGGCCTTGCCTTCTAGGGTCTCCCCAGCCCAAAGACTCTGACCTGTAGGTCTCAAAGCCCAGTCCAGCCCAAGGCTGCAATTACCTGGGTTCCTGCCTGAGGAAGTCCCAGCAAAATTAAATGGAGAGAATAAAAATATCAAGTAGCATGGAGATTGGCTGAACTCTTATCTTACCGCTTCCAAAGATCAGGCAGGTAGTTGATTCAAAGTTGTTTATTTCTTCAGGTTCATAGGTAGTTCAGGATACAAAAAGGATTGGGATACAGATAATCGATATATATCAGGGTTTCCACATAACAGGCTTTCCCCACCAAAGAAACATAATCTAACTATTTCTAAGTCACCATTATGAACAGCAGCACCAGGTGAGGAGCTAATCCTCCATCTTTCTGGATCAGACTGACCATGAGGTCTGGTAAAACAAAGGAGGCCTGACCTGACCTCCCCCTTTGGCATAAGGCCAACCAGGGTTGAAAATTAACTAAACACCTGGCTTTCAAATCAATTGGCTATCTATGTCAGGTGATGAAAGATGAGCATCTTCAGCCAGGGTGGTAAACAACATTCTTTAGCACTGTTTGGCTATCAACATCACAATAAGATTGCAAGAGGAAGTCAAGAGGCTCACTCTTGATACTGGGGCAAAACAGCTCCTCTAAAAAACAGTTTAAGAAACAGGGAAATGCTACGTTGGATGACTAGTGACATATTATTACATATAGTACTTTGGCTAAGCCATCTGACCCCCTTGTCCTTTAGCAGCAGTGAAATAGCGCCTCACAGCCTGAATGTCACCTGTCAGTTGAAAAGGCACTTGGCTGAGAGAATTCTTTCATGTCTAGGTCAGACTTTAAACTGCCAAAACGAAGCCATCTTCTTGGCTTTGTTGTTGGCCAAACTCAAGTCCTCATCGGGACATGTTTCCGGTAGAGACTAGCAGATGATCTGGATTCTTTATCTCTCCTCATTCATACAGTGTGTCAGTAGTCCCCACTTGAGCACATTGGTCTTGCATTTAGGGACTCCAACCCTCAGCCTATTCAGGGTCCTCCAAGTGATATATAGGGGAGGTTGAGATCTTCAGCCATATCCTCCTTCAACACCATTCCTTGTCCAGTGAGCTCCTTCCTCCGTCTTCTGATTTGGTTTTCCTCTTGTGTACCCTCAAGAATGTTTTTTTTCTTGCTAAAAAGCTCTTCCTAGATCTGAGCTGGCGGACTTGAGGCTGATCTCCACTCAGAGGATGTTGAGGGTCCTTCTCTTGCTTAGTTCTCTTGGCGTGCAATGCTTCTCTCCTTATTTTAGGTTGGAGCGATACCAACAAAAGGATATATTTTCTCAACTAGTGTGGGGGAGATAGAATTATCACTCTGTACTTGAATCTCTGGTGCTTGCTCTGTTTGCCACCTTATATATCTTTTTGCTTTGGTGGGTGGTAGTGGGAATTCCTGTCCAGAATAACTTTGAGATCGGAATCTGTTTTGAAGATAGAGAAGCAGGCTATGGCTGGACTATGAGGAACTTGCTCTCTTTGCCTTTCAAAAAATTATCTGTCAGGGCTGGCCTGAGTCATTTCCTCTGTTCTATTTGAGGAATATCCAGAACCAGCCATTTTATTTCAGCACGTGAGGTAGAAAGCAAAAAAACAGTTAAAGCAATCACACTTATATACCGCCCCATAGCTCTTAGTGCACTCTCTGGGCAGTTCACAAGTTCATTAGCATTTTGGTCCCAACATGCAAGCCCCTGTGAATCCACACGAATGGGTTTATTGGCACTCCAGGTGGTCTTGGACTTCAATTCCCAGAAGCCCAAGTCTGTGAATCCACACAAACGTGTGGATTCACAGAGACTTGGGCTTCTGGGAATTGAAGTCCAAGTACAGCTGGAGTGCCAAGGCTCGCCATCACGGGTCTACTCTATTACCATAGCAGGATAACTTGGCAAGATTCTCCGCTACAGGGATTCCCTCTTCTGCCTTTCATGACCTGTTAAAAAATGGACGATGCACATAACTCCACTGCTGTGCATACGGTGTCCTGGTGGACAGTTCAATGAAGGTGTCAACCCAGTGTGCCTCAGCAGTGAAAAAAGCAAACTCAATGCTAGGGATCATTAGGAAGGGTATAGAAAATAAGTCAGCAAGTGTCATTTTGCCTCTTTATAAATCTATGGTGAGGCCCCATCTGGAATACTGTGTATAGTTCTGATCGCCATACCTCCAGAAGGATATTATGGAGCTGGAAAAAGTGCAGAGGAGGGCAACCAGAATGATTAGGGGACTGGAACACCTTCCTTACCATCTGAGGCTGCAACGGTTGGGCCTCTTCACTCTTGAACGACGGCGTCTAAGAGGTGACCTGATTGAAGTTTATAAAATCATGCACGGTGTGGACAAAGTAGATAAGGAAAAACTGTTGTCCCTATCGCATAACACTAGAACTAGGGGACACTCCATGAAACTTTTGGGTACTAGTTCTCAAACAAATAAGAGAAAGTACTTTTTCACCCAGAGGATTACTGGTCTATGGAACTCCCTGCCAGAAGAAGTGGTGACAGCTGTCAGTCTTGACAGCTTTAAGAAAGGACTAGACAAGTTCATGGAGGACAAGGGGATCAATGGCTGTAATTATGGATACCTAAGGCCAACCTCCGGGTTGGAGAGATAGGCAGGATATCTCTCAATGCCATTTCCAGGGAATCCTAAGCAGGTGAAGGCATCTGCTTGAGAATACCCTAAAGCAAAGGGTGAGCTACTGTGTGAGACAGAATGCTGGACTGGATGGGCTGTTCCAGCAAGGCTTTTCTTATGTTCTTATGTTGTGTTATTCCAGAGTGTTCAACACAATGGTTCCATTTACATTCATGTGTACTTCACAAAGAGGGGTTTCCATCCTGATCCGAAGCAGAAGAATCTGTACAGGCGCCTCACCACAGTCCACACGTCACGAAGTAAGCTTTCTTTTCTTCCACCAACTTGTGAATCTGGGCAAGTCCTTCATGTGTCGGGGTCTGTTTTTCCTTTTGCAAACGCTGAAAGCAAAACTGGCTTGCACTGAGACTTCTGGCAAAGCTGGGAAAGAAACGGTTTGCCAGGTTTCCCTCTTCCCAGCCCAGCTGCTCAGTTCACTACTTTGAGAAAGCCACAGGAGCTTGTTGGAAATGCCACTGCCTTCCCACAAAGTAGTATTTGTGGTTAACCTCCACAAAGGGGAAGAAAGGTATTGTACTCTTAAGCACGTGTATCTGTTTTATGGGGATGATGAAGAATAAGATGGTAATCAGCCATCCTGTCTCTTCCTCAATGTTTCCAGATTTTATCAAAGCGCAAAATATTTTGAAATTTTAGAACCACAATTGTGCGTACCCCGATAACGGCAACCTTATGTTGCCAGCTATCAATCTTTAGTATTACAGTCATAGACCATTACAAAATAAGTTCCATGAAAGAATTATGTCTAAAACACAGAATAAAAGGCCTAAGCTATAATAACTCATTTCATCTAAGAATGTGATAGTCTATAATTGTAATTGGTAACTAATAAAATTTAAACAGATAATGCAGCTTAAGATTTATCTAAAATTTCTAAATTAAGCCTGTCTAACTTTATCTAACGGGACTGCGGTGGCTCAAGTGGTTAAGACGCTGAATTCGCTGACTGGAAGGGTGGAGTAATTCCCGGGTACTGCATGACGGAGTGAGCTCCCGTCTCTGTCCTAGCTCCTGCCAACCTAGCATTTCGAAAGCAAGAAATTGCAAGTAGATCAATAGGGACCACTTCGGTAGGAAGGTAAACAGCGTTCCATGGACTCCAACATGCCACATGTCCACGGAAATCTCTGCAGATGCACTTTGGCTATAAACAGAACCCTAGAGTCGGATATGACTAGCTTTTGAGCAAGGGTGACGTTTTCCTAACTTTATCTAGGGCACAGTATATTAAATATGGCATTAAATGTTTATTAAGGATTTCCCTTCATATTTCTGCGAATCTTTAGCTGTGACTATATTCCGTTAATCTATAAGCAGAAATTGAAGATAATCTGTATCAGTGTGATCGGGAAAATGTTGCCAGCTAGTCTTTCTCACACTAGGTCAGGCGAAAGGAACTGCAGAAATGAATTCACCAAAGGTAGCTTCATTTTAGCAGTTTCACGGCTGGCCTAGACACAGAAGAAAAAGAAGATTACAAAGCGTAACTAGACCTCCGTTCTGCCCGTCTGCTGCCTGATGTTAGCCCATTTTCATAGATCTTGCGTCCATGAGCACTAGAAACCTGAGCTGGAACAAAGAGCTTGTGATCTTTGATTTCCACTGTTTTGCCTTGTCTGTTATATATTTTTTTCTAGCTACTTACCTTTCTTCCTCCCCATTTTTATTTTGCAGTGATAAATAAGTACAAACGTAGACGTTTCCAGAAGACGAAGAATTTGCTCACAGGAGAGACAGAAGCAGATCCTGAAATGATAAAAGTAACCATCCTTTTGTGTGCAATACTCTATGTCCGTGATGGCGAACCTTGGCACTCCAGATGTTCTTGGACTTCAGTTCCCAGAAGCCCAAGCCCCGTGAATCTTCATGGATGGGTTTACTGCAATTCATCCGGCCTGCGCTGCCCTTGTCGCTCCTGGAAGCGGAAGTAAAATGTGCCCGTACGGAGGAAGGGTTAACCCGGAAGAGCCTTAACTCCAGCGGGCCGGATGAATCGTAGTAAACCTATTTGTGCGGATTCATGGGGGCTTGGGCTTCTGGGAATTAAAGTCCAAGAACATCTGGAGTGCCAAGGTTCGCCATCATGGCTCTATGTATCGCCCTCTCTTTTTCTTTAATCCTCAAGGTCAGAGTTTTGCTCTTCATTTTAGAAATGATTCACCAAAAGCAGAAGTAAAATGTGACTTGCAATCTGTTTTGCAACAGGATGAGATAGATTTTAAGCTGCCATTTTCTTTGCTTAAACCAGGGATGCTCAAACAACAGGCCGGATTCGGCCCCCAACGCCAATTCATCCAGCCCACACCGCCCTTGTCACTCCCAGAAGTGGAAGTAAAATGTGCCTGTATGTTTTACTTCTGCTTCCGGGAGTGACAAGGGCAGCATGGGCTGGATGAATTGGCATAGGGGGCTATATCCAGCCCACGGGCCGTAGTTTGCCCACCCCTGCTGTACAAGAACTGAATGCTATTTCTAACTGGTATTTCTCCTCATCCCAATTCATTTCAATTCAAATGTTACTTATTCCGGGGGACTCATACAACACTCCCGAGTCATGTTGTGTCCACTCCTCTCGCCCCGCCAGGCAAAGAGGCCTCAGGTTTTGTGGTTTTTCTTGCAGAGAGCTGAAGATTTTGGCCCCGTGGAAGTCATCTCGCATTGGCACCCAAACCTCACCATCAACCTCGTGGATGACCACACGCCATGGGTCAAGGGCAGTGTTCCTCCACCTCTGGACCAGTGTAAGAGCATAAGAGGATTACATTTATATGAAATTTGTGACTTGGTTGTGGTTTTAGTCTGTGTAAGCATATCAGAGAGTAAACAAAGCAATGACGATAACAAAAAGACCAAAAATTGTTGTGGTCCTTTAAAGCAGGGGTCCTTAATCTTTTCAAGCCGGGGCCCGGGTCACACTCCCTCAGATAACTGAGGGGGCCAGACAGCCATTTTGTCCTAGCTGCATGATGAGTGTGGCCATTTTGAGGTGGCCATTTTGTCCCAACGGCTTCAAAGGGGCAGCCATTTTTTTCTCCCTAAAAGGAGGAAGGAGGTGCCAACTTTCATATACACACACTCCTCCGGACACTAATGAGATTAATTGCCTGCTTGGGGAAAGGGTGAGGGGAGCTTTTTAACTAGGCTAGTCCTTCCTTGTGTGGCTGGAGGTTATCCTTAGGGCTGGGGTCCCAGAGGGGGGTGGGTTGGGTGAGACAAAACCAACAGTCCCCCTCTCCCCCGCGCCATTCCATGTGGCCCACTGCCCTTGCTCCCGCCGCCGGAAGCTGCCATGTGGTTCCTTTTTGATGTAAATAGCTTTGAAATGGTGTTTACGGTACATTAAAAAGGATCCACACATGGCACAGCTTCCAGTGGGAGCAAGGGTGGTGGGCCACATGAAATGGTGCCGGGGCCAGATCCTGCCTGTGGGCCGTTGAAGATCCCTGCCTTAAAGACTAACTCCTGTATTTTAATGTTAGCTTTCATGGACCACGTCCACTCCTAGGTGGCAACTTCTTTTTTTAATCTCATGCTCTGCTACTTAGGCCAGATTAGATCTTGAGCATCCTGAGGGCTTTTGTTACAGATGTAAAGTTTGACGCTGTGAGCGGCGACTACTATCCCATCGTGTACTTCAATGATTACTGGAACTTACAGAAGGACTACTTCCCCATCAATGAAACGGTGGAACGGTTGCCGTTGCGCCTGTCCTACTGCCCACTTTCCCTGTGGCGATGGCAGCTCTATGCCGCCCAGAGCACAAAGTCTCCCTGGAACTTCCTGGGGGAGGATTTGTACGAGCAGTCGGATGAGGAGCAAGACTCCGTGAAGGTAAGCAGACGTGCCGTGTGGCTTCCTTCAAGCCAGGGGTGCCCAAACTTTTTGGGCCGTGCACTGGTTACATGGTTCCTCCCATTGGAAGCGGAAGTAAAATGTGCCTTACAATCTGTTTTGCAACAGAATGAGATAGATTTTAAGATGCCATATACTCTGCTTAAACCAAGGGTGCCCAAAGTACAGCCCGTGGGCCAGATCTATCCCCCGATACCAACTCAAGATGAATTGGTGTTGGGGGCCAGATCTGGCCCATGGGCTGTTCTTTGGGCACCCCTGCTTCAAGCAAACTGGCTTGCATTTCTCTTCCTCATGCCGATCATGTGGTGGTGAAGTCAGGAACCACCCATTTTTAGGATTTTGACAAGCATGGAGGGGAGAATATTTTATGGTAAAGGTTTTATTATTAAATAATGATAAACTAATAATATAATAATAGACAGGTAATTCCAGTCTGGCCAGGTTATCCTGCTTTCTTTATTTTTGTCAAAGACACCACCAGCATATAATAATATACAAAGCTAAAATTAACACATCTAAAAAAGGAATTAAAAGGACTAGATGACATCTACTCAATATCAGGCCACATCAACAGCATTTCCTCTTGCCAACATAAACTCCTCCTTAGTGCGCGTTGAGGAGCATTATGTGCATTGCATCATATGGGCAAATCTATCATACTGCCAGCGACTCAACACCGTTGAGTAAACTAACCTGACAACCCTGAGAACTAAGGGCCTTGGGTGCCGAAATCCACAGCGAAATATGTCATTCCTTAATTCATTATAATTGTGATGATCATGGCGTACAGTGTACATGAGATTATATAATGATTATGGGGTACATGAGATAGGGGGGTTGGGGTTTCCGTAAGTTGTAAGCCATAAGCATCAATATTATAACAAAGTAAGGCTTGAACTATCTCGCTTTGCATGTAATTAGTCTATCTCATATACTGTATTTGTTTTACCTTATAAGTTGCATTACTGAACTGAATGAACATTTGCACAATATTCTAATTTTCCGAGTTTCACCTGTACAACATCCTTTAGCTGTCTTGCTATTTAGCTTACACAAAATGCTCTACGTCAGGGTTTCTCAACTTGCCTCTCCAGATGTTCTTGGACTTCATTTCGCAAAAGCACTGATCAGCAGGGTGTGCTAACCTGGGCTTCTGAGAATTAAAGTCTAAGTATACCTGGAGAGCCAAGGCTGAGAAACCCTGCTCTACATGACTGAGAAACATAAGGACTAGAAACCCTGTAAAAGGTTTTAGAAATTTAAAAACTGCTGACAGATATGGGGAAGCAATTTCTTGACGCTACTGGACTATTTATAACAGTGATGGCGAACCTTGGCACTCTAGGTGTTCTTGGACTTCAATTCCATGTGAATCCACACGGATGGGTTTACTGCACATACGCAGAGACTTGGGCTTCTGGGAGTTGAAGTCCAAGAACACCTGGAGTGCCAAGGTTTGCCATCACAGGTTTATAACTGTAGGTTTCTGAAAATGACTATATTTTGAATCCCTCTCCTTTTCTCCCCAGGTTGCTCTGTTGGAAACCAATCCCTACCTGCTGGCACTGACGATTGTTGTTTCCATTGTACATAGTATTTTCGAATTCCTCGCTTTCAAAAATGGTAGGTTCCAAAACTTTAACCAACTCTGCTTCCTGCAGTGTGGTTTTTGCATTCAAAGACCGAGGATAAACCAGGGCAGCTGCTTCAGTTCTGCAACCAGATGGCACTCGGGCAACTGAAGTTGCAGCTCTTGACTGCCTTCCAGTTTCAGCACTGAATCATTAGGTAGTGACCAAGTTAACAGAGCAGACCTAGCTTTTATTTCCTTTCCTGTCCCGACCAAACCCTCGACTGCCATAATGAAGCCACTTTCTTGGCTTTGTCTTTGGCCAAACTTAAGTTCTCATCGGTACATGTTTCTGGTAGTAACTGGCAGACCAGCAAATGAGCTAGATTCTGTATCTCTCCACATTCACACAGCATGTTGTTCCCACCATTTGAGCATGTTGGTCTTACATTTAGGGACTCCGACCCTCAGCCTATTCAGGGTCCTCCAAGTGGCATAGGGAGAGGTTGAGTTCCTAAGCCATGTTCTCCTTTAATGTTCCTTGTCCAGTGAGCCCCTTTCTCCTAATTTGATTTTGCTCATTCTGTACCCTAAAAAGGACTACAGTAGCCTAGTGGTTAAGAGGCTGAACTTAATGACTGGAAGGTTGGCAGGTCAAGACCTGAATACTGCATGACAGAGTGAGCACCCGTCTCTGTCCCAGCTCCTGCCAACCTAGCTGTTCGAAAGCAAGAAATTGCAAGTAGATAAATAGGGACCACTTTGGTGGGAAGGTAATGTTCTATGCACTCTGGTGTCTAGTCATGCCTGCTACATGTCCATGGAAATGTCTACAGACACAGACAGCACTGGCCCTTTGGCTATAAACAGATGGACACTTAACCCTAGAGTCAGATACAACTGGTTTTCGAGCAAGGGAGACCTTTATCCTGTTGGTTCTTAGCAGACCTGGTGAAAAACCACCAGTCCAGGTTGGGTGAGAGGGATGGGCATTATTTAACCTCTGCTTCCCACTCTGCTTCCAGATATTCAGTTCTGGAACAGCAGGCAGTCTCTCGAAGGGCTCTCCGTCCGTTCAGTATTCTTCGGCGTCTTCCAGTCCCTTGTCGTTCTCCTCTATATCCTGGATAACGAAACTAACTTTGTGGTCCAAGTCAGCGTCTTTATCGGGCTGCTCATTGATCTGTGGAAGATCACAAAAGTTATGGATGTCAGGGTAAGAGCTGTGGAACGTGGGATTCAAAAGTTCCCTGTGTCTCCCTCGTCTCTTTGCCAGAGATCTGTGCAAATTTTTTTTTATTTAAAAAAAACCCTTCTATCTATTTGGCATGGGTTTGGTTTCATTTGCTTCGAGTTTGCTGGCGCATTTGACTCCCCCATTTCATGGGTTCTCTCTGTTCTGCCCTTTTCTCCCATGCCAATAAACAGCTGGACCGGGAGAACAAAATTGCTGGGATCTTGCCACGCCTAACGTTCAAAGACAAGTCAACCTACATCGAATCCTCGACCAAAGTCTACGATGATGTAAGTTTTTTGGGGGCGGTCTCCTGGGAAAGGATCAGGGAAACCCAGTTTTGATTTTGCAAAGGAAGTAATTGAATCCTTTCCGTGGTGGTCACCAGATTGTGATGACAGCCTAACAAATATCAGGCACCCAAAAAGAGCATGGGACATACCTACATTTATGGTGGGAATGTGAATCTGTCAAAATATATATATATATGGGGAAAGGTTTGAAATGAAAAACTGTCTATAAAACTAGAAGTATATCCCAGTATAGCCGTGATGGCGAACTCCAGATGTTCTTGGACTTCAATTCCCAGAAGCCCAAGCACCCTGTGAATCCACATGAACGGGTTTACTGCGATTCATCTGGCCCTGCTGTCCTCATAAACACGCCCATGCGGATAAAAAAGGGAAATGCTCTAATATCACCCCCTCTTCTCCACCCCAGCCGCTCACCAGCTGGTGAGATGATTGTGGTGTGGGAGAGGGTTGTGTGCCATTTTGGGGAGAATTTTTTTTATTTTTAAAATATTATTTAAAAATTATTTTTGGTTTGTTCGGGACCATTTTTAAATTTTTCAGTGCATTCCTATGGGAAATCGTGCTGCGTTTTACGGAAAAAGTTACGGAGCAGATTTTTTCCGTAAAGCGGGGTTTTCCTTGTATATAATTATTGTAATAGCGACTAATGTGATACTGTAATGTTTTTTTTGTGTTTGTTTGGATGTTTTGTTATAATAATAAATAAATTTTTAAATAATCTGCTACCACACATGACTAGTTTAGCTAGTCACTTATTTCCGGGTTCTTAGCGTGCATTGATTTCCCAATGAGGAATTTGTAGTTTCAAATGTGTTTCTTTGTCTGCTTGCCTCCACAGATGGCTTTCCGGTATCTCTCCTGGATTCTCTTCCCCTTACTAGGCTGTTACGCTGTGTACAGTCTCCTCTACATGGAACACAAAGGGTGGTATTCTTGGGTCCTCAGCATGCTGTATGGATTCTTACTGACCTTTGGTGAGTGGCCGATGCGTTTCCAAATGCAGCGTTCTGTTAAAGCTAGAGGTTTACACTTCCCCAGATGAGTAATCCGAATCACTAAGACTTGGCAAAACAGGGACAACTCTATGCTGTCATAGAAGGAATAATATATAGAGAGATGGAGGGGGAAGCTACCTCCACCACCAGTTCTTACACTTAGAAAGTAGTATAGTTAGTAGTTCATAATTGCTAACCAGCCAAACCCTGATTTACATTTCAAACAAGACTTAAGAGGTGCTTTTGTCTTGTTGAGCTTTAATTAGTTTGCCTTTGCCAATCCGTTCCCAACTCTGGACTGCGATGGCTTAGTTGGTTAAGAAGCTGAACTTGACGACTGTCAGGTCAGCAGGTCAAGACCCGAGTACTGCACGACGGAGTGAGCTCCCATCTCTGTCCTAGCTCCTGCCAACCTGGCAGTTCAAAAGAGACATGAAAGGAGCCTCATTTGGGCGTCCCCTAAAAAATTCCTTTCAACCCAGAATAATCTCTGACACGGAATTATTATTATTAGTGAGTAATTGCAAGTAGATAAATAGGTAAAGTGTTTCTGTGCATGCCGATGTTGAGGCATGCCTGCCACATGACTACGGAAATATCTGTAGAACGGCTGGCTCTTTGGCTATAAACGGAGATGGGCATGGAGCCCTAGCGTTGGATACGAATGGCTTTTGAGCAAGGGCAATGTTTACCTACCACTGTCAGATGCTGGTTAGAAACTTGAACAGCCCACTTAGATTTCAGTGGCAAAGAAGGAAGAACGTTGGGCATCACCAGTGTATGAGTGATCCCAAAAATTCTAATTGATCCCCTTGAGCAAATGTTTCCTCTTCATCCAAAGCAGCTTGGCCCTGTTTCATGCTGGACTTTATCACCCAGTGTCCTTTTTCCTTTGCGCAGGTTTCATCACCATGACCCCTCAGTTGTTCATCAACTACAAGCTGAAGTCAGTTGCTCACCTGCCATGGCGGATGCTTACCTACAAAGCCCTCAACACCTTCATCGACGACCTCTTTGCCTTTGTTATCAAAATGCCCATGATGTACAGGATAGGCTGCCTTCGAGACGGTAATTTCCAACTCTGTCCCACCCGAATTGTGATCTTCCATGTGGCCGGTTACCGCACCAAAGGCAATAGCAATGACAGTTTCTATGTCGCCCCATAGCTCTGAGTGGGCGGTTCACAAGTTAATTAGCATTTTTCCCCCAACATGCTGGGTGTTTGTTTTCCTGACCTCGGAAGGAGGGGAGGCTGAGGCAACCTTGGAGTTGTGGTCAGGATCGAACTTACAAGCTTTTGGTTGCAGTCCAGCACGTTAACCCCTGCACCACCAGGGCTCTATAATGACAGGTGGTTTACCTGTAACTGTCCTCCTTCGTGATCCCCTGTGAATCCACCCGAAGGGTTTTACTGTGTGTACACGCAGTAAGCCCATTCATGTGGATTCACAGAGACCACGAGGAAGAACTTGATAGAGCGTAGGGGGCAGAAATAGACATTGTAGATAGCCCATAATTAGAACATTGTTATATTTAACAAGGATATAGCACAGGGGTTCTCAAACTAAGGCCTGTTGACACCATTTCGTGTGGCCCACCCACCTCTCCAAGGGCGTTTCAGAAACAAAGTGGCTACCCCTTTGAAGCTTTTGGGACAAAATGGCCAACCCCCATCATGCAGGCAGGGCAAAATGGCCATCCGGCTCCCAAAGCTGACTGAGAGCATGATCCGACCCCGGCTTGAGTGCCCTCGCTGGGTAGTTCACAAGGTAATGAGCAATTTGCCCCCAACACGCTGGAGACTCGTTTTACTGAACTCGGAAGGAAGGCTTGAGCCCCATCGAATTCACAACATCAGTTTTGGCTGCAGTACGGCGGTTTTTCCCATTATGCCCCCCCCTGCCCCCCAGGCTCTTAAAACTTGCCTGCCGTTCCTTGTCTTTGAAATAGCAGCTGCACGGGCAAAATTGGGGGAATGTCCCAAGCCAAGGAAGCCAAAGCTGAAGCCCGTCTGCCTTTAATGCTACCCCAAAGGGCCTGAGCGGTGGCTCAAGTGGTTAAGACACTGAACTTGAGGACTGGAAGGTCGGCAGGTTAGCAGTTCAAGGCTGAAGTGCCACGACAGAGTGAGCTCCCGTCGCTTGTCGCAGCTCCTGCCAACCTAGCAGTTCAAAAGCAAGAAATTCTAAGTAGATAAATAGGGATCATTTTGGTGGGAAGGTAATAGCGTTCCATGCACTCTGATGTCTATTCATGCCTGCCACATGTCTACGGAAACGTCTGCAGATGCAGACAGTGCTGGCTCTTTGGCTATGAACGGAGAGGAGCACCGAACCCTAGAGTTGGATACGACTGGCTTTTAAACAAGTGACCTTTAACGCTCTCCAAAGGGGGATGCAACTCTTAACCTTTGATCTCTTCTTGCAGATGTGGTTTTCTTCATTTACCTCTATCAGCGGTGGATCTACCGAGTAGATCCGAGCCGTGTCAATGAGTTTGGGATCAGCGGAGAGGGGCAAGAGTCCCGGACAACGCCACAGAGCATCACCCAGCAGGACGACGCCCCTGCAGTGTTGGCCGGCAAGGCCCCCGCGGCAATAACGGAGGGTCCAGCCAACGGAAATCCCGCCGCAGTGACAGAGCAAGTATCTGACGGCTCCCCTCCGGCCGTCTCAGGGGTCTTGCTAGACAGGGCCGCCGAAGAACTCCCGCCGAAGACAGCCGAGGAGAAGAAGAAAGATTAACCTGCTCCAACTTTTATTTTTTAATATCCCTAACTTGACATTCTCACTGTTGGATAACGGACAGAAGGCAAAAGGGGTGGGAGCAAGGGAAAGGAACAGTATTGCTTTCGGAACGCCAGGGTCCGAAGCCTTTTATTTTATATTCCAGTAAACTTGTGATGGGGGGAAGTGGGGTGGAGTAAACTGGCAGGAGAGTCATTGGGACCCGGGTGGGTAGAGGAAGATTGCTCGAAATGTTGGCGATGTTCAGTGTGACATGTTGTATCCGTGGGAGAGAAACTTCACCCCCCACCTGCCCGCCCCCACCCCTCCATCCAGCTCCTCCATAAATCTCTATGTTTAAAGCAAAAAACCTCAAACCAGTAATCATTGTGACCTCCATTCCATTGTGCGGGTATTTAGGACCTGTTATTCTAAGGAGTTTCCCTCCAAGTTGTGTCTCCGTTTCATAAAAAAAAAAGAGAGAGTTGATTATCAGAACAAAGCCGAACAAAAATTAAGGTTTCTCGTCATTGCATCCTAATGCGGACTCTGGATTTAATAAATTCATGTGGGTGTTTAAGTTAAAAAATATTGACCCAAACCCTCTGCTATTTCTTCTTCTGTATTCTTTTCACGAGGGTGTAGGGCAGTGATGGCAAACCTTTTAGAAACTGAGTGCCCAAACTCAACAGGCTGCCGTCCGCGCTGTAGAGGGGCGGGGCGAACTCTGTGCTGGGGGAGGGAGGAAACGCTCCCATTGGGCTGCTGGGCAGAGGGGCAGGACGAACTCTGCTGAGGGGAGGGAGGAAGCATTCCCATTGGGCTTTCCATTTATGCTACCTGGTAGTCATGTTTCAGGAATGCACTTTCCAGTGGTTGCTCCTTAGGAATTGAGCACATCAGGACTTTGCTGTCTCAGCCTTTTCTGACTCCTCTTAAAGTTTTGCCCTATACAGGTGAAACTCGGAAAATTAGAACATCGTGCAAATGTTCTTTCAGTTCAGTCATGCAACTTAAAAGGTGAAACCAATATATGAGAGAGACTCATTGCATGCAAAGCGAGATAGTTCGAGCCTCACTTTGTTATAATATTGATGCTTATGGCTCACAGCTTATGAAAAACCCCAACCCCCCAATCCCATGTACCCCATAATCATCACATAATCCCATGTACGCTGTACGCCATGATCATCACAATTATAACGAATTAAGGCATGACATCTCTCGCTTTGCATGTAGTGAGTCTATCTCATATATTTGTTTCACCTTTTAAGTGAAATGAATGGACATTTGCACAATAGTCTAATTTTCCGAGTTTCACCTGTAAATGGAATGTGGTAGATGCCTTTTCTTTCGCACCAAAGAGGAGGAAGAAGAAGAAAAACCCTGGCCAAAGGCAGACTTAATAGTTTACAATCTAAACCTCCCCATAAGTCTGCATCATCTTTTTCCATTTGCCCACATGAAAATCCTCCTTGGGGCTCATTTTCATTCTAGGCCACACTAGCCACAGTTAACACTGTTTAGGATTATCTTTTTTTTAAAATGTCTAACCCTAGTTTTAGTGTCAGGTGTCTACAATTTATATCGGGGTGGCCAACCTTTTTAGGTCACGGGCAGCTGAGCATGGAAGCGGGTGCATTTATGACCGGTAAAATGCACATGCATGCGTAAATGTGCCCACATCTGTAAACGCTGCTCTAAAATGCATCCGCAGCTGACATAGGTGTGTTTACGACAGCCGCAGATGCATTTCATGGCAATGTTTATGGCGGAAGGAACCACGTGAGTGGCCCGCTCAGCTGTCCAGGGGGCATGTTCCGCCCCGCGGCGGGAAAAGTTTGGGAACCCCTGCTTTAGAGGAATCACAACATGCTGGGTACTCATTTTAACCACAATGGAAGAGGCTGAGTCAACCTTGAGTCCTGGTCGGGATCGAACAACTCACAACCCTTTGGTTGCAGGACAGCAGTTTAACCACTGCACCACCGTGGACTTCACTTGCCGAAGTGCTATGAGGACCGCAGGTATTCATGCATACAGTTGTGGCCTTTTCTTCCCCTAGAAATTTGATTTGTACAGAAGTGGAAAGTGAAGGATGGTATTCTTACTCTTTTTTCCCCCCTGGAAAGGCTTCCCTAGTACTGTAAAGGTAAAGGCCGCCCTTGCTCGAAAGCCAGTCGTATCTGACTCTAGGATTCAGTGCTCACCTCTGTTTATAGCCAAAGAGCCAGCGCAGTCTGCATCTGTAGACGTTTCCGTGGACATGTGGCAGGCATGCCTCAACACTGGGGTGCACTGGACGCTGTTTACCTTCCCACCCAAGTGGTCCCTATTTATCTACTTGTAATTTCTTGCTTTCAAACTGCAAGGTTGGCAGGAGCGGGGAGAGACGGGCGCTCACTCCGTCGTGCAGTACTCGGGAATCGAACTGCTGACCTTCCAGTTGTCGAGTCCTGCTTCTTAACCACTTGAGCTTCCCTAGAGTTCCCCAGACTACAAGGAAAAGGTAGAGCATGCAACTTTGGGCTAGAAAGTGATTGTGTCTAGAAAAATGGGTGCTCTTCAGTAGTGAAATGAGTTTCCAATCCGACTCGGCAGAAAAGCCTGGCTTGTGTTAAGGCGGCTTTCCTACACCGGGAGCATCTCAAAGGGGGAAGGCAACAACCGCGGAAATCAAGATAACCCAAACTATATGCAGAGAATTGGAGAACCAGGTTCCAGAAGAGACAAAATAAAACGGGAGTGGGCAGATGTGCTTGTAAAATACAGGAAGAATTTGGTATGCCTTGGTACATCCCATGCGTCTTATTGCATTGGGCTGGCTTTATTCCTCTTTGCCAGAGAGGCTCCCACTGTTGCCTAAGCCAGGGAGTCTTGATGTTGCACAAAACACACCAGGGTGTGGCCTTTTGGCTGCTCTGGGGGGTGTTGGTTTCATGGCACTGCGGCGGAGGGAGTAGAGAACATCTGGAACCAGATGGTAACAGCTGGCCACCCAGTCTGTCATGGGAATGACATTTTTTTCCGTTCTGTGGCCGAGGCCCTGGAAAGATCCAAAGCGAGAGAATCGGGGACACCAGTTTGCACATTTGGCAGCCGTTTCCCCGCACAATGTGGCCCCAGCTAACCCAGACTGGTGCGCCGGCAAATTGCATTGCAATTCCCGCCTCCTTAACAAGGCCTCCGAGTCTCGGCTGTGCGGATCCTTGTTTTCTTGACCTCTAGTACTGACAAGTCAGCACAAGATCCAGCTTCAGTGGGTGGGGAGGGAGGAAGAAACATCTGGATTGCCACATCTATTTGGAAAGTCGTCCCGTCTTCTTTATATTTCCGTATCTGTATGGAGAAAAGAATTGTTTTTCTTACTTCAACAGGAACTGCCAGAACTTTCTGCCTGCTTCCACAGTAGGTCACACTGGTAAGTTCAAATGAATTTATTGCACATAAATGTCCCAGAGCATCTGTTGCTTGCCCACAACAGCGGCAACACAACGCAAGGGTTTACGTCCCTCTACATATGTCCAAAACAAATGAACCTGAATCACAGCTTGGCAGCTTATTAAAACTAAAATTTGTGAAGGTGCTCGAAAGCCGGTCGTATCTGACTCTAGGGTTCAGTGCTCACCTCTATTTCAAAGCCGAAGAGCCAGTGCTGTCTGCTTCTGCAGACGTTTCTGTGGTCATGTGGCAGGCATGACTAGACACTGGAGCGCACGGAACGCTGTTTACCTTCCCATTAAAGTCCCTATTTATCCACTTGCAATTTCTTGCTTTCGAACTGCTAGGTTGGCAGGAGCTGGGACAAATACGGGAGCTCATTCCGTCCTGCAATACTCGGGAAGCGAACCGCTGACCTGCCAACCTTCCAGCCGTCAAGTTCAGTGTCTTAACCACTAAACCAATGCAGTCCCATACGTTTAACACTAGATTGTTACAGATTTTACAAAAGTAATGCTTTACTCTTGGCATTAGGTAAAGGTTTCCCTTGCTCGAAAGCCAGTCGTATCCGACTCTAGGGTGCAGTGCTCATCTTTGTTTCAAAGCCAAAAGAGCCAGCGTTGTCTGCTTTTGCAGATGTTTCCGTGGTCATGTGGCAGGCATGACTAGACACCGGAGCGCACGGAGCGCTGTCACCTTCCCACCAAAGTGGTCCCTATTTATCTACTTGCAATTTCTTGCTTTCGAACTGCTGGGTTGGCAGGAGGAGCTGGGACAAAGACGGGAGCTCATTCTGTCCTGCAGTACTCGGGAATTGAACTGCTGACCTTCCGCCTGCCAGTCTGCATCTTAGCCACTTGAGCCACTACAGGAAAACAAGTAATTCAATTACCGTCAGTTTCTTACAAGCGGTGGAAAGACGGAGGATGAATTATAAGTACAGTGGAACCTGGGTTAACAAACTACTCGGTTAACAAAAATCACATAACAAAAGGAAATCCATAGAAAATATTGGCTTGGTTTACGGAATTTTTCCCCGGAACGGATCGATTGGTTTTCAATGCATTCCTATGGGAAACCGGGTTTCGGTTAAAAATATTTTGGTTTTCAATGGGGAATTGCACTCAATGCGTTCCTATGGGGAATTAGGTTAAAGTAATTTTTGCTGTAAGAAACGTCCCGGAGAACGCATTAATTACATTAATTAATTACAGTATAAGTCCCACTGTATCTTATTTATGACTATTTGCTGATTATGGCCCAAGTCCAGTTGAAATGAGATTTGGACCCGACGGGACTTTGAAGACTGACATGAAAAGGAGCCGAGTCTGTTTCTTGTTTCCGAGGGCAGGAAATAGTTCAGCCATGATCCAGCAAAAGATGAATCATGCTGCCAAACCCTGGTTCCCTTCAAGACATTCTTTCCTAGTACATCCCTTCGGAAGGTGGGTTTGTCATTTTGACACCTTTCTTTGAAGGAGAGCAGCTGAACATCTCCGCGTGGCACTTTTTTGATCATAGGCTGTCAATGTCCTGGGTTTAGGCCATGCTTCGAAGCAGGATTTGGTTTGGTTTAACTGTCTGCAACCACTATTTCGTTCAACATTTTTGAGCATCAACTGCCAAAGTTGCAGCGGTGATTTGGCCCAACGGCGTGTTGCACCCGACCAGGTAAAAACAAACAAGCAGACATTCCTCTATTCCTCATAAACAGTAGTGGTGAACCTATGGCACATGTGCCAGAGGGGGCACTCAGAGCTCTCTCTGGGGGCACGCACCATACCTGTCAAGTATCCCAGATTAGCCGGGAAATCCCGTAATCTAGCGCTCCTTCCCCCTCCTTCTCGCTGTCATCCCGTAATTTGATTGGCCAGGAAAGGGGTTAGTGCGTATGTGCACAGGGGTTACTGGGTTACTGTGCATGTGCAGTAACCCCTGCGCACATGCGCAGTAACCCCTTTCCTGGCCAAAGGGGTTACTGCACATGTGCGCAGGGGTTACTGCGCTTGCGTGCTGCTGCCTCTGACAGCCGCACACGTGCAGTAACCCCTATCCTGCCTGGCGCCTGGAAACTTACTGTGCATGCATGCCCAGCTCCCGGATTTTGAAAACTGCTGCTTGACAGGTATGGCACGCACGCCATCACCCCAGCACAAAGTTTGACCCACCCCTCTGCCAGCAGTCCAATGGGAGAGCTCCCTCCCTTCCCCCAACAAAGAGTTTGCCCCACCTCTCTGCTCAGCAGCCCAATGGGAGTGCTTCCTTCTTCTCCCCTGCACAGAGTTCACCCCGCCCCCTCTGTTTGACCACTAGGCATAGCTGTCAAGTATCCTGTATTGGCTGGGAAAACCCCTTATTTTACCCTCTTCCCTGCCATCATCCCGTATTAATTAGACTGCAATGCCCTATTGCCACCATTGGAGGGCAGCAAAGGATAAGCATAACTGTCAAGTATTCCATTTTTGCTGGGAAATTTCCCTTATTTCCAAATCCAAAACTTGACAGGTATGCCACTAGGCCTCTAAAAAGGTTCACCATTGCTGCTCTAAAACATTAAATAGTGTTTCCTTCTTTGTAGCAATATGCTCTTTCCACATTGAACAGGCAGAATTTAAAGAGAATGCTCGGGATTTCTAAGCCTTAGGAAAGGTGGGGGGAAAATCAAGTAACTTTACTTATTTCTTTAGCATTGCTAAACTTTTTACAGCATTCAATTAACTTTCCGTGTCCTTGTGACAAAATGCGCGAGAGAGCATTATGCGTCAGTCATTTGAATTTGCAAATGCTCACATTTATTCAGGAAACCATGAGGTGCAGAATGAATGAGGATGCTCGGTTTATGAAAACATCTCCAAATGGAAAGACAATACCGAAATATAACCACCAGGAGGGGCTGCGAGGATCATTAAAACCCAAAATCTTCTATTACAAAAGGAAACTGGAGAAATTGATCAAAAAGAGGGATAAAAACCCAATGCCAGGCTCAAATTAAAATCCAGACCAGACACCGTCCTGTCCTGTCCTTGGGCAGCAATATTCCTTGGACCGCCTTGGCTCAGGAATTCTTTTTAGCAGATTGATTGCTGACCGAGAGCTGAAGAAAACATGATGATAATAATAGTTTTGTGTCAGAAATTATTCTGGGTTTGGAAGGATTTTTGCTGGAGAAACTCCGCTCAGGGGACGCCCAAATGAGGCTCTTTTCATGTCCCCGAGATCTTTTCCCCCCACCAAATTGGTCCCTATTTATCTGCTTGCAATGTCTTGCTTTCGAACTGCTAGGTTGGCAGGAGCTGGGACAGAGACGGGCGCTCACTCCGTTGTGCAGTACTCGGGTCTCAAACTGCCGACTTGCCAGCCTTCCGGCTAACAAGGCGAGCTTCTTAACCGCTGAGACACTGCACAGCCCCTTAGAAAACATGATAAAGGCCAAGGACACCGATCTTTTGAGAAGTTACTTTTTCTTACCACTCCCTGGAAGTGGGACATGGACTGGCTGAGAAATATTTCATTCCTCCTTGTTTATAAATGTGTCTCCTTTGGAAAGGAGGATCACAGTTATCTTTGCAGCTTCAAGGGAAAGCCAGAGAAACAACCATCTCAGGGTCATGCTATCGGCTTCCTCCGAGAAAGTCATTTGCTGTTTTCTGGGGTGGGTGGGTGGGAATGTCCAAGATCCTGTTCCCTTGAGAGCCAGCCAGAAAGTTTGGACTACTTTCCTCAGTTGGGAATGAAAGAGAGACCTCCACAAGGTTTTTAAAAAGGGACTAGAATCAGTGACGGCCAACCTTGGCACTCCAGGTGTTCTTAGACTTCAATTCCCAGGAGCCCAAGTCAGCACACTCCTGCTGATCAGGGTTTCTGGGAATTGAAGTTCAAGAACATCTGGAGCACCCCTAAACAACATGGGGATCATAGTTTCCATAAAAAGGGTACATTTTTAAGCAAACTGGTACCTGCAGATCCTGAGGACCGTGGTGGCTTAGTGGTTAAGATGCTGAACTTGATGACTCAAAGGTTGTCAGGTCAGCAGTTCGATTCCCGAGTACTGAATGACGGAGTGAGCGCCCGTCTCTGCCCCAGCTCCTGCTGATCTAGCCGTTCGAAAACAAGCAATTGCAAATAGATAAATAGGTACCACTTTGGTGGGAAGGTAAACAGCTTTCCATGCTGTTATGTGATCCTATTTTATCTAATGTATTTTATTTTAACCTGATATGGTCAGATGACTCTTCAGTTAATGAAGAATTGTTATGATGATTGCTACTCAACACTACTATGGAGCATGACCCGGCCCCTGGCTTTAAAAGGTTGAGAACTACTATAGAGTAAGAATCCACCATAGAGAACAAAATATATTAGATGCTTATTGAGCACTAGCTGATTACCCGGCTTCGCTCGGGTTTTTCTTTTCTTTAACATAGGCCAGCCTTTCCCTCTTGGAAACCTCGTAGGGTGTATGTGGGTCACTCCAATGTGAAAACTACAGCTGAGCTCAGGGCTACAGCTGAGCTAGTCAGATGATGTCACAGTCTCAACCTACCTAAGACTATGACATCAGCTCAATTACATCACTGGGAAACACACACATTGTATAGATCAATTGTGTCCCAATTTGGGGCGGGGGGTGTATGGTTTTTGAGACCCCCGCAGTGCTGATCTCCCAAGCCCAAGGTATGTATGTGCCAAATTTCAGTGGGATCGGTCCAGGGGTGTGGGAGCCTTTGGAGCACATACAAACATAGATTCGGGTTTTATAGATATAGATTGCTTAACAACCAGGACTGGGAACTGCTTTACTTTGCTTACAACTGGAGGGTTGAAAAGGAGGGTGATTTCTGATTGTACTGGAAAAAGGGAGATGTTAGATCATTTTTCAGGTGACCTCAACGAATCCAGCTTTGCTGTTATCATCACCCGGCCTGTCTCCAAAAGATCCATCAACAGCTGCTCCAGGTTTGTTTCCCCGTAAGAAAGAAACCCAACTCCAAAATCTGGTCTGGTAAATGTCAGTGCCTTTGCCCATAGCGGCTGTTTGTATAACCCAGTTCACCTCCCTTTATCCCATCATTACCTAGAGAGATGCCAGAAGTTCAGACAACTTCCTTCTTTAAGGCAGGAAGAAAGAGGGGAATACCAACTTTCCTTGAATACAGTTCTTGAAAGGGAGAGATCTGTCTTTGTTTAGAAAGAAGTAGGATGTGGGTACTCAGAAACAGAGCATGAAAAGGAAATATGTTCCTTTTCTGGAATACAGCTCCCATAATTATCCCGGCACTGTGGATTATGGGGTGCTGTATACTTTGCATCTCATCTCTTCTACCTTTTCTGTGACTCTTGGACTCTTTTTAAAAAAAAATTACAAAAAATGCATAATTTAACTGGGAGATTCCAGGAATTACAGCTGGAAAGAGTAACTTTTTCAAGGTCTGCTGATAAGCGGATGTGAAAGTGGTAAAGTCCTTCCTATTACTTTATCATGGGGTTCTCAAACTTTTCAAGCCGTGGCCCAGGTCACACTTTGAGGGCCAGATGGCCATTTTGCCCTGCCTGCATGATTGGGGTGGGCATTTTGTCCCAACAGCTTCAAAGGGGCAGCCACAGTGATGCACTGCAGCAGGTTCTGCAGTAACCGGCGTGTGTTGCCAACCCGGAAACCGGACATTACCATACGGGCTGCGCAAAAATTACCGTACATTAACGTGCGGGGTTCGTGCATGCGCAGACCCATTTCTGCGTGTGCATACTGGGTGGAGCCTGGGCGGAGCTATGGGTAGAGCCTGGGGGGGCATTTTTTTTGAATATTTATGAGGAAGGAAAATGGAAGTAATTTGGTTTTTTTTTCCTTTCATTTTGACCCAGGACGGAACCGGAAATATTATTATTATTATTATTATTATTATTATTATTATTATTATTATTATTATTATTATTATTATTATTATTATTATTCAAAAATTACTGAAAATGACCATACATTTCCGTACGGTAGTCGTACATCGTACGGAGGGCCAAATTACCATACCGTATGGGTTGGCAACCGGATAATTCCCCAGGCCACGCCCACTTTGTTGGCCATGCCCACCTCCATAGCCCATAATGCAGGATGTTTGGCCACGGCCACAGATTTGGTCAGCCCACAGAGTAGGTAGTAAAATTTTTTGCAGTGCATCACTGGGCAGCCGTTTTGTTTCTTGAATGCCCTTGGAGGCGGAGGGGTGGGCACATGAAATGGTGCTGCAGGCTGGATCTGGCCCACGGGCCTTAGGTTGGGAACCCCTGCTTTATCACCAAGCCAGTACAGAGCTTGCAAATGGCTAATGACAGATTAATGCAAAGATAAATTAAAGGTTGTTCATGATTGTAGCATATCTAGCATTATCCTTTTGCAATATGACTGTCATTCCCTCCCCATGGCCTTTGTCACTACTTTAAGGGTGGTTTTTCTTAACACCAAGCAGCTCCAAGTCTTCTGGTATGTGGGTTTAAAAAGCAGAATATTTGGTTTTGATTGAAGAGGAAAGCAAGAGTCACTTTCTGAAACATTTTCTGGGCTAGTTGGGTTAATCCAGTGTTGCCCAACCTTTGGTTTTTCAGACTTCAATTCCCAGAAGCGCTGATCAACCAATGTACTGACTTAGCCTTCTGGGAATTGAAGTCTGAAAAAACCAAAGGTTGGGCAACACTGGGTTAATCTGTTCATTTGTGGTTTTTTGAACGGGGCAGGGGAATCAAAGCATCCGACGACACCCTAAGAAACAAGAATTTTTATTTGGTGTAAGGGTTCATGGGCCACAGCCCCGGGCTTCGGGTGAAGTGGACGGAGTTCATCAAAAAGTTCCCAACTTAACCTTACTAAAGGGCTGAAGAACTTGTGTGCTGCTCTTCTGAAAATGGCAGCAGCAGAGAGGAACTAACTACTTTCAACTGTAATGAATTCCTTTTTGGTAACTATACAAGAAGAAATGAAGGGAAAGAAAAATAATAGATATTTTCAAGAATTCCTGAAGGTGGTGAAATTAAGACATTTTTTAAAAAAAAAATCCAAAATGAATTCCTTTTCCAAAAGTAAATTTCCACCCTCGACTTCTTCATCGTCGTCGGCATCGGTGCCGTTGTCAGCGTCGTTGGCATCAGCATCTTCTTCGTCATCTTCTTCTTCATCATCATCATCTTCTTTTTCTTCCATATCTGAATATAGGCGATCCTCATAGCAATCAGGCATGAAGACTGTCCTGAGAATATAATGCAGTGGCCTTTCATCTGCCTTCCACATCACAGTATGACCCCTGTACCACTGCTCCAGTTCCACAAGTCACTGGTCCTGACCCCTTTGGGTGCACAAAGTCGTCATTGCCCCCAGGTCAGGACTGATGAAGCTGCTGCCCTCCATTATGATGGATCCAAGTGGGAAGATTTAGATAGATAGATAGATAGATAGATAGATAGATAGATAGATAGATAGATAGATAGATAGATAGATAGATCTTTATTGTCATTGTCCTGCATAGAACAACAAGATGGTCCACTTGGGGACCATCACCCTTCCCTATGGACTTGGGCACCCAAAGCTGTTAGTCCTCAGGGTTGTTAGGTTAGTTAACCACCGCCTGACATTCTGCGTTGAGCCACCAGCAGTAGGGTCTATATTACCTGACCTCAGCTTCATTCAAAGACAAAACTATAATGCCCCTCAATGACCCCAAATGTCTTTACTTCTGGATCTGTTCCTTGCTTCTTATCAGATTGGCAGCTCAGCTTTCCCTTTGTAGTGGATAATGGTTAACTTTGCAATCGGACAAACATAAATCCGAGGAACCAACCCCCCACCCCAAGTTGCAATCGGGGGTTGGTTGGTTGGTTTAAAGCCCCTTGCCTCTTATTTATTTATTTATTTATTAGCCAAGCACAGCTGGAAAAGAGCATTGAGGGAAATAATACTATCCAATAGCAAGGCTTTGATCTGACATCTATTTCTTGCTATGGAAGATGGCAAGTGTATAATAAGGGACCAGGGCGGGCAGAAAGCAGGTCAGAATCTATTCGGTAAGGAGTTTCTTACTCACACACATACATTGGAAAATAAAAGGGAAAGGATGCAGGAGGAGGGAAAGAGAAAAGCAAGCTTAGACGATGTTATGTATGCATGTGCATTGTTACTGTAAAGACAAGAATGTAACCACTCCAAATACAATGTGTCGCAGCTGTAAAGGAACGCGAGCAAGCAGCCCATAGAGGGCAGCTGCGAGCGTTCAGTCTCACATGGTTCACATTGCTCAATCACGGACAGACGCGGGAAACTTCCCCGCATTAATCAGGAAGAGAAAACAACTGCAGAAGAGAGGCGTGCCTGGGCGAGGCCACGCCGGTAGCGGCCAATGAGCTACCGTGCTACAAGATTCAAATGTATAGTGCTACTGTATATATTGAGATGTACCACCGCCATTACCTCATGTTCCCCCGGATCATCATGCAATAAACCTGTGTTAAGCCAACCCTTCGGCTGTTTCGTTGTCTTTGGTCCCATACACTAAACTGGCGACGAAGGTGGGATAAATGGCTGCCCACGGGACCAAGACATGCGCCGGCTACGAGATCAAGAAGCCGGGAGACTTGGAGCTGTTCGAAATAGACTTCAATGGAGCGCTGGTGGAGCTCGAAGTTACAGACGAGGACAAAAAGAGGGCCATCTTCGTCCGGATGCTCGGGCACGAGACCAAGAGGACCTTGGTGGACCTGATCGCACCGAGGAGAGTGAGCGACTTCAAAGCCAAAGAGCTCCTGATGATGCTGCGCACCCACCTCCGGCCCGCGATAGCGATGTTCCCCGCTCGGAGCGCGTTCTGGAGGCGAGTCCAAGCGCCCGGGGAATCGGTCGCCGAGTTCGCAGCGGCCCTGCGACTGGCCGCCGGCCCATGCAAGTGGGAGAACCCAGAAGTTACCCTCCAGGACTGCCTGCTCTGCGGCCTGAGGGACACCGAGACTCAGCGCGCGCTGATGAAACAGGAGCCGCCCCCCACGCTGCAACAAGTCCTAGACACGGCGCAGGCCGCGGAAGCCATGACGGCCGGGGTGCAAGAGCTCCAGGACTGGCGGCCAAAAGCTGCTAAGGCAGAAAGCTCGGTGCGCGCGGCCCGGCGAGCTTCAAACTCGTCCGCGGAGAGCAGCGACGACGAGGACGTCCGGAAGGTTCAGAAGGAAGGCCGGCGCTGCGACGGCTGCGGCGCCACCCACGCCCGCGCCAAATGCCCGTTCAGAAAGGCCGAGTGCCACAACTGCGGCCGGCGTGGGCACATCGCCAAGGTCTGCAGGAAACCGCGCAGAGTGCCTTTCGCACTAAAGGACAAGATAGAGGCAGAGCTGGACAAATTGGTGGGCCAGGGGATTCTTGTTCCTGTCGATTCTGCGGAGTGGGAAACTCCAATTGTAACAGCACTCAAGGCCAACGGGGAGGTCCGCATATGCGCTGATTACAAGTGCACCATCAATAAGGCGATTTGCCCTAATGCGTATCCGGTGCCGGTAGTCAGCCACTTGCTGGCCAGGTTACACGGGGGGAGGTGTTTTGCTAAGCTCGACCTGGCACAAGCCTACCAGCAACTGCCGGTGACCCCCGCCGCAGCTGCTGCGCAGACCATAGTCACCCACAAAGGGGCGTTCCAGGTGACGCGCCTTCAGTTCGGCGTGAACTCGGCGCCCGGGATCTTCCAGTCACTCGTGGAACACCTCCTGAAGGGGTTGGAGGGGGTGTTACCCTACTTTGATGACGTATTGATAACAGGGGGGAGCCGGGCCGAATTGGCAAAAAGGTTGGGAAAGGTCCTGGCAATATTCGAAAAGGCGGGGTTGAGGTTGCGGAAAGACAAATGCGTCTACTTCGCAACTGAGGTTGAGTTCCTAGGGTTCCGTGTTACTCCTGAGGGAATAAGGCCATCCCAATCCAAGGTGGCCGCCATCAAAAAGGCCCCTCGCCCCACCTCCAAGCCCGAGCTGCAGTCGTTCCTCGGACTGCTTAACTTCTACCACTCCTTCCTTCCTCGGAAGGCAGCCGTGGCGGAACCGCTACAAAAGTTGTTAAAAAAGGACGAGGCATGGAAGTGGGGCGACGACCATGAGAGGGCTTTCAACGACCTGAAACGACTCCTGGCATCCGATGCCATACTGACCCACTTCAATCCCAAACGCCCGGTGGTCCTGATATGCGATGCATCCCCGGTGGGGGTGGAAAATGGGAAGGAGGCCCCGATAGCGTTCTACTCCAGGTCCTTGTCCCAAGCGGAGAGAAATTATGCCCAGACAGACAGGGAGGCGCTAGCGATAATTGCGGGGACCAAGAAATTTCATGATTTTGTGTACGGCCGCCCCTTCACCATAGTGACCGACCATAAGCCCTTGCTAGGCATTTTCACCGCAGACAAGCCCACGCCACAAATCCTGTCCCCAAGAATGCTCAAGTGGGCCATTTTTCTCAACGCGTATCAGCACGCGTTGGTGTACCGGCCCGGAAAGGAGATCAGCCACGCAGATGCCCTGTCGAGGTCCCCCATTCCCCGGGATTGCAGCCACGTGGGCGAGGAAGAGAGGGACCACCAGGTCTTAATGATAGAAGTCCTAGACTCGCCCCCGGTAGTACCGGCCGACATCGCCAAAGCGACCGGCAAGGACAAAACGTTAGCGACAGTTAGCTCCTGGGTGCAGAAAGGGTGGCCCGTGTCTTCCCCAGCAGTGGAATTCGACACATTTTTCAAGAAAAAATTAGAGTTGTCCCTAGAGAGGGGTTGCCTTTTGTGGGGACAGCGGGTAGTGATCCCCACGTCCCTCCGGCCGAGGGTGCTTAAACTGCTGCACGTCAGCCACCCGGGGATCGTCCGCTCTAAGGCACTAGCCCGCAGTTACTTTTGGTGGCCCCAGCTAGACGCCGACATCGAGCACATGGTCGGCACTTGCGAAGCGTGCCAAAGCTCCAGGCCGGAAGAGGCTCGTTTGCCACATAGGGAATGGGACGCAGCAAGGGGGCCCTGGTCCCGGGTACACGTAGATTTTGCTGGCCCGTTCAGGGGAGCACTTTTCCTCCTTGTGGTGGATGCGTTCTCCAAGTGGTTGGAGGTCATTCCAGTCTCGAGCACCTCCTTGGCCACAACAATTAAGAAATTACGGAGGGTCTTTTCCACGTTCGGTTTACCTGATACCCTCGTTAGCGATAACGCTAGTTGTTTCACGTCCACATCACCTCCGCCCCGTTCCACCCGGCCACCAACGGCCAAGTAGAGCGTCTCGTGCGCACCACAAAGGACGCGCTGCGGCGCATGGGTCCCGGAGATCTCGACCTACAAGTGTGCCAATTCCTGCTAAGGTACAGGGTCACCCCATTGGCGTCAGGGTACTCCCCCGCGGAGCTGCTAATGCGCAGGAAGCTGGCCACTGTAATCTCCAGACTAGACCCCACGAGGGTAGAGGACAAAGGGCGGAACGTAGGGATGGAACCCACAAAGAGTTTCAGCGTAGGTGCCCCCGTGCATTGCAGGAACTACGCCAGCGCGGGGCCAGCCTGGGTGCTGGGCATTGTAATAGAACAAACCGGCCCCATTTCATACCGCGTGGAGACCAGTACAGGCCTCCTGTGGAGGCGGCACGCGGACCAGCTCAGGCGCAGGGTCCCCGGAGAGAAGGACGCGAACGGAGGAAACCACGATTCAGCGTTAGGGTACTCCCCCACCCGTTTAGCCCAAGGGGGAGGGAAAAGGGGCCATGGGTCCCCACCAAGGGGGGAGGAAAGGGAATCTGTCCTCGCAGATATCATGCGGGATTTTTCGGCGGAAGGAAAGGGCCCCGAACTCATACATATCTCGCGGAATCTTCCCCCAGACTCAGATCCCCCAAGCGAATTAGATTTTGATTTTCCGTACCAGGGGGAGTTAGCGGAGTGATCCCCCACCCGTCCTAGCGAAAAGAGGGGTTTCAGTTCAGCCCCTGGTACTTCCAGTCCCAACCCCTGCGAGTTAGAGTGTACCATAGCGCCAGCTCCCCGGAGACCAACACCCCCAAGACAGGAGGCGAAGGCGAATCCGCCCACCACAGTCTCAAGATCCCCCGAACGGATAGCAGGAGGTAGCGGGACCATGAGGGCATCCTCGTCGGTCCCGAGATTCGTAATGGGAGGGTCCCCAGGGTCCGCAGGCAACAGGCAGGGGTTCACTTCCCAGCTGTTCATTCCATTCCCATCCCCCAGCGCAAGGCAGGCACGGACGCCCCACAGAGCCACTAACGAATCCCCAATTTCCGTTGCAGGACAAGCACCCACGGAGCCAGGGATCACAGGCTCTCCGGTACTAGGTCAGGCGCCAGCACGCCCCAAGCGCACGTGCGGCAAGCCACAATGGTTGCGGGACTTCGTCCCATCCTAGGGGGGAGGGATGTTATGTATGCATGTGCATTGTTACTGTAAAGACAAGAATGTAACCACTCCAAATACAATGTATCTCAGCTGTAAAGGAACGCGAGCAAGCAGCCCATAGAGGGCAGCTGCGAGCGTTCAGTCTCACATGGTTCACATTGCTCAATCACGGACAGCCGCGGGAAACTTCCCTGCATTAATCAGGAAGAGAAAACAACTGCAGAAGAGAGGCGTGCCTGGGCGAGGCCACGCCGGTAGCAGCCAATGAGCTACCGTGCTACAAGATTCAAATGTATAGTGCTACTGTATATATTGAGATGTACCACCGCCATTACCTCATGTTCCCCCGGATCATCATGCAATAAACCTGTGTTAAGCCAACCCTTCGGCTGTTTCGTTGTCTTTGGTCCCATACACTAAAGACGCTGACTGGGAGGCGGAAGGTCAGCAGTTCGATTCCTGAGTACTGCAGGACGGAATGAGCTCCCGTCTTTGTCCTAGCTCCTGCCAACTATTAAACATAACATAGAAACCCAAGTACCCTGAGAATAGGAGTTATAGATGAAGGGGTCCACTGCAATTTCATTAGACTACTATTCCCATCATACTTTGAATGATTTAAGCCATGGCCATTAAATCACTTTCAGACTTGGCACAAGTGATTCACTCTCCTGCCCATCGCTACACTGGGCGCTATTATTATTTATGACACTTTACACTCCCTTCAGTTGGCTAGCCAGCCTTGAATAGGACAAGTACAGCTCAATTTCTCAGCCTAGTGCCTGATGGACTTAACAGGGACTCACACAGAATTGCAACAAGGGCATTCCTTCTGCACCAGATCATCCAGATGTTCGTCTTCCCAAGTGCGAGGGCAAAAAGGTGCCTCCGTTTTTGGAGATCGAAAGGAACACTTCCCCTGTGGGGTTAAATGTATCTCAAACCCACCCACCCCCAACCTGGTCCCTTCTCATGATTTTGATCCATACTCTGAGCAGCTCCCAGGAACCTGAAGCTTTCCAGATGTTGCCAGGCTCTGACTCCCAGCTGTGATCCAACAGCCTCTGTTTCCTAATACCAAATATGTATGTTCTCCATCTGCACCCTCTGCTTTAACAAGCAAAACCACCACTGACACACACCCTCCAATAAATCTTTATAATGAGTTTTCAAAAGTTTGGAAAACTTTGATACCATCCAGTTATGGGACCATTGTGCACTCCCCCCCCCCCCCCCGCCATTCATATCATCCTACAAGCTGATGCTGAGAGAACTAACCAAGAGAAGGACCCTCGACACCCTCTGAAGGAAGACGAGCCTCAAGTCCGCCGGCTCAGATCCATCAAGAGCTTTATGGCAAGAACAAACATTCTTGAGGGTACGCAAGAGCAAAACCAAATTAGAAGATGGTGGAAGGACCTCACTGGGCAAGGGACATCATTAATGAGGAACTCATTGCCATTGGGCCCAATATGATGGTTTCCAGTGGCATTTCCTCCACTGAGGGAGACCATCACCACATGGACCATCACACCAGATGGACTGGCTGTGAAGGCGCACCTTACCAGCACTCAAGGCTGTGGCAGTCCATTGCAGTCTCGGTGCTAAACCCTACATGTCTCCTCTTACGTGAACCTTGGGAGATAGCTCCGCGATCATATTGTGTGGGTCTCTGCTTGGCAAGCTGGGATCCACCTTAAACAAATCCACACTACTGGCAGCTTTCCTGAGGAACTCAGTCACTTGGAGGACCCTGACTAGGCTGAGGATCGGAGTCTGGTAACACCAACAGGCTCAAGTGGGGGTGGGGGCTGCAGACAAACAACAACACACAGTGTGAATGTGGAGAGAGACAGAATCCGGCTCATTTACTGGCCTGCACATTGCTGCCAGAGACATACACCGATGAGGATTTGGGTTTGGGCAAGGACAAAGCCAAGAAAGTGACTGTCCAGAGTTTGATTGGGACATGAAAGAAGTAGCATCCCCCTTTTTTTTGGGGGGGGGGGATTTTTTAAAAGAGGAGTGTGTGTGTATAACTTTAAGAAAATTCTCTTTTTACCCCCTTCCTCTCTCTTCCCAATTCTGTTCTTCTCCTCCCATTAACCCTGCTGGGGCTGGATGGAATTTTCTCTTCCTCCTACCCCCACCCCCAATGTTGTCCCCTTTTCAACTTGCTAATCTCACCAGCCCTCCCATCTTGTATACAACCCGTTTACAACAGTGTGTAGGAGGCTGGGATGAATCAGAGAGCGAGAGAGAGAAAAGGAAGAAACTTTCCCCCTAGTATATGTATATATTTTTTCTTCCTCTCTTGGACTCTCCCTTCTTTTGGAGAAGTCAGCATTTTGGCCAAGGCGAGGACTTGGAGTAGGCTTGTTATGATGTTTAAAATTTAGGGTTTTTTTCCCCCCTCTCCTTGGGTAAGAGTTGCTACTTCCTCGAACCTGGAGAAAGCTACCAAGGCTCGCCAGAGAGAGAAAGATTGAAAAGAGTTGAAGATCAGGTGCAAACTTTGAAAAAGTTGGGTCAACCAGCTCGGAAAAGGAAAGAGTTGAAGATCAGGTGCAAACTTTGAAAAAGTTGGGACAACCAGCTCGGAAAAGGAAAGGGGGTGGGAGTGGGGGAAATCTCTGACAAGGGAAAGCGCGATCTAAGGGGGGGAAACCGCTGGAGAAAAGGAAGGAAAAAAAAGGAAATTATTTTGGCTTTCTTTCGCTTTTTTTTCCCCCTGTGACACAGAAGAATCGCGCTGGGAACTTGATATTCTGACTTTCCGATCCAGGAGTTTGGACAAGTTGAGAGCCGCCTCCAAACACACACAGGCACACACTCACACACTCACTCACTCACTCTCTCTCTCTCTCACACACACACACACACGCTGGAGTGTTGTTGTCTTGGACTTTGCTTGGGCTCCATCCTTCCCCTCCATCTCTTGGGTGCTGACTTCACCGCCGATTTCGTCACTTGTTTTTCGGAGACGGGCCCCGGCCGGGAGAGAGTTTCGCAGCAAGTTTGGGGGCCGGGGGGGGGGGTGTCACAAAACTTCGGGAGCTGAATCGGACCCGAGATTGGGGTTTTTTCCCCCCTCCAGCCCTCCCCCAACCTCTTCTCGGAGCCCCCGCAATTCTTTGCCAATGAGCCTCTAAGGGAAAACCAGATTTCGGAAGTTTTGGAGAAGTCAGCATTTTGGCCCCTCGAGGACTTGGGAGTGAGGAGGTTTGATTTGAACCATCATGGGTCAACTTGGCCGGCCGCTCCTCTCTTGCCTGCTGGTCTGGTGGATGGACGTCTGCGGTGCACGGGAAGGTGAGTTGTTGGTGTGAGTGTGCAAAACGCGAGTGCGCAAAAAACCCGTGCGCAAAAACCCGTCTCTGGGAGCTGAGAGCCAAGGCCAAGCGGACTCTGCCCCGAGGAGATCGCAAACCGCGGAGGGCAGATCTCACGCCTTGGGACGCCGGCTGGAGTGCGGGGAAAAGTCACGCTTCCGTTCCAAGGCGTTCCGACGAGAGCTTCGGGTGTTGGGGTCGTGTTAGAAGTGAAGGGGAAGAGAAGGAGAGCCGAGTTCAAATGCTGTTAGGGCAGCATCTGAACCTCCTTTTTAGGGGATTGGTTGCCAGAGAATGATGATGATGATGATGATGATAATTAATTAATTAATTAATTAATTAATTAATTAATTAATTAATTTCATGTCAGAAATTATTCTGGGTTGAAAGGATTTTTTTTTGCTGGAGAAACTTCGCTCAGGGGACGCCCAAATGAATCTCCTTTCATGTCCCCAAGAGCTGGGACAGGACGGGCGCTCAATCCGTCATGCAGCACCCAGGTCTCGAACTGCCAACTTGCCAGCCTTCCAGCTAACAAGGTGAGCTTCTTTACCACTGAGCTGCTGCAGAAAGATGATGCTCAAATCATCCCTCTTTGGCCAGGGTTTTCCTTAACACTCCCCCCCCCCCCCCCAATAAGTGACCATCCCCTCCATCTGCCATCCCGGGTCCTTGTCAAAATACAACCTGGTTTCACACGTGGCGGCCCCTTCCTTTCTCCTGAACCTTAGAAAAGAGGATGGAGTGAGTCAGGGGGACAACCTGATTTCGAGGATTTATCCAGAGGACCAACATCTGGTGCCACTTGGACTATTCAAGGAGGGGAAGAGGATAACTTAATAGGTAAAGGTAAAGGTTGCCCTTTGCTCAAAAGCTAGTCGTATCTGACTCTAGGGTTCAGTGCTCATCTCTGTTTATAGCCAAAGAGCCAGTGCTGTCAGCATTTGCAGATGTTTCCATGGACATGCGGCAGGCATGCCTTGACTGAACACTGTTAACTTTCCCATCAAAGAGGTCCCTATTTATCTACTTGCAATTTCTTGCTTTTGAACTGCTAGGTTGGCAGCACCTGGGACAGAGACAGGAGTTCACTCCACCATGCAGCGCTTGGGTCTCGAACTGCCGACTTGCCGACCTTCCAGTCATCAAGTTCAGCATCTTAACTACTAAGCCACTGCAGTACCCTGAGGATGACTTAGGAAGAAGCATCATTTGCAAGTGGGTTCTTGGGAGCTCAGGGACTGTGGTGGCTCAAGTGGTTAAGATGCTGAACTTGAAGACTGGAAGGTCAAGTTTGAGACCCGAGTACTGCACGACGGAGTGAGCACCTGCCTCTGCCCAAGCTCCTGCCAACCTAGCAGTTTGAAAGCAAGAAATTGCAACTAGATAAATAGGTACCACTTTGGTGGGAAGGTAAACAGGCATGCCTCAGCACTCTGGTGTCAAGGCATGCCTGCCACATGCCCACGGAAACGTCTGTAGACGCAGATAGCGCTGGCTCTTTGGATATAAACAGAGGTGAGCACTGAACCCTAGAGTGAGATGCGACTGGCTTTCGAGCAAGGGTGACCTTTACCTTTACCTCTTGGGAGCTGCCTGGTGGTGTTCACAACAGCCCTGCAGGGTCATCCAGTTAGCCAACCAGTTCTCAAACCAAAAGGCTGCCCTCCTTTTGTCACCCAGCTTGTGTGGTTAGGGTCTGATAATTCAGATTTCCAAACTGGGACAATTGGGGGCAGGAAACCACACAGACATAAAGTCACTTCCAGGGTTTTTTGAGGTGGGCCACATCAGTCCCCTATCCTTGCATCTCTGTGGCGGCCCAAAAGGGAGATGTGATGAGACTTTGAAAACTGGAAGTTCAAAGCGATGGCCTTGTAACCAGATCTGGGAAAGAAGCATTTTGTGCCCCAACCCTTGGGACGCATTCTGCGCATTCTGCTTCTGGTCGGCTGGATTGGCAGCTCCCCCTTTAAGTCACTCCGGTGGTTTCTACATTGCCACTGAGAGCGAAGGGTTTTGCCTCTTTTTCTGAACCAAACATTTAAGTCTCTGTCCCCATGGAGCATACAATTGACATCTGAACTAAGAAGAGGATCGAATAGAGCCGTGATGGCAAACCTTGGCACTCCAGATGTTCTTGGACTTCAATTCCCAGAAGCCCCCATGAATCCACACGAATGGGCTTACTGCGATTCATCTGGCCCGCGCCGCCCTCGTCGCTCCCGGAAGTGGAAGTAAAACGCGCCCGTACAGAGGAAGGGTTAACCCGGAAGAGTCTTAACCATACAGGCGCGTTTTACTTACGCTTCCGGGAGCGACGAGGGCAGCGCGGGCCGGATGAATCGCAGTAAATCATTTCGTGTGGATTCACAGGGTGCTTGGGCTTCTGGGAATTGAAGTCCAAGAACATCTGGAGTGACAAGGTTCGCCATCACTGGAATAGAGGGGGGGGGGGATTAAAAGCTTTGGCGCATGAGATAAGCCAAAAATTGGGTGGGTGGGGGGTGAGAAGCTACGTTTGTAAACCTCAATCTAACTGCAATTGTGGCTGTTGGGGATTCTGGAATCTGTAGTCCTAAAAGGGAACCTTTCCAGGCTCTGAAATTAGCAAAATGCCATTTCAAGGAGGATTTTTAAGGAATGCCTTAGAGAGGAAGACTCAGAAATGCTATTGGGTGTGTTGTTTCTGAAGAGGTGGCTCGGCCTTCCTTGCTGAAACTAGTAGATCGTGCTGTTGTTGGCAAGGCGGGTGGGGTGGGTGGGTGGGTTGTTGGACCGGTGATGGGGTGATCTAGTCTTCATTGAGGCTATAAAATTCACCCGATGAGCTCAGGTTAGTCACTGGGCTTTCAGCCCGCCCTGCCTCCCAGGGTTGGGGCGTATCAACATAACACATAAGGAAGCTCAATAGAAAGTGATAGGAATAGTCCTTCTGCTCGCCAATACATCTGAACCCAAAAAGGGTGTGCCTTTGTGTACCTGGTATTTGTCTAATCTATGCCAAGGGTTAAATTCCAGCTGGTGTGCCTGGGCACCGAAGCCAAAAAATATGATGGCTTTGGTGAACAATTGTCCCGCCTTTCCGTAAAGAGGCCCAAGGTGGCTTACCGTCATAAAACAATGGCATCTCTCATTAAGAGATGCCAGAGGTAATAATCCGTCCAGGTATAGCAATTCAGCTTGCAGCTTTAATACCATGCATGCATTTGCACACTGTGTTGGATAAAATACAAAACAGTCATCACCTTCTGGTATTACCAAGCAGTGGCTCTGTGGTTAAGATGCTGAACTTGACGACTAGAAGGTCGGCAGGTCAGCAGTTCAAGACCCAAGTGCTGCACGGCGGGGTGAGCTCCCGTCGTCTGTCCCAGTTCCTGCCGACCTAGCTGTTTGAAAGCAAGAAATTGCAAGTAGATAAATAGGGACCGCTTTGGTGGGTATGTAAACAGCATTCCGTGCACTCCGGTGTCTAGTCATGCCTGCCACGTGTCCACAGAAACGTCTGCAGGTGTAGATAGTGCTGGCTCTCTGGCTGTAAGCAGAGATGAGGACTGAACCCTAGAGTTGGATGTGACTGGCTTTAGAGCAAGGGTGACCTTTACCTTTACCTCTGGTATGATACTAGCAATTGCCAGATCAGGATCCTCGCTTCGTCTGCAAAACTGTATCAAACGGGCAGAAGAAAGCCCAGCCTTTTGCTGTTCTTTAGGCCGCATGAGTTGGGTTACAGGTTGATCCAACCTGTTGCCTCGTGGGGTGTCAACGAAACAGGTGGCTTTGAAATATTTGCTGGGAAAACAGGTAGGCTGAGAGGCTGCCCTGCATTTCAGAAGCCCTAGCAAACAAGTTGAGTCATTTTAATGTTGTTTAACCGCGATGGGCCGCCCGATATGGTACATAGCACCGGAGGATCTAAGTCTAAGGAAGTGAATTAATCGCATGCTGTTCCGAAATGCAAGATTAATCCCACTCAATAGTGGCAAGGGAGACTAGGAAAAACAAACATTGCCGAACATCCGATTAAGAAAAAAGAAAAAAAGAAGCATCCCAAGAATTCACAGCAAAACTTTCTCCGTATTTGTTTACCGTGAGTGGCAGTCTGTACTTGAGATGATACGTCTTGGCATGGGAAATGTTATTAGAGACAAATGATATTAGTTGAAGGCCACCCTAGAAGGGTAAAAGGCACACTCTAAGCCCGAGCTGGCATGGCACAAGAAAGAAAGAAAGAAAGAAAGAAAGAAAGAAAGAAAGAAAGAAACTAACTAACTAACTAACTAACTAACTAACTAACTAACTAACTAACTAACTAACTTGCATAAAATTGTATAGGTTGCCTATCGTTTTGCAAGGAGTCAATAAGAGAGGTAACAAATACAGGGTCCTTCTTCCTAGGGTCTCTCTCTCTCTGTGTGTGTGTGTGTGTGTGTTTGTGTGTGTAAGCATGGGAGTATCCCACCCCCATGCTTACCTTAGCACAATCCCCGGTGGAATTTGTTGAGGAATGTGAGGCCCCAGATGAAAGAGGAGAAGGGGGTGGGGGAAAAGAGAGAAAACCATCCCAGTCACTTAGCAAAGTTACTTTTACGGTTCTCCCTGGAGAGCAAAGTTACTTTTTCAGTTCTCCCTGGAGGGGACTCTGAAAGGGTAGCCGTGGAGAATGCCCGCGGGACACTGAAGTGCGATTTGTAAATATATATATAAAATAAAACACACCCTAAAAATAAAATTAAAAGTGATTTGGGGAAATAGGACCGAAGATCAGGGATTGATGCCACTGGTTTTTAGTGCAGCAAACCAAAGAGAAATGCATATTATTAACTTGTGGCACTCACTGCCACAAGATTTTTTTTAAAAGACATTTTTGCTCTGTTTGCAAAGAGGCACATGGACAGGGCTTTCCAGATGTTAAAAAATCACTCGATAAGGGCCAGTGGGTGTAAACTCGGACCAGCTGTTGAGATTTTTTTTTTTTTAAAAAAAATTCTGCTTGCACCGAACATCTCATCGTACAGGAGCTGGGATAATCTTCAGCCTTGGAATGGGTGGGTTTGGTTGGGAGGCTTTTGTAGTGGTTTGCATCTAGTCTGTGAGGTAGTGGCATCACTCTCTCCAACACAGGCCTGCTGTTGCCTTTGGCAGGAGGACCCCCCCCCCCCTTCAAACATCCCTCATGGGTCATAATAGCTGGTCAAGAAGGGAAGAATGTGGTCTCCACCCTGCCGGGACCCCAGCCAAATCTTTCCTCCTAGGGCAGGGTGTGGTAGACTTCTCTACACCATTTGGTCAGTGATTTCATTGGGTGGAAAGGGGTGGTGGTGGTTTCCAAGGGTCATCCAGCCCACCCACCCCTGTGGAGTTCTGTCACTCCTCCTTGCCCAGTCCAGTTAAAACATAGTTAGTAGTTACTTCGGAGGGTTGGACTTGACCTAAAAGACAGAGGTCCGGGTTCAGAAAAGATAAAGGTCGTCTTTGCTTGAAAGCCAGTTGTATCCGACTCTAGGGTTCAGTACTCATCTCTGTTTATAGCCAAAGAGCCAGAGCTGTCTGCATCTGCAGATGTTTCCATGGACATGTGGCAGGCGTACCTCAACACCGGAGTGCACGGAACGCTGTTTGCCTTTCTCACTGTAGTGGTCCCTATTTATCTCCTTGCAATTTCTTGCTTTCAAATTCCTAGTTTGGCAGGATCTGGGACAGAGACAGGAGCTCACTCCGTCACACAGTACCTGGGAGTCGAACTCAAACCTTCCAGTCAGCGAGTTCAGCATCTTAACCACTTGAGCCACCAGCTTTGGAAACGAGAGAAACCAAACTGCAGTGGTCTGAGGGAAGTTGTGGATTCCGAAGCCCAGAATCACCCGGATGATAGGGGCTGTGGTGGCTCAGTGGTTAAGAAGCTCGCCTTGTTAGCTGGAAGGCTGGCAAGTCGGCAGTTCGAGATCCGGGTACTGCATGATGGATTGAGCGCCCGTCTCTGTCTCAGCTCTTGGGGACACGAAAGGAGCCTCATTTGGGCGTCTCCTGAGCGGAGTTTCTTCTGCAAAAAAATCCTTCCAACCCATTATAATTTCTGACATGAAATTATTATTTACCAGGATGATAGGACCTGTAGTCCAAAACTCAAATGCTAACCCCCTCCATCTCTGTTGGAAGCAATAGTGTGAGGAGGAAGCTAACATTAAAATATAACAGTTAGTCTTCAAAGTGTTACGGCGTTTTTGTTTTGTTTATTCTCTGACATGGTTGCAACACAGAGTAGCGGGGCTCCTATTCCAAAAAATTCAGTGTGAGGAAAGTGTGAGGAAAATGAAGTCATTCTTACACCAAGGAGATTGTGTGTCTGTTAAAGGGGGTCTCTTTGTTGTCTCATTTAACCCCGTTTTCCCGATTTCATTATGTTCTCTGTGAAGGACACTCGCCTCCCCTTGTCCTGTCCAGTTGTAGGATTGTGCGGGCCATGCCCATCCTCCAGAGAATTTCATGTGGGTTTCGTTTATTTATATCAGGGGTTCCCAACCTTTTCAAGCCGGGGGCCGGGTCACGCACTCTCAGGCAGCTTCAAGGGCCGGAAGGCCATTTTGTCCTGCCTGCACGATGCGGGTGGTCATTTTGTCCCAACAGCTTCAACGGGGTGGCCATTTTGTTTCTTGAATGCCCTTGGAGGGGTGGGGGTGGGGACACATGAAATGGCTCTATGGGCCAGATCCACAGGCCTTAGGTTGGGAACCCCTGATGTATATATATGTATATATCACTTCTATCGATAAAAGGTATCACAACGTATAAACCTGTCCAGTTGAGTTATATTCGCGGGAGATGGAGTGGCCGAAGAGGAGAAGCTTCACCTGTTGGGTTTCTGTCACCATAGCAGATGTTGAGCTTCAGGGATGGTTTTCAAAGCAATCACACTTCCATACAGCCCCATAACACGCTCTGGGCGGTTCACAAGTTAATTAGGATTTTGCCCCCAACATGCTGGGTACTCATTTTACCGACCTTGGAAAGATGGAAGATTGAATCAACCTTGAACCCTGATCAGGAACAGGATTGAACTCACAACCTGTCAGTTGCAAATACAGCAGTTTAGCCACTGCATCACCAGGGCTCTTTTTCTCTTGGATTATCTGAAATTTAGCAGGGTTTTAAGACCAAAAAAAAAAAAAGGACTTCCAAAGTGCCAGAGAGAGAGAGCGAATTCTGTGCTCCACATGAGCATTTTGGAGTGTCTTCTGCCAGGTTTTTTACAAGAACCATCATTTAAAAGGGTGGAGAGGCTGCCTAACATCCTTGGCAGCCAGGGACAAAGAGGAATCATCATCATCATCATCATCCTCACCCACAGCTAGCCAGAGCAGAACTCTTCCCAGTTAGGTGCATTCCAGAAGAGTTGCAAAAAAAAAAAAATCAGGGCAAAGCTACATCGGCTGAAAAGCGGCCAACTTTTAAACCAAACACCGCCGCCACCCCCTGTGCCATTAAATAGCCGCCAACGGCCATAGACCTAACTAGTGTATGTTGTGTTCTTCTCCATATATAGAAGCCTCACCGGCTGGTTTGCGCAGATCAGGTTCTTCACAAGTTGTGGTTTTCTTTCTGCTCATAGATTCTGAACTCTGGGGGAAAAATATAATATATATAAAGGGACATCATCCAGAGGTCATCATATTCTGCACTGTAATATCTGAAGAGGTCATAGTTGAGCCCTTGTGGTTAAACTGCTGTCCTGCAAACCAAAGGTTGTGAGTTCGATCCTGGCCAGGAGTCAAGGTTGACTCGGCCTTCCATCGTCGGTAAAATGAGGACCCAGCATGTTGGGGGGCAAAATCCTAATTAACTTGTGAACCACCTAGAGAGTGCACTAAGTGCTATGGGGTGGTATACGTGTGATTGCTTTGCTTTGATCAGGCAAAGGGAATATTTGAGGAAAGCAACGTGCTCTTTCCCCATCTCTAAATCTGGGTAAAGCCTGGAAATGGGATTTGCTTGGACTACACATCCCAGGGTCCCCTAGCCAGCCACCTGGGAGGCATAAATGGAGACTTTATGGATGAATGTCATCTAATTAGCAGCTTGGCATAGATCTTGCAAGCTTGAGCTCATGGCTTCCTTGACTGACCAATGCCTTTCATATTAGGTCTTCCTCTTATCCTGTTGCCTTCCATTTCCCCTAATGTCCTGGTCTCTTCCAGTGATTGTCCTCTCCTGAAACATACAAAGTGTGATAGCCTTGATTTATTGGGTTTTACACATTAGTCTGTAACCTGCCACAAGGTCAACCTTAGAGATGGGCTAACATTTGGGAGGCTGCAGTGGCTTAGTGGTTAAGATGCTGAGCTTGACAGCCTAAAAATCAGCAGGTCGGCAGTTCGAGACCCGAGTGAAACACAACGGAGTGAGCTCCCGTCTCTGTCCTGCCAACTGAGCAGTTCGAAAGCAAGAAATTGCAAGTAGATAAATAGCTATCCATTCGGTGGGAATGGTAAAAGTATTTTGTGCACTTTGGCATCTAGTTGTGCCTGCCACATGTCCATGTTTTCTTCTGCATTATGGCCATTTGGGGACGTCACCATATTCCCTCTCTTGGTCTAGCTGCCTATTTCCAGGAGAACCCATTCAACCTGACGTCCTCCCTGGGCAAAGATGTGAAGCTCTCCTGTTCTGTCCACGCCGTCGGCGAACCACCTGAGATCAGCTGGCTACAAGACGGGGCCGTCCTGGAGTTTGCTGATAGCAACCAAGTGCAGGTGCCGTTGGATGATGAAGAGTGGATGACCACCAGTGAACTGAGGTGAGCAGACGGGCTCCGGGCAGGAGTACAACCAGTGGTGGGGTTCAAAATTTTTTTTCCTACCTATTAGAGAGGATTCACTTGAGAAAGCCTTGATGCTGGGAAAGGTGGAGGGCAAAAGAAGAAGGGGGCGGCCAAAAATGTGATGGCTAGATGGTATTGTAGACGCAATGGACACAGCTGATTTTGCTCCTGCGTACCCTCAAGAATGTTTGTTCTTGCCATAAAGCTCTTCCTGGATCTGAGCCGGCGGATTCCAGGCTCGAATCCATTCAAAGGATATTGAGGATGCACAGGAAAAACTGAGACATCTTTGGGAACGACAGGTGAAAGCACCATTACGAAGCGCTCTTTGTGAACCATCCATTTACAGATCTTGGGTTGGAGAGAAAAGACCCCCCCCTCCCAACCCACAGGTTGCCAGATGTGTTGGACTAGAACACCCATCGTCCCCTGCTGTCACAGCTAATTATCATACCCACTGGAGAGAAGGACGTGGTAGTCCACCACAGGGACTGTGGTGGCTTAAGTGGTTAAAATGCTGAACTTGACGACGGGAAGGTGGGCAAAGAAAGCAGGTTGAGACCCGAGTGCTGCATGACAGAGTGAGCTCCCATCTCTGGCCCAGCTCCTGCCAACCTACCAGTTCGAAAGCAAGACATTGTAACTAGGTAAATAGGTGTGCAATTTGGTGGGAGAGGCAAACAGCGTTCTGTGCACGCTGGTGTCTAGTCATGCCTACCACGTGGCGATGGAAACATCGGCAGACAGCTCTGCCTCTTTGGCTATAAATGCAGATGAGCACTGAACCCTAGAGTCGGACATGACTGGCAACCTTTACGTTTACTAGTCCACCACATTGAGAGGGGATCGGATTTTTTTTTGGGGGGGGGGGGCACAGCTCTTATATGGAGCCTTTCTACTTTCTATCGCTCTCTCCCTTTTAAAAAAATCCCCATTAGCATTTATAAAAACACAGTCAGGGAGATGAATCATTCTGGTCTCAAGTAGAGCAAATAAAACCCAGTTCCCCTCCAAATAAGGAGAAACGCGGCATCTAGCCATGGACGTTGCTCAAAACATCTGCCCGTAAGACGGATGTTATAGAATACCCTCTCTGTACAACAATAGGGAACTCTGAATGGTGGAAAATATAGATGCAGTCTTTGATGTTGCATGTTCCGGCCAGGATTTAACGTTGAGCTCTCGTCATGTGCATGATTAACCATTTTCCTCTCGGAGCCAGACGGCTACTGGCGCTGTGGGTGCATGGGCGTGCATTGAGCATGAGTGTATGTGTGTGTGACTCACTGGGAAGTTTTTTTCCCCAGTTGCTCAACTCCAAAACAGGAGCACTTGGTGGAAGGCCGGCCAGCCACTTGCTTGCACATCACAGAAATCAAGAGGGACTGTGGCAGCTTAGTGGTTGGGACGCTGAATTTGACGACTGGAAGGTCATCAGTTTGAGACCCGGGTGCTGCATGACATAGTGAGCCCCCGTCGTCTGTCCCAGCTCCTGCCAACCTAGCAGTTTGAAAGCAAGAAACTGCAAGTAGATCAATAGGTAACATTTCAGTGGGAAAGGTAAACCGCATTCCATGCACTCTGGTGTCTAGTCATGCCTGCCATATGTCCACGGAAACATCTGCAGATGCAGACAGCAATGGCTCTTTGGCTGTAAACGGAGAAGAGCACTGAACCCTAGAGTTGGATACGACAGGCTTTTGAGCAAGGGTGGCCTTTACTTTTACCTTATTTTTACTTTACAGAACTTAAGGCAGTCCTGGTGGCAGATTGCTGCTCTTAAGTGAAGTGTGGGTCGCGTCCCTTGCCCTGCGTCCATTTTTGTTGAGCATACCCCAATGTCACATCCGTGGCGATGGGATTTGTTGTAGCCTCCAATATTTGGAGCGCACTGCATTGCCGGTTCAGAAATTCAGAAAGTTTGTTTTTGTGAATGACTCTTGGAAACACAGTTACGACCTTTGAGTTCCCATGCTACGTTTTTTCCCCCCAGTGTGTTTGTTTGACTTTATTTTACTCGCTGTGTGGTCTCGATCCAGCCTTTAAAAGAAAAAAAAATATATAGATGGGAGTCTTTTTTTCCTTCCACTTTTGCACAAAGCTTATGCATTCATCTCCGCACTGATAAACTGTAAAAGAAACAATCCGTTGCGGGAACAAACAGAAGGGTTGAAAGGGCTTTTTGTAAAATAAACCCACACAAAACCCCACAAATTGTATACTTTGTTTAGCTGCTGCTACTGTTGCTTGGGAATCCAGAGGCGGATCCTACATCTCTAAACCAGCAAGGATGTGGCGATCACATCATTTGATAACCCAAATCCCACCAAGATAGAAAGACCCTCTTGAATGTGCTTGCCTCCACATCCTTTGGACTGCAACTCCCATTATAGCCACGTTGTAGAAGTTACTAATGACTTTACCCTAACTTCTATGTAGTTGCTCAAGTGGCTAAGGTGCTGACTGGGAGGCCGTTTGATTCCCGAGTACTGCAGGACGGAATGAGCTCCCGTCATCTGTCCCAGCTCCTGCCAACCTAGCAGTTCGAAAGCAAGAAATTGCAAGTAGACAAATAGGGACCACTTCGGTGGGAAGGTAACCAGCGCTCCGTGCACTCCGGTGTCTAGTCATGCCTGCCACACGACCACGGAAACGTCTGCAGAAGCAGACAGCGCTGGCTCTTCGGCTTTGAATCAGAGATGAGCACCGAACCCTAGAGTCGGATACGAGTGGCTTTCAAGCAAGGGAAACCTTTACCTTTACTTTACTAAGTTCAATGCGATCCAGAGATGACGTACTCTATTGTACTGTTGTTTAATACCTCTAAGCGCTGCCGTGGCTTATTGGTTAAGATGCTGAACTTGATGACTGGAAAGTCGGCAGGTCAGCAGTGCAAGACCCGAGTGTTGTATGATGGAGTGAGCTCCCGTCGCCTGCCCCAGTTCCTGCCAACCTAGCAGTTCGGAAGCAAGAAATCGCAAGTAGATAAAGAGGTACCACTATGGCAGGAAAGATAAGAGCGTTCCATGCACTCCGGTGTCTAGTCATGCCTGCCACATGATCACGGGAACGTCTTCAAAGGCAGACAGCGCTGCCTCTTTGGATATAAACAGAAGTGAGCACCGACCCCTAGAGTTGGACATTACTGGCTTTCGAGCAAAGGAGAGGTGGCTGCCCAATGCAATTAATAAAATAGGGGCCCTTCCTTTTGTGCAAAATTGTTGTTGTTGTTGTTGCTGTTGTTGTTCAGTCACACAGTCGATCTGACCCCCCTGCTTTGCATCTCTGCCAGCATCCCTTCCGTACAGCTCTCAGACATGGGAAACTACCAGTGCGCAGCCTGGGTGAACGGATCAGAAGTTTTCTCCGAGGAAGCCTATCTGAAATTAGAAGGTAAATTGTGTGTATGTGTGTGTGTGTGATCTTAACACAATTTTGGTGATACCTCTTATACATCTCTAGCAAGACGTCTGAGGGATAAGGAAAGAATTTAGCTTGGAGTAAATAGCTACACCTAGGGTTGCTGTGGCTCAAGTGGTTAAGATGCTGAACATGGTGACCGGCAGGTCGGCAGGTCAGCCGTTTGAGACCTGACTGCTGTGCAACGGAGTGAGCTCCTGTCCTCTGTCCCAGCTCCTGCCAACCTAGCAGTTCAAAAGCAAGAGAAATTGCAAGTAGATAAATAGGGACCACTTTGGCAGGGAAGGTAACAGCAAGGGCAACTGGTACCTGTGCCTGGGAGAGACACTTCATGGAGGAGCCATTTGAAAAAGGGGTATGGGGAAAGGTTAGATCCGTGATGGTGAACCTTGGCACTCCAGATGTTCTTGGACTTCAAATCCCAGAAGCCTCTGTGAACACATACGGATGGATTTACTGTGATTCATCCGGCCCGCGCCGCCCTCGTCGCTCCTGAAAGCGGAAGTAAAACGCGCCCGGATGGGCGCGTTTTACTTCCGTTTCCAGGAACGACGAGGGCAGCGCGGGCCGGATGAATCACAGTAAACCCATTTGTGTGGATTAACGGGGGGCTTCTGGGAATTGTAGTCCAAGAACATCTGGATTGCCAAAATTCGCCATCACGGGGTTAGATTCATCTCCCTCTTTACATCTCCTCATGCCCAACTGCAACATGTTCCATGTTCCTTTGCTCAGTCTGTTGCATCCCCTCTTTTCCCGTCCAGGTCTCCCCCTTTTCACCGAGGAGCCTCAAGATCTTGAGATCCCGGCCAATGCGCCTTTCAACCTCACCTGCGGGGCGCAGGGCCCGCCAGAACCCATCCTGGTGATCTGGCTACAAGACAGCGCCCCACTGAACTCCTTGGCCGACCCGCTGGCCTGGACTCCATCAGTGTTGGCCGTGAAAGGTGAGCTGCTGGGTTTGGTGAAGTGCTTGGTTAGTGTGCTCTCTGGGCCACTCACAACTTAATTAGCATTTTGCCCTAAAACTTTATCGTTATTCCTGTTGTTGTTTGTTGTTGCAAAGTGTTTGAGGGCAATGGGGTCTTGGAAAGGCAATTCAGAGCCGTTAGCTTTACAAAAGACCCTTTCGCTGGGTGGTGGTGGTCTATGCGGACTTCTGTTATTAGCATCTGATATTTCAAACATACCTCTTCAACTTTGACTTAAATGTAAAAATATGTTGGTTGTTATTATTATTATTATTATTATTATTATTATTATTATTATTATTATTATTATTATTATTATTATTATTATTATTATTATTATTATTATTATTATTATTATTATTATTATTATTATTATGTTTTGTTTCAGAGGTCATTTGGAACGCGTCCTTTTTGTCCTCTCTTCCTTTAGAGTTTCTTTCTGGTTTTCGTGAGCAGGTCCCTTCTAAAATCCACTGTGTATCCCTTCCTTCTTAAACTATGGTTTCAAATCTGTGATTCTGCCTCTGCTAGAATTAGAGGGTTTAAAACTCGGAAACCGCTCCGGCTCCATCTTAAGACATCTGTAGAGCTAAGCCCTTTAGGTCCGTGATGGCCAACCTTGGCGCTCCAGCTGTTCTTGGACATCCATTCCCAGAAGCCCAAGTCAGCGCTCCTGCTGATCAGGGCTTCTGGGAATTGAAGTCCAAGAACGCCTGGAGTGCCGAGGTTTGCCATCACTGCTCTAGGTCATGTGGTGTAGAAAAAGCGACTTCTGCACATCCTCAGAAGCACCGTCTCCCGGTTTCGACAGGTTCTGGGGCACGACCCCAGTGCTGAAAATAGCTGTAGGACTGGGTCCAAAGCTCCGTGCTTGACCTTTGTTTCTGGTCCTGGTGTTGCTTTGCCAGTCTCCGTGCCCAAAAAAATGAGCCTTTATCCACACACACACACCGCCCTCCGTTCCATTTGCTTGCAAAGAGGGAATTTTGATTTTCCCTCAACAGGCACACTCTGGTTTGACTGAGGACTGTGGGTAGAAGTGAGAAAGCAGTGAATGTATGAATGCATGGGAACCCTCTCTTCTTGATTTCTATTCAGTCTCGCTTCATGCGTAAAAACCCCCATCTCATTTCCTCATCATTTCATGTCCTTGTTAATTGTCTCATGTGCTCCCCCCCCCTTTCAAAGCTGGCTTGTCCCAAACCCACTGCATCTTTTGTGCCCTTTTTCTATGGAGGTGGTTGGTTCCCGGCGGCTAGGTTGGGGAGGGGAGGTTGCTCCGAGCGTGGGAAACATACACGCGCATAGCAAAGGTTGCCAAATACCCAATTGGGCACCGTGTCTGCCTGGGTAGAGTTGACCGTGGGCCGCCATTGTTCACAATGGTAACGCGGAGTGCTCTCGAGTGTCCAGCGTGCTTCGCGGCCATTGCGCCCATCATCTGTTCGCCAGCTCTGTAATGCAAGCCAAGTGGGTCAGTGGCATTGGATTCAGGGAGGCTGGACGTGCTAGATGTGGAAGGGGGACAAGCTGGTGAAATACCCCTTTGTTACCAACCGAGCAAGAATTGCATATCAGAGAGTAAACAAAACAAAAAGACCAATTTTTTTTTGTTGTAGCACTTTAAAGACTAACTGCTGTGTTTTAAAGCGAACTTTCATGGATGGAGTCCCCTTCATCAGTGATGAGCACTGATCCCTAGAGTCGGATACGACTGGCTTTTGAACAAGGGAGACCTTTACCTTTACCTAATTAACTAATGGCGCTTTTGCACCAATGCACTCAATCCTGTCGTAAGTGACCGACAGGTTTCTGAGGAATGTAGTTCTACTCCATCAGGACACATTCATGTTTTGCAGAGCTTAAAAATGACAGAATGAGGCTAAATAGATCCTGCAATTTTCTTTTCATGGCCTGTTGGCAAACCAATTTGTGGGCAGGAAACTCCGTCTCCAGATGCTGAAGGGCAAAGACTGGCTCTCCAGGCGCAAAGAAGAACTCTCTACACTTGTTCAGAAGCAACTTTTTAAAAAGTTACTCTTTTATTATTAATTTTGTAATAATTTTGAATTTTGACCCCAATTCCTTGAATCCTTCAGAGGCATCCCTATCCTCCACCATCCTCCGCAGCCAGCTCAACTCTGTGCCCATTGCGTCAACGACACCATCCAAAGGTGTCTATTCTTCTGCGCTCAGCCTTCCTTAGGGTCCAGCTCTCACAACCATACATTGCTACTGGGAAGACCATGGCTTTGACTGTGCAGACTTTTCTTGGCAGGGTGATGTCTCTACTTTTTATTATGTTCCCTGGGTTTCTCATAGCTTGCCTCCCAAGAATTAATCTTCTTTTTATTTCATGGCTGCAGTCACCATCTGCAGTGATGGTGCATATCTGCATATCTCAGGTTGTTGATGTTTCTCCCAGCAATTTTAATTCCAGCTTGTGATTCATCCAGCCCTGCATGGTGCATTATGTACTCTGCATTTGAGTTAAATGAACAGGGTGACAATTATACCTGTCAAGTATCCCGGATTGCCTGGGGTTTCCCATATTTCTGCGCCGCTTCAGCCACTCGCCGCCTGCCGCCATCCCGTAATTTGACCGGCGGGGGGGGGGGAGTAGTTACTGAGCATGCCCTTCTGTGCAGAACCCTTCTGCACATGTGCAGAATGGATGTACGCATGCGCAGAATGGGTATACACATGCGCAGAAGGGTTCTGTGCAGAAGGCTTCTGCATAGATCCCGTATTTTCCAGAGCCGCACTTGACAGGTATGGTGACAATATGCAACCTTGTCATACTCTTTTTCCTATTCTAAACAAATCAGTTGTTCCGTATCCTGTCCTAACTGTTGCTTCTTCACTCATGTACAGATTTCTCATTAGACAGATGAGGTGGTCTGATGCTCCCATTTCTTTAAGGACTTGCCACAGTCAAAGAGATAAGAGTACTGCTTATTTCTTTCTTTTCCTCTTTGCTTTTTTTTTTAAAAAACCCCATCTTTTTTGTTGATTCTGCAAAAACGCAAATCCACACACACACACACACACACACAGGAGTAAGAGGAAGTGGTTATGGAGACAGAAACCTTGTCTGCAGAGCGAGAAACCTTGAAACAACAACAACAACAACAACAACTATATATATATAAACTGTACCTGCACCAAATCTGACAAGGTCTCTAACCCGCCTGTCTTTGTTTTCTGTCTGGTTAAAGGCTTTATTTCCAGTTACTCTTTGGCTTCCCCTCTATAATCAGTAGTACCCAATGTGGGGCCCAGGCCCCGCAGTGGGGCTTCGATTCCCAGAAGCCTAAGTCAGTATATTGGCTGATCAGTGCTTTGGGGAATTGACTTAGGCTTCTGCGAATTGATGTCCAAAAAACCAAAGGTTGGGAAACACTAATTTTCCCAAGTGTACTTATGTGGTTTTTAAAAAAATCCCTTTATTCTGTGAATGATCAAGACAACCTGAGAGCATGCTTACTGTAGATGAGGGCGGACAGCAACCACATCTTGTCATACAAAATAAAATTGAGAAATAATTCCAGTCATTTAGGTCTGGTCCACATTTCGACGCCTCCCTTTCACTCTTGTTCTTAGCATATAAGATGAAGGGAAGAGGCTCCGATTCCCACAACCCTTGTAGTTAGGCTTGCCTTTAGCAGCCCTGCTTCTGGGTCTTTGAACAGCAATAGCTTGACATGCAGAAATGAAGTAATTTCCCCTCACCCTGCCTCTATAGGTTGGAAAGCACCTTTTTTTTTGTGGGGAGCCAGTGCTGTCTGCTTCTGCAGATGTTTCCATGGTCGTGTGGCAGGCATGACTAGACACCGGAGTGCACGGAATGCTGTTTGCCTTCCCACCCAAGTGGTCCCTATTTATCTACTTGCCATTTCTTGCTTTCGAACTGCTAGGTTTGCAGGAGCTGGGACAGATGACAGGAGCTCATTCCGTTCTGCAGTATTTGGGTATTGCAACCATGGATAGAGCAGAATAAGTAACACAAATGACAGTGGCTTCGTTTTGACAGTGTAAAGCCTGACCTAGACACAAAAGAATAAGAATTAATCTTAATGGTGATTTACAAGCTGCGCAGGCCGTGTCGGAGTGGTGGTGGTGGTGGTGGTAGGAACCTGCATTTACCACCCCCATCCCTACCCCACTGTCTTTTTTTGAAACTCAAGGCTCCTATTTGCCTGGGGAAAAGGTGACACAGACCAATTTTGAAACTCAAAAGAGTCCCTATGCACCTGAGTAAAAGGTGGTATGGAATGTCCTTCATGCGCACCTTTCCACACAGAGATGCGAAACCCGCATTGGGGAAAGGTGACACAGAAATGTCTTGAAACTCAAAGTTCCTAAATGGTTGGGGGAAAGGAGATAAAGAATGGAGAGATGAAAAATCCATAATTTGATTGCCAAGTGTTGAAAAGATTGCTTCAACTGGCATCTCACCAAATACGATGCTCCTGTTGAAATTGTAAACACCTTCTTCTTCTTCCTCCTCTTCTTCATCTTTGTCTTCGTCATCTCCTCCTCCTCCTCCTTCTGCCATATCCAATTCTGAATATTGGTGATCATCATGGCGATCATCCATGAAGATTGTCCTGGGAACCGTATAACACAGTGGCTTTCCATTTACCTTCTACATCACAGCATGACCCCCGTACCACTGATACATGAGTCACCTTCTGTTCCTGAGCCCTTTTGGCACACAAAGTCCTCCTCAGCCCCCAGGCCAGTATGGATGAAGCTGCTGCCCTCCATCAAGATGGACTCAAATGGGATTTAATCCATTTGGGGACCATCACCCTTTCCTGTGGACTTTGGCACCCAAGGCCATTACTCCTCAGGGTTGTCAGGTTAGTTAAGCACCACCTGAGGATCAGCACTGCGTCGCTGGCAGTAGGGTCTACTCTATTACCATAGCAGGATAACCTGGCCAGACTGGCAACTTTACATGCAGAGGTGCAAAGTCCTCATTGATTAGAACCATGATGGCAAACCTTGGCTCTCCAGATGTTCTTGGGCTCCAACATCCTGTCTCTATTTACTGCACTGGGGTTTACGATTAGGACAGGAGCATCTTGTTTGGTGAGAAGCCACTTGAAGCAATCTCTTCAACACGTATCAAACAATTCATTCTAACCCCATGATGGTGAAACTTGGCACTCCAGATGTTCTTGGGCTTCAATCCCCAGAAGCCCAAGCCCCCGTGAATTCACATGAATAGGTTTGCTGCAATTAATCCAGCCCGCGCTGCCCTCATCGCTCCCGGAAGCCCTCATTGCTCCCATAGGGTGCGTTTTACTTCCGCTTCCGGGAGTGACGAGGGCGGCACGGGCCGGATGAATTGCAGCAAACCTATTCGTGTAGATTCACGGGGGCTTGGGCTTCTGGGAATTGAAGTCCAAGAACATCTGGAGTGCCAAGTTTCACCATCATGGGGTTAGAATAAATTGTTTGCTAAGTGTTAAAGAGATTGCTTCAAGTGGCATCTCGCCAAACAAGATGCTCCTGTCCTAATCGTAAATCCCAGTGCAGTAAATAGAGACAGGATGTTGGATTTATCTTTAAACCAGACTCCACCCGGACAGCTTTTTGGACAGAACACCTTCCTGCCCCATGCAAAGACATGGAGGCCACCCTGCGCCCATGCAAAGACATGGGTGGTAGCCCTGCGCCCATGCAAAGACACGCCTCTCGCGAGGTGATTTCTTCTCTGGTCAAACAGGTTTGGCAGGATTTCGAAAGCGGGAAGAGCGAGAGTGGGAGAGGCTGAGAAACCTGCAGACCCTGTTTCACCAGAGGCAACAATCGGGTAGTGTTTGGAGCTGCCCCCCTGGTGTCTCTCAAAGGACTTTTAGCTCAACTAAAGACAGTTGGCACTCAAGCTGAAGTTGTGATGCCCTGGCAATCATCCTCACAGCCATCCATGTACACACACACATGCACAACACTTCCTGTTCTGCTTTCTGGTCTTCCCTGCCCACCACCCCACCCCTCTCTCTGTGTGCGATTGTATATCAGGGCTTTGTGCCTCACCCTGCATGCTTGGCATTCCTTTTCATTTTTTCCCCATTTTTGGGGGTCGACCTCACCAGGGCACGGCGTTTAAGTGAGTCAAGGAAAGGGAACGCTGGCAGGAGGTGAGCCCGCGTCTGAGTCAGAAGAGAGGATCCGGACCGCTCATGACAGCCGCCAGAAAATATTGGCAAGGGAGGGCAACAGAGGTGGTCCACACACACACACACACCCTTCCTGCCAACCTTTCAGACTGCTTCCATCTGGGTGCCAAATAGGGGCAGGCAGTACCTGAAGTGATGCCCAAAAGGACTGGATGATCCCCCTTTCCAGTTTAGTGGGTCTGAATTCGTGATTCCCAACACGGGGGTCACACAGTCAAGTCCCTCAGCCATCTCCTCCTTTAATGTTATTCCTTGTCCAGTGAGCTCCGTCCTCCGTCTTCTAATTTGATTTTGCTCTTCCAAACCTCGAGAATATTTAGGCCAGAATACTGGAAGGTCAGGAGTTCGATTCCCGGATACTGCATGAAGGAGCAAGCTCCCGTCTTTGTCCCAGCTCCTGCCAACCTAGCAGTTCAAAAGCAAGAAATGGCAAGTAGATAAATAGGGACCACTTCAGTGGGAAAGGTAAACACTGGTCTAAATCCTCCTGCAAACCTGTTCCGTCTTCTCATCTTGCTTTGATTCTCCAAGTTCTGCCTTAGAATGAGGTCCTAGTTTTACATCCTTGCCAGCTCCTTTAAACTCAGGGGTTCTCAGCCTACAGCCCGTGGGCCAGACCTAGCCTATGGTATCCGGGAATCGAACTCCCCAATCTCATTGTTCTGTGCAGGACAATGACAATAAAGATCTATCTATCTATCTATCTATCTATCTATCTATCTATCTATCTATCTATCTATCTATCTATCTATCTATCTATCTATTTCATGTGGCCTGTGTCGCCGTCGCCGCCACCACCAGAAGCAGAAGTGGACGCATTTACAACAGCTGTAAATGTGCCCCTGGCTGTCGCAAATGTGATTACGGCCACCATGGATGTGTTTTACGGCAGCGTTTACGGCAGGGAAAACCACCAGTCCGGCCCACTCAGCTGTCTAAGGGGACGCGGTGTGGCCCACAACTTTAAAAGGTTGAGAACCCCTCTTTTAACTACTAAACCACACTACCCACACAAATATGAGATAAGTAGATAGACTGTTCAGGAAGGGCCACTGCCCACCTACCATATCTGTCAAGCACGGCTCCGGACAATACGGGACATGCACAGAATGGTTCTGCGCAAGTCCGTTCTACGTATGCGTAGAAGGCTTTTACGCATGCGTTCAACGGACCTGTGCAAAACCGTTCTACGCATGCGTAGAAAGGATCTGCGCAGAAGGGGTGCACAGTAACTCCTTTCCCCCCACTGCCAAGATCCAGGATAGCGGCAGCTCTGGGCGGGAAAGGACGAAAATCGGCGCCGAAATATGGGAAATCCCAGCCAATTCGGGATACTTGACAGGTATGCCACCTACCACTTTGGCTTGACTGTCCAATTCCCCCAAAGTAATTAATTATGGTTACCTACATTACTTGTAGGAGAGGGAGAGTGGTAGAGTGGATAGAGTGATGGATTAGGACTCAGAAGTCCTGAGTACAAAGAATGCCGCCCCCTAGAGTCAGACACGGACTGGCTTTCGAGCAAGGGAAACCTTGATTTTTGCCTTTATAACTTGTGCGCTAGGAACTCCCAGAGGTGGCCCAGCACACCACCCTTCCTGCCAAGCTGGAGAAAAGCCTTTCAGTCCTTTTATGAGCTGGGCACCTCTACCGTTAGTCACTCAACTTGTGTGTGGTTTAATGGGTGCCCACGGATCACCCCCAGCTGTTTCTTTCTTATCCATGGCCATCAGCCATGCTACTGACTCAGCCTCTTCTGGTAAAGATGTGGTCAAAATACAGAAGCAACCACAATGAGCAGGCTGGAGATTGGACGCCCACTCTTTTCCCCATGTCCTCTCTCCTCCCTGGGTGCTTGCAGCACAATGTCCCCTTTTGTCTCTGCCCACCCTGTAGCGATGCGAGGGGCACCGCATGGCTTGTCTCAGCCGCGTTTGGCCAGCGCCATCTGTTTGCGCAGGTGGCAGGATTCAAGATCCTGCCGGCTGACTCAGCTCTCGGAAGAACGGATGGTTAAAAAAATAATTAAAAAAAATAGCCGCTGTTGGGCTATTCCATATGGCTTAACCTGGGCTTTCCTCCAAAGAGCTGTAACAATTGTGTTTCATGTGCAGTTGACTTGCTTTGCAGTGGACAATCCAAACAGTTTTCTCAAGCCAGCACATTTGATGGTGGTTTGTGTGTGTGTGTGTGTGTATGTGTGAGTGTCATGGGTCATGTGGATGTAGTCACACAAGGTTGAGTAGGACCGACTTGCTAGCATCAGTATAACATTCCTTTTGATAACCTCTTCCCCTTCACACCATGCCCTGAACCATTTTCTGCAGTCAAGCAAATACATTTTGAATTTTGGGGACTTTTAAGACTCGGGAGGTTCACTCCCCCGGGAGGAAAACAGTCGAAAGATAGTGGAATAAAGGTTGACTTTTCAAGCAAAGATGAAAACCTCCGGCAATCCTTCCATAGTTTAACTGAGTTTAACTTCCATAGTTTAACTGATTTTTAATATACAGTGGTACCTTGGCTTATGAATGCCTCATTTAACATAATTCCCAGTTTACGAATGAAAACCCATTGAAATAATGCCTCGCAATAGGAAGCAAGTTTCCCCAGGATGCATTGCAGATAAAAGACTTTTTTAAAAACTTTTTTTCTCCTGATGGGTTAATTGGTTTATGAATTTTTCGCAATACGAAACGCCCCGAAGAACACATTAAATTTGTAAACCGAGGAACCACTGTACAGTATATATTTCAAACTCAGTTAAACTATTTTCAAACTCAGTTAAACTACACATAGCGTAGTGGTTAAGATGCTGAACTTGACTACTGGAAGGTCGGCAGTTCGAGAACCGAGTGCTGCATGACGAAGTGAGCTCCCGCCGTCTGTCCCAGCTCCTGCCAACCTAGCAGTTCGAAAGCAAGAAATTGCAAGGAGATAAATAGGCATCTCTTGATAGCTGTGCACTCTGGCATCTAGTCGTGCCTGCCACATGTCCACAGAAGCCTCTGCGGACGCAGACAGGGCTGTCTCTTTGGTTATAAACAGAGGTGAGTACTGAACCCTAGAGTCGGATATGACTGGCTTTCGAGCATGGGCGACCTTTACCTTTACCTATTTCGACAGCGCATTCTCCCTTCTTTTGAGAGCCTAATGCACAGTTTACTTGATGGATTACAGAGAAGAGTTTAACAAACAGTTTGATGCACTGGCGAGACTAAACTCACAGAGGGGAATGAAAGCTGTTAATGTGTAGCCTGCTGAGACTTTGTTTTCTACTGCTGAAGTTGCAAAACAATGAATAATCAAGGACTTCAGAGGAAGGATGGGATTTGTGGTGGAAGGTCAGGGAAGAAAGAGACGGGAGGCCAAATAAGGATGGAGATCTTGGAGACACATGGGTTCAAAAGGGAGCATGGATTGACTCATTTGTGTGTGTGTGGAAGAGGGAATCTTTTGATGAGCAAAGTTTACGGGCATGGATTTAGCTCTGGGGTGCTCAAACGTTTTGGGCCGTGGGCCAGTCATGTGGTTCAGTCGGCCGGACACATGGTTCAGCGGGCCAGTCAGGTGGTTCCTCCCACCGGAAGCGGAAGTAAAATGCACCTTGCAATCTGTTTTTGCACCAGGATGAGATAGATTTTAAGCTGCCATTTTCTTTGCTTAAACCAGGGGTGCCCAAATCTATGGCCCACGGGCCTGAAGAATTAGCATTGGGGGCCAGATCCGGCCTGTGGGCTGTAGTTTGGGCACCTCTGATTTAACTGCTTGGATTTCACCTTCAATAGCAGAACTGATAGTTGATCAGGCTCCTTGAGACAAAGCAGTTTCCTCCAGAATGAAGTGGTTTCTTCCGGTGCTTGTAATTATTACCTTTTATAAAAAGTTTCTGTCAACCTAGCAGTTCGAAAGCAAGAAATTGCAAGTAGATCAATAGGGTCCACTTCAGTGGGAAGGTAAACAGCATCCCGTGCATTCTGGTGTCTACTCATTCCAGCCACATGTCCACGGAAATGTCTGCAGATGCAGTCAGTGCTGGCTCTTTGGCTATAAACAGAGATGAGTACTGAATCCTAGAATCGGATACGACCGGCTTTCAAGCAAGGGCGACCTTTATCTTTATAAAAATATTACGTCCCTATAATTTGATCCTATAATCATGTCCCTATAATAGCAAAGGACTCTGGTGGCCTAGTGATTAAGACGCTGAACTTGAGGACTGGAAAGTCGGCAGGTCAGCAGTTTGAGACCAGAGTGCTGCACGACGGAGTGAACTCCCGTCATCTGCCCCTGCTCCTGCCAACCTAGCAGTTAAAAAGCAAAAAATTGCAAGTAGATAAATAGGTACCACTTCATCGGGAAAGGTAACAGTATTCTGTGCGCTCCGGTGTTTAGTCACATGACCACGGAAACGTCTGCATTGCTGACTCTTTGGCTGTGAGATGAGCACCACCCTCTAGAGTTGGATACGACTGGCTTTCGAGCAAAGGAGACCTTGACCTAGTCTTTAAAAAAAGTAACTTTTCCGAACTCTGCCTTCTGCTTCTTTCCCAGGCTTCTGTATCTGCTGTCTACTCTGTTCTCGCTTCCCTTTTTTCTAATTAGGGTAAATAAACCCAGGAGTCTTGTCTCCAGTGACATGTTGAAGCAAAGAAGTTGGGCCATGCACTGAAAGCAGACATGAGGGAACCCAAACCACAGACGGGTGGGGAGGAGGAACAGGATGTACCGGCTGGGAGAAGCAGGCCTGGGGCCCAGATGTTGGCTTTCTGGATCAGGAGTGTCCAAACAATAGCCTGTGGGCCAGATTCAGCCCCCGGTGCCAATTCATCCAGCCCACGCTGCCCCCATCGCTCCTGGAAGCGAACGAGGGCAGTGTGGGCCAGATGAATTGGCACCGGGGGCTGGATCTGGCCACAGGTTATTGTTTGCATGCGTAGAACCCTTCTATGTATGCGTAGAACCCTTCTATGCAGAAGGGGATGCATAGAAGCCTTCTACGCATGCGTAGAAACGACCTGCGCAGAACGTTTCTGTGCAGATTGCTTCTACGCGTGCGTAGAAGGGTTCTACACATGCGTAGAAAGGACCTGTGCAGAAGGGATTTGCAGTAACTCCCCCCCCCCCCCCCGCTGCCAAATTACGGGATAGCGGCAGCTCCGGGCGGGAAAGGAAGAAAATCGGCGCGAAAATACTGGAAATCCTGGCCAATCCGGGATACTTGACAGGTATGATCTGTTGCAAAACAGATTGCGAGGCATGTTTTAATTCCGCTTCTGGTGGAAGAAGCCATGTGACCAACCCACAGCCCAAAAAGTTTGTGGCACCCCTGTTCTTGAGGATGAGGAGGGCAAAGGACCTGGTTCCACTCAAGGAAAACAGAGTCGGCTTACTTGGTCAGACCCCCCAAATCTATCGAAACAATGGTGGTGGGGTGGGCGGGGAGAGATGAGAAGACAGGTGGAATGGCCATTTGGGTGTGGAACCGGGTGAAGAGTTAGATCTAAGCAGAGATGTTCAAATGAAGCTTGGAAGAAACGAGTCACAGATAATGTTATTGTTATTTGCTATGAAGTTCACGTTCCAGTCTAGCATGTGGTAGCCCTAGGATATGCAACAAGATGTGCAACAGATTTAAGGAGTGGTTTTGTCTTTCGCACTTCACAATGACACCCCATGGCTGAGTAGGGCACACAAGAGCAAGACCAGACTAGAAGACGGAGGGAAGAGCTCCCTGGACAAGGAATAACATTAAAGGAGGATATGGCTGAGGAACCCAACTTCTCTTGCTTGGAGGACCCTGAATAGTCTGAGCGTCGGAGTCCCTAAATGCAACACTAACATGTTCAAGTGGGGGCTGATGGCAGAGGACAACACGCTGTGTGAACGTGGAGAGATACAGAATCCAGCTCATTTGCTGGCCTGCAAGTTACTACTGGAAACATGTACCGATGAAGACTTAAGTTTGGCCAACGACAAAGTCAAGAAGTTGGCTTCATTTTGGCAGTTTAAAGTCTGACTTAGGCATGAAACAAGGAGGAGGAGGAGACGAAGAAGAAGAGGAGGAGGAGCAGCAGCAGCAGCTTCGAACTCAGGACCATACCTGTCAAGTTTTGGATTTGGAAATAAGGGAAATTTCCTGGCAAATACGGGATACTTGACAGCTATGCTTATCCTGTGCTGCCCTCCAATGGTGGCAATAGGGCATTGCAGTCTAATTAATAAGGGATGAGGGCGGGAAAGAGGGTAAAATAAGGGGTTTTCCCGGCCAAAAAGGGATACTTGACAGCTATGCTTATCCTGTGCTGCCCTCCAATGGCGGCAATAGGGCATTGCAGTCTAATTAATAAGGGATGGTGGCGGGAAAGAGGGTAAAATAAGGGGTTTTCCCGGCCAATAAGGGATACTTGACAGCTATGCTTATCCTGTGCTGCCCTCCGATGGTGGCAATAGGGCATTGCAGTATAATTAATAAGGGATGACGGCAGGAAAGAGGGTAAAATAAGGGGTTTTCCTGGCCAATAAGGGATACTTTACAGCTATGCTCAGGACTTCTGAGTCTCAGTCCATCACTCCATCCACTATACCACTCTTACAAGTAATGTAACAAGTAACAGAATTAGGCAGTAAAGTAGCTACAAACTCGAGATAAAAGTAACATGACCAGGATTTACAAATTATTATTATTATTATTATTATTATTATTATTATTATTATTATTATTATTATTATTATTATTATTATTATTATTATTATTATTATTATTATTATTATTATTATTATTATTATTTTGTAATTCCCAGAATTCCTGACCACTGGCCAGGGGTTTGGGGAAGGTGAGATCCAAAACAGCTGGAGGGGTCAAGTGTTTGCCGCCTCTGCTCTAGACATTCTTGTTGTGATGATTACTGAGATAGCGTAAGAGAAGTGCTTCAAAAAGCCTTATCGTTTGACGGTGGAGAGCAACGGCTCCAGAGGTTTTCAATGACTCCTAAGCGCCAGGCTTGCTGGATGAGACGCTCTGTTTGCTTTGGCGGCTAGCAACCTTCCGTAGTGGCCAAGTGGAAAGTCCTTAAGCTCCGGGTGCAATGAATAGTTTAAAAAAATGTTCCTCTTTTCAGACTCAAAAGGGTCTAAGTAACCATCGCTCGTAACTTTCGTTTCTCACTCATAAGTTTGCCCCACTCTAAGAAGCTAGTTATATAAAAGTTACTTTTTTTTTTTTTGACTGCATCTCCCAGAACCAATGCTGCTGGCAATTATGGGAACTGTAGTCCTCTGGAATAAGTGAACATTTCCCAGCTGCAATTCAAGAGACAAATTGGATGTAAATCGTGGTTAGAAGAATAGATGCCAATTAAGAACCGCTGGCCTGAAGTCCAGTTCATTCAAATACTAATTAATAATAGGGGGGATGTTTTTGGAACTGCATAACTTTCCTTTCTAGATAGGGAAAGGGAGGGGATGTTGGGTTAGATCGGGGTGGTCAATGTTTTCCTGCCACGGGCTGGACCCGCCCTGACACACAGCTGCCCCAGGCCGGAGGCGTGGTTCCTCCCGCCGCTTCTGGGTTCTGTGGCGGTGGTGAAAAGCACAATCATGCAAAAAACTTTTTGGTGCATTTGCAGCCTACGCACTTCCCATGGTTGTGGTGGTGGTGATTTTTGGCACATTTTGGCAATTTTTTGCCACGTTTTTGCTGCATTTTCCCCAGCAATAACGTGGTGTTTTGGGCACTTGCGGTGGCGGTGGGGAGCTTCCAGTGGTGCCTAGGTGGTCACTGTGGGCCAGATTAATTGGTGCCATGGGCCAGATTATAGGTTGAAAACCCCTGGATTAGATCGACTCCGTAGAGCAGAGATGCATAATGTTAATGTGACGTGGGTATTGCAATTCACACAGTCGGCGTTAATGGGATTAGAGAGTGATTTGGGTGGGCGGGCGTTTGACTCATTTCATTCTCCATCCATGCGGAAATGCAATTGACAGAGAAGATACAGATTGCTTTGGGATGGAGACTTCTGGCATTTGGACGGAATCTATACAAAATCTATTCCTGGTGGGCTTGTTGTTGTTTTTTAAACTTTTCTGCCATTAATGTGAAACAGGACCAAATGTGTGCGAAGGTTTCTATTGAGAAGTCCCAAGCGTAGCGAGTCAGCGTGGGTGTAGAAGGAGGATTGGATTTGCTCCAGGGTTCAGAGTAGCAGTGGTAGAGGAGGAATCCCACCTTCTAGCCTTCTGTTATGGCCCCCTTTACTACTGTTTTTGGAAGGGTTTTGTGGCGGTGATGGTGGGAAGGATTTGCTCACATTTTTCACAGTGGGGTCACAGTTGAGGGCTTGTTGCCTCCACACACACATAACCCCCCCCCCCACCCCCCACTTCCTTCTCCCTGTTCAGTAGTTCAGGCTCTGTCTGGCTTCCCAGTCTCTTTTCCCAGGATATAAAATGGAAATATTTGAATGTTTATAATAGTGCCGGGGAAACTTTGGCCTTACAGATGCTGTTTTCAGCAGCGGTAGCATGACAACTGTTAATTAAATAGCAATAGCAAATTACACATATATACTGTCCCATGGTGCTTAGTGGTTTGCAAGGTAATTAGCATTTTTTTTTGTCCCTTTAACATGCCGAGTACTCATTTTATCGACCATGGAAGGATGGAAGGCTGAGTCAACCTTGATCCCCATCAGGACAGAACTCACAACATCAGCAGGGTTGGCTGTAGAACAGCAGTTTAACCACTGCTGCACCAGGGCTCTTTAAATCCAAATCTGATGCAATTATGCTTAAATTGGAATAAATCCCAAACAGCAGTCTGGGTGTCATTTTGTTCGATCTTTTGTACTGTAAATGTCGATAAAGTGTTTTCAAGGTGTGATATCAGAATCGGTCACTAGGAGGCATCAGAGAGTATTTGTCTCTATTTTGAGAGCTGGAGTCCGGTAACTATAATGATGTGAAAAAAGACACAGGATGTTAATAACATACAGTGAAATAATGAAAAAAACAACTGGCTACTGAAAAGTAAAGAGGATCCCAAGAAGTTCCTTTTAAAAGCAATGTTCCAAGTTCTGCTCCGGATCTGAAACTTGTAGTTGCTGTTGTTACATGTCGTCAACTTGTCTCCGACTTATGGCAACCCTATAAATCAGGGATTCTCACCCGAATGCGGCCCACAGTGCAATTTCATGTGGCCCATCACCACCTCCACCACACCCAGAAGTGCCATGTGGTGGAGGAAGAGCAAAAATGGCCATCCGGCCCCCTGAAGCTGTCTGAGGGAACGTGACCCGGCCCCCAGCTTAAAAAGGTTGAGAACTCCTGCTATAAATGGAAGTTCTTTTCTCAATAGCCCTGCTCAGCTCTTGTGAACTGAAGGGTTGTGGTTTCTTTAAGGGAATCAGTCCCTCTTATATTGGGTCTTCCTCTTATCCTGTTGGCTTCTACCTTTCCTAGCATCATTGCCTTTTCTGGAGAATTGTGCTTTCTCATGATGTGCCCAAAGTATTACATTTCATCATTTATCTTGAGATAGTTCAGATTTGTTTGTCTTTTGGGCAAATCAGGGCATTCATAGAGTTCCTCCTCTGCACCATATTTCAAATAAATCATCCCCTCCCATGTTTTTGTTTTTTTTACTGTCCAATTTTCACACCTATACATCTTGACTGGGAATACAAGGGTATGAAAGATCTTGGTCTTCGTTTCCAATGATGCATCTCTAGACGAGATCATAGGTCTGCAAATTTGGCTCTCCAGATGTTCTTGGACTTCAGTACCCAGAAGCCCTGATCAGCAGGAGTGCTGGCTTGGGCTTCTGGGAACTGAAGTCCAAGAACACCTGGAGAGCCAAGTTAGCAGACCCCTGAACCAGATGATGTGGACAGTAGTGGCTTAGTGGTCAAGACATTGAATTGACGACTGGAAGGCCGGCAGGTCAGTAGTTCGAGACCCGAGTGCTGCATGACGGAGTGAGTGTCTGCCTCTGTCCCAGCTCTTGCCAACCTAGCAGTTTGAAAGCAAGAAATTAGAAGTAGACAAATAGGTGCCACTTTGAAAGGAAGGTAAACAGTGTTCTGTGCAAGGGTGACCTTTATTTACAAACTAGATGATCTTTCCTAATTACCTTCTTTTGCAAAGAATCTTGTCTTCTCATGATATGCCCAAAGTAAATCAGTCTCCGTTCCCTTGTTTATGTCTCCAGAGATAAGTCAGGAATTCATTCACTGACCTTCAGTAGTTACATATGAGCTTCTTCCCCCCCCCCCCCCATCTGTTGAGTGGGAACACTAATATACTTCAAAGGAGATTCCCGAGGAAGGAATGTACTTTTTCTTCTTCTTGTGCCGTATCTAAATCTGAATATTGGCCATTCTCATGGCGATCAGCCATGAAGACTGTCCTGAGAACATAACGCAGTGGCCTTTCATCTGCCTTCCACATTGCAGTGTGACACCCGTACCATTGATCCAGTACCGCGAGTCACTTTCTGGTCCTGAGCCCTTTTGGCACACAAAGTCCTCCACAACCCCAGACCAGGACGGATGAAGCTGCTGCCCTCCATCAAGATGGAGTCAAGTGGGATTTAATCCACTTGGGGACCATCAACTTTCCCTGTGGATTTAGGCAGACCGTTAGTCCTCAGGGTGGTCAGGTTAGTTAACCAGGACCAGCCACTTGAGAAATAGTTTCTACCCAAAAGCGGTTCTGGCTTTGAATGCAGTGCAATGCAGTCTATGAGGGAGTTTCTGTATATAGTTTTCAGAGTTTTAGAGCTTTTTAGGGGTTAAATGTATATATGTGGGGTGGGAGTATGTTGATAATTTTGTATAGGTGTATTTTGTTTAGGTTTTGTTGGGTTGGTAAGTGTCCCCCCCCAATCTCATTGTTCTGTGCAGGACAATGACAATAAAGATCTATCTATCTATCTATCTATCTATCTATCTATCTATCTATCTATCTATCTATCTATCTATCTATCTATCTATCTCCTGACGCTCGGCATTGAGTCGCTGGCAGGATAATAATAATTTCATGTCAGAAATTATCATGGGTTGAAAGGATTTTTGCAGAAGAAACTCAGGGAACGCCCAAATGAGGCTCCTTTCATGTCCCCAAGAGTTGGGACAGAGACAGGTGCTCAATCCGTCATGCAGTACTCAGGTCTCGAACTGCCAACTTGTCAGCTTTCCAGCTAACAAGGTGAGTTTCTTAACCATTGAGCCAATGGTCTACTCTATTGTATTCCCATATCAGATAACCTGGCCAGACATGTACACCCATATGGAATCTAAAAGTGCAGCAGAAATGCTCATGCCTGTTACTTACCTAAAATATGGTTGTGATTTGCCATTGCTAACTCTCAGCTGATGTCTGCTTTTGCATCTAAGGTTTGAACCACAGCGCCTCGTTCTCCTGCGAAGCCCACAACGCCAAAGGCGTCAGCACGTCTCGAACTGCAGTGGTGAAAGGTGAGATGCAATAGTTGGGGTTCAGAGCGGAATAATCTGCAAGGATTAAGGAAGGCCAGATCGCCTAGATAGCAGGATGGTAGGTGCAAGTTTTTTAAAAAAATGCAAATAGGTAGGTAGGTAGGTGTAGAGATCAATGTTTAGATCTTTGAATTGAGCTTTAGATCTTTGAATTATTTCTTTCAATATTGTAGTCTGGGACGATGGCACCTTAATTGACCTGGTATTTCCTTTGGGTGGGTGATTTCAATGTGGGTTTTTGAGAATGCAAACACTAATATCAAAGGGATGGATTCTTCTGAAAGTCACATCAGGAGTTAAAGCTGAAAGGTCGCCCATGCACGAAGGCCAAAGAGCCAGCGCTGTCTGCATCTGCAGACGTTTCCGTGGACATGTGGCAGGCATGCCTCAACACCTGAGTGCACGGAACGTTGTTTACCGTCCCACCGAAGTAGTCCCTGTTTATCTACTTGCGCTTTCTTGCAACTCCTAGGTTGGCAGGAGCTGGGAGAGAGACGGGAGCTCACTCCGTCATGCAGTACTCGGGAATCAAACTCTGACCTTCCAGTTGTCAAGTTCAGTGTCTTAATCCCTTGAGCCACCGTAGTCCCTCACATCAGGATAAGAACAGATTAAATCACCTTCTCCTCCTCTCTCCCTCCCTCCTCTGGCACGGATCCGGTCATTACAATCAGCTCTCATAAGAACATAACATAAGAACATAAGAACAGCCTTGCTGGAAAAGGCCACAGGAGCCCATCATCCAGTCCAGCATTCTGTCTCACCCAGTGGCTCAACCATTTGTTTCAGGGTATTCCCAAGCAGATGCCTTCACCTGCTTAGGATTCCCTGGAAATGGCATTGAGAGATATCCTGCCTATCTCTCCAACCCGGAGGTTGTCCTTAAGTATCCATAATTATAGCCATTGATACTCTTGTCCTCCATGAACTTGTCTAATCCTTTCTTGAAGCTGTCAAGACTGACAGCTGTCACCACTTCTTCTGGCAGGGAGTTCCATAGACCCGTGATCCTCTGGGTGAAAAAGTACTTTCTCTTATTTGTTTGAGAACTAGTACCCAAAAGTTTCATGGAGTGTCCCCTAGTTCTAGTGTTGTGCGATAGGGAAAACAGTTTTTCCTTCTCTACTTTGTCCACACCGTGCATGATTTTATAAACTTCAATCAGGTCACCTCTTAGACGTCGTCGTTCAAGAGTGAAGAGGTCCAACCGTTGCAGCCTCAGATGGCAAGGAAGGTGTTCCTGTGCCCTAATCCTTCTGGTTGCCCTCCTCCTCTGCACTTTTTCCAGCTCCATAATATCCTTCTGGAGGTATGGCGACCAGAACTCTGTACGCAGTATTCCAGATGGGGCCTCACCATAGATTTAGCTGAACATGTATAAAATACTGTACAACGATTGCTAGTTTGGTCCTGTTGTATGATCTTGTCTTGTTGCACGAAGCAAACAGAACTGCACCGCCATTTGCTTTTTCCTAGTTCAAAAGCAAGAATCTGCAAGTAGATAAATAGGTACCACTTGGGTAGGAAAGATAACAGCGTTCTGTGCACTCTGGCATCTAGTCATGCCTGTTACGTGACCATGGAAACGTCTGCAGACATCTTTGGCTGTAAATGGAGATGGGCACTGAACCCTAGAGTCGGATGTGACTGGCATTTGAGCATGGGAGACCTTGACATTTACCTAATCCTCTTCTGCTCTCTGGGGTGTCTCTGCAGTGATACCTGGACGGCCCCGAGACCTGTTCCTCATGCACCACAGTGACCACAGCTTGGAAATCGAATGGGAACCTGGCGCCAGTGGCGCCTATGCTCTTGAGCTCTGCACTGTCCAGGTAAATAAGGACGGGAGGTCAGCAGTGAGAGGAGGTTTTTTTCCTTCAAGACAGCCACAGAGATCTGATGAGCCAGAGGCAATATCTGAAGAGGATCCTTGCAGCTGCTATGGAGAAAGGTCTGCTTCTTTCCTTCCTCCTCTGGGAGGGAAATGTTTTATTTTGGGGAGAGATTTCCTGTCCAACCGCAGCTTCCATCGGATATCCGCACCCGGCCACTGACCCAGTGCGTGAAATGTGCCACCCTCCCCCGGAATGTGGAAATGAAAGAGCCTGAGTAAGGGAAAGTAGAAACCAAGAATCAAAACTGATAGCAAAGCGGGACTTTCCACTGCATGCCCCATTCTTGCCTGTTCCTAATCCTCCAGAGTTCCCTTTTTCAGCCACATGCTAGTTGGGGATTCATAGTTTTAGGAGCGTTGGTGGCAACTCATATCCGAGAATGCATCCCCCCCCCCCCCCCCGAAGCAGGAAAAATGCCATTGGCGTGAATTTGTTTAAGGTAGGTCCCAGTTTGCCAAGGAGTGACCCACACACTATGATCACGGAGCCACCTCCTGCGGCACATATGAAGTGAGACATGCAGGATTTAACACCGGGACTGCAATGGACTGCCGCAGCCTTGAGGATATTAACAAGGTGCGCCTTCACAGCCAGTCCATCTGGCATGGCCTCTTCCGCCTCCATGACTGTTGGGAATCAATGGCTTATTTTGCCGTTGGGCCAAATGTGATGGTTTCCAGTGGCGTTTCCTCCACTGAAGGGGCCATCACCCCACCTAAAGGGGCTCATTGGCACATAGCTGTTGGCCCCTTTAGGGAGTCAGGTTATTTATCGCTGCCCAACACTCATTGTTGAGTCGCTGGCTGTACAGTCTACTCCATTAACCGTAGTGGGATGTCCAGCCAGACACTAGTTAGAAGTGTAAAGCCATTGCTAACTGGACATAGTTCAGTGTTTCCCAACCTTTGGTTTTTTGGACTCCAATTCCCAGAAGCCCAAGTCAATTCCCCAAAGCACTGATCAGCCAATGTACTGATTTAGGCTTCTGGGAATTGAAGTCTCCCTCTGGGGCCCACATTGGGAACCACTGGCATAGATAGAAGATTCCCATGATGAATTTTGGTTTTTATACTTGGTTTTCACTATTTGGGAAATGTCCCAAGTCCTTAAATCAGGAGAGAGAAGATAAATAATGGAATAAATCAGAGGGTTTCTGTAAATGCTAACAAAGTGTCTTGAACTAGATAGAGAGGTTGCAGTTTGATAGGTAGAAGCAAAAGATTCTAGTTAAATTTCCAGGATTTAGGGACGCTGAGTGTCAGGCGGTGGTTAACTAACCTGACCACCCTGAAGACTACACGGCCTTGGGTGCCGAAGTCCACAGGGAAGAATGATGGACCCCAAGTGGATGAAATCTCATTTAAACCCATCTTGATGTTGGGCAGCAGCTTCATCCATCCTGGCCTGGGGCTGAGGAGGACTTTGTGTATCACTAAGCAATAAGCATTGATGATGAAGGAGCACCAGCCAGATGTGACCTAAGGCAGCTTCTTCATGTCTTCTATGCTGACCTCCTTCCTTCCTGCTGTCTCTTCAACCAGGCTGTTCCCTCCGACGAAGACCTCAGCACCGTCTCCGAGAGGCAGCTCTATAACCAGAATGTCCATGTGCCGCCCTTCAGCCACACTCTGGATGGCTTGTCCCCCTTCACCACCTACTACGTCCGTGTCTCCTGTCGCTCCCAGGAGGGCAATTCCCCATGGACCCATTGGTTGCCCATGGAAACCCTGGAAGGAGGTGAGCTTGAACCTGTGGCAGTTTGTGGGACAGGGAGGGAGAAAGGTATGGTAGCTGAGTCTCCTGGATTGCATGTTGGTCTCTAGGAGACCAAGGGAAAGGAGATTAGATTGGGGAAGAAGACCCGTGAGGAGCAATGGAGCTCATGAGAAAGCATGGTAGAACAAACCAATGGTTATGTCAGGGATGCCCAAACTATGGCCCATGGGCCGGATCTGGCCCTCAATGCCAATTCATCCAGCCTGTGCCTCCCTCGTTTTGAGAAATAATGTGGACCTTGGGTCAAAGAGCATGTGATTTGTGGATTCTAGGACTTGCACTGCTACTAATTTGATCTACAAATAATAATAATAATAATAATAATAATAATAATTCATATAGCTCTTTCCCCAAGTGTTTGAGCTGATTGTCCTTCTTTAGTGCTATACCTCTCCTAACAGCCTTGAAAGGTAGACCAGAGATATTACCCCAGTGATTTAGAGTTAAGCTAAGATTTGGACTGGAGATGCTACTCAACTTCTGTTCTTAACTGCTACATCTGCAGAAGGTCGATGAAATGTCCGCCTTAGAGCTCCTGTTACTGAGATTAGAGGCAGATGCCCTATGAGAAATGATCCCCTATTCCAGTGATGATGAACCTTGGCACTCCAGGTGTTGTTGGACTTCAATTCCCAGAAGCCCAAGTCAGCACTCCTGCTGATCAGGGCTTCTGGGAAGTGAAGTCCAAGAACACCTGGAGTGCCAAGGTTCACCATCACTGCCCTATTCTATGGATTAAGGACCAGGAGTATAGGGTTTACCCATAGTGACGTGTGATTTCCATGACAGTCCCCTCAACTGCACCGGAGAACATCATGGCCACTCAAAATGGCAGCTGTACCATCATCCAATGGGAGGAACCACAAGGGGACGTCAACGGGATCATACGTGGCTACAAGCTGGTTTGCCAAAGCGGGGACTCGCCTGAGGTGAGTGCTGCTTGCTTAGGATGGGAACCATTGGCCCAGTGACCTTTAATTTGGTCCACACCTTCTCCCATCACCTCACTTGGCAAATCTATCTCTTGCCTTCCTTTGTCATCTTCTCACCACAGGTGGTGGTAGATGTTGGGTTGACCAATGAGACGGTCTTGATGCTGAACTCAACAAACCGGAACCTCACCGTGCGAATCGCAGCCTATACCCACGCGGGCGATGGACCATGGAGCAGGGCCATCATGATCTCCTCCCCCGGGTCTGGTAAGAATGGGGAGACTGAGGATTGGGGAATTAAAGGTTTTTCAATCCCTACCATCCCCCCCAAAAAAAGTCATGAGATTCCCTTGGGTTCAGAACATCAGCCCACATCACTCATTCCTCCCAGATGGCGCATCTCCAGGTGCTGACCCCAAGCTTAGGAAAAAAAGGCTATGACTTGGAGAAGAGCCTTCTTGGTGACGGCACAAACGTTGTGAAACTCTCTTCCAGTTCAGCTGCACCATGTTCCCTCTCTGCCTATATTTTTAAAAATGGCTAAAATAATTCCTTTTTAAAGAGGCTTTTAAGAATATATTACCAATGGCCCAATGTTAGGTATTTTATTTTATTTTTTCCCATCGCCAGTAGGTTTTTTTTTACATTTAAAATAACATATGGGTGTTATTTTGCTTTCTTGATATTTTTAATTATATTTAATTGGTCTACATTGTGTTTTTTTACTGTAGAGATTTTTATTATTGTTATTTTTGTGTTGTAAGCCGCCCAGCGTGGGAAAATATCCCAGACGGGTGGGGTATAAATTTAATAAATCAAGGGTTCCCAGCCTTTTCAGTCAGCTTTGAGGGCTGGATGGCCATTTTGCATACCTGTCAAGCGCAGTTCCGGAGATTACGGGACCTGCGCAGAACGTTTCTGCGCAGGTCCATTCTACCCATGCGTAAAAGCCTTCTACGCATGCGTAGAAGGCTTTTACGCATGCATAGAAGGCTTTTACGCATGCGTAGAATGGACGCAGGTCACTTCTATGCATGCGTAGAAGGCTTCTACGCATCCCCTTCTGCACAGAAGCCTTCTACGCATGCGTAGAAAGGACCTGCGCAGAAGGGATGCGCAGTAACTCCTTTCCCCCCGCTTCCAAATTACGGGGTAGCAGCAGCTCCGGGCGGGAAATGGAGAAAATCGGCCTCGGAAATACGGGAAATCCCGGCCAATCCGGGATACTTGACAGGTATGCCATTTTGCCCTGCCTGCACGATGGGGGGTAGCCATTTTGTCCCAACAGCTTCAAAGTAGCAGCCATTTTATTTCTCAAGCACCCTTCGAGGGGGTGTTGGGGCACATGAAATGGTGCCACAGGCCACATCCGGCCCATGGGCCTTAGGTTGGGAACCCCTGTAATTAATAAATAAATAAACAAATAAATAAACAAACAAATAAATAAATTCTACTTGGTCTTAGGTAAGCTGTTGAGGGCTATAGAAGGGAGAGGCAAGATTTTGATTCTCCAAAATCAGGGATGATTTGACGTCTTCCTTGCCTAACTTTATGCTACTGAATGTCATCCAGTGGGTCACAGTGGGTGACTTGGTTTGCAACTATGGGCTACGGTCCCAAGGGAATGATGTACAGTATTGGTTTCAGAAGCCTGGGAAACAGGCCGTTTTAAGAGGATTAAAGAGAAAGCAAAATAGTCGCTACTTGAATACTGCTGGGGAGTTTTAAAACACTGGGATGTCCTCCGAATGCAGAGAGCAAAAGTTACTTTTAGGGGGGAAATTCATTCAAAGACTTGGAGCAAAAGCAAAAGAACCACTTCAGGTCTATTGGAAAAAAACAAAAACCTCAAGTTCCATTTGAGGAGAGAATTATTCCTGCCTAACTTTCAAAGTGTATTAGAGAGCTTCTTGAAGAGGAATCATTTTGCTGCCAAAATTAAACTTTGTCGAGTAAAATGGTTTCCAGTCGTTTCCATTGCTCCCGGTCCAAATGCTTTGTGGGCTCTTCCAAAAGCCGCTTTTTGATCTCTCGGTTGTTGTTACGGTTGATGTTCCTCTCATTGTCGCAGCCACACTATTGACGTCCTCCTCTCCACGCATAGTATTCCTGGCAGCTCAGGGCTGGTTCTGATCTAGTAAGGTTGGCTGGTTTCAATTTTGGTGTTGTTGTGGTGGCTTTGCAGTCTTGGGAGGGACATTGAAATGAAAGACCGCTCTGAAACAGGACCCATGGTCTTAATTTTGACTCTCTCTGAGGTGACATGAATATGGTTGGATTCGAACTCGGCTCCTGTTTTGAGAAAGGTGACCCTCGCATTGGTCTCAGGTTAGAGTCGGGTTATACACTCTTGTTGGTATCGCTCCACCTAAGACAAGGAAAGACGTAGCAGCAGATGCTGAGAGAACTAAGCAAAAGAATGACCCTCGACATCTTCTGAATGGATTTGAGCCTCAAGTTCTTTGTCTCATACCCAGGAAGAGCTTTATGCCAAGAACAAATATTCTTGAGGGTACATAAGAGCAAAACCCAATTAGATAATGGAGGAAGGAGTTCACTGGAGAAGGAATAACATTAAAGGATGTTATGGCTGAGGAACTCAACCTCCCCTACGTCACTTGGAGGACCCTAAATAGGCTGAGGGTCAAAGTCCCTAAATGTAACACCAACATGCTCAAGTGGGGGCTGCTGGCAGACCACAACATGCTGTGGATGTGGAAAGATACAGAATCTGGCTCACTTGCTAGCCTGCCGATGACTGCCATAAACATGCACCGATAAGAACTTACATTTGGCCAACAACAAAGCCAAGAAAGTGGCTTCATTTTGGTAGTCCGGGGTTTAATCAGGACCATACCTGTCAAGCGTGGCTCCAGACAATACGGGACCTGCGCAGAACGGTTCTGTGCAGGTCCGTTTCATGCATGCGTAAAAGCCGTTTACGCATGCATAGAATGGACCTGCGCAGAACGGTTCTGCGTAGAAGGCTTTTACACATGCGTAGAACGGACCTGTGCAGAACTGTTCTGTGCATGTCCATTCTACGCATGCATAGAAGGCTTTTACACATGCGTACAACGGACCTGCAGAAAACCGTTCTGCGCATGTCCGTTCTACGCATGCCTAGAAGGGTTCTATGCATCCCCTTCTGCACAGAACCCTTCTACGCATGTGTAGAAGGGTTCTATGCGTGCGTAGAAAAGTTCTACGCATGCGTAGAAAGTACCTGCGCAGAAGGGACTGCAGTAACTCCTCCCCCCCCCCCCCCCCACGCTGCCTAGATCCGGGATAGCAGCAGCTCTGGGCGGGAAAGGACAAAAATCGGCGCCGAAATACGGGAAATCCCGGCCAATTCGGGATACTTGACAGGTATGATCAAGACACAGAAGAAGAAGGTTAGAGTCCATATTGGAATAATGTATTACTGTTCTTTCTCTTGCAGGTGAAACTCTACCTGTGCCCCTTTCAGGTGAGAGCCAAAGTATATGAACCTATGCAGTGATTTCTGGGGAAATGGCTGGTAGTTTGGGATGGACACTGCCAAGGAATAAGCCTTCGTTGGTTTCCCTTCTAGAAAGTTTCAGTTCCAGCATATACATTTGGAGAGTGATTCCCCCCCCCCCCCAAAACAAAAAACAAAAAACGGGGCCATCCGTTTGGTCCTGTCTCTTGATGGACAAGATGAAGGAAGTATGGCGTAGACCAAACATTTGTCTTTACCTGTAATTTCCACTGCATGGAATACCTTTCCAAATAAAATTATCCAGCTGGATTAAAGTGTCTGATACTGGGATGTCAACGTGGCAGGAACAAATGTTGAAGACAAGACCGAACCAGGGCTGTCCAGGAAGTTGGATCGGTGCTAGGAAAAGTTACTTTTTGGTGGGAATACAACTCCCAGAGTTCTCAGCCAATATGGCTAGTGTCCATGCTAGTTGGAGATTTTTGGGAGATGTATTTCAGAAGAGCAGACTCCCCACAATCTGAATTGGGTGGCTTTAGTATATGAAAACCAAGACACAGGACACAGCCTCGGGCTGGGTTAACTCAGGTTTATTGCATCGTGGACAGAGGGAACATGAGGTAATGGCGGATCGATAGCTCTTTATATACTGCAGTAATACATTTGAACGTGGTGCCATGGTAGCCCATTGGCTACTGCCTGCGTGACGTCATTGCGAGTCACGCCCTTCTTGTCCAGGTGTAGGTGGTGGCGGGAAAGCTTCCCGCGCTGTTGCCTTTGAAGAGTTCTGACCAATGAGCTTGGACGCTCGCTGCTGCCAGCTGGTGGTCATTAGCTCGCGTCCTTATGCAGGGTTCATATGATACAGTTGAAGGTTACATTGTTGCTATAGGCAAGGTTACATTGGTTCAGATGCATTGTAATCCATGTGGAAGGTAAAACCCTTAGAACACAACATCCCTCCCCCCTAGGACGAGACAACGTCTCGAGCCCATGCTTCTAGACACTCCCCCCCCTAGGAGACAAAATCTCTTAGCCAAGATGGCTTGTTTCGAACACGCTGGGGTCTCGATGCGGGCTGCCTCTCCCCTGGTTTGCTACCTTCTCTTTGTCCCCTGGTTTCCTGTCCTGTAATTTGAGATGGAGACTCGTTAGTGCCTTGCCGCGGCTCCGCGGCGTTGTTGGGGGGTGTGCTCTTACTTAGGGAGGAACCGGGGGCACTGGGGACTAACGAAAAACCCCTCTTCTCGCTTGGATGGGTGGGGGAACACTCCTGAAAACCCCCCCGGTTTGCTAACTCAAAACCAAAATTCCATTCGGGGGCAGCGGTCGCGAACTCTTCTCCCCCTTCCCCGGCCTCTGACGGAGCTGGTTTATCAAAAGGATATGAGTCGGGGCCGCTGCTTCTTCCTTCCCCCCTCGCTTGGGACTGTTGTCCGCTGCTGTCTCCCCCTTGGGTTACGCGGGTGGGGGAGAACCCTAACGCTGAATCTTGTTGGGGATCGTCACTGACTGGCCCACTTACTCGGTGCCTCAGTTGGTCTGCGTGCCTCCTCCAGAGGAGACCGGTGTGGGTTTCGACCCGGTACGACACTGGCCCCGTCTGTTCTACAACTGTCCCCGGCACCCAGGCTGGCCCCGCGCTGGCATAGTTCCTGCAATGAACAGGGTCGCCGGCGGCGAAACCTTTCGAGACTGCCAGCCCCACGTTTTTCCCTTTATCCTCAATTCTTGTGGGGTCCAGCCTGGACAGGAGTGTAGTCAGTTTCCGCCGCATCAATAGCTCTGCCGGCGAGTAACCTGACGCTAAAGGGGTCACCCTATACGCTAATAAGAACTGACATACTTGGTGATTCAGGTCCCCGGGGCCCATGCGCCGAAGCGCCTCCTTTGTTGTACGCACCAACCGTTCCACTTGGCCATTCGTGGCCGGGTGAAACGGCGCGGACGTGACATGCCGAATGGCATTCGCCTCCATGAATGCCCCGAACTCCGAGGAGGTGAAGCAACTCGCGTTATCGCTGACTAAAGTGTCGGGTAAACCGAACGTTGAAAAGACTCTCCGTAGTTGGTTAATTGTAGTGGTGGAGGACGTGCTCTTTACCGGAATGACCTCCAGCCACTTTGAGAATGCATCCACCACCAGGAGAAACATGGTTCCTCGGAAAGGGCCAGCGAAATCTACGTGCACTCTGGACCATGGCCCCCTTGCTGTGTCCCATTCCCTATGCGGGAGGCGGGCCGCCTCTGGTCGGGACCCCTGGCACGCCTCACAAGTGCCGACCATGTGCTCTATGTCCTCGTCCAGCTGTGGCCACCAAAAGTAACTGCGGGCCAGCGCTTTTGAGCGAACGATGCCCGGGTGGCTGACGTGCAGCAGCTTGAGAACTCTCGGCCGCATGGTTGTTGGGACCACCACCCGTTGGCCCCACAACAGGCACCCCCTTTCTAGGGACAACTCTAGCTTCTTCCGAAAGAATGGGTCGAATTCCTTGCTTGGGGACGATGCTGGCCACCCTTTCTGCACCCATGAGCTAACTTTCTCTAGCGTTCTGTCCTTGCCTGTCGCCCTAGCTATATCGGCTGGTACTATTGGGGGTTCGTCTAAAACCTCGATTAGCAACACCTGGCGGTCTCTTCTTATCCTGGCTTTTTGGTCGTCCGACAAGGGCAACGGAGATCTCGAAAGCGCATCAGCATGGCTGATCTCCTTTCCGGGCCGGTACTCCAACTCGTGTTGGTATGCGTTAAGAAAAATGGCCCATCGCAACATTCTCGGGGATAGAATCTGCGGCGTGGGCTTGCCTGCCGTGAAAATCCCTAACAGGGGCTTGTGATCTGTCACGATTTTGAACGGGCGGCCATACAGGAAATCGTGAAACTTTTTGGTCCCCGCTACTATTGCTAAAGCCTCTCTGTCGGTTTGTGCGTAATTTCGCTCTGCTTGGGACAGGGACCTTGAATAAAACGCAACTGGGGCCTCCCGACCGTCATCCAACACGTGGCACAGCACCGCCCCCACCCCCACCGGTGATGCATCACAGACTAAGACCACCGGCCGTTTGGGGTCGAAATGCGTGAGGATTGCGTCCGATGTTAAAAGTTGCTTAAGTTCGTTGAACGCCTTCTCGTGCTCGTCACCCCACATCCATGTCTCCTCCTTTTTAAGTAACCGATGAAGCGGTTCGGCCACGGAGGCTTTCCTCGGGAGGAATGTATGGTAAAAATTGAGGAGCCCCAGGAATGACTGTAATTCGGTTTTGGATGTGGGGCGAGGGGCCTTCTTGATGGCTTCTACTTTGGATTTGGACGGCTTAATACCCTCGGGTGTGATCCGAAACCCTAAAAACTCGACCTCGGTTTCGAAAAAAACACATTTGTCCTTCCTCAGTCTCAGTCCCGCTTTTTCGAACACAGTTAGTACTTTATCCAATCTCTTTGCTAGTTCGGCCTCACTCCCCCCTGTTATCAATACGTCATCAAAATAAGGCAACACCCCCTCCAGCCCCTTCAGGATGCGTTCCACGAGCGATTGAAAAAGGCCGGGTGCCGAGTTCACGCCGAACTGTAAACGCGACACCTGGAACGCTCCTTTGTGTGTGACTATTGTTTGTGCCGCGGCCGTGGCGGGAGTTACGGGGAGTTGCTGATAGGCTTGTGCCAGGTCGAGCTTAGCGAAACACTTTCCCCCATTTAGCCTGGCCAAAAGGTGGCTAACCACTGGCACCGGATATGCATTAGGGCGAATCGCCTTGTTAATTGTACACTTATAATCAGCGCAAATGCGCACCTCCCCGTTAGCCTTCAGGGCTGTTACAATTGGAGTTTCCCACTCCGCGGAATCCACAGGAATAAGGATCCCCTGGCCCACCAATTTGTCCAGTTCCGCCTCTATTTTGTCCTTAAGTGCGAAAGGCACCCTGCGCGGTTTGAGTCTTATCGGGCGGACCTCCGGGTCTAGGTCGAAGGCTACCGGGGGTCCCTTGAATTTTCCAAGCCCTTTCTTAAAAACGGCGGGGTGCGCATCGCACACCGCCTGTATTGGATCCGCCCCCACTGCATGTACTCCCCCTATGAACAGGCCCAAAGGCTGAAACCACTGTGTCCCTAGGAGGCTACAACTTCCCCCCTTGAGGACAACTAGGGGCAGTTCCGCCGAATGTCTCCTAAACTTAACCTGAAATTTTCCGACCCCCAACACCGGAATGCTGTTTCCCTGTACATCACGTAGCGTGGACCTCAATGCTTTAAGTTTGGGCCGCACGTGGGGGTCAATTTTCAAGAACTCCCTCTGGGGAATTATAGAATAGGAGGACCCTGAGTCAATCTCCATCCTAATAGGGGCCCCTTGTACTTGTACCTCAACAAAGTAATGGGACTGTCCCGCGGACACGCTGAACACTGGGGCGTCGTCCTCGCTGCCGTCCGAGACGCGGCCCACGCCGTCCTGCTTCTTTGTGGTCTGGGCGCCGTCTTTGGGCCTCGCTGGGCGGTCCGGCTTGGTCGAACGGTCTGATGACTGCCTCCGGCCCTCCTTCCGCTTTCTGCATGCCTTGGCGATGTGTCCCCGCCGGCCGCAGGAGTAACATTCGGCCTTTCTAAATGGGCACCTCGCGCGCTCGTGGGCCGCTCCGCAGCCATCACAACGGCGCCCCCCTTTTCGGACCTTCTGGACCTCCTCGCCGTCGCTGCCTTCCGAGGACGATTTTGAGACCCGTCGAGTTGCGTGCACCGATTTTTCCGCTTTGCCGGCTCTGGGACGCCACTCACGCCACTGGTGCATCTCGTCCACTCCAGCATTCGTGGACTCTGCGGCTTCTGCGGCCTCAACGACCTCTGCCAGCGTGGGTGGCGGCTCCTTGTTCATCAAACTGCGCTGCACCTCCTTGTCCTTCAGGCCGCACAGCACGCCGTCCCTGAGGGCCATTTCTTGGATATTGTCCCATTTGCAGGGGACGGCGGCTGCCCTCATGGCGGCCACGAATGCCTCAACCGACTCGTCCGGCGCTTGGACTCGCCTCCAAAACGCGCTCCGAGCGGGAAACATCGCCCTCGCGGGTCGGAAACGCTCCCGTAGCAGCTTCATGATGTCGGCCGCCTTGAATTCGCTCACCTTCTTCGGAGTGATAATGCCCACCAGTGTCCGCTTGGTGTCCATCCCGAGCATTCTGGTGAGGATGGCCCTCTTCGTCTCCTCATCGTCTTCCTTGACTTTGAGCTCCACCAGGGCCGCATGGAAGTCCATCTCAAACAGCTCCCAGTCTTGCGGTTTGGTGATGTTGAACCCGCCCTGCGCTCTGGCTGCTCCTTGGGGATCCATTATCCCACCTTCGTCGCCAATTTAGTATATGAAAACCAAGACACAGGACACAGCCTCGGGCTGGGTTAACTCAGGTTTATTGCATCGTGGACAGAGGGAACATGAGGTAATGGCGGATCGATAGCTCTTTATATACTGCAGTAATACATTTGAACGTGGTGCCATGGTAGCCCATTGGCTACTGCCTGCGTGACGTCATTGCGAGTCACGCCCTTCTTGTCCAGGTGTAGGTGGTGGCGGGAAAGCTTCCCGCGCTGTTGCCTTTGAAGAGTTCTGACCAATGAGCTTGGACGCTCGCTGCTGCCAGCTGGTGGTCATTAGCTCGCGTCCTTATGCAGGGTTCATATGATACAGTTGAAGGTTACATTGTTGCTATAGGCAAGGTTACATTGGTTCAGATGCATTGTAATCCATGTGGAAGGTAAAACCCTTAGAACACAACAGTGGCCTCTATCTTCCTTTCTGGCTCCAGGACTTGCTGCTGGGTTGCCCTCCATGGGACCTCTTATTGCAGGAGTTCTCAACCTTTTAAAGCTGGGGGCTGGATCATGCCCCCTCAGACTGTTGGTGGGCCGGACTGGTGTTTCCCCACCATTTGCCGCCACAGCCGCCTTCAATGGCAGTGTGTGTAACCACCAATCTGGCCTGCCAACACCCCCCCCCCCCCCATGTCACCAGTCCAGCCTGCCAGCACTCCACCCCATGCTGCCATTGTTTCCCTGCTATGGGTGAAGGAGGGGTCCTGACTGTCTTTGCCCTCACTCAGCCAGAGCGGCCCCTGGGAAAGACCTGGTTGGCCTTATGTGTCTTCCGCTTCCACTGCCGCCGCCTCAATCCTCGTCTCCTCCGCCTGACTTGGTGTGGCCCCAATGCCACTCCATAGCAGGGCAGATGTTGTAAGCCTTCTTACAACATCTGCCCTGCTACGGAGCGGCGTTAGGGACAGGCCAAGCCAAACAGAAGGGACAGTGACGTGGCAGGAGCGAGGGTGCGGGCCAGATAGAATGGGGCTGCAGGCTTGATCCGGCCCACAGGCCATAGGTTGAGAACCTCTGTCTTATTGCATTACCAGCTGTAACAGGGAAGAAAAATATCTGTACTAGAAGGACCTTTGGAAGGATTCCATCCATTAACCCTTGAAATTCTTCTCTGCAGTAGAAGCCTCCAGCCCTCCCTTCTCCTGGCATTGGTGGTATGTGGGGGTGGCAGTCGCCGTAGTCGTTGCCGTTGGTGTCTACATCATAATTTTCCTGACACGAATGAGGAAGAAAGAAACCCGCTATGGGTAAGCAGTGGACAGGCACTGGGAGATCTTATCCATGAGATGGTGCCTTCAAGGAAAGACAGACCATCACAAGGAGACTGGTGGCAGTGGTGGGATGGTTTGACCAAGGAGCTTCTTAATCTTCACACATCATCACATCTTTCTGCATTATCTTTCAGGGAGGCATTCGAGCCAAGCATGGAGCAAGGAGAACTGGTAGTTCACTATCGGGTCCGCAAATCCTACAGCCGACGTACCACCGAAGCCACGTGTGAGTTTCATAGGAAGAAAGATCTCCTACTATTTTTATCCATCACCCATTCAGCCGATGGGTGCAGTTCTACCTTGAACAATATCATGAATAAACGTTGGGTTGGTAGGAAACATGCATTCATTGTTCTTTGAGAGTAGCATTCAAGCTTCAGTGTCAACTCCTTTAACTGGAAAATTTAGATCGTCAGTGCTAATGCCTAGGCGGCCCAGCCTATGAAATAAGAGGGAGGAATTGGCACGCATTAGGATGCTACAGAATTTGCAGTAAGTGAAACTAATTTTTTAAAAATTAACTACATTACTTGGATAGCTCAATGGTATATGTATCTGGCTGCAGAGCCAGAGGTTGGGAATTCGGTTCCCCATTGGAGTTCCTTAGTAAGGGCTAGACATAATGATTTAGAAGGTCCCTTCCCGCCTGCAGTTCTTAAAAACACAAACAAACAAACAAACAAAACCCTTAGCAACAAAGGCAGCAATAAAACGCCCACCATGATGCATCTGCTGTAGTCAGTGGCCATGAAATACAAGCTGCAGAGCAAGTTGGTAGTTGAGGGATCGGATCGAGTTGGGAGAACTTAATCATCTAGAGCAGGGTTCCTCAAACTTGACTCTCCAGATGTTCTTGAACTTCAATTCCCAGAAGCCTTGATCAGCAGGAGTGCTGACTTGGGCTTCTGGTAGTTGAAATCCAAGAACAGCTGGAGTGCCAAGGTTCACCACTACTTTCTTTATTCGTGTCAGAGGAGGCACCACAAGCATATAATGACATGCAAAGCTAAAATTAACATATCTAAAACAAACAGGAATTAGATGACATTCGCCCAGTATCGGGCCACACCGACAGCATTTCCTCTTGCCAACATAAGGTCCTCCTCAGTGCACGTTGAGGGTCATTGTGTGCATTGTATCCTATGGGAGATAGTTTGCACTTCTCCACATACACACAGGTTGTCATCTACAGGGCAACCCCACTTTCTCAATTAGCCCTTGATCTTCCTACCCTGGCACGCAGTCTGTTTAAAGCTTTCCACGCCGGCCATAGTTGTTCTTGGCCAGGCGGTAGAGAGTCATGTGGATCTACCAAGTTATCTGGTAGCTCCTTGCTCATCTTTCATAGTTCTAAGGCTGTCTGTAGGGGCTGGTTGTTCAGAGGGACAGAGGTTGTGAGGAAGCTATGCCTTGATTTCAGTCTCTGCTTTGGTGGCTGGTGATCAAATAGCAGGTGTGTTTCGGAGGAACTTGCTTTGACCCGCCACCACTGATCTAGAACAAGGTTACTCAAACTTGGCTCTCTAGATGTTCTTGGACTTCAGTTCCCAGAAGCCCTGATCAGCAGGAGTGCTGATGTGGGCTTCGGGTAATTGTAAGAACAGCTAGAGAGCCAAGGTTTGCCACAACTGATCTAGAACGAGGTTCCTCAAAATTTGGCTCTCTAGATGTTCTTGGACTTCAGTTCCCAGAAGCCCTGATCAGCAGGAGTGCTGGCTTGGGCTTTGGGTAATTGCAAGAACAGCTGGAGAGCCAAGGTTTGCCACAACTGATCTAGAACGAGGTTCCTCAAATTTGGCTCTCTAGATGTTCTTGGACTTCAGTTCCCAGAAGCCCTGATCAGCAGGAGTGCTGGCTTGGGCTTCGGGTAATTGCAAGAACAGCTGGAGAGCCAAGGTATGCCACAACTGATCTAGAACGAGGTTCCTCAAATTTGGCTCTCTAGATGTTCTTGGACTTCAGTTCCCAGAAGCCCTGATCAGCAGGAGTGCTGGCTTAGGCTTCGGGTAATTGCAAGAACAGCTGGAGAGCCAAGGTATGCCACAACTGATCTAGAACGAGGTTCCTCAAATTTGGCTCTCTAGATGTTCTTGGACTTCAGTTCCCAGAAGCCCTGATCAGCAGGAGTACTGGCTGGGGCTTCGGGTAATTGCAAGAACAGCTGGAGAGCCAAGGTTTGCCACAACTGATCTAGAACGAGGTTCCTCAAATTTGGCTCTCTAGATGTTCTTGGACTTCAGTTCCCAGAAGCCCTGATCAGCAGGAGTACTGGCTGGGGCTTCGGGTAATTGCAAGAACAGCTGGAGAGCCAAGGTTTGCCACAACTGATCTAGAACGAGGTTCCTCAAATTTGGCTCTCTAGATGTTCTTGGACATCCCAGAAGCCCTGATCAGCAGAAGTTCAGACATTGGCTTCTGGGAATTGAAGTCCAAGAACATTAGAGAGCCAGGTTTGGGGACCCCTTTGAGCCCTGCAGTTCTTAAAAATAACACACACACACTCTTTCTCTCACACACAAAACTTTGACCAACAAAGGGGTCAAAAAACCGCCCACAACGATTCATCAGCTGTAGTCGTTGGCCATGAAATACAAGCCGCAGGGCAAGTAGGGAGTCTGTTGTACGTCGGGAGAACCTTTCTGGCGTGATAGAGAAATCTCATTTTGCTGGTCTTAATCCATGACACGAAAATCCCACAGTTGGGAGGATTAACCGCAATTGAAAGAGCTTATATAGGGATCTCAGCCAATCAGAAAAGGTGGCTAGGAGCCAATCAGGGATGGGGGAATCCTCTCAGCATCAGTTGAAGATGTAATGGGTTTTTTTTTCTGCTTGGAAAGTCTATTGACTGATGTGGCTTTTCTGTTCTCAGTGTGTTTTAAGAGACCAGGTTCTTTTTCTCCAAGGATGCATCACGTGTGATCGCCATAGCTTGATAAAGTCATTATTTCCAGTGACTCATAACGATATTTGTAAAATCAACCCACTGGCATTCCTTATTTAACATTGTTGATCAACAAAGTCAGTATTTTGGCTGCATCAGCCGTGACTGTTTTTTATTTATTTAATTGCCTTCTAGAGGAAAGAAACTTAATAAGAGGCTGGCATAAAACCAGAAAACTTCTCAAGATGTCTCTGAAAATGCATTAAAATGCCATCTAAAACAACTTTTGGAAGTAACTAGAAAACATCACTCCAATTGAGTAAATTTCCTCCCATGCTTTTTGTTCCATTGAAGTTCCTTAGTAAGGGCTGGACTTGATGATTTAGAAGATCCCTTCCTGCCTGCAGTTCTTAAAAACACAAACAAACTAACAAACAAAAAACCTTTCTCATCTGAAAAAGTAATTGGTTACAGGTAACTTACTACTTCTGGTTACTGTTGATATCCCAACTCTTCCCAAACAAGACTTAGAAACCAGGTCTTCTTCTGCCATCCATCTCCCCCCATATCTCCCTCTGTGTCACCGAAGGGACTTGGGAGACTGTGGCCCTTGTTTGCATACAATGTCCTTAATGTTGTACAACTCTCTTGTTCTTATGTTGAGCAGTGAACAGTCTTGGCATCAGTGAGGAACTGAAAGAGAAGCTGAGAGACGTGATGATTGATCGCCACAAGGTGGCCTTGGGGAAAACACTTGGTGAAGGTACGTTGCCCTGGAAATTTTATTTATTTATTTTATTTGGATTTATATCCCGCCCAGTTGCCCTAGGGCAACTCAGGGCGGCGCACCATCACATAAATATTAAATACACTTGAAGCTTTATGCGTTGGCCCTTGTCTTAGTAAGCCAAAGCAATTGGTCCCATTCGGAGGGCTCTGTAGCATAAGTACCCGGCCTTGCCCGGGTTGTTTTTGTCCTTTAAAGCAAGGATGACGCGGCTTGATTGTGGTTTTACTTTTCTACCCGGCGGCGTCCCCGGCCCGTAAACGTACAGTTCTGTCAAGCCGCGGCCTCCTTTGGTCAGCTAAAGGAGGCCGCGGCTTGACAGAACTGTACGTTTACGGGCCAGAGACCCCACCACTGAAGAAAGCTGTGGCCGCTAATTGCGGCCACAGCTTTTTTTAGCGGCAACATCTCGTGGTGGAAAATTCAAGCCACTGGTTTGGCTGTGCTGCGCGTGCGCAGTACTGCTATTTTGTTGCTGCTTCTCTGGCAGGTGGGGGTGTCCCCTTTGCATCCCACTTTGAGCCCCCCACAGTGCTGATCTCGCAAGCCCAAGGTATGTATGTGGAAACTTTCTGCGAGATTGGTCTAGGGATGTGGGCTCCTTTGGAGCACATACAAACCCTCACCTCTGTTTTATAGATATAAATTGTTTTACCTTTCTCATCTGAAAAAGTAATTGGTTACAGGTAACTTGCTACTTCTGGTTACTGTTGATATCCCAACTCTTCCCAAAACGAGACTTAGAAACCAGGTCTTCTTCTGCTGTCTATAGTGAAGGTAAAGATCTCCCTTGTTCGAGAGCCAGTCATGTCCAACTCAAGAGGTTGGCACTCATCTCTGTTTACAGCCAAAGAGCTGGCACAATCTGTGTCTGCAGACGTTTCTGTGGCCACATGGCAGGAATGACTAGGCACCGAGTGAACAGAACACTGTTACCTTTGCCACCAAAGAAGTACCTATTTATCTACTTGCAATTTCTCACTTTCAGACGCCTATATTGGCAGGAACTGGGGCAGATAAGGGGAGCTTGCTCCGTCGCGCAGCACTCGGGTCTCAAACTACTGACCTGCTGACCTTCTAGTCACCAAGCCCAACCACTACGCCCCTGAAGCAGAGACATCCCACAGTCCAAGGATATTCTCCATGTGGCTCAAAATCTTGGTCCAAGTTCCAGGATCCAGGTTTCCTTGGATTCTGCCTTGAGAACATCCATGAATAATGAAAAATCTGTGCGAAACTGACAGCCGTGGTGGATTAGTGGTTAAGGTGCTGAGCTTGATGACCAGAAGTTTGGCAGTTCAGCAGCTCCAGACCTGAGTGTTGTATGATGGAGTGAGCTCCCTTCCTCTGTCCTGGCTCCTGCCCACCTAGCAGTTAGAAACCATAAATCAGGGGTTCCCAACCTTTTCAAGCCGGCGGCCAGGTCACGCTCTCTCAAACAGCTTTGTGGGCCAGACAGCCATTTTGCCCTGCCTGCATGGTGGGAGGGTGGCCATTTTGTCCCAGCAGCTTCAAACGGGCCACCATTTTGTTTCTCGAATGCCCTTGGAGAGGTGGGCTGCCACAAGAAATGGGCCTTAGGTTGGGAACCCCTGCCATAAACCCTTCCACAGCTTTATGGTTGACGATGCTAAGGAAAAGAGTGCCCAGCAGCATGGGCAGATTATTTTGTTTTGTCTCCACCATGAGATGCTTCAAGAAACATCTTTCTGCCGCCGCGGTTGATAAGGAAAGCATCCTGGCCAAAAGGCATAAGAAATCCATGATTGTATGGATCGGGGGGTGGGGGGATAATTTTATTTCCTTATTTCATTTCCTGATTCAATGTCAAGGCCATTTGTTCAACATGGTTGTAATAATTAATAACATGTAGTCAACGGAACGGTTCAGGAGTGTGTTGGCCCCAGTTTCCTTGGAACCAAAGAGGCAGCGAGATGAAGGCCTGTTTTCTGCATTCGGGTCAAACGCCTGGCATAGTTCCTTCTTTATTTTCATCTTGGAAGGAACCGGTTTCCTCCGAGCACAGCTGGGATTCGTTTGGAAGCTTTTGGAAAGAAGAGGTGGAAAGACTCCTGGCAAAAGCGCGCCTGTTTCCCTTTGGATATTTATGCCTTTTCTGTCTCTTGCCTTCTGTAGCATCGCGTCTCGTCTCTCCTCTCCCGTCCTCTTTGTATTGTCCGTCTACTTCTATCTCTTTTTCTCTTATGTTAGGGGCACTTTCCCTGTCAAGAGAACAAGGGAGAACAGCTAGTTGTGCAACCAGAACATCCATCCAGAGGATCTGTTGCGTTGTCTTTAGCTTCTAGATCAGGGGGGCCCAAACTATGGGCCATGGGCTGGATCTGGCCCCTGACACCAATTCATTCTGCCCCCGATGCCCTCATCGCTCCCAGAACATACCTGTCAACCATCCCGATTTGGCCAGGATTACCCCGTAATTTGGCGCTGATTCGCGCCATTTCCCGACCCGCGCTGCCAAAAACCCGTAAGGAGGCACTGCGTAGCCCATCTGCGCAGGTCGCGTTGCACGCATGCGTGGAAGGGCTCTACACTTCCGTAGCTCCCTTCCACGCATGTGCAGAAGGCTACGCCGCCTGCGTAGAAGGCTACACAAGTGGCGTAGCCCTCCACGCGCATGCGTACAACGCAACCTGCGCAGACACGTCAGAGCTGCAGTTGACAGGTATGTCCCAGAAGCGGAAATAAAACGCATGTTTTACTTCTGCTTCCAGGAGGGACGAGGGTGACATGGGCTGGATGAATTTACGTCGGGGCCGGATCCAGCCTGTGGACCGCAGTTTGAGCACCCCTGGTTTAAGCAGAGAAAATGGCAGCCTAAAAATCTATCTCATCCTGTTGCAAAACATATCTGCTGCAAAACAGATTTCAAGGCACATTTTACTTCCACTTCCGGTGGGAGGAACTACATGACTGGCTCACCTAACCATATGCGCATAAACCATACCTGTCAACTGTGACTCCGGACAATCTGGGACCTGCACAGAACGGTTCTGCGCAGGTTGCTTTTTACGCATTCGTAAAAGCCTTCTACGCATGCGTAAAAGCGACTTGCGCAGAACCATTCTGCACAGCTCACTTCTACTCATGCGTAGAAGGCTTTTACGCATGCGTAGAAGGCTTCTACGATCTCCTTCTGCACAGAAGCCTTCTACGCAAGCATAGAAGGGTTCTACGCATGCATAAAAGCCTTTTACGCATGCAAAGAAGCAAGCTGCGCAGAAGGGATGCGCAGTAATGCCTTTCCCCCGCTGCCAAATTCTGGGGTTTCGGCAGCTCCGGGTGGGAAATGGCAAAAATCGGCACCAAATAATGGGAAATCCCAGCCAATGTGGGAAGGTTGACAGGTATGGCATAAACGCATTTACAACAGCCCTGGACTCATCTTTACAGCTGTAGTAAACACATTTACGATGGCCGCGGACTTGTTTATGATGGCTGTAAATGAGTCCGTGGGCAAATCCAGTGGCGACTGGAGCTAGGTCGGGGGCTGGATTTATTTGGCGTCATGGGCTGGATCTGGCCCATGGGACTTAGGTTGCGAACTCCTGGCCTAAGACCTTTGTACAGTACTGTACGTTGAAAGTTGCTTGGTTAAGATACTCGCTTCACCCTTTCCGTTCCCATTGCGTGATTCAATAATAATTAAAACAATATTGAATAAAAGCAGGCAGAGAAACATGAACTGGAGTTTTTTTAAAAAAAAGTGGCGGTCCCCTCTTACCCGAATTTAGGACCCGGAACACAAAAGTGTTGGGGAGTTAATATTGTTGGCTCTACTTTTGACTATTGAGAAGAGAGAAGAGAGCACAGTGTAGTTGGAAAAAGCCAAATCTGATGAGAGGGAATCTATTTCTAGGATGGTGTGCTGAACCAAGCATTTCTCTCCAGCGAATGCATGAGCAACAAATAAAAGCTGAAACTTCCTGAATAGGGTTGCAAGCTTCCAACCCACCCATCTTTTCATTTGCATGGATTCGATGACTGGTGTTGTCCCCTGAATGCCCTACATTGCAGAAACCAGAACAGCCTCTGGACTGAGTTAGACACGGAACGTCTGATCCGCTCCTGAAATGTCAGCATCTGGTTGAGCTCTGGAAGGGGTTTGGGTCGCGTGCTGAAGCTCTTATGAGACTCATGTTCCTCTGCGCCCGGACTCAGCCAGAGAAAATGAATTTCCCACCTGCCTGCCATTTCCTAACCATCCAGATGTCTTTGCTCCAGCCAGGGGAAAAACACACATGACTTCCTAGAACAGGGGTCCCCAACCTAAGACCTATGGGCCAGAGATTTGGCCCACAGCACCATTTCATGTGCTCCCCCCACCCCTCCAAGAGCATTCGAGAAACAAAATGGCTGCCCTCTTTGAAGTTGTTGGGACAAAATGGCCACCCCCATCGTGCAGGCAGGACAAAATGGCCATCCAGGAACATAGCTGTCAAGTATCCCTTATTGGCCAGGAAAACCCCTTATTTTACCCTCTTTCCCGCCATCATCCCTTATTAATTAGACTGCAATGCCCTATTGCCGCCATTGGAGGGCAGCAAAGGATAAGCATAGCTGTCAAGTATCCCTTATTGGCCAGGAAAACCCCTTATTTTACCCTCTTTCCCACTGTCATCCCTTATTAATTAGACTGCAATGCCCTATTGCCACCATTGGAGGGCAGCAAAGGATAAGCATAGCTGTCAAGTATCCCTTATTGGCTGGGAAAACCCCTTATTTTACTCTCTTTCCCACTGTCATCCCTTATTAATTAGACTGCAATGCCCTATTGCTGCCATTGGAGGGCAGCACAGGATAAGCATAGCTGTCAAGTATCCCGTATTTGCCGGGAAATTTCCCTTATTTCCAAATCCAAAACTTGACAGGTATGTCCAGGAAAGGGTTGTTATAAATCATAACGATGATCATGATGACTATAGCCAGGAACCAGAATTGTAAAAACCATCATTGGACTTATATATATATACTATATACTACTGATGGCAAACATTGGCACTCTAGCTGTTCTTGAACTTCAATTCCCAGAAGCCCATGACCCTGTGAATCCACACGAATGGGTTTACTGCACATACATGCAGTAAACCTATTTGTGTGGAGATTCACAAGGACTTGGGCTTCTGGGAATTGAAGTCCAAGAACAACTGGAGTGCCAGGAAACCCATTCGTGTGAATTCACTGGGATTTGGCCTTCTGGGAATTGAAATCTAAGAACAGCTGGAGTGCCAGTAAAACCCATTCGTGTGGATTCACAAGGACTTGGGCTTCTGGAAATTGAAGTCCAAGAACAGCCGGAGTGCCAGGAAACCCATTCGTGTGAATTCACCGGGATTTGGTCTTCTGGGAATTGAAGTCTAAGAACAGCTGGAGTGCCAGTAAAACCCATTTGTGTCTAATCACAAGGACTTGGGCTTCTGGGAATTGAAGCCCAACAACAACTAGAGTGCCAAAGTTCGCCATCCCTGCTATATACTATATTTTGTCCCAAGGATTCTGGATGTTGTGATCCCAAAAAAAGTAACTTGCTGCAAATAAAAGAGGCTCCGGCTTGTCCTTAGACTTAACAGTTATTTACAAACCTCTTGATCTCTAAATTATATCCCATCCTTTTGTAAAACCAGGAAAGCCAACCTCCATCAGCAATTGCTGTAGCAGGAAATGGCATGTGTTAATTACGCATAGTGTTAATTATCCAGAGCCAGGCGTGCAACCTGAGCATTGGGGGTGGCTGGAGCTACAGTTCCTGTGTTTTCAATTAGCCCTAAAAAAAAAAAATCCTCACCACCACCACCTGCTTCTTGTAATTTTTTTTTTATCCTGACTTTCTCACTATTTGGACACAAGTGATTTGAGTATAACTGAGAAAATGTCTTCTCCATCGCCCACAAAGTTCCCACTTTTCTCGGAGATTCTAGTTTTTGGGCACTGGCGCTACCCAGTCCTTTGTACTTCCTCCCAACCACGAATGTGTTTTCGTTTGCTATGTCAGACAGACGACACACACAGAGTTGCGTGGGAATGAGGGCTGTATCTGGGGATGGAGGAGGGAAGAAAACGTGGTTGTCAACGTAGAACTTCCTTTGTTTTCCCTTTAAATTCCTGGGATGTTTTTCCGTATGAGCTGACAAGAAGGGCTTTAACTCTCTGCCCTGACAAAATTGATTTCACATCCAAGTAGCTAAGACGCTGACGAAAAGTCAGCAGTTCGATTCCCGAGTACTGCAGGACGGAATGAGCTCCCGTCTTTATCCCAGCTCCTGCCAACCTAGCAGTTCGAAAGCAAGAAATTGCAAGTAGATCAATAGGGACCCCTTCGGTGGGAAGGTAAACAGCATTCCATGCGCTCCAGTGTCTAGTCATGCCTGCCACATGACTACGGAAACGTCTGCTGAAGCAGGCAGCGCTGGCTCTTCGGCTTGGAAACAGAGATGAGCACTGCACCCTAGAGTCAGATACGACTGGCTTTCGAGCAAGGGAAACCTTTACTTTTAAAGAAGGAGAACTTTTCTATCCACCTGATGAGAGGTGATTTTCCAATCACCGGCTGCAAGCAGATAGTTTGCGATCGTGAGACTGCGAGGGATGGAGCAGTCCAATGCCAGGTAGTTGGTAGTGTCTCATCTTGGATGGATAAATTGCTGACAATCCCACCTTGGATGAATAGTTTGTGAGCAGTGCAATCTGTCTTTCCTTTGTATGGTTGTGAGAGCTGGACCATTAGGAAAGCTGAGCGCAGAAAGACGTCTTTGAGATGTGTTGGAGGAGAGTTTTGAGTCCCCTGGACAGCGAGGAGAACAAATAAGATGATCTTAGAAGAAACCAACCCTGACTGCTCCTTGCAAGGTCAAATAGTAAAGATGAAGCTAAAGTACTTTGGACATCAAATGAGAAGGGAGGATTCACTTGAGAAGGCCTTGATGCTGGGAAAAGGTGGAGGGCAAAAGAAAAAGAGGGCGACCAAAGATAAGATGGCTAGATGGCATCGTGGACGCAGTGGGCACAGAGCTGGGTGGGCAGAGGAGCATGGTGGAGGACAGAGGTGACTTGGAGGATGATGGTCTATAGGGTCGCAAAGGGCCGGAATCGACTGTGCGACTGAACAACAACAAAATATTAATTTAATTTAATAGATTTATATACCACCCTATCCAATGGACTCTGGGTGGTGTACACAAGTTAAAACCAATATAAAACAATTTTTAAAAACCCTTAAAAACATAGCAATATTACCACCACTCCCCGCTGTGCCATTTACTATCGAAAAACAAATATAAAATCTACAAAACCTTAACATTAAAAAAATTAATTACAGGAGGGGGGAGCCTCAGATGAGCCAAAAAGGGGAGCTTGTTGACAATCCCGGCCCCAGACCCATTTTTGCCAACCACGTCTTCAATTCTTTCCTAAATGGTAGTTCTTTTCACCTGACCTGGTGTGAGAAAGATTAGCTAGCAACACAAGTTTGCCATTGCCAGGAAATGCCCAGTTGTGGTTCAAAAATACCACAGTCTTCGAGGAGGCTCTTTCTGTGTGATAGATGATATTTGGATGCGGAGGTCTTTTCAGGTAACATGTGTACCCCATCCATACCTGTCAACCTTCCCTGATTGGCCAGGATTTCACGGTTTTTGGCGCCAATTTGCGGCATTTCCCGCCCTGCGCTGCTGAAACCGCGGAATTTGGCAGTGGGGGAAAGGAGGTACTGCGCAGCCCTTCTGCGCAAGTCGCCTTCTACGCATGCATAGAAGGCTTTTACGCTTGCGTAGAACCCTTTTACGCTTGCGTAGGCTACACCGCATGCGTATAAGGCGATTTGCGCAGAACCGTTGTGCGCAGGTCCCGGATTGTCCGGAGCCGCGGTTGACAGGTATGACCCCATCCTCATGGTGATCAGCCATGAAGATTGTCCGGGAACAATATAATGCAGTGGCCTTCCATCTGCATCGCAACACAACACCCATAGTACCACTGATCCAGTTCTGTAAGTCACTTTCTGGTCCTGAGCCCTTTTGGCACACAAAGTCCTCCTCAGCCATCCAAGGCCATTAGTCCTCAGGGTTGTCAGGTTAGTTAACCACCGCCTGACACTCAATGTTGAGTCACTGGGCAGTACGGTCTACTCTATTACCTGGATGGCAAAAATCCACAGGGAAGGGTGATGGTCCCCAAGTGGATTCAATCCCACTTGAATCCATCTTGATGGAGGGCAGCAGCTTCATCCATCCTGGCCTGGGACTGATGAGGACATTATGTGCCAAGTGAGCTCAGGACCAGAAAGTGACTCATGGAACTGGATCAGTGGTACTATGGGTGACACACTGCCATGTGGAATGCAAATAGAAGGCCACTGCATTATATTGTCCCCGGGACAATCTTCATGGCTGATCGCCATGACGATCGCCAAAATTTGGAATCGTATATGGAACGGTAACAACAAGAAGAAATAATCTGTGATACCCCTATGTTGGACTTGGACTGTAATAAAGATTTGATTTGATTTATGATACCATATGCCTGATATTGGCCAGCCACTCGTTCTCAGTCTTGGTCACAGGTTTTCCCTCCCCTTTTGTGTCTCTACAGGAGAATTTGGCGCAGTGATGGAAGGGCAACTCAACCAAGACGGGGCCGTTCTTAAGGTCGCCGTTAAGACCATGAAGAGTAAGTCTGTGGCCTGATCCTCCATGCTTTGGCGCAGTGATTGTGGGGAGTCATCGCTCAAAAGCTGCCTTCTGTTTTAAACCCAGAAAGATCTTGAGAATTAATCTTCCCCAGAAATCTCTCTTTGGAACAGATCTTAGATGCTCCCAGGCAGGGTTGTATTTATTCCTCTCTGCACATGCCCAGAGGCCTTTTGTCTTCTTCAGCTTTACATCATCCAGGCCACAACAATGGAATTCAAAAGTAGATTTTGGAGCTGAGTCCTAGAGATCCCTTGAAAACGAAAGGCAATTCCTGATCCAATTTGGGAAGGGTCGATTCCAGAGCTCTCGTCTTCAGAGGAAGGGAGATTTATCTGCCCACCAGAGCCAACATCAACTTGGTATATGGCAGCTTGCTATATGGACGCGAAAGCCACTGCAGTGGCTCATTGGTTAAGAAGCTTGACTTGTTAGTTGGAAGGCTGGCAAGTTGGCAGTTCAAGACCCGGGTACTGCATGATGGATTGAGCTCCCATCTCTGCCCCAGCTCTTAGAGGCATGAAAGGAGCCTCATTTGAGTGCTCCCTGAGTGGAGTTTCTTCTGCAAAAATCCTTTCAATCCAGAATAATTTCTGACATGAAAATATTATTATTGTGAAAGCCACTCACTGACTGACTAAGAATGTAACTGGTTGTTCAGAACTCTGCTCAGGCGCAGAGACACTCTCATTTTGTGTTGACACATCCCTTGTTCTGGATCATCTGAACTTTGTTTTGTTTGTTTTTTGGCCAGGCGCACACTCACACCTTCTCCTTTTTTGCAGTCGCCATCTGCACCCGCAGCGAGATGGAGGACTTCCTCAGCGAGGCTGTCTGCATGAAAGATTTTGACCATCCCAACGTCATGAAACTCATTGGTAAGAGGAAGGTGATACCATGTGTGTGTGTGTGTGTGTGTGTGTGTGTGTGTGTGTGTGTGTGTGTGTGTGTGTGTGTGTGTGTGTGTGTGTACATCCACACCATCTTTCAGCTGAACTCCGAAATCCCTGGTGGGCAGGACAGTTCTTCGATATTGTAAAGAAACCAGGTGTGCAAGCTTCTGAATGCTACAGAACTCTTTGTCAGTCTAACATTCAGGAAGCAGCAGAAAGTATAGGAATCTAAAGCCACAGAAAACTGTAGATAGATCAATCGATAGATAGATCGATAAGGTTTTATAGATTAGATAAGGTCAGGGGTGTGCTGGCTATGCTAAAAGGGCCTCGGACAGGGAGTGATGAGGGTGTTTAACCGTAACAATATATATATGTTCCCACTCGCCTTCTAATTTCAACTCCCCTTTGGGGGTTTGAACCGACAACCTCTTGCTTACAAGGCAAAAATGCAGCCTCTAATCCACAGGAGCTCCACTGTTAATGAAGCTGCTTTTGTAAGCTTATCTTTGGCAGCAAAGGAGAAGGCAGGCAGAGGAACATGGAACCCCGCTCGTTTTCTCGGTCATTCCTGGCATCGCAACTCTTTGGATTGGCACCTAAGGGGGGGAGGGTGCCATGGTACTGGGGGAGGCGTCCCAGGCCGAGTCCCGGTAGCCCAGTGGGCCAGCTCACCACTAGATAAGATGAGATAAAGATAGATAGATAGATAGATAGATAGATAGATAGATAGATAGATAGATGGATGGATGGATGGATGGATGGATGGATGGATGGATAGATAGATAGATAGATAGATAGATAGATAGATAGATAGATAGATAGATAGATAGATAGATAGATAGATAGATAGATAGATAATCTACTTTGATTCAGATTCCTGCATTGAGCAGGGGGTTGTACTCGATGGCCTAAAAGGCCAACTCAGTGATTCTATGAAAGTAAGTCCCAGATTGGAAAGCGTGGCATGATGGGTCAGGTAGTCATACAGGTAGCAGCGAATTCAGGCAAAGCCCACCTGGGAACGAGAGGAACATCTCTCCCAGTACCCTATCAATATGCATTTCCATTCTCCAACGCTCAGCTATATCATGCCTAAGGTTAATTCCAGGTAGAAATCCCCCTCCTCCTCGCTTCCTGTCTTATCCTAAGTTCTGCCATCTCCTGGCCCCGCTCTGTTCACCCCCTTGGCCTGCTAGGATGGGTGCAAAGCATCATTTGGCATGCCTAGGTTTGGCACCCAGCGTGTGAGCCAGGGAGGTTGGGTGAACCCAACGCACCCTCCTCCTCCTCCTCCTCCGTTCCTTCTAGGGATGTCTCTGCAGTCTGAAGCCTGGGAAAAAATTGCAAGAGAGGAAACAGCTTTAAGGTTATTTATTTTTTTGTGGGGGGGAGTGCTGGAATGGAAAGAGGATCCCTGGGGAGGGGGGCTGGGAATGAAGGGGAGGAGACAAGGCTTCTTGGGAAAACAGATGTTGGCAGGGGTTTTGGGAGCTTTGGCTACGTCAGGACTTGGGTGGGTGGAAGCTGAGTTGATGCAAACCCGGCTTTTTCATTACTTCTTTCGTGTCCCCAATCGGACTGCCGAAATGAAGCCACTTTGCCCGGCTTTGTCGTTGGCCAAACCTAAGTCCTCGATGGTGCATGTTTCTGGTCGTAAATGAGCCAATGGATTCTGTCTCCCTCCACATCCACACAGCATGTTGTTGTCCACCAGAAGCTTTTCCGCTGGTCCCTTGGAAGACCTCAAAGTCTCTCCCGCATTGCCTTTCCCAGGACTTCCCTCGCTGGACTCCCACCCTCCTTTGGTGGGGGTTTTAGTCCAAAAATGCAACATTTCCAAGGTCTGGTTGGGATGGGACTCGTACGCACAGGACTCTCCACCTGCGTTGCCCATCTCGGACTCTGGAAACTGGATTATTGAGGGAAGAGAGTGGCAGTTCTCAACCTGCTCCGTTGGCCTCTGCGTTGGGCTGTTCGACAGGACCTGGTTTGATGGATGACAGAATAGGGAGCCAAGCTAGGTTTTTTTACAAGTGTCCCCTCCCCGCCCTCCACCTCCAAACCAGGGACCCCATTTTTATCTGATGGCTGAGGAAAGAAGAAGCCGCCCTTCAGCATCCCTGATCCCTGTTTGACAAGAACCAATAATAGTTTTCATTCTCATGAGAAAGAGCCATGGAGGCACCAGGGGTTGGCTCTGTCCCACCTTCCTAAACTATACCATCAATGATCAGGTCCAAGTTCTTCAAACCTTCCTCCGAACTGTTGCTTCCTGACCAGAGTGGGGGAAAGTGGGAAATAATAATCTTTCTCCCTCCCTCCCTCCTTCCCCTCTTTCTTTCTTTCTTTCTCCCTGCCTCCATCTTTTTTCTTTCTTTGTTTCTCCCTGCCTCCTTTCCTCTTTCTTTCTTTGTCTTTCTTTCTCCCTGACTCCCTCTCTATTTCTTTCTTTCTTTCTCCCTGCTTCCATCCCTCTTTCTTTCTCCCTATCTTCCTCTTTCTTTCTTTCTTTCTCCCTGCCTCCTTTCCTCTTTCTTTCTTTTTCTCCCTGCCTCCCTCTTTCTTTCTTTCTTTCTCCCTGCCTCCTTCCCTCTTTCTTTCTTTCTGTCTCTCTCCCTCCCTCTATCTTTTTTCTTTCTTTGTTTCTCCCTGCCTCCTTTCCTCTCTTTCTTTCTCCCTGCCTCCATCCCTCTTTCTTTCTCCCTATCTCCCTCTTTCTTTTTTCTTTCTTTCTTCCTGCCTCCCTCCCTCTTTCTTTCTCCCTGCCTCCTTCCCTCTTTCTTTCTTTCTGTCTCCCTCCCTCCATCTTTTTTCTTTCTTTGTTTCTCCCTGCCTCCTTTCCTCTTTCTTTCTTTCTCCCTGCCTCCCTCCCTCTCTCTTTCTTTCTTACTGCCTCCATCCCTCTTTCTTTCTCCCTATCTCCCTCTTTCTTTTTTCTTTCTTTCTTCCTGCCTCCCTCCCTCCCTCTTTCTTTCTCCCTGCCTCCTTCCCTCTTTCTTTCTTTCTTCCTCCCTCCCTCCCTCTTTCTTTCTCCCTGCCTCCTTTCCTCTTTCTTTCTTTTTCTCCCTGCCTCCATCTTTTTTCTTTCTTTGTTTCTTCCTGCCTCTTTTCCTCTTTCTTTCTTTCTTTCTCACTGCCTCCATCCCTCTTTCTTTCTTTCTCCCTCTTTCTTTCTTTCTCCCTCCCTTCCTCTTTCTTTCTTTCTTTCTTTCTTTCCTTCCTCTTTCCCTCCCTGCCTTTCATCCCTCCCTCCCTCCATCCATCCATCCATCCATCCATGAAGGGGTCTGCCTGCAGAACACAGAGAGCGATGGCTACCCTTCCCCTGTGGTGATTTTGCCCTTCATGAAGCACGGAGACCTACACAGCTTCCTCCTCTATTCCCGCCTTGGAGACAGCCCCGTGGTAGGTACCGACCCTCAGAAGCATCTGCTGTTGGGACGTCAAAATATCAAGCTCCCAAATCATAAAACACTTGGTCTCTAACCTCAAGCCATGGGCGCGCATAGATTGGGGTGAGGGAAGTATATCGAGAAACCAAAGAAACAGGCATTACCTTAACTATGACCCATTCAAAAAATCAGTCTATAGTCCCCATCATCCCTAGTTAGGGTGGACAACAATGAAATAATTTTTGGGAGTTGGTGTCCAACCACAATCAAGACAAGGGTGGGTGGGTATGCTTTGGAGCAAGAGAGGATGCCCCCAACCCAACCTCATCTAACCGCTTTGTTCACCTACCAGTTCCTGCCTACACAGACACTGGTCAAATTCATGACGGACATTGCTAGTGGGATGGAGTATCTCAGCAGCAAGAACTTCATACACCGGGACCTCGCTGCCCGGAACTGCATGTGAGTGGGCAAAGATGGATGTGGTAAGGCGGAGGGAGAGGGGATTTAACAGGCATTAGAGATATGTATGAGGGGCCACCGTGGCTTAGTGGTTAAGACGCTGAACTTGATGACTGGAAGGTCGGCAGATCAGCAGTTCGAGACCGGAGTGCTGCATGATGGAGTGAGCTCCCGTCATCAGCCCTAGTTCCTGCCAACCGAGCAGTTCGAAAGCAAGAAATTGCAAATAGATAAATAGGTAATGCTTCAACAAGCAAAGTAACAGTGTTCCGTGCGCTCCAGCATCTAGTCATGCCTCGTGACCACAGAAATGTCTGCAGACACAGGTAGTGCTGGCTCTTTAAATGTAAACGCAAATGAGCACTGGACCCTACCCCCGTGATGGCAAACCTTGGCACTGGGAATTGAAGTCCAAGAACATCTGGAGTGCCAAGGTTTGCCATCACGGCCCTAGAATCAAACATGACTAGCTTTCGAGCAAGAGAGACTTGGAAATAGAGATATGTGGGGGCGGCTGTGTAGTAGCCTGCTGCTGTCCAGCATTGCTCGGACCCAAATCTTCCTTACCTGGCTATCTTGCTCAGCCACATGCGGTTTCCCTCCCCCACCAGGCTCAACGAGAGCATGACGGCATGCGTGGCTGATTTTGGTCTTTCCAAGAAGATCTACAATGGCGATTACTACCGGCAAGGGCGCATCTCCAAGATGCCTGTCAAGTGGATTGCCATCGAGAGTTTGGCCGACCGGGTCTACACCATCAAGAGCGATGTGGTGAGCTACCTCACAGGGGTTGCTTTGGATGCCGCCTTCCCTGATTCCCACACTAACCCATGAGAAGGCTACTCTTACATTGCCCTGGGCTGAGCTTCCAACCAGAGCTCGAGAAAGTTACTTCTTTTGGTCTATGGCTCCCCAAACCCAAGAGAGGTGGAGGCTGGAGGATTCTGGAAGCTGTTGTCCATAGAAGTAACTTCTCCCAACTCTGCTTTTATCTCTGCACCATGATCAACGATGGCCAACACCAACACCGGCATCATGGGAGAAGCTGGAACCTGCTTCACCAGTGGTCCTTTGGTTTCTCCTCACTTCTTTCATTTCCCTGTTGTGACTCCTTCCTTTCAGTGGTCCTTTGGTGTTACCATGTGGGAGATCGCGACGCGTGGCCAGACGCCGTACCCAGGTGTGGAGAACAGCGAGATTTACGACTACCTGCGCCAAGGCAACCGCCTCAAACAGCCAATCGACTGTCTTGATGGCCTGTAAGCACCATCCCCTTTACTCTTCCGTAAAACAATCCCCCTTTCCGTTATTCTCCCATAAGGCCATGCACCATAACCCTTTAGTCCAGGGATCCCCAATTTACAGCCCATGGGCCGGCCCCGACCCCCATCACCAATTTATCTGGCACTCCGACACCAATTCATCCAGCCCCCAATGCCAATTCATCTGGCCCATTGCCGCCTCTTCCGCACCCAGAAGTGGAAGCGGATACATTTGCGCATGTGCGGACATGCCTTACGTCAGCCGTAAAACGTGCCTGCATGTGACTGTTGTAAACACAGAAGTGGACGCATTTACAACAGCCGTAAATGCTCCTGCTTCTGCTTTGGGGGGCGCATGGTCCGGCCTGATCAGCTGTCCAGGGGGCATGGTCAGGCCTGTGGGAACCCCTACTTTAGTCCCTCTGTCTACAGTGCTTATTATTATTATTATTATTATTATTATTATTATTATTATTATTATTATTATTATTATTATTATTATTATTATTATTATTATTCTGGATTGAAAGGATGTTTGCAGAAGAAACTCCGCTCAGGGAATGCCCAAATGAGGCTCCTGTCTTGTCCCCAAGAGCTGGGACAGAGACGGGTGCTCAATCCACATGGTTCCTCCATCTTGCCCCCAAAGGGCCTCCATTCAAGCCCTGGATTGGTTTCTCTCAGCCTGTCGGCTCTTACACAATGGTTTTTCCATCTTGTCACCCAAATGGCCTCCATTCAAGCCCTGGATTGGTTTCTCTCAGCCTGTTGGCTCTTCCACAATGGTTCCTCCATCTTGTCATCCCCACAGGTACAAGCTGATGTTGGGTTGTTGGGCCCTCAACCCTCGCGACCGCCCTAGCTTTGAGATCCTTCACCGGGAGCTTGAGAAGATCCTCAAGTCTCTCCCGCCGGCTAAAGATCCCGCGGAGATCCTCTACGTCAACATGGATGATGGTGTGGCCTCCGGAGAGGCAGAGATGGGCGCTGTCGGGGGCTTGGGCCCAGAAGAAGCATTGACCAAGGAAAGCCAGGCATTGAAGCCCGTGGTGACGGCAGCAGAGGTTCACCCACCCCAGGCGGGAGGGCGTTACGTGATGTGCCCGACCCCACATGAGAATAGCCGGCTCTTGGCTGAGCCCTCCAGTTGTGCTGCCACAGAAGAAGGGGCTTGATGGTGGATGAGAAGGTGGAGGTGTGTTAGCTCTGACCAAGGGAGGGGGGAATGTTGCAAACAACTTTTTGGGTGCAGACACCTCCCCATCTCACAGTTTTAGACGGCACCACCTCCCTTCTTGCAATGAACCATTGCCCTCCATTTTGCCAACCTGGCTTTCCCCCTCCCGGGTACATCGAGGGGGGCATCTTTTCATTTTGACCCTCCCTTTCTAGGGAAAGAGGTTTGAAGGACTGGCCTTGAGGGTGCATCACCCTCAGGGCCATCATCCGCCGTAGTCCGACGCTTCCCTTACCACCTGAGGAGAAGGCAGGAACCCCCATTCCCAAGTCTTTGAGTTTAGAGGTGGGAGAAAGGCGTCGAAACTCCAACAAGTTCCTTTTTCGGACTCCAGATGTTCCTCGTATTTTTCGAGCCGAGGTCCGAAAAAGGAATCTTCCAACTCAGAAAGAACATCTTTCTAGGGGCACCGGAGGTGGGTGGACGTCCTCAAGTGGAGGAAGCCCAGTTGGATCATTGGATGGCACAACGTCCTCTCTTTTCCCACCCTCTGTATTCCCTGCTCCCTTTCCCCAACAATAAGCCCACGATTCGATTGTAGCTGGTTGTCACCAGCTAACAGGTACTAGGGTTGCTGCTTTAGAGAAAGAAACACTGATGGGGGAGTCCTAATCCTTTGCCTAAGACTCCGTGATGGTGAACCTTGGCACTCTAGCTGTTCTTGAGCTTCAATTTGCAGATGCCCAAGTCTTTGTGAATTCACACGAATGGGTTTATCCCAGTGTTGGCGAACCTATGGCACACGTGTCAGAGGTGGCACTCGGAGCCCTCTCTGTGGGCACCCATGCAGTCATCCCAGCACAGAGTTTGCCCCGCCCCTCTTCCCAGCAGCCCAATGGGAGTGCTTCCTCCCTCCCTCCAGCACAGAATTCACTCCACCCCTCTGCCCAGCAGCCCAATGGGAGCGCTTCCTCCCTCCCTCCATCACAGAGTTTGCCCCGCCCCTCTTCCCAGTGGCCCAGTGGGAGTGCTTCCTCCCTCCCCCCAGCACAGAGTTCACCCCATCCCTCTGCCCAGCAGCCCAATGGGAGCGTTTCCTTCCTCCCCTGTTGCTGTGTTGGCACTTTGCAATAAATAAGTGGGTTTTGGGGGTTGCAGTTTGGGCACTGGGTCTCTAAAAAGTTTGCTCTCGCTGGTTCATCCATTCGTGTGGATTCACAGGGACTTGGGCTTCTGGGAATTGAAGTCCATGAACACCTGGAGTGCCAAGGTTCAACATGGCAGGCTTAAGTGATGCACAGTGGCTGAGTAGGTATAGCTTTCCCAGGTACAATGAAATGGGGCAAAGCTTCACCTGCTCCTTTTGCAGAACGCCACCTGCTCTTCAAGGCACAGGAGCGGGGTTACTGGGGAAAAAGAAAAGATAATCACTCTCATAACGGCTTTTGGGGTAGCCAAATGAAAACAGTGTAGGTCATTCTGTGCCCTTCCCCTTATTTTATTACCAGCTGTTTCACTGCCACATCTCCTGTGTATCCTTTCCGGGAGACTATTATATCTGCCTTGAATCCCAGCAGGGAGAATCTCACTCTGCTCATTGAGTGGCCAGAGAGATGCACTCTCTTCATGCACAGACGCACCCATCAAGCATACTTGAGAACTGACTTCAGAGATGCGTGGCAGGCCAGATGTCTACCGTGCGGTCCTCTTTATCCCGTCTGTTCTAGGGAAGTCACTGCACTTTCTTCAACCCCCTTTCAAACTTGACCAGTATTAGGACCCAAAAGATTATTAGGATCGCCCCTTTAGCCATAGGGGAATTGCGCTGCACCTTCTCCCAGGAATTGGGGAGGCTGGGTATAAAAGCCAGAAGCCATATCTCGGTAGGAGCCTCACATGGGCAACAGGGCATTAAAATGCAATCAGACGTCTGTCTCTCTTCTTTCAAGAAAATTATTTTATAGCACATTTTAAATGGGGGGTAAGGAAAGTCTGAGGCCACCATCTCTCTGCTACTAATAGTGAACGGTATAGTAAATATGAAGGTACATAATTTTTTCTGCCTTCCTAGCGTGGCTCCACAACATACGGGAAATTACTGCGCATGCATGGACACACATGCTCAGTAACCCGTTTGTGCATGCGCACTGTGGCTGCGCATGCGCAGTAAGCTCTTTCCCCGCCGTTCAAATATGGGACAGCAGCGGGAAAGGGAGGAACGAGCGTTGAAAAACAGGAAATCCCGGCCAATACGGGATACTTGACAGGTATGTGGTGAATGCCCATCCATCTTGCAGATGTATAGACCCTGCCTGAATCCCAGTCCCTCACTCTGAGGTTGCAAAGAGCAGCAGATCTGCTCTGGGGGGGTTTGTTGGAACTTTATGGGAGCTCTCCTAAGTGCTGAACCTTATCCCCCAAAATAGGCTCATAGCATATTTGGGCCATGGTGGCTTAGCGATTAAGATGTTGAGCTTGATGACCGGAAAGTTATACACGGTCAGGCGTTGGAGACCCGAGTGAGCGCCCGTCATCCGCCCCGGCGCCCTGCCAACCTAGAAGTTCAAAAAGCAAGAAATTGCAAGTAGATGAATAGGTACCGCTTTGGTGGGAAAGGCTACAACGTTCCATGCTCTCCGGCATCTAGTCATGTCTGCCACATGGCTATGGAAATGTCTGCAGACACAGACAGTGTTGGTTCTTTGGTTGTAAACAGAAAGAAGCAGCAATCCCCTAGAGTTGGGGAGCTAGCTTTCAAGCAAGGGAGACTTTTACCTTTACCTGTACCTTTACCTTGGGTAGACACTGGGCTTGCCATCGCGCTTGACATTGGGGTCCACAGTCTCAAGAATGTCCTGGATTATACACGTTTCTTCAATTTTGTATCACACATTCCTAGTAGCTTGGGATGGCGGTCTTTCTTCCCAAGTTGCGGCTCATTTGCAAAAGGGACAACTCATCCTGGTACGTTTATCCGCCCTACTTTCAGATTATACAGGCTTTGTAGGTTGTCTATGTCTGGACCTGCCACTCCTGTTTAATCAGTAGTAACAACGGAATAACATAAAACCCCACTCCTGGTCCTTGGCTCTGTCAAGACCAATTGTCTGGATCCAGCCGTGCACAAAATGCCTTTTGTTTTTTGTATTGCACAATAAATGCACATTTTTGTTCGCGATTTGTTCTGCATAGTCCGTACGGCACTCTTGTAGCCTGCTGCTGCGGCACTTTGTGGGAAGGGCCAGTCTGTATAGAAGCCACTGCAAGCGTTGGGGGATGTCTAAAGTCCCAAACAAATATCGAATCAAACAAATCCACAGGCAGGCAGGGCTCTCTTGCAAATCAGACAGACTAATTGGAGCCATATAGTCCAGTGATGGCGAACCGTGGCACTCCAGCTGTTCTTGGACTTCAATTCCCAGAAGCCCAAGTCGGCACTCCTGCCAATCAGGGCTTCTGGGAACTGAAGTTCCAGGACACCTAGAGTGCCAAGGCTCGCCATAACTGATACTGCCCATGCCCATCCATGCCTGATTAATCAACAGTATGTCTTTTTAAAACTTTTGTATATGAGTCTTATGTCTTGGAGAAGGGAAGTTGAGCTCATTCTGTGGGAGAAAGAAGTCTATGTAATGCATAGTTTTTTCCCCCATTTTAAGCAAGGGTTCCCAACCTTTTCAAGCTGGGGGCCGGGTCACGCTCTCTCAGTCAGCCACAAGAGCCGGACAGCCCTGCAATTTGCCTGCACGGTTTTGTCCCAACAGCTTCAAAGGGGTGCCGTTTTGTTTCTCAAATGCCCTTTTAGGGGGTGGGGGGCACATGAAATGGCACCACGGGCCAGATCTGGCCCACAGGCCTTAGGTTGGGAACTCCCTGATTTTAAGATTTATTTGTATGCCTATGTTCAATGTCCTGATCCTTATGTATCGATGGCTGTGTCAATAGATTCCAAAAGTGGTATAGCCGACCCAAACAAAACCAGGAGACCAGTGGCTTATATATGGCCTCCAAAATGACCTGCCTTTTCTTGTGATGTGATGCTACTTAGCTCAGCCTCCTAAAAGGCTAACATCTGTTTAAGGCAGGGTGCTTGCATAATTTTATTGTGGATCCCTCTCTCTTAGACTGTGGCATTAGATCCTGCCTTGATACAGCCAAGATGTTTGTTCTTGCCATAAAGCTCTTCCTGGATCTGAGCCTGGCGGAATCGAGGCTCTTTTTCCTGGCTGAAAAGGAATGATTTTAAGAAGAGAGGTACAGGCAGGAGAATGAGAGGATGCTGAGACACTTTCCTGTCTCATGCTATGCTTTGCGGCGGCGTTTGCAAAAGTGGCCTTTTGTGTGTGTGTGGGGGGGGGGGGGGCGCACAACTTTTGCAAACTTTCCCCATTGGCTGCAGATTATGCGCTTCCAACTTGTGGGGCGGCTGCCAGCCCCTCTAGTTTTAAGGCTTTGGACTTGTGACACTTCAGCGGAAACAGTTGGCCCCCACATCTCTTAACGCATACAAAGAACACAGACTTTGCTCCTTTTCTTTCAAAAACATGCGCATCGTCTCCTGAATCCGAGTTCCAGTGACTCTATTTCAGGTCCCCAACTCATGTTTTCCGTTCTGCTTGCTGCAACATATCAATGCAATCTGTCTTTCTTTTGGATCATGTAAGGGGGCAAAAACCAGGCTGGACCAGTGAAAAGTGCCATATTTTTGTTGAAGAATCCTGCTGGCCCATTAAATGCTCCCACTGAATTGGCCGTCAACTGGTAGCGGATTCAAATCAGAGGTCTTTTCTTTCTGCCTGCTTGTGTTGGAGAGTCTGCAGAATAATCCACTATTTGTTTTCCTACAGATTCGTTTTAATGAAATGTTTTTATATACTGTACATTAATATAAATGTATATACCTTTTTTAAAAAAAAATGCTGTATATGAAATGTTAATTTCCCCTCTCCCTTACTTTTGTACAAAACACATTTCCCTCTCAGGGCGAAGATTGTTTTTAGACTGAGGAACAGAAAAGTGCCGCGTGATTATATTTTGCTTATAAATAAAAGTTTCCATTTTGAAAAAAGAAGGGGGGAAAGTATGGACCGAGCGTTTGATTCCACAGGGGACAGCAAAGATCTGGAGGGAAAGCATGATGAAAATGTGGGAAGTGTACTTGGTCGGAACGATGTGCCAAATGTAATCCCTTGGAATTTCCAGTTAAAATTATTTCCAGATGCAATAATCCATTATAGCTGCCGTACTGATGTCGTATTGGAGGCTGTCCCAATCTAGTGCCATCCAGATGTGTTTGGCTCTTAGCCACAGGTCACGTTGGAAGGCTGTCACGCGATGTCCAAAACAAGATTTCATGGTAATTCTTGTTTTCCAAGGAAATCACACCCCAGCAAACCTGTTCGGCCAGCGGAAGCAACAGGTAACATCCCCTCGGCAGCTAGAACTTTGTTCAAGGAGTCCAATACTAAACCTGACGTTGGTACCAATTGGCAAGTGACCATGAGACTGCGAGGGATGGAGCAGTCCAATGCCAGGTAGTTGGTAGAGTCTCATCTTGGATGGATAAATTGCTGACAATCCCACCTTGGATGAATAGTTTGTGAGCAGTGCAATGTCTTTTCTTTGTATGGTTGTGAGAGCTGGACCATTAGGAAAGCTGAGCGCAGAAAGACGCCTTTGAGATGTGTTGGAGGAGAGTTTTGAGTCCCCTGGACAGCGAGGAGCACAAATAAGATGATCTTAGAAGATCGACCCTGACTGCTCCTTAGAAGGACAAATAGTAAAAATGAAGCTAAAGCACTTTGGACATCAAATGAGGATTCACTTGAGAAAGCCTTGATGCTGGGAAAAGGTGGAGGGCAAAAGAAGAATGGGGTGGCCAAAATTGAGATGGCTGGATGGTATTGTAGATGCAGTGGGCACAGAGCTGGGCAGGTTGAGGAGGATGGTGGAGGACAGGGGTGCCTGGAGGGCAGTGGTCCATGGGGTCGCGAAGGGCCGGAATCAACTATGTGACTGAACAAGTGCACTATGTTCAAAATATACAATCCCTAAATTTCCCGGTGGTTTGGTACTCCAGCTATTCTGGTTCAGGAGGTTTCTCTGTATGGCGCTAAACAGGCATTCCCATTGAGTTCTGTGGAGTTTTTTTCCTGATAGTCCTTGGGACGGTGGAGGAAACAGGAAGACTATCCATGCGTAGCTTCTCAAGGAAGCCGCCCAGTCAAGGAGAAGTCATTGCCATGACCATCATAGCTTCCATCACTGAGGGCATAAAGCCTAAAGCTAGCTTTCCACGTTCTCCTCCATCTCCTCCTCTGGGCTCCTTTGCTAGTATATTTTTTCAGGGCAAATGTATTCAATACGTCACATCAATGTTCTACGCATCCGAAACATGGGCAATAACAAAATCAGAACAAGGAAAACTGGCAGTAACCCAAAGAGCGATGGAAAGATGGGTGTCCGGAGTAACAATCAGAGATAATAAGGTCTGCAACAAGGAATTACTGTACAACCGGATTGTGCGATGTGGTCGATGAACTATATGTGGCAAAAAGATAGGCAGGCCATATTACCTGTCTAAAGAATAACAGATGGTCCTGTCGGCTAACAGACTGTATACCAAGGGACCACAAAAGACCACTAGGGATGAGCCAATGGTAAAGCTGTTCGCCAGAGATTGGAAACAGAAGGCAAAGGGTAGAACATTTTGGAGTTGGGTTGATTTGCACTTAAACAGATAAGCGACGAAAAATCGATATTGGAGGAAAAGGTGATATCCAATCCATGACATGAAAGGAACCTCATGCGAACATCCTTTGAGCAGAGTTTCTCCAGCAAAAATCCTTTCAAGCCAGAGTAATTTCTGACATGAAATTTTTTTTGTAACCAATCCAGTATATTGGATTGGATATCACTTTTCTAAACTTTAAACCTACTTTGGATTTTAAAACCCTACTCATCGGTTGGCTTTTCCAAACCTAGCTGCTTTTCGGGTTGTTCATCCTTCTTCGGCAAAGCTGCCAGTGTGACGTCCAAAACAGGTCTCAGAAGCCACAGGGTGCGCGAGAGAGCCAATGACTCAATGGGTTGGGACAAGTTTGATTGGACGCAGTCCGGGATCCTGCATTGGCACTGGCAGGACGTTGACCGCTGTCCCTATTCCCAGTGTCCTACTCATGTTCTGAACCTGAAAAGATGGGTTTAAGAGATTGTTTACTAGCAGAAGCCAACGCGGAGTGGTGGGGAGGGGTCCCCATTGTATACCCTCCTCTTCCCAGGCCAGCAAAGAACCGGAATCAAAAGGCCCATTCAGGATTTGCCTGTTCCAGTGGCTGATCTTTTCGTTTGAATGAGTAAAGGGAGAACAAGGCAGGCCATTGAAGGGAGTATCTTGACAGCATCGCCACAACCATCTCCCTCTCGATCTGGGGCAGCAACAGATTAAGTTCTTTTGCAGTTGTGGCGGGCAGGCTCACCCCCTTCCTCACAAATGTTTCTCTGTCTCCGGAGAGGGCAGGGAGGCAATAGGTTGGGAAAGAGGGCAACCAGAAAGAATGAGAGAGAGAGAGAGAGAGAAATCTGAACTGGTTGGAAATGAGACAGAAAGGCATCAAAAGGCAGGCAATTCTCAATGCTCTATATCAGGGGTTCCCAACCTTTTCAAGCTGGGGGCCGGATCACGCTCTCTCAGCCAGCTTTGAGGGCCGGATGGCCATTTTGCCCTGCCTGCATGATGGGCTGGCCATTTTGTCCTAATAACTTCAAAGGGATGGTCATTTTGTTTCTCAAATGCCCTTGGAGAGGTAGGGGGGCACATGAAATGGCACCGTGGGCTGGATCCAGCCCATGAGCGTTCAGTTGGTAAACCCTGCTATAACGAACGCTTTGTTATAAAGTCAATAAATAAATAACTAACGAAAAATCCGTACAATGAAGCATTCATGTGCTCTGCACAATACCCCACATAACAATTTTTTTCGTTATATGGGGTTTTCGTTAGCTGGGGTATACCCTACTTAGGGTAAACTCTGTATAACGAACTCCCTCCCCCCCCCCCCGTTATGTGGGGTATCGGCGATACCGTTTTGCCCATTTGATCCACATAATGAAAAAACCGCATAGCAGACAGCTCCGTGGAACAGAGATTTTTCATAATGTGAGGTTCTACTGTATATACTGTATATTAATACCAGTTTGGTCAGGTTATCTTACTATGGTAATAGAGTAGACCCTACTGCCAATGACTCAACGTTGAGTGTCAGGCGCTGGTTAACTAACATGACAATCCTGAGGACTAATGGCCTTGGATGTCGAAGTCCACAGGGAAGGGTGATGGCCCCCAAGCGGATTAAATCCCACTTGAATCCATCTTGATGGAGGGCAGAAGCTTCATCCATCCTGGCCTGGGGCCGAGGAGGACTTTGCTTTGCCAAAAGGGCTCTGGACCAGAACATGACTTGCAGAACTGGATCAATGGTACTTTGGGTGTCACGCTGCGATGCAGAAGGCAGATGAAAGGCCACTGCATTATATTCTCAGGATAGTCTTCATGGCTGATCGCCATGATGATCGCCAATATTTGGATTCTGATATGGCAGCAGCAGAAGAAGAAGGGATTCATTCCTGGTCGGAAGCTTTGTTCTCCAAATGGCCACAAAAGGTTGGGTCCAGCTAATCTTGAGTGCTCATTTTGGGGCACAGCTGGGAGATGTTTTGGCTCTCCAGATGTGTCTGGGCAGCAATGGCCAGACTCCTCTACCTATGGCTACACTGGCCAAAGCAAGTGAGACCGGTTGGGATTCGGGAAACTACTCCTGCTTCTGGTCTGCGCATGACACAGCTGCCCCCAGCTGGTCAAAGATTTGTCTCGTGTTTGCAGGCAGAAAGCCTGCCGTAGAAATTCTTTCTTGGCATTAAGTCGAAGGAGATAAATTTAGATACAGTAATGCGTTCTGTGGGCAGAAGGGACGAGGACAGGAGGACTTCCAGATGTTGCTAGACTGCACAACTCAGCTGTTCTGGCTCACACAGGCAATGCTGAGAAATCATAATGGATGAGATCCCCAGTTGTTGATTTTGACGCCATCAAACTGGGCCTCTGTTTCAGACAGAACTGCTGTCTAGGGCAGTGATGGCGAACCTTTTTAGACACCAAGTGCCCAAACTTGCAACCAAAAACCCACTTATTTATCACAAAGTGCCAACACAGCAACAGAGGAGGAAGGAAACGCTCCTATTGGGCTGCTGGGCAGAGGGGCGGGGTGAACTCTGTGCTGGGGGAGGGAGGAAGTGCTCCCATTGGGCTGCTGGGCAGAGCGGCGGGATGACCTCTGCTGGGGGAGGGAGGGAGCAGCTCCAGAGATAACGGGACCTGCGCAGAACGTTTCTGCGCAGGTCCATTCTACCCATTTGTAAAAGCCTTCTACGCATGCGTAGAAGGCTTCTACGCATCCCCTTCTGCACAGAAGCCTTCTATGCCAAATTAGCGGCAGCTCCGGGCGGAAAATTGAGAAAATCGGCGCAGAATTAGGGGTAATCCCTGCCAATATGGGGAACTTGACAGGTATGGCTCCTATTGGGCTGCTGGGCAAAGGGGCGGGATGAACTCTGCTGGGGGAGGGAGGGAGTGCTCCCATTGGGCTGCTGGGCAGAGGGGTGGGGTGAACTCTGTGCTGGGGAGGGAGGCCTCATCCCTTTGATCACGTCTTCCCTCTTTTATTGTGTCTCAGCAAATCAGCTCTAACAACCTGGACTTTCTGTTTCTCATTTTGCAACAAAGCCAATGTTGTGTTCTAATGGTTTTACCTTCCACATGGATTACAATGTATCTGAACCAATGTAACCTTGCCTATAGTAACAATGTAACCTTCAGCTGTATCTCATGAACCCTGTAATAGGACGCGAGCTAATGACCACCAGCTGGCAGCAGCGAGCGTCCAAGCTCTCTTGGTCCAAACTCATCAAAGGCAACAGCGCGGGAAGTTTTCCCGCCACCACCTACACCTGGACAAGAAGGGCGTGACCACCAATGACGTCACGCAGATAGTAGCCAATGGGCTATCATGGAACCACGTTCAAATGTATTACTACTGTATATAAAGAGCTATCGATCCGCCATTACCTCATGTTCCCTCTGACCACCATGCAATAAACCTGAGTTAACCCAGCCCGAGGCTGTGTCCTGTGTCTTGGTTTTCATACACCAAATTGGCGACGAAGGTGGGATGATGGATCCCCAAGGAGCAGCCAGGGCACAGAACGGGTTCAACATCACCAAACCGCAAGACTGGGAGCTTTTTGAGATGGACTTCCAGGCGGCGCTGGTGGAACTCAAAGTCAAAGAAGACGATGAGGAGAGAAAGAGGGCCATCCTCACCAGAATGCTTGGGATGGATACCAAGCGAACGCTGGTGGGCATCATTGCACCGAAGAAGGTGAGCGAATTCAAAGCAGACGACATCATGAAGCTGCTGCGTGAGCGTTTCCGTCCCTCGAGGGCAATGTTTCCCGCTCGGAGCGCGTTTTGGAGGCGAGTCCAAGCGCCGGACGAGTCGGTTGAGGCATTCGTAACAGCCATGAGGATAGCCGCCGGCCCCTGCAGATGGGACGACCTAGAGACGGCCCTCAGGGACGGAGTGCTGTGTGGCCTGAAGGACAAGGAGGTGCAGCGCAGCTTGATGAACAAGGAGCCACCACCCACGCTGGCAGAGGTTGTAGAGGCCGCGGAAGCCGCGGAGTCCACGAATGCTGGAGTGGACGAAATGCACCAGTGGCGTGAGTGGCGTCCTAGAGCCGGCAAAGCGGAGAATTCGGTGCACGGGAGGTCCGGACAGTCGGTGCACGCAACTCGACGGGCCTCAAAGTCGTCTACGGAAGGCAGCGACGGCGAGGAGGTCCAGAAGGTCCGAAAAGGGGGGCGCCGCTGCGATGGTTGCGGAGCGGCCCATGAGCGCGCGAGGTGCCCATTCAGAAAGGCCGAGTGTTACACCTGCGGCCGTCGGGGGCACATCGCCAAGGCATGCAGAAAACGGAAGGAGGGCCGGAGGCAGTCGCAAGACCGTTCGACCAGGCCGGACCGTCCAGCGAGGTCCAAAGATGGCGCCCAGACCACGAGGAAGCAGGACGGCGTGGGCCGCGTCTCGGACAACAGCGAGGACGACGCTCCAGTGTTCAGCGTGTCCGCGGGACAGTCCCATTACTTCGTTGAGGTACTAGTACAAGGGGCCCCCATCAGAATGGAAATTGACTCGGGGTCCTCCTATTCGATAATTCCCCAGAAAGAGTTCTTGAAAATCGACCCCCACGTGCGGCCCAAACTTAAAACGTTGAGGTCCACGCTACGAGATGTACAGGGGAACAGCATTCCAGTGTTGGGGGTCGGGAAATTTCGGGTTAGTTTTAAGAGACATTCTGCGGAACTGCCCCTAGTTGTCCTTAAGGGGGGAAGTTGTAGCCTCCTAGGGACGCAGTGGTTTCAGCCCTTAGGCTTGTTCATAGGGGGAGTACATACAGTGGGGGTGGATCCAATACAAGCGGTGTGCGACGCGCATCCCGCCGTTTTTAAAAAAGGACTTGGAAAGTTCACGGGACCCCCTGTAGCCTTCGACCTAGACCCGGAGGTCCGCCCGATAAGACTCAAACCGCGCAGGGTGCCGTTCGCACTCAAGGACAAGATAGAGGCGGAACTGGACAAACTGGTGAGCCAGGGGATTCTTATTCCTGTTGATTCCGCGGAGTGGGAAACTCCAATTGTAACAGCTCTAAAGGCTAACGGGGAGGTGCGCATTTGCGCTGATTATAAGTGTACAATTAACAAGGCGATCCGCCCTAATGCATACCCGGTGCCGGTGGTCAGCCACCTTTTGGCCAGGCTGAATGGGGGAAAGTGTTTCGCTAAACTCGATTTGGCACAAGCCTATCAGCAACTCCCCGTAACTCCCGCCACGGCCGCGGCACAAACGATAGTCACACATAAAGGGGCGTTCCAGGTGTCGCGTTTACAGTTCGGCGTGAACTCGGCACCCGGCCTTTTTCAGTCGCTTGTGGAACGCCTCCTGAAGGGGCTGGAGGGGGTGTTGCCTTATTTTGATGACGTATTGATAACAGGGGGGAGTGAGGCCGAACTGGCAAAGAGATTGGATAAAGTACTAACTGTGTTCGAGAAAGCGGGGCTGAGACTGAGGAAAGACAAATGTGTCTTCTTCGAAACTGAGGTCGAGTTTTTAGGGTTCCGGATCACACCCGAGGGTATTAAGCCGTCCAAATCCAAAGTAGCGGCCATCAAGAAGGCCCCTCGCCCCACATCCAAAACCGAGCTACAGTCATTCCTGGGGCTCCTCAATTTTTACCATACATTCCTCCCGCGGAAGGCGTCCGTGGCCGAACCGCTCCATCGGTTGCTTAAAAAGGAGGAGACATGGATGTGGGGTGACGAGCACGAGAGGGCGTTCAAAGAACTAAAGCAGCTCTTAACATCTGAGGCAATCCTGACGCATTTCGACCCCAAACGGCCAGTGGTCTTAGTCTGTGATGCATCCCCGGTGGGGGTGGGGGCGGTGCTTTGCCACGTGTTGGATGACGGAAGGGAGGCCCCGGTAGCGTTTTATTCAAGGTCCCTGTCCCAAGCAGAGCGAAATTACGCACAAACCGACAGGGAGGCATTAGCGATAGTAGCGGGAACCAAAAAATTTCATGATTTTCTGTATGGCCGCCCGTTCAAAATCGTGACTGATCACAAGCCCCTGTTAGGGATTTTCACAGCAAGCAAGCCCACACCGCAGATCCTGTCCCCGAGAATGCTGCGATGGGCTATTTTTCTCAACGCATACCAACACGAGTTGGAGTACCGGCCCGGAAAGGAGATCAGCCATGCTGATGCACTTTCGAGATCTCCTTTGCCCTTGTCGGACGACCAAAAGGCAAGAGTTGAAAGAGACCGCCAGGTATTGCTAATTGAGGTTTTAGACGCACCCCCAATAGTACCAGCCGACATTGCTAGGGCGACAGGCAAGGACAGAACGCTGGAGAAAGTTAGCTCATGGGTACAGAAGGGGTGGCCGGCGTCGTCCCCAAGCACGGAATTCGACCCATTTTTTCGGAAAAAGCTAGAGTTGTCCCTAGAAAGGGGGTGCCTTTTGTGGGGCCAACGGGTGGTGGTCCCTACGTCCCTGCGGCCGAGGGTGCTCAAACTGCTGCACGTCAGCCACCCGGGCATCGTTCGTTCAAAGGCGTTGGCCCGGAGTTACTTCTGGTGGCCACAGCTGGACACGGACATTGAGCACATGGTCGGCACTTGTGAGGCATGCCAGGGCTCCCGACCAGAGGCGGCCCGTCTTCCGCATAGGGAATGGGACACAGCAAGGGGGCCATGGTCCAGGGTGCACGTAGACTTCGCTGGCCCTTTCCGAGGAACAATGTTTCTCCTGGTGGTGGATGCATTCTCCAAGTGGTTGGAGGTTATCCCAGTAAAGAGTACGTCCTCCGCCACCACAATTAGCCAGTTAAGGAGAGTCTTTTCCACGTTCGGTTTACCCGACACTTTAGTCAGCGATAACGCTAGTTGTTTCACCTCCGCTGATTTCAAGGCATTCATGGAGGCAAACGCCATTCGGCATGTCACATCCGCACCGTTTCACCCCGCCACGAATGGCCAAGTGGAACGGCTGGTGCGAACGACAAAGGATGCGCTGCGGCGCATGGGCCCGGGGGACCTAAATCACCAAGTATGTCAGTTTTTGTTAGCGTATAGGGTGACCCCCTTAGCGTCAGGTTACTCGTCGGCAGAGCTGCTGATGCGGCGAAATCTGACCACGCTCCTGTCCAGGCTAGACCCGACGAGAGTCGAGGACAAAGGAAAAAACATAGGGTTGGCAGTCTCGAAAGGTTTCGCCGCCGGCGACCCGGTTCACTGCAGGAACTATGCCAGCGCAGGTCCAGCCTGGGTACCAGGGACGGTTGTAGAACAGACGGGGCCAGTGTCGTACCGGGTCGAGACTAACACCGGCCTCCTCTGGAGGAGGCACGCGGACCAACTGAGGCACCGAGTGAGTGGGGGGCCAGTCAGTGGGGCTCAGCAACAGGATTCAGCGTTAGGGTCCTCCCCCGCCCGTTTAGCCCAAGGGGGAGACAGCAGCGGACAACGGTCCCAAGCAAGGGGGGAAGGCAGAAGCAGCGGCCCCGACTCATACCCTTTTGATACGCCAGTTCTATCAGAGGCCGGGGAAGGGGGAGAGGAGTTCGCGACCGCTGCCCCCGAATTTGCCCCCGAATTTAATTCTGATTTTGATTTTGCGAGCCGGGGGGGTTTTCAGGAGTGCTCCCCCACCCATCCAAGCGAGAAGAGGGGTTTTTCGTTAGCCCCCAGTGCCCCCGGTTCTTCCCTAAGAAAGAGCACACCTCCCAACAACGCCGCGGGGCAGCGGCAAGACACTAACGAGTCTCCCTCTCCAATTACAGGACAGGAAACCAGGGGACAAAGAGAAGGTAGCAAACCCGGGGAAAGGCAGCCCGCATCGAGACCCCAGCGTGTTCGAAATAAGCCATCTTGGCTGAGAGACTTTGTCTCCTAGGGGGGGGGATTGTGATTAAAGTGTGGGCTCGAGACTTCGTCTCATCCTAGGGGGGAGGGGTGTTGTGTTCTAATGGTTTTACCTTCCACATGGATTACAATGTATCTGAACCAATGTAACCTTGCCTATAGTAACAATGTAACCTTCAGCTGTATCTCATGAACCCTGTAATAGGACGCGAGCTAATGACCACCAGCTGGCAGCAGCGAGCGTCCAAGCTCTCTTGGTCCAAACTCATCAAAGGCAACAGCGCGGGAAGTTTTCCCGCCACCACCTACACCTGGACAAGAAGGGCGTGACCACCAATGACGTCACGCAGATAGTAGCCAATGGGCTATCATGGAACCACGTTCAAATGTATTACTACTGTATATAAAGAGCTATCGATCCGCCATTACCTCATGTTCCCTCTGACCACCATGCAATAAACCTGAGTTAACCCAGCCCGAGGCTGTGTCCTGTGTCTTGGTTTTCATACACCAAAGCCAAGTATAGCCGTACCCTGGTTGGGGAGAGGGGATTAAGATGACATGTCACCAAAAAACCAAACCTTAAAATGTCTGAGGTTTCATTTGAGAGTAATTTGGAGTTGATTGGGCCACCAAAGAGCCATTGGCTTTATAAAAGACCTGCTTCTTCATCATACCCATCCTTCCTGTAGCACTGTTGTAAAACGGTGATGGCGAACTTTTTAGAGACCGAGTGCCCAAACTGCAACCCAAAAAACACTTATTTATCGCAAAGTGCGGGGGCGAACTCTATGCTGGGGGGAGGAAGAGCTCCCATTGGACTGTTGGGCAGAGGGGCGAGGCGAACTCTGTGCTGGGGTGACTGCACAGGTGGCCACAGAGAGGGCTCTGAGTGCCTGGCACCTCTGGCACGCGTGCCATAGGATCACCAACACTGTTGTAATATGTCATTTTTGAAGTAGTGTAGTAGCGGTGTTAAGTCTGTGCAAGCAATATGTAATATATCACGTGGATCAAGTTTTCCATCTTCAGATTTTTTTCTCTCCCACCTTTTATAAGATTTGGAGATCTAAAAGTTTTGCAGAATGTATGCGAAGGGTGAATTTTTTTAACTACTTGTAGTCCAAAGTCAAAAATTTGTATCACTTGGTTTTTTAACCCCCCACAATGTAATAATAATAATAATAATAATAATAATAATAATAATAATAATAATAATAATAATAATTATTATTATTATTATTATTATTATTATTATTATTATTATTATTATTATTATTATTATTATTACGTTTAATTTCTATCCCGCTTTTTTATTCAGCTGCAAAGTCCTCCTTTTTGTGTGAATGAAGAATATATAGTTGTTCCCATATCAGACAATTAAAACAACATAACTTATATAAGACTCAGCCAATAGGAAAGCCGGAAAGAAAAATTCTCCCAGAAAGAAAGAAAACAAACCAATGAAAAGTTAGAAAGAAAGATGACTTTCGATTGGGCTTCAGGACCTGGCTCTAGCTCCTCCTTTTGCCTGTCAATCATTCCTTCGACTCGCCTCCTCCTTAAACCCTTATGTTCTGAAGTCGTCATGGAGGCGGGGAGAAGGAAGAAGGAGCCGAGTTGAGCCAATGAGAAAAGCACTTTTTAGATTGACCTTTCCGCTTGTCCAATCCGCGTGCGGATCTCGCAGTTCGGGAACGAGCGGGAGAAAGGGAGGGGGGAGGGAGGCAGGCGAGGCGCGGGACCCAATCAGAAGGCGCGTTATATCGCTCCCTTCGGCGGCCGGCCAATGGGCGAAGCCGGCGCATGGCTTGCGCGGGGGCCCGGGGAGAGGGGGAAGGCGGCCATTTTGAGCCGTGAGTCCGGAACGGCGTCTCCATGGCCGGGCGAAGCGCCTCATCCTGTGGCGGCGGCGGCGGCGGCGGGGCTTGAGCGGGCCAGATGGACGTGAAGCGGCTGCGGGTCAACGACCTGAAGGAAGAGCTGGGCCGGCGCGGCCTCGACACCCGCGGGCTGAAGGCCGAGTTGGCCGAGCGGCTGCAAGCGGCGCTCGAAGCGGACGAGGGCGGCGAGGGAGGAGGAGGAGGGCCTGGTTTGGTGGGCCAGCAGCAGGAGCCGCCGCTGCTTCCGGACGGACAGTGTAAGTGGGAAGGCCTCGGCACAACAAGCGGGGAGGTGAGGAAGAGGCTGGTCATTGGGCTCCGCTTCGGTGGTGGCCTCTTTACCTCAGGGAACCGGCCCCTGGATCACACGGAGCCCTCGGGCTCCTTCCACCCCACACCCCGCTAGGGAGGGTTCGGAATCGCCCCTCATTTCGCTCTCTTAGCTCAAAGGAGTGCCAAGATGACGGTTGGACTACAGTTCCCATCGTCCTTGGCCAGGAAACCTCGACGGAGAGGGAGCTTAGTATCAGTATCTAGAACTGTAAGAGAACCCTTAACTCTCCCCCCTCCCCCAGGATTTTCCAAGGCAGGAAGATTCTCTGCTCTTCTCGTTGGACTACAGTTCCCATCGTCCTCGGTCGTGAAACCCCGGCAGAGAGGGAGCTTAGTATCAGGATCGTAGAAATGTAACAGAACCCTTAACTATCTCCCCTCCCCCAAATGATTTTCCAAGGCAGGGAAACCTCGTTCTTCTCATTGGACTACAGTTCCCATCATCCTTAGCCAGGAAGCCCCAACGAATGAGGGAGCTGAGCTTCAGTTCTCTAGAATTGGAAAGGACCCTCCTTAAAAAAAAAAAAGAAAAGCTCATAGAAGCCACACAAGCCCCCAAAACAGGGAAATGTATATTCTTTTGACAAACAGCAATCCAACCTGGGCAGTGGGGAGGAGATAGGCTTGCACTTCAGGAACATCTGGAAGGCTGCAGATGTTTCCTCCTTGTCTGGGCGATGGATGCACCGCCTGCTCTTCTCCAACCCCCAATTCAGTGCAATTCTGAGGTGTGAGTTTCTGTTTTTAGCTTCCCTGGGGATGCTCCCAATGAGTTCTTGTATTGAGCAATAATTGGTAGGGATGGTGGAGGACGACAGGGTATTGATATTCAGGAGGTCCTACGTGTCATGCAACGTCTAGTACAGTGGTGGAGAACCTGTGGTGAACCTATGGCACATGACGTGCCAGAGGTGGCATTCGGAGCCCTCTCTGTGGGCACCTGTGTAGTCACCCCAGCACACAGTTCACCCCACTCCTCTGCCCAGCAGCCCAATGGGAGCACTTCCTCCCTTCCCCCAGCACAGAGTTCAACCCACCCCTCTGCCCAGCAGCCCAATGGGAGCACTTCCTCCCTCCCCCCTATGCGTCATGCAACATCTAGTACAGTGGTGGCGAACCTGTGGTGAACCTATGGCACATGACGTGCCAGAGGTGGCACTCGGAGCCCTCTCTGTGGGCACCTGTGTAGTCACCCCAGCACAGAGTTCACCCACCCCTCTGCCCAGCAGCCCAATGGGAGCACTTCCTCCCTCCCCCCAGCACAGAGTTCACCACCACCACCCTTCTGCCCAGCAGCCCAATGGGAGAATTTGGCACTTCGCAATAAATAAGTGGGTTTTGTATTGCAGTTTGGGCACTCGGTCTCTAAAAGGTTCGCCATCACTGGTCTAGTATATAAATTGTGTTCCTGTATTTTCCCGGAGGCTGACAGACATGCCAAAATTATATACATGTGGAATAGTTGTAATGTACCACGTAGTATCCTGAGCAAACTGATTGTTTCTAGTAAACCGGACTGAAAAAGGAGCATAGGTTTTATCTTAGTCCTCCTTTTCATCTTTCCCTCTGCTTTAGTCTTCTCTAAGTTACCATGCTCACGAGGGCTTGCTCTTGGTATCTTATTTACTCACACCCTTCCTAGGCACTCATCACTTTCGATTCGTACGCTGACTCCGTTGACTTGACGTCTTGTAAAATCTGGTGTGTGATTTTACTCCTAGGAGTGGTAGCTGGTGTTTGCATTTGTGAGTCATGCAATACTGGCTTAAGGGAAAGATGAAGTCCTTTCACAGGGCTGTCCATTCATTAAGTACCATGCTGTATGTGTGTGTGTGACATCCAGCTGTCTTTTCTCGAGGTAGCTTTTCATTGCTATGGCTGGCACACTTTCTGGGCCGCTTGGCATGCCAAATGGTTGAGGGAAGTCGGTGGCTCTTTTCCCTGTGTCATGCCGCGGTTTGAGTTGATAGGGAACGAGTGATCCTTCAGTGCGAGGAGGCACCCCCAACCTTGCTCAGAAGAACAAGAGTGTACACATGAGCACATGCACGCCCTCAGGGTTTGTATTCTTTTTTTAAAATAAAAAATAAGATTCAAAAGTTATTGTTCTAGGGGTGGTAAAGTCTCTGAGTTTGTTGCTAGTTGACCCTCAGGGCTGGACTCCAGCTTTTCGCCATCTCAGTCTACCTGTAGCAGTTAAGATGTGCTGGATCGTACAATTTCCCCTTCAAAATAAGGTATGGGATAGAACCGTGATGGCCAACCTTGGCACTCCAGATGTTCTTGGACTTCAATTCCCAGAAGCCCAAGCCTCCTGTGAATCCACACAAATGGATTTACTGCGATTCATCCAGCCCGTGCTGCCCTCATTGCTCATGGAAGCGGAAGTAAAACGCACCCATATGGTTAAGACTCTTCTGGGTTAACCCTTCCTCCGTACGGGTACTTCCTTCGTCGCTCCCGGAAGTGGAAATAAAATGCGCCCGTGTGGAGGAAGGGTTAACCCGGAAGAGTCTTAACCGTACGGGCGCGTTTTACTTCCGCTTCTGTGAGCAACGAGGGCAGCGCGGGCCGGATCAATCACAGTAAACCCATTCGTGTGGATTCACAGGGGGCTTGGGCTTCTGGGAATTGAAGTCCAAGAACATCTGGGGTGCCAAGGTTCACATCACGGGGATAGAATAATCACACTGTTCCATGTTTTTTGTCCCCAGATGGGATCCATGACAACACTCGCCAGGACAACATGCAGGGATACCGGTCTTTTGAGCACTGCAATGTTAAGCAGGAGAAAGAATGTGGATATGAGAGGGTGTCTCTAGACCCAGATCCTCCTGGATTACATTCAGGTACAGTCAAGAGTCTAAAATGCTGTAGTTGGTCTTTGCTGCAAGCCTTTGTTCTGATAATCATACCTCAATAGCGACACTGTTTTGCTTTGCTGCTGCTGAGCTGGTGTTCACATACCTTCTCTAGACTGGGAGAGAGGCCCCCAAAGTAGTCTCTATGTATTGCTACTGCCGGGATGCACACAGGTAGGGTTGGAAAGTCTCTTGTGTGGAAAGTCTGTATTTTGTTGAGATCCCATGTTACATAAAGCATCCCCATTCACAGAGTCAGTGCAGTTTAGGCCAGTGGGGGTGAATCTATGGTACATGTACCAGAGGGGGCACTCGGTACCCTCTCTGTGGACACGCGTGCCGTCGCCCCATCACAGAGTTTGCCACACCCCTCTGCCCAGCAGCCCAATGGGAGTGCTTCCTTCCTTCCTATCACTGGTCTAGGCAGTCTACTCTTATTAACCATCTCCTGCCACAGTAATGGATAACTAAGGTAAAGCTTGCCCCTGCTCAAAAGTATCTGACTCTAGGGCTCAGTGCTTATCTCTGTTTATAGCCAAAGAGCCAGTGCTGTCTGCATCTACAGACATTTCCGTGGTCATGTGGCAGGCATGCCTCAACACCGCAGTGCACGGAACGCAGTTTACCTTCCCACTGAAGTGGTCCCTGTTTATCTACTTGAAATTTCTTGCTCCCAAACTGCTATGTTGGCAGGAGCGGGGACAGAGACGGGAGCTCATTCTGTCATGCAGTACCCGGAAATCGAACTCCAACCTTCCAGTCTTCGACTTCAGCATCTTAACCACTAATGCTGGGGAAATCAGATGTGCTGCACTCAGTTACTTACAATCTGTACTGGAGCTCTAACTGTCAGCATCATCAGCTTCATCTTCTGGATCTTGCCCAGCTCTGGGTTTCATAATTAACTTGTACCAATTGTGTTGCTTTAATGCTTATACCTTCAGTATAAGGACTTCATTGCCCATTTTCATGTATTATGTTATGTCTGAGTGCAGAAATGAAGTCAGAATTTAAACAAGAGGAACCAACCTCTGGCTACAACATGCCAGCTTCCAGTTACAATGCGCCTCCCTCCAGCTACTCAGGATCTTCCCCTAACTACAACAGTTCAATTTCTGGCCACAATGCTCCTTTCTCCAGCCATGGCACCTCTGATTCATCTCATTCCTGGCAACAGCAGCAGCAGCAGCAAGGTCGTAAGAGGCCATTGGAGGAATCACGAGGCCGTGGATATTATGAACATCGAGACGATAAAAGGTGCGTTCAGCCAAAGTTTTTTAAAATAAAAAAGAAAGTGTTCTCTCTTTGTTCTTTTATTAGAAGTGTTGGAAAACAATCTAACTCAGAAATGACTGTAGAAGAAAGGCTTTGGGAGATGTTTCTAAACCCACCAAAGGCAGACACTCTATGGTCTTTTTTTGGTTTTGGAAAGACAAACTGTGGTTTGAACTAATTTACATCGGGTGCACTTTACAGGTTACAAATTAAGATTGCACTCCAGTTTTTGATTGAAGGCCTCTATAATGATTAAAATTTATCCAGTGAATTCAATGAGCGGTCTAGAGTGTAGTTTCACTAGTGCAGTAGTGGTGAACCTATGGCACGCATGCAAAGGGGGCACTCAGCCCTCTCTGTGGGCAAGCACGCCCTTGCCCCAGCACAGAGTTTCCCCTGCTGAACAGCCCAATGGGATTGCTTCCTCCCTCCCCCAGCACAGAGTTCACCCCACCCCTCTGCAGTGCGGACAACAGCCTGTTGAGTTTGGGCACTTGGTCTCTGAAAGGTTTGCCATCACTGCACTAGCGCATCGAATGACTTCTATAAATTTGCCAGTGCTTGTTTTGTGAGGTGGCATCTTGTATGAGAATTGCATTTGCTGTCTCTTTCAGGGGCCGATCTCCTCACCCGCCTGCTGATGAGGACGAGGATGATTTTGATGATTCGCTGGTTGCTATTGATACATGTGAGTTGTGTGCTTCCCTCAGTCTCTTTCTTATCTGACCCTATTATCCTGCCCAGTAGTGTACATTTTTGTATGCTTGTACATATACACATACATCACCTCTTTCTTTGTCTTTCAGATAATTGTGATTTACATTTCAAAGTTGGTCGTGACCGATTCAGTGGCTACCCTTTGACTATAGAAGGATTCGCATACCTCTGGTCAGGAGCAAGAGCCACATATGGGGTGCGGCGTGGAAGGATCTGCTATGAGTTGAAGGTAAGGAATTATTGTTCTCCATCATAGAATTCTGGAAGGTAGGAAATGGTTTAGATTCTCAACCTGAGGCCTGTGGGCCGAATGCAGCCCGTGGCACCATTTCATGTGGCGGCAGCGCCACCACACCCGGAAGTGCCATGTGATGGAGAGAGGGCAAAATGGCTGTCCGGCCCCTGAAGCTGTCTGAGGGAGCGTGACCCGGCCCCCGGCTTAAAAAGGTTGAGAACTCCTGGTTTAACTCTTTCAGGATTTAGATGAATAATGGCAGGCATGTCAGCATTATCACCCATGTTTAGGAACTTAAGAGACGTTTGAGTTACTTGCATAGGTGCTATTGTTACTTGATATTGTGCATGCATTTTGAGCTTTATTTTTCAAAAATATCTGTATTTCAGTTCAGTCCAATTAAAGATCCAGTTGACTAAAAGTTGGTCTTTGAACAAACTCTCTTTCATATGCTTTTAAATCAGAAGTGCCATCCTTTTCATTAGTTCCAAAACTTATGTATCTTTTTAGGACAGTATTTGGAACTGTCTTGATCCAAGGTACTCATAAGACGCCAGATCCTTAGAAATCCAGGATTCTACCTGGGCCAAATGTGGTGGCTTCCAGGTTTCTCCTGACCGGATGTTTATCCTTTTGTCTCCAGATCAATGAAGAGATAGCTGTCAAGCACCTTCCTTCCACAGAACCCGATCCTCACGTCGTGCGTCTTGGCTGGTCACTGGACTCATGTAGCACCCAGTTAGGTATGAAGCACTGCGGCTGCTGGAAGAGTGTAAGACCTATGTCTATCAGAGAGTAAACAACAACAAAAAGACAAAAAACGCTGTGGTATTTAAATATGAGCTTTTGTGGATGAAGTCCACTTCTAATGAGGGATAGGTACTAGTGACATTCCTACTCACAGGTAGGAGCTCAGTTTCTCCTGGAACTTGGAGGATTGTAACTTAGGAACCAGGGTGACTACCCCTGGGGAGAAAAAGTATACTGCCATATCCAAATATTGGCGATCCTCATGGCGATCAGCCATGTAGACTGTCCTGAGAATATAATGCAGTGGCCTTACATCTGCCTTCTGCATCGCAGCATGACCCCCGCACCACTGATCCAGTTCCACAAGTCGCTTTGGTCCTGAGCCCTTTTGGCACACAAAGTCCTCATCTGTCCTCAGGCCAGTATTGATGAAGCTGCTGCCCTCTATCAAGATGGATTCAAGTAGGATTTAATCCACTTGTGGACCATCACCCTTCCCTGTGTACTCAGGCACCCAAGGGTTGTCAGGTCAGTTAACGCCGCCTGACAACGTTGAGTTGCTGATGGTATGGTCTACTCTATTACCGTAGCAAGATATCCTGGCCAGACCGGGGTGGGGGAGAGAAAGTATTACATATTTTATCTATCACAAGGAGAGCTTAGCAGGGTGTGGGTAGCTCTCCCTGCCCACAGAAGGTCATAGTTGGCACGTTGTCTTAAGAGGATACAAAGCACTTCGCAGTACCATTTGGTGTTCAAAGCGCTCTCGATCTTTCACTTGTTAGGCGAAGAACTTTTCTCCTACGGCTATGGAGGCACAGGGAAGAAATCCACCAATTGCAAGTTTGAAAATTATGGTGAAACCTTTACTGAGAATGACATCATCACCTGCCTTGTGGTGAGTGTGCGCTCTTCTGTTTTGGATGCTGCAGTTATCTCTTCTCCCTCTCCCTCTCTCTCTTTTTTTGTATATGCAGGTTTATAGGCTTCCAGTTAAAATCAGTGGGTTTAATGCAAGGATTCCCAACTTTTTCAAGCCAGGGGCCAGGTCATGCTTTCGCAGTCAGCTTCGAGGGCAGGATGGCCATTTTGCCCTGCCTGCATAATGGCGGTGGCCATTTTGTCCTGACAATTTCAAAAGGGCAGGCATTTTATTTCTCAAATGCCCTTGGAGGGGGGGGGGCACATGAAATGGTGCCAGGGGCCGGATCTGGCCCGTGGGCTTCAAGTTGGAAACTCCTGGTTTAATGCAATCGATAGTTTCAGCTGGAGTAGATACACCAAATGGGTGGCATTTCCCTGAGCATTTATTTACCATTTGGCAGTTGATTCAGTCATGCAGTGTTGCTGTGCTCTGACTAACAGCCGGTTCCTTGCTCTTAGGACTTCGAATGTGGTGATGATGTCGAAATGTCCTTCATGAAGAATGGGAGGTGGCTGGGTTTGGCGTACCGTGTGCGAAAGGACACCCTGGGCGGCCGAGCCCTTTTCCCTCATGTCCTGGTGAAGAACTGTTCTGTCGAGTTCAATTTCGGGCAGAAGGAGGACGCTTTCTTCCCAGTTCCTCCAGGTTTCACCTTCATCCAACACCTTCCACTCGCAGAGCGAGTTCGCGGGACAATTGGACCAAAGAACAAATCAGAATGTGAAGTAAGTATCTCAGAAATGGAGGGGAGAGCTGTTCTGATAATGAGTTATTTTGCAGCCAGGTTTATAGCGCTCAAGTGAGTAGACAATATCACAAGCATATTCCCCTCTTGAAAGTACTCTTACATGAACCAATCTTAACACAGGCCTTATCTCAGTGATGGCGAACCTTTTGGAGACTGAGTGCCCAAACAGAGGGTTGGGCAAACTGTTCTGTGGGGAGGGAAGAAGCATTCCCATTGGGCTGCTGGACAGAGCAAACTCTGTGCTGGGGGAAAGGGAGGAAGTGCTCCCATTGGGCTGCTGGGCAGAGGGCCGGGGCAAACAGATGGTAATTGAATGCAGCCCTTTTGCTTTCCCCAGCATTAACAAAGGGCTAGTTATTCATTACTGTGGCAGCAGATGGGTAATAAGAATAGACTGCCTAGATAAGTGATGGTGAACCTTTTAGAGAACGAGTGTCCAAACTCAACAGGCTACTGTCCCCACCACAAAGGGGTGGGGTAAACTCTGCTGGGGGAGGGAGGAAGTGCTCCCATTGGGCTGCTGGGCAGAGGAGCGGGGTGAACTCTGTGCTGGGACGACAACACACATGACCACAGAGAGGGCTCTGACAGCCCCCTCTGGCACCCGTGCCATAGACTCACCATCACTGCCGTGGCTGAAATGAGATCAGAAGGTTAACACACTGGAGATTGGATGCTTTCTGCTCTTCTAAAGGTGTGTTCAAAGTTGAGCAGGTTCTGTCTGTTTTTAGGCTTAAGCAAGAAAAAAGAGGGACTTAAGAACTGATGCTCACATCGAAAGCGATGACATGAGAAATAATGTTTTTCTTAGTGAACGTTAAGTTGATCTTATGGACAAGAAATCAGAGCTTCACATGCAACTGGCTTGATTAGTGAGCAGCATGCGAATGTGATCGCTGTATCTTTCAGATCTTAATGATGGTGGGGTTACCTGCAGCTGGGAAGACAACGTGGGCCATTAAACATGCTGCAGCCAATCCAGCAAAGAAGTACAATATTCTGGGAACAAATGCCATCATGGACAAAATGAGGGTAAGACAGAATGCCAGAGGTTGCACAGGGCCAAATTTAAAACAAACCTGTCTGTTGTATTGCCCTGGCATTGTAGAGCATGCAGGGAAAATGTATCTGCTTCAGTTGGCTCTATGTACACATAACATCCTCTGCTTGCATTCTTGCTGTTGCTCTTAGGTTTTGTGTGCAGAAAACAAGGATTGAACCCGTTACTCTTTGAATCCTCTATTTTTTAAAAAAATACAAAACACAAAATTGGTCGTAGCGGACAGTTGCTCAAATTGCCCCAACTTTTTTTTTTTACTGCGATTTGGTTATGAGTTAGGGAGGTGTTACTGTAGTTTTACAAAAGTTGCTCTTGTTACATAGATTGCATAATGCTGTTAGATCAGTAGTGCAAGAAAATGTTAAAACCCTTATTTTCAAGGACAAGACAGGGCTGTACATTCCTGCTCCAGAACTTCATTTACAAGTGACATATACCAAGCTTGTATAATGTACTCTTAATGCCAAGTATTGTTGCCCCCAGTTGAACCCACACTGAAGACTTCCTGACCTATTTTAAGGACTTTCTTTTCATTCTTGTTCTGTGCTGTGAACCTTTACAGGTAGACTAATGCCGACTTGGAGCAAGCCATCAGAAGTGTAAATGCTACTCTAACCAATCGTTCCTTCTGTCAGGTAATGGGACTCCGCCGTCAGCGCAACTATGCCGGCCGCTGGGATGTTCTCATCCAGCAAGCAACACAGTGCCTGAACCGCCTAATCCAAATCGCAGCACGGAAGAAGCGTAACTACATCCTCGATCAGGTAACTGAATCCATCCTCCCTTGGAGGTTTATTTGACTTCTTTAGGTATTGTACTTTTGCAGAAAATTCATGGATATCCATGACCTGTGAAGGAAGCTGCACTGATGTATGTATGTACAGTAGAGTGAACCCTCACTTTACGGATGGCTCACTTTAGGAAAAGAAATTCATAGAAAATGACAGTCCGCTTCAAGGGAGGACACTATATGGAATGGTTTCTGGGTGTTCCGACGCTTCCCACGGCGGTGAGAGGGTGTTTGGAGCACTTCCGCTCCATTTTTGAAATTTTTCATAATGTTATGGCACCTCCAGAAGCTTTCCCCACAACCAGGAAGTGCCAAAATTTTCCCTCCCTTCATCAGCTGTTTGGTGGGTATTTTTCCTGCAATTACCAGGGTTGGCCACTAGATGGTATTGTCAGAAATGTGCCGAATATGTATTGCAAACAAACAAAAAAAAGTAGCGGAACTCACTAAAAAGCCAAAAAATGTATCCCCTCCGCTCAGAACTCTTTCCAAAGTTTGTTGTTGTTGTTCAGTCGCACAGTCGATTCCGACCCTTTGCGACCCTATGGACCATTGATCTCCAGGCACCCCTGTCCTCCACCATCCTCCTCAGCCCGCTCAGCTCGGTGCCCGCTGCGTCCACAATGCCATCCAGTCATCTCATCCTTGGCCGTCCCTTTTTCTTTTGCCCTCCACCTTCCCCAGCATCAAGGCTTTCTCAAGTGAATCCTCTCTTCTCATTTGGTGTCCAAAGTACTTCAGCTTCATCTTTACTATTTGACCTTCTAAGGAGCAGTCAGGACTGATTTCTTTCAAGATTGACTTATTTGTTCTCGCTGTCCAGGGTACTCTCAAAACTCTCCTCCAACACCACATCTCAAAGGCGTCTATTCTTCTGCGCTCAGCCTTCCTAATGGTCCAGCTCTTGCATCCATACATTACCACCGGGAATACCATTGCTTTGACTATACGGATTTGTGCTTGTACACTTTGGCATTTTTGCTGTGTTTGTCTATCTGTAGGAATTTAAAGATGCGTCCAGTCCTCCCTTTTTTCTCCAGACTTAGCATAGGTGCATAAATAATAGGTTATTTTTACCACTGCCCAACGCTCACCGTTGAGTCACTGCCTGTACGGTCTACTCCAGGGGTTCTCAGCCTATGGCCTGGGGGACGATGCGACCCATGACACCATTTCATGTGTCTCCCCCCCCCCTGCCTTCACCGCACTCGAAAGTGCCATGTGGCAGGCAGGGGCCATCTGGCCCCCAAAGCTGTCTGAGGGAGCGTGACCCAGCCCACGGCTTGAAAAGGTTGAGAACCTGTCTACTCCATTACCGTAGCGGGATGTGTGGCTAGACATATGCGTACATGCAGTAAACCCCTTTGTGTGGATTCACAGATTTGGGCTTCTGGGAATTGAAGTCCAAGAACATCTGGAGTGCCAAGGTTCGCTGTGACTGTCCTCAGAGATCTAAATTTGAATTGCAAAAACCTGCAAACAACTAGTGTATGAGGCTTTATTTTTAACCTTTAGAGGTGGGGAGGAAAGCCATTAAGATAGGCTAGTTGTCAGGGAATCACTCACTCAACAATGGGTATACTATTCACACAGCCCATCTTCTGTAGCCAGGGTTTGGGGGAGCTCAGCCTGCTTTTGGGGGGCCCTTTGCTCTATTTAAGGAAGAATGCAGACTGACAAGTAACGACCGTTTTTTTTGCCTCCTCTTTGTCACTGCCGCTAGACAAATGTCTATGGATCTGCCCAGAGACGAAAAATGCGTCCTTTTGAAGGTTTCCAACGCAAAGCTATTGTAATTTGTCCCACGGATGAGGATTTAAAAGACCGAACAGTAAAGCGCACTGACGAGGAGGGAAAGGATGTGCCTGATCACGCAGTGTTAGAAATGAAAGGTAGGCACTTAGAAAAACAAACAAACTCACATGACACAGGTAATAAGGGGGAAACCCAGCATGGCTGTATATGGAGTTTGAAGGCTGCTTTAAAACCAACCCTTTAGCTCTTTCCCATTTTCCTTTTGTCCTCCTCCTCCTCTGCCCTATACTTGTCACTTCCTCAGGGGGCTACGGTGGCTCAGTGGTTAAGAAGCTCGCCATGTTAGCTGGAAGGCTGGCAAGTCGGCAGTTTGAGGCCCAGGTACTGCATGATGGGTTGAGCATCTGTTTCTGTCCCAGCTCTTGGGACATGAAAGGAGCCTCATTTGGGCATTCCCTGAGAGGGGTTTCTTCCGCAAAAATCCTTTCAACACAGAATAATGTCTGATACGAAATTATTATTATTAACTTGGAATAGACTTACAGTGTTCCCTTATAAGGCTTTCTAGATGAGTTAGATATTTAAGGAATGCTGTTATCAATTCCTCCTCCAGTATAATAATAATTTCATGTCAGAAATTACTCTGGGTTGAAAGGATTTTTGCTGGAGAAACTGCTTAGGGGACGCCCGGATGAGGCTCCTTTCGTGCGCCCAGGATATTTTCCCCACCAAAGTGGTCCCTATTTATCTACTTGCAATTTCTTGCTTCCAAACTGCTCGGTTAGCAGGAGCGGGGACAGAGATGAGCACTCAATCCACCGTGCAGTACCTGCGTTTTGAACTGCTGACTTGCTAGCCTTCCAGCTAACAAGGCGAGCTTCTTAACCACAGAGCCATTCAGCCCGTTCCTACCCCAGTGATTTTCTAAGACTGAGCAGGAATATGAACCCAGGCCTCCTAGCTGTTAGTCAGTTACTTTATCCGCTGTGTCACACTGGATATCGCCTATACTGGAGTGTTGTGTTTTTCTAGCACAGCTTTCCCTTACCTGGTGCTCTCCATCCTGGATTGTGTGGACTGGGGGCAAAATGACATCCCCTGCTTGAGGTCCGTAGTACATCCTCCTGACAGTGGCAGTAAATGAAGAAACTGTCATTGTTTATACAGTGGTACTTTGTTACAAATGTAATGCGTTCCCCAGGAATATTTTGTATTACAAAAAATTTAACTCGAAACGGTTTCCCATAGGAATGCATTGAAAAACTTTTTTTTCTGACCTCCCGAATAGATTAATTGGTTTTCAATGCATTCTTATGGGGAAACCGCATTTTGAGTTACGAACTTAAATTTGTAACTCAAGGCATTATTTTCAATGGATTTTCATTCGTATCATGAAAATTTCGTAACACAAAGTGTTCGTAACTCGAGGGACCATTGTAGTTCACACTTTGTCTTTCCTTAATCTTCCCACTTATTTCTCTTTCCTGTTTTCTCACTTCTTTTCCTGGAGACCTGGATCAGAACTCCTCTCCCCACTCCTTTCTTCATTCCCTCCCCCCCCCTTTCACTGAAGACTGATGTCCCTGTTGATCTTCTCCTTGTCCACCAGCCAACTTTGCATTGCCGGAGGCGGGCGACTTCCTCGACGCCGTGGTCTACATTGAGCTGCAGCGGGACGAAGCAGAGAGGCTGGTGAGGCAGTACAACGAAGAGGGCAAGAGAGCTGGCCCGCCCCCTGAAAAACGTTTCGACAACCGGGGCGGTGGGGGCGGCGGTTTCCGTGGCCGAGGTGGTGGAGGCAGCTTCCAGCGCTTTGATAACCGAGGACCACCAGCCAGCAACCAGGGTGGCTTCCAGAACCGTGGTGGCGGCGGAGGAGGATTCAGAGGAGGTGGAGGCGGCAACGGTGGTGGTGGTGGAGGAGGAGGAGGAGGAGGCTTTGATAACCGAGGCCCACCAGGAGGTAAGTCTATACTACTAGTCACACGTCGACTAGCATTTTGGGTTTACTGGCATGGGTTGGAATGAATGTTGAGACTCAGGACTGCAGATGCCTACTTTTGTGTCTCCAGTCTGGCCAAGTTATCCTGCTATGGTAATAGAGTAGACCCTACTGTCAGCAACTCAATGCCGAGTATCAGGTAGCAGTTAACTAACCTGACAACCCTGAGGACTAGTGGCCTTGCCTGCCAAAGTCCACAGGGAAGGGTGATGGTCCCCAAGTGAATTAAATGGTCCTACCTGGACCCATCTGATGGAGGACAGCAGCTTCATCCATCCTGGCCTGGGGCTGAGGAGGACTTTGTGTGCCCAAAGGGCTCAGGACCAGAAAGTGACTCATGGAACTGGATCAGTGGTACTATGGGTGTCATGCTGTGATGTGGAAGGCAGATGAAAGGCCACTGCATTATATTCTCAGGGTAGTCTTCATGGCTGATTGCCACGAGGATTGCCAGTATTCAGATACCGAAGGAGGAGGAGAAAGCTACAGAATGTGCCTATATGCTGAGTGAGGCCAAAATACCATTAGGGTTTCAGGGTAGTGTATCAGTGGTAGTATATAACAAAAACAGCAAATCACATCTTTCAGTAAGGTATCTATATATATAAAATCAAGGGTTAACCGTTGGAACTTGCTATAGGCTCCTTAGCCAAGCCCCACTAGCCTGCACCCTCCATTCGGGAACACGTCCGAACTGGGTACGCAGGTAAATGCAAGATTGAGAATTGCGCCAGTGGGGCAACAGCCCCACAAAGGCGAAAAAAGGGAAACAACTTCATTTCCCAACGTTCCTTGCTCTGCGCCAGAGCCAATCAGGCTGAGAGGCTCTGGCGCAGTGAGGCGCAAGGAATGTTCAGAAACACGCGGCGGACAATCAAAAGAAAAAAGTTTTTTAAAAAATAGCACAAACGCAAAGCACAAACCCATTACTACAAGCCCCAGCGTCCTGCGCACCATGAGTGCGCAGAACGCTGAGGAAGCCAGCGCCCTAATTTTTTTAAAAAAAAACACTCACCGCCTCACAAACACCAACCGCCCTTCTTTCCCTTTCCCGACTGGAGTTTCCACTTTAATATCAGTAGGTGGGGGGTTGCGATCCCCTTCTCCGCTGGCTCCCCTAGGGTTGGGAAGTTTGTGGGTACAAAAAGGGTATGTCTCCCCAACACTTCTGGACCCAGGAGACCAGGGAAAGGGGTTTGATTCCCCCCCCCCCCAAAAAAAATCTCCGTCTTTAAAGAGAAGAAACCAAGCGGTTTCTTCTCTTTAAAAATGGAGGTTTTTTTTAAAGGGGGGGGGGAAAAATCGATACACTCTCCCTGGTCTCCTGGGTCCAGAAGGGTTGGGGGGGACATACTCCTTTTGTCCACCCCAACCCTCACGGACCAATGGGACCCAAGAGAGGAGATCGATTCCAACCCAACCCCCTGATATTAAAAGGGAAAATCCGATTGGAGTTTCCCCTTTAATATCACTGGGTGTGGGGGTTTGCGCTCCCCCTCTCTACTGGCTCCCCTGGGGTTGGGAGGTTTGTGGGGACAAAAGGGGTCTGTCTCCCCAACCCTCCTGACCCCAGGGGACCTGGCAGAGGGGATTCCCCTCCACACACACACGCCCCATATTAAAGAGAAGAAACCAAGCAGCTCTTTAAAAACGGAGTTTTTTGGGGGGATGCCCCTCCGATGGCTCTCCTGGGACAGATTTCCCTTTTAATATCAGAGGATGGCCTGGATTCGATCCCCTCTCCTGGGTCCCATGAGTCTGGAAGGTTTGTGGGGACAAAAGGGGTCTGTCCCCCCCAAGCCTTCCAGAGCCAGGGGACATGGCAGAGAGGGGATCCCCCCATAGGACACCAAAAAACACAAAAACAAACAATCAAAAACATCCAACAATACACAAAAACAACCAAAAATAACACCAAAAAACAATGCAAAGTAAAGAAAAACAAAAATTTCAAAACACATCCAGCACCCAGCACCACAAAATCCAACCACCACCCCAAATAAAGAAAAACAGCTAACTCACCACCACAAGGCCTCATTCCACAACAACCGGAAAAGAAATGAATAAAGAAAGAGACTACTTACTGGAAGAAGCTCCACCCAGAGGCCACGAGAGAAAAAACAGTCAAAATACAAGATAACCCCTACCAGCAGCACTTGCTGCCCACAATAGTAAAAAAAATTCAAAAAGACACAACAGCCCCACACAAAAGGCCCCAAGAGTAAAAACAAGTAAAAACAAATAACACAAAATCACAATTTTACACAAATCAAAAACAGATTTCAATAAAATAAAATAAAAACTATTCAAAAATCCTGTGCTGAATTTTAACTCAAATAAAAAATAAAAACAATACACATTTTACAAACATTTATTGTGAAAAACATGTACTTTCACATTTTTAAAATTATTACCTACAGTACAGCTATTAAAAAAATACATACTAAAAAATTATTGGGTTAAATATATTTGTCTTGAAAATGTATATCATCCTTTGTTCTTTTTTTCATCCACAAAACCAAAACACCAAACAAAACTCATTATAACAGGACGCCAAATTTTTTTTGTATAAATTCAATTATAGACTAACCTCTTCTTTACAAACATTAACAACAACAAAAACTTCCCAACACCATTTAAAACAGCCCGGCAACGCCGGGCAACCTCTGCTAGTATATAATAAATCGAAATTGTCAGATGAACATGACATAAGCTCATGATATGAGCCCTGGTGGCGAACTGGTTAAACTGCTGTACTGCAGCCAAAACATTGTGAGTTTGATCCTGATGGGACTCCAGTTGACTCATCTTTCCGAAGCTGGTAAAATCAAGTGCTCTGTACGAAGAAGGGGCTGGGTTTCTGTGCGTTCCAGCTTAATGAAGAGAGAGAGAGAGAGACATCTGACTTGGGTCTCTATAAAATCATAGAAAAGGAGCTTCCTAATGGTATAATACAAAGGACTGCGGTGGCTCAGTGGTTAAGATGCTGAACTTAACAACTGGAAGGTTGGCAGGTCAGCAGTTGAAGACCTCAGTACTGCACGACGGAGTGAGCTCCCTTCATCTAGCCCAGCTCCTGCCAACCTAGCAGTTTGAAAGCAAGAAACTGGCTATTACTGGAGATGAGTCCTGGACCCTAGAGTTGGATCTGACTGGCTCTCGAACAAGGGCGGCCTTTACCCAATGGTATCATGTTGGCTTCTTATGGGGTAGAAGCAAAAGTATAAACCTCTGGAGAGGTGAGGCTGGGGAGAGAGAGAGAGAGACAGATTGCTTGAAGGGGCCAGGCTCCGAATGACTCCCTTTCAACGATGGCTTCTTTCTTCAGGCTTCAACAGGGGTGGCTACAACCAAAGCCGCTGGGGAAGTGGGAACCGTGACAACGACAACCGGGGCAGCTACAACCGGAACAACCAACCCCCAAGCAACTATAGCCCAGCACACAATCAGAACACGTACAAGAGCAACAGCAGCAGCAGCCTCGGCCCATCCCCTCCTGCACCTGCCGCTAATCCTCCTCCCACTACTTATACGTCAGGGCCACAAGTAAGTATGCATGCCTGCCTGGGGCAATGTTGCTTTCATGCCTTCCTTCCATACGATTCCAAACAGCCTAGTGCCATGGTGGCCAACTTTGGCACTCCACTGTTCTTGAACTTCAATTCCCAGAAGCCCCAAGTCCCTGTGAACCAACATGCATGGGTTTACTACGCGTACGCGGGACTTGGACTTCTGGGAATTGATGCCCAAAAACAGCTGGCGTGCCAAGGTTCGCCATCACTGCCTAGTGCTTGTTCTCGTAGTTTCTTTGTGTTCCCATCGGGTAATGTATGCCCCAAGTCATGGTTAAGACGCTGAACTTGTCAGCAGTTTGAGACCCGAGTGCTGTATGTTGGAGTGAGCTCCCATTGTCTGTCCCAGCTAGAAGCTCGAAAGCAAGAAATTGCAAGTAGATAAAATAGGTACCACTTCAGTGGGAAAGGCAACAGCATTCACTGAACTCGGGTGTCTAGTCATGCCTGCAACAGGTCCACCGAAACGTGGTTAAGGAGCTCTTCTTGTTAGCAGGAAGGCTGGCAAGTCGGCAGTTCGAGACCCGGGTACTGCATGACGGATTGAGCTCTTGGGGACATGAAAAGAGCCTCATTTGGGTGTCCCATGAGCGGAGTTTCTTCCGCAAAAATCCTTTCAACCCAGAATAATTTCTGACATGAAATTATTAGCGCCACCTCCTAGAGCAGCATTTCCCAAACTATGTTCTGCCAAAAACTGGTGGGCTTCGATTCCCAGAAGCCCATGACCGTTCCCCAAAGCCTTAAGCAAGGGAGAACTTTTCCTAAGTAGTTCTCTTGAGATGAAAGGGAGGTGGGGGGGGGGGGGGTTGTCTATCCTGGAAAATGTGCCTTAGGTTGTAGCTTGCAGCTGGCTTAACAGCTCTCCTACTTTCAGTTCTGATGGTGGGGAAGTCTTTGGGTAAGACTCCTTCGCTTGGCCTTCTAAAAGGCTCTAAGCAGCTCTGCGTCAAGATAAGATTTGCCCACACTTCAGGCTCCCCTGGCTTGATTGTAGTGGGTTTCTAAAGTGAACATTGAACGTACCTCTTCCGCAGCAAAGCTACAGCCAGCCCTACAACCCCCCATCCAGCTACAACCAAGGTGGTTATAGCTCTCCCAACTACAACTACGGGAACTACAGCGGCTATAGCCAAGCCTACAGCCAGGCCCCACCACCACCGCCGCCGCCGCCGGCCCCAGCTCCGGCTCCGGCCCCAGCTCCGGCTCCGGCTCCAGCCCCACCAACCTACAATCAGCCCAACTACAACCAGTACCAACAGGTAGGTGAGAGGAAATTGGGTAGCTTTCCTAGTGGAGAATAACCGATTGGCTGCAAATGAAGTCTGGGTGCAGAAGGGTGTTTACCATTTTTGCTGCCTTGCCTTCCAGCCCCCCCCCCCCCCCCCCATTTTGCTCTATATAGTGAGAAGGAGGAGACTGCAGTGACTTAGTGGTTAAGATGCTGAACTTGACGACTGGAATGTGGTGAGGTCAGCAGTTTGAGACCTGGGTACTGCATGACGGTTTGAGTGCCTGTCTCTGTCCCGACTCCTGCTAACCTAGCAGTTCAAAAGCAAGAGATTGCAAGTAGATAAGTAGGGACCACTTTGGTGGGAAGGTAAACAGCATTCCGTGCACTCTGGCGTCTAGTAATGCCTGCCACATCACTATGGAAACTTCTGCAGACGTTTTCCCTATTTTTAATGGCTGGCCTGGGAAAAGGACTATACTGTGGTACCTCCCTTAAAGAGCATAATGAGTTCCACAGGAATGCTCTTTAAGTGAGTTTTCTCCTTAAGCGAAACACCATTTTAAGTGACCAATTGTGGCTTCTGGCGGGGGGGGGGGGGATTGCGAACCCCGATTTAGTTGTTAAGCGAGTTTTTGGTTGGTTTTCGTTGTTAAGCGAGGCGACCATTCAGAGAAAATTCTGCTCTTTAAGCGAGGCGCTCTTTATGTGAGGTTTTACTGTACAGCTAAACCACTACCTCATCCCTCCCTGGAATTGGCAAAACCATGATGTGTTGGATTCTGGTTGTACAATTCATGCCATCTCTGCAGTACTAAACTTGGCTTGACAGAGATGCTGAACTCCCCTTATTGCATTTTATTTTATATTTGGTTGTTTCATCCAGCAGCTTCCCCCTGTGGCTTAGCGCTTGGAGACTGGAAGGTCGGGTTTCGATACCTGAGAGCTGCATTTGGGGACATGAAAGGAGCCTCATTCAGGCGTCCCCCGAGCAGAGTTTCTCCAGCAAAAAACCCTTTCCACCCTGAGTAATCTTTGACACAGAATTATTATCCAGATGAACAGGGGGACAGTCTGCTTTAACTAAATGAGAGCTTGCAGGGAACCCATGATAGTCAAGTATGTGTGAAAATGAAGTTGCCATTAACTTGTGAATAGCCTGCAAAGTTTTTTCTGCCATGGAAACACCACAAATGAGGTGGGGTGGGGATAGATTTCCAACTCCCAGATGCTTAAAACCCTAATTATGTGCCCTTTCCTTCCCCCATAGTATGCCCAGCAGTGGAGCCAGTACTACCAGAGCCAGAACCAGAACCAGACTCAGAGCCAGTGGCCCCCGTACTACGGCAGCTATGACTACGGGGGCTACACAGGCACCTCGCAGGGGGGCTCCAGCACTCAGTGATGGTTCTGCGACATCCTTTGAAAGAGCAGGTTGCTGTGCCATTTATGGCAGGTTTTCTAACTTGACAGTGGGCATTTCTTGGGGGATTTGGGAGTGAAAGTGGTCTTTAATCTGCCCTTAAGGTCCTCACCGTAGTTCTTGAGGGTGGCTGAATTTTTACCTGTACAGCTAAGAAGCATGTGTCCTTCTCTTTGCGCCATCCCTCTCGAAGAAGTTACACTATTTCCTGTCTCCTTGTTGAAAACAATTTTATTCATTTTAAACTTACTCTTTAATTCTCAAAAGGAGCTAGAATCTCTTCAGCCTCCTACCCTTGTATTTTTTTAGGCCAAGACCCCATCCTATGTATCAAATGTTCCACAGTAGTTGTGGGGTGACAACTTTGAAGCCCTCTTAGGATTTACCGACACTCTCCCAACGCGCCTCGCACGACTCTGCTAGTGACCATAAATTCCAGACATTTTGGAAACTGTTCCTGCAGTTTGTCACTTGTCTTTGGGGTGTTTTTATCTGTCTTTTCTGCAAATAACTATTAAAACTGGAGGGCGAAAAGATAGCTTTATCTTATGGTAATTATGATTTTATTTTAGATTTTTTCCCTGTAACCTTTTACTGTGGGTCAGCAGCTGTTAATATTTTCATCGAAGTAACAATTCCTTTTAGCTCGCTATAGGAGAGGGGGGGAAGCAAATGAGAGGGGAATCATCTTATATGTGTAACTTTTTATACAGTGTCTAAGTTTCTGTAACTTTGCACATGCTTTGTGTTGAGTTGAATTGTAACAGCTTTTTTGTATTTGGAGAGAGAGAAAAAGAGTGAATATTGAACTTTAAAATATTTGTCTTGTGTGTTTTTCCCTTTTCTGTTGTCACATTCTCACTAGCACTTGAAAACAACTACGGAGGTACACACACGCACACCATCACCTCTCCATTCACCCACAAAATATCTTGTAGGAAAAGACCTAAAAGCTTAAAATTCCCACTATAGTACGGTAACTTACATCAAATTGCCCATTGAAATACTTTTCAAGTTGCATGTTTTACATTTTCCTATTTGCAATGTTTCTGAAAACATTTTTTTAAAAATCATAATCACTAGATTTCTGCATTGTTTGCATCTTACAGGTACCAAACAAGAAAAATAGCAAATTAAACTTTCAATCTACTAAAATGTCTAGGCAAACAAAGAGTGGGGCTTGCCTGGCACTATATTGCTATATTGGCTCTTGGTGAACATCTTTGGGAACTACCTCTGGGATCAAAGCACCAAGAATATGAAACTTCTGCCTTATGACTGATGCTTCTCTCTTGGGTAGAAGCGGCATGTGGAGAAAGATTTCAATGGATGACAATAAGGACTGGAGTTGATACAATAATAACTCCTGGGATTTCCTGTTCAATGTTAAATTCAGTGCAGTTCTTGCTTGTAGCTTTTGCAGCTAGTTTTCATCAGTGGGGTGTGAAGGAAAGCGGAGTTTGATTTGGGATGGATGCGAACATAGCATTGCCTCAGCTAGATTCATAATTCAGCGCTGTTTAAATCCCTCGATCCAATTGCTCATTTAGGCTGCATGCCCAGGAATGCAGCCAGCACCTCATTAATTGCCAGTTTTCCATGACAACTTAAAACAACTTCACAGAGGCATAATCCAACATTGGGTTTTGACCCTTGTTTTCTTCTTAAGACCAGCTGTTCCATTGTACAATGCCAAGAAGATAACCTCATGGAAACCATTACAGTAGTAAGCCTTGAAGCTAGTTGTGTTTTTTGTGTAGCCCACATTTGTGTTGGTCTTCAAGACATTGTTTAGATCAGTGAGGTCCATGTTTAAGGGCCCTGCCTGGTCCTTCTTCAGAACCAGTCAAGGAATGTCTTAAAGCTGCATCTACACCAGGGGTTCCCAACCTAAGGCCCATGGGCCGGATCTGGCCCATGGCACCATTTCATGTGGGGCCCCACCCCTCCAAGGCCATTCGAGAAACAAAATCGCTACACCTTAAGCTGTTGGGATAACATGGTCACCCCCATCGTGCAGGCAGAGCAAAAAGGCCCGTCCAGCTCGAACCTGACAGCGTGACCCGGGCCACGGCTTGAAAAGGGGGAACCCCTGATCTACACCGTTGTTTCCCAACCTTTGGTTCTTGGACTTCGATTCCCAGAAGCCTTTTAAGTCAGTACATTGGCTGGTCGGTGCTTTGGGGAATTGACTTAGGCTTTTGGGAATTGAAGTCCAAGAACCAAAAGTTGGGAAACTGGTTTAGATACTCAATGGTGCAGTAAATATATATGAAATGGTTCTGTATGGTATAGGAATTTGCACCTGCATATGACAACTGGAGAACATCTGTGCTGTGTTTTCATGGAGATTAGCAGGAAGTACAGGTACAACTGCTATTTTTTTCTGTGACAGTCCCCACAAGCAACAAGATTTCAATTTGCTTCAGCCTCCATTTATTTTCCCATCCCAGGTATCAAGCTGGGTGACCGACTTGACATCATCTCCCAGATGAGCCTTCAGGCTTCTGAATTCCCTTTTTTCTTTCTTTTAACCCACACTTTGTCCTGTATTGTCTATTTGTTAGCATCTTGATGGAGAGCAGCAGGTACATCAATACTGACCTGGGGCCGATGAGAACTTTGTGTGCTAAAAGGGCTCCAGACATCAGTGGTAGGGGCGTCACGCTGTGATGCAGAAGGCAAATGGAAGACTACTGCATTATATTGTTCCCAAAACAATCTTCATGACATAACTGTTTTGGATTCCTGCATTGAGCAGGGGGTTGGACTCGGCCTAAAAAGCCCCTTCCAACTCAGTTCTATGACCGTGATGGCGAACCTTGGTACTCCAGATGTTCTTGGACTTCAATTCCCAGAAGCCCAAGCCCCTCCGTGAATCCACACAAATGGGTTTCCTGCGATTCATCCAGCCCACGCTGCCCTCGGAAGTGGAAGTAAAACACGCCCGTACTGGCGTGGGCCAGATGAATTGGCATTGGGGGCCGGATGAATTGGCATTGGGGGTGCATTTTGCTTCCGGGAGCGACAAGGGTGGCGCGGTCTGGATGAATCGCTGTAAACCCATTCGTGTGGATTCACGGGGTGCTTGGGCTTCTGGGTGTTGAAGTCCAAGGGAACATCTGGAGTGCCAAGGTTCGCCGTCACCGTTCTATGAGGATAGTCAATATCGGATATGGCACTCGACGAAGAGTTCTCTTGAGCTTTCCAACTGACAAGGAGATAATTACTCAGTTTTGGTAAATGAACGGATTATTTTGGCCAGAGATCAATTGCCCTCCAGCCCTCTCTGTGTCTGTGTGTGTCTGTCTGTCTCTGTCTGTCTGTCTCTGTGTGTGTGTGTGTGTGTGTGTCTGTCTGTCTGTCTCTGTGTGTGTCTGTCTGTATGTGCCTGTCTCTCTCTGTGTGTGTCTGTCTCTGTGTGTCTGTCTGTCTCTGTCTGTCTGTCTGTCTCTGTGTGTCTGTCTCTGTCTCTCTCTCTGTGTGTGTGTCTCTGTGTGCCTGTGTCTGTGTGTGTCTGTCTCTGTGTGTGTCTCTCTCTGTGTGTGTCTGTCTCTGTCTGTCTGTGTCTGTCTGTCTGTGTGTGTCTGTCTCTGTGTGTGTCTGTCTCTGTGTGTCTCTCTGTGTGTGCCTGTGTGTGTCTGTCTCTGTGTGTGTGTGTCTGTCTCTGTGTGTGTCTCTGTGTGTGTGTGTGTGTCTCTGTCTGTCTGTGTCTGTCTGTCTCTGTGTGTGTCTGTCTGTGTGTCTCTGTGTGTGTGCCTGTGTCTGTGTGTGTGTCTGTCTCTGTGTGTGTCTGTCTCTGTGTGTGTGTCTGTCTCTCTGTGTGTGTCTCTGTGTGTGTCTGTCTCTGTCTGCCTGTGTCTGTCTGTCTGTGTGTGTCTGTATGTGTGTGTGTCTCTCTGTGTGTGTCTCTCTGTGTGTGTCTGTCTGTCCAAGGTGTTTTCTCTGGATCCTAGAGCTATCTGCACGTTTCTTATTTCTACCAGCGCCAGAGGAAACTTTTTTGCAACCATTTCTTTCTCCTCCACCTTCTCCTGCCCTTCTCTATCCCCATTCCCAAACGTGAATATGCGCGATATGGGATCTCCCCGGAACCCATGTGCACGGGCGCCACGTTCCCCAGAGCGGGGGAACTCTTTCTCCGCTGCACCCGGAAACCGGAAGTTCCTGTTAGAGCGTCTGTTTTGGGGTCCTTTAGGCATAGGAAAGATCGGTGTCCCGGGATGGAGCCGGGGGAGGGCCCGCTTCTTCAATCGGAACCGCCGGGTGAGTGGACGGTCTCTCCATGGATCCAGTGCTGGGACGGGGGTCGCGGTGTCGCCCTGAAATGGGTCCCTGGGGTCCTTCTAAGTGGTATTTTATTGATATTACATAGCACAACAACGATTTTTTGCTACTGGGAATGACACACGTGATTTACATGAATATCGAGTGTGCTGGTTCCAAATCTGAACTCAGAATTTGCCTATCGCGTACAGATTTTAAGTTACAGTCGTGCGATAGCTGGTACTTAGATGATGTGTATGTTGGACTTGAGTGTGCGACTGAAGAACAACAACAATGTGTTTTTACATGGGAACGTTATAACAGTTGCGGCAGCTGCCACTATGCCCGCTGCCACCTCAGCTGAATTACGTCCCCTAGTGGCATGCATGTTCCAGCAGCAGCCGGGCATGTCTGGGCAAGTCAGGTGAAATGGACCAAGGGCTCGTCTTTAGTGGCCTAGCTATACAGTAAAACCCCGACTTACATATTCCTTGAGTTACATAAAATTCGACTTACATAATGATTTTGTGCTAAAACCATGTCCCGATTTACATGATTTCCTATGGGATTGCTTCGAGTTACACAAAAAAAATCATTTTTCCTATGGGTTTGCTTTGAGTTACATAAAACAAATATCCTAAGGGTTTGCTTCGAGTTATAAAAAAAAAAACGATTTAAGCAAAAGCCTACGGAATGGACTTTTTTTTCGTAAGTAGGGGTTTTACTGTATTATCCAATAAGATGGTTTCACACTAGAGACAAGCCCTTGGTCCATCTTGCCTTATATACCTATTTCTGACGTCAGCTCACTGACTTGCCCAGCCATGCTCGGCTGCTGCTGGAACATGCATGCCACCAGGGGATGTGATTCAGCTGAGGCGGCAGCAAGCCTAGTGGTAGCTGCAACTGTTATAATGTTCCCTTGTAAAAATGCATTACCCAGTACCATTTGAACAGCTATAGCATGCCTATAGCTTAAAAATCTGTACATGATAGGCAAATTCTGAACTCAGATTTGCTACTGGGAACAACACATGTGATTTACATGATATCGAGCGTGCTGATTCCAAATCTGAATTCAGAATTTACCTATCGCGTACAGATTGATAGGCACATTCTGAATTCAGATTTGGAATCAGCACACTCGATATCATATAAATCACATGTGTAGCAAAATTGTTGCTGTGCAGTGAATTATTTGTACCCTTTTAATGGATTTTCTTCTGAAATCTACTTTGTCTTCCTCCTCAGTGTAATTTCAAAGCTTCAATTCTTAATGTGGTTTTCTGGGCAGAAAAAATTTCCTTGGGCCAAGTGGTTGTTATTTCTGTGCAAATGTGCATATGAACACGTTTTAAGATATTACTTGCCTCCTGATGAGATTTAGCTGGTGTTTGAGCAACAGAATTACAGATTTTTTTTCCCCCACCTGTCTTTCTAGGTGTTAACACTCTAAGGAATGCAGAGCTAGAGAATTCAGACAACCCTCCCACCACGGAGATGTTGGAGAGCTGTCTGCCCGACAAGATTGAAGCGGCAAAGCCATCCTGCTCTGTAGAAGAGGTTATGGAAATCCCAGATACGAGAGGTAGTTCTCCAGTGAGCAGCAGAGTTCCTCATGCCTCGTCGGAAGGTTTCCATGAGAATGAACCAAAATCAGATGCTTGTGGCTTTGGAGCGGCCGGGAGTTCTCCTCTACCCCGGTTTCTTTGGGGAGAACAAATGTCAGAGTTCTCAGAACCACTCAGCTGTTCTTCAGGCATGAATGGGCCATCTAAACCACCACGTTATGGGAAGGGGCGCACATCGAACTCAAGCTCTTCTTGTTCCACTGAGAAATTTATGTCATCCTTTGCCTCTCTTGAATTAAAGACGGAAACTCCCGCTGCAACCATTCTGAACGGGATCACTGAACTCTTGCGCTGGGGTAACAGAAAACCAGAATCTGTTCCTAATGGCACCACTTCTGACATCAAACCATCCCTCCAAGATGGTGGAAAGCTAAAGTCTGTTAGTGGCTCCAAACTGGGGCTGACTGAGGAAAATGATGATGATGATGCCCTGCTAGCCATGTTCAGTGCGGTCGCCAATAGTCATCTGGCTGTCCAGAGCCAACAGAAGGATGAACCAGATTTTACACCTGCACAGAAGTTGGCCATCTTACGGGATCTGTACCACACCAAGCCCTTGGTCTTCTTGGAGCGCTTCTGGACCGTCCTGTGCGAGGAACACCTGGCATGCTTCCACCATCTCTGTGGCAACTATGAAGCAGATTTCTACTGTGCAGAAGTGCGCAGGGCTGGCGTGGGCAAAAATCGGCATACCCGGGTGCGGAACAAGCGCTATGCAGCTCTGCAGCAGCTCATCAGAGGTACAGGAATTGTATTATTTATCCATTTTATGGAAGGAAAGTCTATTTGCAGTAGGGTTTCTTAGCAACTGGTTGCAAGAACACTGTTTAAAGCAGTGGTGTGAACCTATGGTATGTGCACTGTCGCCCCAGCACAGAGTTTGCCCCACCCCTCTGCCCAGCGGCCCAATGGGAGCTCTCCCTCCCACCCCCAGCATAGAGTTCATCCCGCCCCTCTGCCCAGCAGCCCAATGGGAGCGCTCCCACCCTCCCCCAGCATAGAGTTCATCCCGCCCCTCTGCCCAGCGGCCCAATGGGAGTGCTTCCTCCCAGCATAGAGTTCGTCCTGCCCCTCTGCCCAGCGGCCCAGTGGGAGCACTTCCTCCCTCCCTTCCCCCAGCACAGTTCTTCCTGCCCCTCTGGGCATTCAGTCTCTAAAAGGTTTGTCATCACTGGTCTAAAGAATTTGTTCCACCAAAGAGGAAGTCCTAACTGAATCTTTTCTGCTGTGAAACTCTCTAGTAACAGAACAGATAAAAGCAAGTACAGTATGTATCTGTGGACTTCACTGCCATTCATCTGACCTAGGAGAGCTGTTTTTAATGTCTCCTGGGCTACACCACCTGCAAGTTTCCTCAGCTTTTTGCCTTGTTCTCTGAAGTTCTCAGGTGCTAACCTGCCTCTGCCCTTGCTGATTCCAGGTGGGGAATACTTCAGCGATGAGCAGATGCGTTCCCGGGACCCACTCCTTTACAAGCAGTACATCGGCCAGTACCTGAGTCCCGAGGAGCTGCAGGCATTGGAGAGCTGCAAGAAAGAGACTTCTTGCTCCCTTTCAGGAGTCCTGTTGGATTCCTACCAGGAGGACGTCATCCAGCAGCGGCTGCAGGTCCAGCAGGAGCAGGAAGAAGCTGCGGAGGAGGAGGAGGAGGAGGAAGATAGCATCAGTGAGGATGACGAAGGTGAGTTAAGAAGGCAAGTAAGGTAATGGTGCCCTGCCTTGCCTGCTCCTCTTCCAGCACCGTGAAACATTGGATTTATTTAAACGTAATTTATTTACTCGTTTGAATCCTTCCCTTTTTCATTTTGGGGAACTGCCAAAAAAATAATCTATATAGATATGGATAAAAATCCAGAGCCACCTTCCTTTAGCTGTGAAGCCTGATGAGCCTTTAGCTGTTAACGTAAGGTTGGAATTCATTGATTGTGGAGAAAAAACACACATTTTGTACCTATATTTGCTCCATGGTAGCTAACAGCAGTCTGAGTGAGAGATGGTGATGTTGAGGGCAACTCTAAAGGGCAGAAGAATTAATTGTTTTTTTCTCCTCCCCACGTATAATTTCAGGAAAACACAGGTGTCTGGAGATATGCTCACAGCTCATCTGCTTACTATTTAGTCACCAGCAAAGGTGACTAAATTGGGGTGTCGATTAAAGGTCATTCATTCACAGCAAGGCACTTACACCGGAGCGCACGGAATGTTGTTTACCTTCCCACTGAAGTGGTCCTTATTTATCTACTTGCAATTTCTTGCTTTCAAACTGCTAGGTTGGCAGGAACTGGGACAGAGACGGGAGCTCACTCCGTCGTGCAGCACTCAGGTCTCGAATTACAGACCTGCCGACCTTAATCATCAGCATCTTAACCACTTGAGCCACTGCAGTCCCTCCTACACAGGCAAAAACATGTCCCAAGGCCATGTTTATATCATGTTTATAGGATGTGTGTAGTGCTCCTGAATGTGTTCACTTTCGTGTCAGAAATTATTCTGGGTTGAAAGGGTTTTTGCTGGAGGAACTCCACTGAGGGAATGCCTGAATGAGGCTCCTTTCATGTCCCCATGATCTTTTCCCACAGAAAATATTATCTACTTGCAATTTCTTGCTTTTGATCTGCAAGGTTGGCAGGAGAGACAGGCACTCAATCTGTCATGCAGTACCCGGGTCTTGAACTGCCGACTTGCTGGCCTTCCAGCTAACAAGGCAAGCTTCTTAACCACTGAGCCACCCTAAAAAATTAGGAGTTAGAGCAGCTATTGTTACTCAGATTTGACAGGCAAGCTGAAATCCCGGTTTCTCTCTCCAGTGCTGTAAGTTCTGGTAGTTATAACACAAATGAAATAAGGAGAAAAGACAGTTCATCTGCAGTGTCATAAAGGTTACTGACTGACCCCTGTATGACCATCTGTCCCTCCTTAGACAAGGCCTCAGATGATGACATGGATGAATGGACCCCTGACCAGGAAGAAAAAGCAATTCTACGGGAAGAGTTCACCAGCCGTATGTACCAGCACTTCCTTGATGGCAAGGATAGGGACTTTGACTACAGGTGAGGCAAGAACTTTGGAGGAATCAAGGTAAACATTGTTTGCCAAGGTTAGATTCACTGCCCCTGTATTTGGATGAAGTTCAGCAGGGAAACATGGTTTAAGAAAAACCAATCCGTTCTTAAAATTTATTAAAGGTAAAGGTCTCCCTTGTTCGAAAGCCATTCGTATCCGACTCTAGGGTGGGAGCTCACTCCCACATGCAGCACTCGGGTCTTGAACTGCTGAGCTTCCAGTCATCAAGTTCCAGCGACTTAACCACTAAGCCACCGCCGTCCCTGTTCTTAAAATTCGCTGGCTTCCAAATCGTTTTTTTAAAGCTTCACAACATTTAAGCACACATAAACATTATCACATACATCAACAAATCATACAATTTTACATCAACAAAACAATTCACTCTGCGCTCCCAATTTGTAATTATTTCACTTCTATCAACAATGTTCTATAGGTTCATGCCCATTTCCCAGAAAGGTGTATACTCTTGTCTTGGTTTTCTTCTTTTTGCTTTGATTAGTACATATTCTAGAAATCCTCCCTAAAAATCTCTTTAAAGTCATTTCTCTTTCTTAGTCCTTTCTTAAACTTTAATTCACACGTTAATCTGTAATTCATTTGCAATATTCCAAAATTCCCCATACCAATCATCCAGCTCGATTTCACAGTGTGTTTTGTGTCAGGAGGTCTAAACCGGTTCTCCTGAGCCTGAGGCATGTAATGCTAAATCCTGGTTTAATCTTTCCTGTGCGTTAACTGTATCAGGCTGCGATTCTGGGCAGGTTTGGTTAGATGTTTCTAGACGCCAGTTGGTTCGGAACCAGCCCTGGTGAAAAGATTATCATGCCAGTAAGATAATGTAAAGTTGCGCCTATGTAGAGTGTTGGGTCCATGCTGGCCCGTTCACAGACATGGGGCTTGTGTGAACTAGCTGATCACAAGGTTTTAGGGCACGGCCCATCTACCCACAAACAAGATACCAGAAGCAAGACTCGACGACTCAACTTGTACATACTTCTATCTTGGGGATATTCAAGATTTTGCATCTTGAATCAACTACACTATTTATTAATTTTTTAAAAAATAATTTTTATTAATTTAAAAAAAATAATTATAAAAACATACAAAATATATACATAAACATAAAAAACAAATTATTACATTAAATTACTTAAACTCCACTATAATAGTATTGTAAACAATACCAAATCTAGAACCTTATATTTATCATATATCTTGCAAAGTATATCCCATACCTTATTTCATTATTTTCATTTATATTTTTAATTATATATTTGAAATTCCAAAAATTTATAAGGTTCAACTTATTATATTACAAAATAATAACACCCAGTGATATATACATGCCATGAGGATCAATATTCTAATTTAATCCTTCCAGAAACTCATATATTGAGGTACTGGTTTATCTCCTTTATCACGTATTAAAACATATTCCACAAATGGTTTCTGTATTTTCCAAAATTTGTTTTCTTTCAAAATACCTTTCTTCACATTCAGTTCACATGTCAGTTTATCATTCAAAACAATTTCCCACATTTCCTTATACCATTCATCTATTTTCAACGTTAAATCGCTTTTCCATTTTCTTGCTATACATAATCTTAGGGCAGTTAACATTATAGATAACAATTCTTTATTATTTGTATTCATGTTTATATTATCCAATTTTGTCAATAGGGCGATACCTGAGTCCAGCTTAAAATCAACTCTAAAAATATCAGATATTTCTTTCTCAATTAATTTCCAAAAAGCATTTATCACTTTACAGCTCCACCACATATGTTCATATGTTCCAAGATTGCTTTTACATCTCCAACAGTTTTTCGTTTTGCTACAACTATTTATTAAATTTGAAGTATCCTGTGTTAATATGCAAATAAATCCACCCACACCCAACATCCTTTGCATTCACTTACCTGGGTACATTGTACATTGATACACCCTTCTATACTTTGAGTTCCTAAGAAACTGTAAGAGGCAAATTCTCCTCTTTGATTTTCTCAGGGGGGAAAAACTCAGCTTTTCTTGAACTAAATCCAACTTTTCCCTTCCAAATATGAATCCTTTGGACTGCCCTAGTAAGGTTTCTGTGATTGTGAATAGGATTGTGCTGTAAATTTGCTTTAAAAAAATGTTGATGCTGTCTAAGCCTGTTTTAAATTTTGACAACTCCATACTATTAGTGATGCACTATTTAAGGAGTGCAGGGGCAACTATGGGATCCTGCTCTAGTGTTTACTTAAGTCCGTGATGGCAAACCTTGGCGCTCTAGGTGTTCTTGGACTTCCAATTCCCAGAAACCCAAGTCTTTGTAAATCCACACGAGTGAGTTTATTGTGCGTACCATTCGTGTGGATTCAGAGACACTTTCAACACTTGGGCTTCTGGGAATAGGAAGTCCAAGAACTTCAAAACTTGGGCTTCTGGGAACTGAAGTCCAAGAACAGCTGGAGTGCCAAGGTTCACCATCACAGGTCTAAGTTAAGGTTCAACAAGGGTGTATCTTACTTACCTACTTGCCTCCTCTCCTTCTTTACAGTGTAGAGCAGTGGTGGCGAACTTATGGCACGCATGCCAGAGGTGGCACTCAGAGCCCTCTCTGTGGGTACCTGTGCAGTCACCCCAGCACAGAGTTTGCCCCGCTCCTCTGCCCAGCAGCCCAATGGGAGCGCTTCCTCCCTCCCCCAGCACGGAGTTCGCCCCACCCCTCTGCCCAGTAGCCCAATGGGAGTGCTTCCTCCATCCCCTGTTGCTGTGTTGGCACTTTGTGATAAATAAGTGGGTTTTGGGTTGCAGTTTGGGCACTCGGTCTCTAAAAGATTTGCCATCACTGGTATAGAAGAAGGGTGTATCTATATACTTATATTTTGATGCAAGGAGAATTAGTCTGTGGTCTGAACGACCTCGTTTTAGGCAATGGAGCTTCGACCTCAACTTTTCCCTTTTTTAAATTGATTCTTCTTCTCTTTTGGAGATTGTGTGTCGTGTGAGCACCTTCTTGAAAGTAACGTCTCTTGTTTCCCCCCTCCCTTCCCCTTATGGCAGTGAAGTAGACGAGAATCCAGACTTTGACAACCTGGACATTGTATCACGGGACGAGGAAGAGCGCTACTTTGACGAGGAGGAGGAGGAAGAGGCCAATGCTATGGAAGCGGAATAGAACTGGCTCTGACGCAGGGGTGAGAGCACCGGGGGAAACATCCATTTGGCTCCCAACTCCACTAACCTATAACATCCCCGTGTCAAAGTGGTCGATGCAGGCTGATGGGGATTGGCCGAGTGGCTTTGAATTGGAGTTTCTTGTTGACATCTCGTGCGTGATCTGTGATAGACCCCCTTTATACCCTGCAAGATGTTCACATGGGTCTTCCGGAAGTGCTTCTTGGTTGCTAATAAAAGAATGAATCTGGGGAGAAGACAGTCCTTGCCAGGGCGTGACAACCATCATGTGGATCTGGAGATCCAGGGCAGGTCTCACTTGGTAACTTGTGTTTATCTCTGGACCTTCCTTGATCTGGTCTCTTCATCCACAAGTTTTCCCCTTGGCCGGTTAAGCCATGAGAGAGCAAGCCATTATCTGCTCTAGACAGCATGCTGGTAGGATGTTGCTGTAAGACAGGGGTTCCCAACCTTTTCAAGCCAGGATCACGCTCTCTCCATCAGCTTCGAGGGCCAGATGGCCGTTTTGCCTGCCTGCATGATGGGAGTGGCCATTTTGTCCCAACAGATTCAAAGCGGTGGTCATTTCGTTTCTCAAATGCCCTTGGGAGGGCCACATGAAATGGTGCCAGAGGCCAGATCCTGCCCATGGGCCTTAGGTTGGGAATCCCTGCTGTAAGACAGCCTCTGTTGGGGGAGAGGGGGCGAGTTCTGTGATTTTTCTTTACAGAATTGGGGAGTTGAAAATAAACCATCTTCTTGAGTAATTGCCGGTGTCATTATTTTAATTTTATTTATTTTATTTTATTTGTTCAATTTCTACACCGCCCAATCAGCCAAGGCCAACTCAGTGTGGCTAACAAACACAGGATAAAACAGCAGATAAAACAATTAATACAACCCACCCACCCCAATTAAAAGGTTTGTTCAGAGCAAGACACGTTCTGCCTTTATTTTTAATTAACTTACCTTCCCTGTAATTGTCAGGAAATACATGAAACATAATGATCTGGTAAGTTGCAGAAGCAAGGGGCTGCGATGAGTTAGCAGTTAAGACGCTGAACTGGACGACTGGAGGGTTGGCAGGTCAGCAGTTTGAGACCTGAGCACTGGACGGCGGAGTGAGCAACCATCTTTGTCCAAGCATCTGCCAATTAGCAGTTTGGAAGCAGGAAATTGCAAGGAGATAACTAGGGACCACTTTGGTGGGAAGGTAACAGCGTTCCGTGCACTCTGGTACGTAGTCATGCCTGCCACATGACCACGGAAACGCCTGCAAACGCAGACACGCTGGCTCTGGCTGTAAATGGAAATGGGCACTGAACCCGAGAGTTGAACACGATTGGCTTTTGAGAGAGACCTTTACCACATCTGCCAGATGTGCGCTGCATTGATTCATGTGTACACTTCATGTTTATGGTTTTAGCCTGCTGCTTTAAAACTCTTAGGCATTGGCTGGCACTTCGAGTAGAGGCCTGATATATTAAGAGAAGGCAGATACAGGGAAGGTGGGCAAGACTCCTGTTGTATCCGAACGCGAATATAGGCGATCCTCAGGGCGATCAGCCATGAAGACTGTCCTGAGAATATAATGCATTGGCCTTTCATCTGCCTTCCACATCACAGCATGACACCCATAGTACCACTGATCCAGTTCCTTTGAGTCACTTTCTGGTCCTGAGCCCTTTTGGCACGCAAAGTCCTCCTCGGCCCCCGGCCAGGATGGATGAAGCTGCTGCCCTCCGTCAAGAGAGGTTAAAGTGGGTTTTAATCCACTTGGGGACCATCATCCTTCCCTGTGGACTTCTGATCCCATGGTTCTGTGATTAGCACAAGAGAAGGAAGATGTGGTTGATCCCAATGGGCAGTCTCGCATGGAGCATCTCAAAACCGTCCCCATATTTTCTTGGCTCAAGAGCCCCATTCTATACAAAGCTGTACAGCCGTGATGTACTGCGTGTCCGCGCAGTAAACCCATTCATGTGGGTTCACAGGGACTTGGGCTTCTGGGAATTGAAGTCCAAGAACACCTGGACTGACAAGGTGCGCCATCACGGCTCTAGGCATTTCTTCCTTATGTTGAAAATACATCCTCAAATGTGTCCAATGCTCTCTTTAAAAACAACAACAACAACACCTTAGTACTGCAGCTTTTTTGGCCAGAGGTCTTGACCAGCTAAGGCCAGCAGGGGCCAGCAGATACCAATTCAAGTGTGGCAGCCAGATGTGTGGTTTCTATTTCCAGCTGTGGGAATGAAGCTGCCTCTTGTGTTGAGAGATTCATGGCAACATGAGACGTCAGCTTTTCTCTGATGCTTTTGAGTCCAGGGGGGGGGGGAAGGAAAGATTTCTCTCCTCTTGTATTTGATGTATTTGTTTTATTATACATACCGGTGATGCTTTCAGGATGTTTTAGGTAAAAGGTAAAGTCCGCCCTTGCTTGAAAGCCAGTCATATCTGACTCTAAGGTTCAGTACTCATTTCTGTGGCCATGTGGCTTGGTGTGGGAGAGGTGTGTGTCTGGGTTAAAGAGAGCAGGAGTCCTCAACCTTTTAAAGCCAGGGGCCATTGGGTCACGCTCCCTCCAGCTGCTTCTGGGGCCAGATGGCACTTCCTGGTGTGGTGGAGATGGTGGGTGGGGGGCCACATCCGGCCCACAGGCCGCAGGTTGAGAATCCCTGAGCTAGAGAGTGCCTGACTGGCCCCAGCCTTAACAAGCCAAGCCTTCCACCCCCATGTTAGTATATCCAGTTTGTCTTCACACCTCTCACCTTTCCAGTGTGTGTGTGTGCGTGTGTATGTGTGTGTGTGTCCGTGTCCACGGTTTGTGTTTGTTTTTCTCCCTTGCCAAACTACCCACAAACGCCTGACTCACATCCCATCTCCTGCAAGGGGGATTTCCATAGACATTTAATCCACCATTTGCAGGAGCTAAAGAGCTAACTTTCACACACACACACACATGCGCGCGCGCACATGCACGCACACACTGATGCATTGCTGTTTGGCTGGGAAGGCGGTGAGCCAGCGGAAGGAGGGACCGCCTAAATGGAGGGGAGATTGGGTTCCTGTCTTTGAATACACGCACAGACACATAGAATGTTGCATTCCCCACACTTAACATAAGATGTCTCCCTTCTGCTGCCTAAGGTAAAGGTAAAGGTCACTCATGCTCAAAAGCCACTTGTATCTGACTCTAGGGTTCAATGCTCTTCTCTGTTTACAGCCAAAGAGCCTGCGCTGTCCGTGAACATGCGGCAGGCAAGACTACGGTAGACACCGGAGTGCATGGAATGCTGTTTGCCTTTCCCACCGAAGTGGTACCTATATATCTACTTGCAACGTCTTGCTTTCGAACTGCTAGGTTGGCAGAGAAGGGAGCTCACTCCGCGGCGCAGCACTCGGGTCTCGGAATGCTGACAAATGGGTACCACTTTGGCAGGAAGATGACAGCGTTCTGTGTGCTCCGGCATCTAGTCATACCTGCTACATGGCCATGGAAACCTCTGCAGATGCAGACAGCGCTGGCTCTTTGGCTGTAAACGGAGCTGAGCACTGAACCCTAGAGTTGGACACGACAACTGGCTTTGAAGCAATGGAGAACTTTTTACCTTACCTTAAAGACTAGCAGATTCATTTCTGTGCGAACGTTTGTGAACTGCAATCCGTGAAAGATCACGTAAAAATTAAACCTATTATTCTTTAAGGTGCCAGAATTCTTTATTTTTGTCACGTATGTTGAAACAAACTTGATCTGGTTACTTCGTGGGAAACCACGCGTTGACTGCAACTCTTATCCGAGAATGCATTTCCCCCCCGAAGCATGAAAAATGTCATTGGCGTGAATTTAAGGTGGATCCCAGCTTGCCAAGAAGTGACCCACACACTATGAGCACAGAGCCACCTCCTGTGGCACACATGAAATGAGACGTGCAGGATCCAACACCGGGACTGCAACAGACTGCCGCAGCCTTGAGGATATGGACAAGGTGCGCCTTCACAGCCAGTCAACCTGGCGTGGCCTCTTCCGCCTCCATGACCGTTGGGAAAACCATTACATTCTGGTAGTTCTCTTGCTACGTTCAAGGGGGGAAAATACATAGTTATTAACCTTTAGGATCCAGCTCTGTCGAAATCACATGCTGTACAGTTAGTTGTATAGCCAGTTGTACAGCCTTACACAATCGGAGGGACTGTGATGGCTAAGATGCTGAACTTGATGACTGGAAGGTCGGCAGCTCAAGACCCGAGTGTTGCGCAACTATGACTGGTTTTCGAGCATTTTTACCACCCTTTACGCACTGGTTTTGCTTTTTAAGTAAACCAGGCATAAGAGGTTGTCCGCGAAGTGGTGTGGTGTGATGTGCCTTTCTCTTTGCCACAGCTTTGCTGGTGCATAAAAGGATGGGAGATGGTCTTGAAATGGTTTTAACAGGGTTGTGAGTGACCACGATGCTGCATTTGGAACTCCCAACCAAAGGCAAACTATGTATTTTATGTGCTGATCTCTATTGACAAGACTTGAACGGGGAGGCTTAATGGAGTTTCGATAGACTGAGTTTACAAGTATTTACACATCTTGAGTCTTTGGGATACAACAGGCCAGCTTTGTGGATAAATACAATTAACTTCCCTTCTGGGGGTGTAAGAAACTAAGGCTGTACATGAGGATAAGCCTTACTAAAGACAGTGGGATGGAGAGATCGATTATATAGCATTCCACTATACATGGGATCTTCTTTCATGTCTAAGACAGACGTTCAACTACCAAAATGAAGCCACTTTCTTGGCTTTGTTGTTGGCCAAACTCAAGTCCATAGGTACCTGTTTCTTGTAGACCAGCAAATCAGCCAGATTCTGTACCTCTCCACATTCACACAGTGTGTTGTTCGCCAGCAAAACCCCCCCCCCCCCACTTGAGCATGTTGGTCTTGCGTTTAGGGACTCCAACCCTCAGCCTAATGAAGATTGTCCTGGGCACAAAATAATGTAGTGGTCTCTCATCTGGCTTCCGCATCGCAGCACGATACCCATCGTACCACTGATCCAGTTCCATGTGTCACTTTCTGGTCCTGAGCCCGTTTGGCACACGAAGGCCTCCTCAGCCCCTGGCCAGCATGGATGAAGCTGCTGCCCTCCATCAAGAGGGATTCAAGTGGGACTTAATCCACTTGTGAACCACCACCCTTCCCTGGGGCCTTCGTCACCCAAGGCCATGAGTCCTCAGGGTGGTCAGGTTAGTTAACCGCAGCGTTGAGTTGCTTTCAGTATGATCTACTCTATTACCATAGCACAGTGATGGCCAACCTTGGCACTCCAGGTGGTTTTGGACTTCAATTCTCAGAAGCCCAACTCAACACACCTGCTGATCAAGGGCTTCTGGGAGCTCAAAACATCTGGAGTGCCAGGTTAGCTATCCCTGGTCTGGACCTTTATCCACATCAGGAAGGAAAGAAAATTGGAGCATGTACAGAAGGCAACCTCTAAGACAGTGGTGGCCAACTTTGGCACTCCAGGTGTTCTTGGACTTCAATTCTCAGAAGCCCAACTCAACACACCTGCTGATCCAGGGCTTCTGGGAGCTCAAAACATCTGGAGTGCCAAGGTTAGCTATCCCTGGTCTGGACCTTTATCCACATCAGGAAGGAAAGAAAATTGGAGCATGTACAGAAGGCAACCTCTAAGACAGGGATAGCCAACCTTGGCACTCCAGGTATTCTTGGACTTCAATTCCCAGAAGCCCAACTCGACACACCTGCTGATCAGGTAGCCTGTATGCTCTAAGACAGTGATGGCGAACCTTGGCACTCCAGATGTTCTTGAACTAAAATTCCCAGAAGCACTGGTCAGCAGGTGTGTTGACTTGGGCTTCTGGGGATTGAAGTCCTAGAACATCTGGAGTGCCAAGGTTGGCCATCACTGCCACAGCAGAATAACCTGGTCAGACTAATGAACGTCAGACTATGTATAACATGTATCTAGAGGAAGTATAAACATTCAGAAAACAAGCACAATCATGCAGATACCCGGGCGTATAAAAGGACAAAGAACTATGATGATAATTGGCAAACAACCTAGCATGACTCCAACCATGATGTCCCTTCTTCTAACACAACCTTGGCCAACTTCAGGCTACAAAGTGATTCCTAACCATGTATTTTCCCTTCTCCTGCCACATCTGTTCTTCCTTATGTGTCGTGTCCCATATGCGAGAGTGTAAGCCCCTATAGCAGGGACTGCGGTAGCTTAGTGGTTAAGATGCTGAACTTGATGACTGGAAGGTTAGCAGGTCAGCCGTTCGAGACCCAAGTGCTGCACCATGGAGTGAGTGTCCATCATCTGTCCCAGGTCCTGCCAACCTAGCAGTTCGAAAGCAATAAATTGCAAGTAGATAAATAGAGACCACTTTGGTGGGAAGGTAAACAGCATTCCGTGCTCTCCGGTGTCTAGTCATGCCTGCCACATGACCATGTAAATGTCTGCAGAAGCAGACAGCGCTGGCTCTTCGGCTTTGAAACAGAGATGAGCACTGAACCCTAGAGTCGGATGCAACTGGCTTTTGAGCAAGGACAACCGTTACCTTTTAATCCCTATGGCAGAGACTGTCACATCTCCTAGTCTGTCGCCTACTCTGCACATCTTGTCACTAAATGACGAGGTTTAAAAAAATGTATCTAATAAAGAACAATAAATAAACCAGATACTGTATATGATTAGAGTGAGGGTGAACTCAGAAATGACCCTTTCAGCACACCAGTGCATAGATCGCATGTACAGTAGTTATGTTTGGCAGTCTCCTGTGGAATAAAGGTTTCGTGTGGAGTTGGAAGCATGACAGTTCCAAAATACATACAGGGTCGTGTTTCTCAGATAGATTAACACAGAGAGTGTCTCCCATGTCGTTTGTGTCTGTGGCTACATGGGTATGAATCTAGCTCCTACACTGGGGTGCCCAAACTTTTCAGGCCGTGGGCCGGTCATGTGGTTCAGCAGGCCGGTCATGTGATTCAGCGGGCCGGTCACGTTCCTCCCACCGGAGGCGGAAGTAAAACACCCTTCGCCATCTGTTTTGCTACAGGATGAGACAGATTTTAGGCTGCCGTTTTTCTCTGCTTAAACCAGGGGTGCCCAAACTATGGCCCGTGGGCCGGATCCTGCCCCCAACACCAGTTTATCTGGCCCATACTGCCCTCATCACTCCTGGAAGTGAAAGTAAAGTGCACTCATGTGCATATGTACGGGCGTATTTTACTTCCGACTGGGAGCAATGAGGGCGGCGTGGGCCGGATGAATTGGTATTGTGGGCGGATCCCATGGGCCGTAGTTTGGCCACCCACACACACAGAGGGCAAGTCCCTGTCTGCTGGGAGAGGAGGATATCGGGTGATGCTTTCCATCTGTACATGAGCTATTGCAGCTGGAATGCCCCCGAGCGCAAGTTTTTCCTCTCACTACGGCGACCGTGAAGGTGGTTCACAGATTCACCATCAAGTCACCGGGGAGTGAGGTTTCAGGGCCGGCGGACGTGTATGCGTGAATCAACTTTGGCCAACAGATTAATGTGAAGGTGGACGAGGGGTGGAAATGTGTCATGGAAGAGGAGATTTCTCTGTCTCCTTGAATGGTGAGTTTCTGGTCAAAGCAGCCCCATTTTTTTAATAAAAGCATTGCAACCATAGTTGCCATAGATCATGTCACTTTGGCAGACGCATTGGGTGTCAGTGTGACTAGAGTGTATGCACTAAGAAAGCCCTTCCGGTCATTAGAAGCCAGAGTCTCTCCCATGGTTATATGATGGATGACTGAAATATTTATGGTGGGGCTTCGTCAAGCCTCAGTCAACAGAGGTCCCAGGCTAATTATCTGTTCCACACCATCCCTAATTGTAAAGATAATTAAATGCTGAACTGCTTATTGTCCTAGAGCCGTGATGGCGAACCGTGGCACTCCAGATGTTCTTGGACTTCAATTCCCAGGCATGCCTGCCACATGTCCACGGAAACGTCTGCAGACGCAGAACAGCACTGGCTCTTTGGCTATGAAACTGAGATGAGCACTGAACCCTAGAGTCGGATACGACTGGCTTTCGAGCAAGGGCGACCTTTACCTTTACACGAAAGGTAAGGGACTGTGGTGGCTTCGTGGTTAAGATGCTGAACTTGACGACTGGAAGGTCGGCATTTCGAGACCCGAGTGCTGCACAGCGGAGTGAGCTCCCGTCTCTGTCCCCAGCTACTGCCAACCTAACCGTTTTGAAAGCAAGACAGTGCAAGTAGATGAATAGAGACCACTTTGGTGGGAAGGTAAACAGCGTTCTGCGCACTCTGAGGTCTAGTAATGCCTGCTACATGTCCATGGAAACGTTTGCAGATGCAGACAGCACTGGCTCTTTGGCTATAAACAGATGAGCACTGAACCCTAGAGTCAGATACAACTGGGGACCATCACCTTTCCCTGTGGACTTTGCCGCCCAAGGCCGTTAATCCTCAGGGTGGTCTGGTTAGTTAACTAACCAGGTCTGGGTTGGGTCGTTGGCGGTGTAGGGTCTACTCTATGACCGTTGCAGGTGGCAGGATTACCTGGCCAGACTCAGTCAGCGCTTGTTACAGGAAAGCTTTTGCCCCAGCGAGACTTCCTCTGCGCCCAACCTGTCGCGGGTCAAGAAAACCCGGTCTGGGAGGCATCGGTTGAAGCCCTGGCCTGAATACCAGAGGTTCCCCAAAAAAAAAAAAAGGCCCTGGGATCCCTCCGTTTGCATAAACATCTGCCTGGATGCTGGGAATGTCTGCAAACCCAGGCATGCAGGTATTTAGACCAGCATGCCAGGAGTTCTTCATCCTTGCCAAACGCTTGGCAGGCAGGCAGCAGCTCTCCAGTTGCTACTCTGAATCCCACAGATCCAGGGCATGGTGCCCATTGTTCTTGGTTGGCAAGCCAAGGCTGCAACACCACGGGTGCTTCCACCCGGCCCATATCCTGGCTCCCAAAGGGGCTGAGAAGGGAGGCTGCCAGCTCCCTTTTTGACCCAGTGCCACTTTCTTGCTGGACGGCGCTGGGGAGACCAGAGGGGGGGAATCCCTCCTGATGATGAAGCATTTGCTAGGCAGTGGTCTAGTGGCTTAGTGGTTAAGGGGTAGGTCAGCAGTCTGAGGACCGAGTGCTGCCTGGCGGAGTGAGCGCCCATCGTCTGTCCCAGCTCCTGCCAACCTAGCAGTTTGAAAGCCAGAAATTGCAAGTAGATAAATAGGGATACTTCGGGGTGGGAGAGGTAACAGTGTTCCATGCACTTTGGTGTTTAGCCCTGCCTGCCACAGTAGTAAAGTATATACTGTGGCAAAGATTTTTTTTTTTTAAAGGAAAGGTCCAAAAATCTTAATGAACGCAGCCACATACTTTCAGGCATGTGACTCATTGAGAATGAAAGTTAATTCTTCACAGCTTCTTGGGTATGCTTTCTTAAGGCCAGGATGTTCAAAGCATTGTACAACTTTCAAAGCAGATGTTGTCAAGCTGGTAGGGATTGCTCAGCTGAAGTTGGACACGGGAAAGTTTGAGAAAGTTACTTCCTGGAGCCTACAACACTAGTCATGCTGCCTCTGAGATTTGGAAGACTTGTGGCCCCTCAAAGTTACCCTGGGACTGCAGTGGCTTAGTGGAGGGATTCTCAGCCTAAGGCCCATGGGCTGGATCTGGCCCACAGCGCAATTTCATGCATACCCATCAAGTGCCGCTCCGGAAAATACGGGAACTGCTCCAGCCCGGGTGCACATGTGTAGGAAAAATTCCATTGCGCATGTGCAGAACCCCTTTGAACATGTGCAGAATGCATTTGCGCATGCACAGATGGGTTCTGCGCGTACATGTGTGCGCAGTAACCCCTTTCCCCGCCGTTCTAAATACGGGACGGTGCCGGGAAAGGGGAGGGACGCGCACCAAAATACGGGATTTCCCGGCCAATCTGGGATACTTGACAGCTATGATTTCATGTGGCTCTCCACCCCTCCAAGGGCATTTGAGAAACAAAATGACCACCCCTGTGAAGCTGTTGGGACAAAATGGACACCTCCACCATGCAGGCAGGGCAAAATGGCCATCCGACCCTTGAAGCTGACTGAGAGAGTGTGACCCGGGCCCCTGGCTTGAAAAGGTTGGGAACCCCTGGTTTAGTGGATAATATGCTGAACTTGACAGGAAAGTCGGCAGGTCAGCAGTTCGAGACCCGAGTATTGCACAATGGAGCGAGCTCCCGTCGTCTGTCCCAGCTCCTGCCAACTTAGCAGTTCGAAAGCAAGTAGATAAATAGGTACCACTTTGGTGTGAAAGGTAAAGAGCATTCTGTGCACTCCAGTGTTGAGTCATGCCTTGCTATATGTCCACCGAAATCAACCCTGACTGCTCATTGGAAGGGCAAACAGTAAAGGTGAAGCTTAAGTACTTTGGACATCAAATGAGAAGAGAGGAATCACTTGAGAAAGCCTTGATGCTGGGAAAGGTTGAAGGCCAAAGAAGAAGGGGGCGGACAAGGATGAGATGGCTGGATGGTATAGTGGACGCAGTGGGCACGAAGCTGGGCGGGCTGAGGAGGATGGTGGAGAACAGGGGTGACTGGAGGTCAATGGTCCATGGGGGCGCAAAGGGTCGGAATCAACTGTGCAACTGAACAACAACAAAGAGATGAGCACTGAACCCTAGAGTCGGATACAGTTGACTTTAGAGGGAAGGGCGTCTTTTACCTTTACCTAAAGTTACCCTTCGCAAGCTATAACCTCCAAGGGCTGTATAGGCTGATGATTCTGCGCTGGGAGGAGGATGATTCCAGCATGAATGATGATGAAGTCTGTTGTGTTCTAATGGTTTTCCTTCCACATGGATTACAATGTATCGGAGCCAATGTAACCTTGCCTATAGCAACAATGTAACCTTCAGCTGTATCATATAAACCCTGTAATAGGACGCGAGCTAATGACCACCAGCTGGCAGCAGCGAGCGTCCAAGCTCTCTTGGTCCGAACTCATCAAAGGCAACAGCGCGGGAAGCTTTCCCGCCACTACCTACACCTGGACAAGAAGGGCGTGACTCGCAATGACGTCACGCAGGCAGTAGCCAATGGGCTACCATGGCACCACGTTCAAATGTATTACTGCTGTATAAAAAGAGCTATCGATCCGCCATCACCTCATGTTCCCTCTGTCCACGATGCAATAAACCTGAGTTAACCCAGCCCGAGGCTGTGTCCTGTGTCTTGGTCTTCATACACCAAATTGGCGACGAAGGTGGGATAATGGATCCCCAAGGAGCAGCCAGGGCACAGAGCGGGTTCAACATCACCAAACCGCAAGACTGGGAGCTGTTGGAGATGGACTTCCAGGCGGCGCTGGTGGAACTCAAAGTCAAGGAAGACGATGAGGAGCGGAAGAGGGCCATCCTCACCAGAATGCTCGGGGTGGAAACCAAGCGGACGCTGGTGGGCATCATCGCTCCGAAGAAGGTGAGCCAATTTAAGGCGGACGACATCATGAAGCTGCTACGGGAGCGCTTCCAACCCTCGAGGGCGATGTTTCCCGCTCGGAGCGCGTTTTGGAGGCGAGTCCAAGCGCCGGACGAGTCGGTTGAGGCATTCGTGGCCGCCATGAGGGTAGCCGCCGTCCCCTGCAAATGGGGCGACATCCTAGACATGGCCCTCAGGGACGGCGTGCTGTGTGGCCTGAAAGACAAGGAGGTGCAGCGCAGCTTGATGAACAAGGAGCCGCCACCCACGCTGGCAGAGGTCGTCGAGGCCGCCGAAGCCGCGGAGTCCACGAATGCTGGAGTAGACGAGATGCACCAGTGGCGTGAGTGGCGTCCCAGGGCCGGCAAAGCAGAAAATCCGGTGCACGGGAAGTCCGGACAATCGGTGCACGCAACTCGGCGGGCCTCAAAATCGTCCTCGGAAGGCAGCGACGGCGAGGAGGTCCAGAAGGTCCGAAAAGGGGGGCGCCGCTGCGATGGTTGCGGGGCGGCCCACGAACGCGCGAGATGCCCATTTAGAAAGGCTGAATGTTACACCTGCGGCCGTCGGGGCCACATTGCCAAGGCATGCAGAAAAAGAAAGGAGGGCCGGAGGCAGTCACCAGACCGTTCGACCAGACCGGACCGTCCCGCGAGGCCCAAAGATGGCGCCCAGACCACGAGGAAGAAGGACGGCGTGGGCCGCGTCTCGGACGGCAGCGAAGATGACGCCCCGGTGTTCAGCGTGTCCACGGGACAGTCCCATTACTTCGTTGAGGTACTAATACAAGGGGCCCCTATCAGGATGGAAATTGACTCAGGGTCCTCCTATTCCATAATCCCCCAGAAAGAGTTCTTGAAAATCGACCCCCACGTGCGGCCCAAACTTAAAACATTGAGGTCCACGCTACGAGATGTACAGGGAAACAGCATTCCGGTATTGGGGGTCGGGAAATTTCGGGTTAATTTCAAGAGACATTCTGCGGAACTGCCCCTAGTTGTCCTCAAGGGGGGAAGTTGTAGCCTCCTTGGGACACAGTGGTTTCAGCCTTTAGGCCTGTTCATAGGGGGAGTACATTCGGTGGGGGGGGATCCAATACAAGCGGTGTGCGACGCGCATCCCGACGTTTTTAAAAAAGGACTGGGAAAATTCAAGGGACCCCCTGTAGCCTTCGACTTAGACCCGGAGGTCCGCCCGATAAGACTCAAACCGCGCAGGGTGCCCTTCGCACTAAAGGACAAAATAGAGGCGGAACTGGACAAATTGGTGGGCCAGGGGATTCTTATTCCTGTTGATTCCGCGGAGTGGGAAACTCCAATTGTAACAGCTCTGAAGGCTAACGGGGAGGTGCGCATTTGCGCTGATTATAAGTGTACAATTAACAAGGCGATCCGCCCTAATGCATACCCGGTGCCGGTGGTCAGCCACCTTTTGGCCAGGCTAAATGGGGGAAAGTGTTTCGCTAAGCTCGATCTAGCACAAGCCTATCAGCAACTCCCCGTAACTCCCGCCACGGCCGCGGCCCAAACGATAGTCACACATAAAGGAGCGTTCCAGGTGTCGCGTTTACAGTTCGGCGTGAACTCGGCACCCGGCCTTTTTCAGTCGCTTGTGGAACGCCTCCTGAAGGGGCTGGAGGGGGTGTTGCCTTATTTTGATGACGTGTTGATAACAGGGGGGAGTGAGGCCGAACTGGCAAAAAGATTGGACAAAGTACTAACTGTGTTCGAGAAAGCGGGGCTGAGACTGAGGAAGGACAAATGTGTCTTTTTCGAAACCGAGGTCGAGTTTTTAGGGTTCCGAATCACACCCGAGGGTATTAGGCCATCCAAATCCAAAGTGGCAGCCATCAAGAAGGCCCCTCGCCCCACATCCAAAACCGAGCTACAGTCATTCCTGGGGCTCCTCAATTTTTACCATACATTCCTTCCGCGGAAAGCGTCCGTAGCCGAACCGCTTCATCGGTTGCTTAAAAAGGAGGAGACATGGATGTGGGGTGACGAGCACGAGAGGGCATTCAAAGAGCTAAAGCAACTCTTGACTTCTGACGCAATTCTAACGCATTTCGACCCCAAACGGCCGGTGGTATTAGTCTGCGATGCATCACCGGTGGGGGTGGGGGCGGTGCTTTGCCACGTGTTGGATGACGGAAGGGAGGCCCCGGTTGCGTTTTATTCAAGGTCCCTGTCCCAAGCAGAGCGAAATTACGCACAAACCGACAGGGAGGCATTAGCCATAGTAGCGGGGACCAAAAAGTTCCACGATTTTCTGTATGGCCGCCCGTTTAAAATTGTAACGGATCACAAGCCCCTGTTAGGGATTTTCACGGCAAGCAAGCCCACGCCGCAGATCCTATCCCCGAGAATGCTGCGTTGGGCTATCTTTCTCAACGCATACCAACACGAGTTGGAGTACCGGCCCGGAAAGGAGATCAGCCATGCTGATGCACTTTCGAGATCCCCTTTGCCCCTGTCGGATGACCAAAAGGCTAGAGTAGAAAGAGACCGCCAGGTGTTGCTAATCGAGGTCTTAGACGCACCCCCACTAGTACCAGCCGATATTGCTAGGGCGACAGGCAAGGACAAAACGCTGGAAAAAGTTAGCTCATGGGTACAGAAGGGGTGGCCGGCATCGTCCCCGAGCACGGAATTCGACACATTCTTTCGGAAAAAGCTAGAGCTGTCCCTAGAAAGGGGGTGCCTGTTGTGGGGCCAACGGGTGGTGGTCCCTACATCCATGCGGCCGAGGGTGCTCAAACTGCTGCACGTCAGCCACCCGGGGATCGTTCGTTCGAAAGCGCTGGCCCGCAGTTATTTTTGGTGGCCACAACTGGACGCGGACATTGAGCACATGGTCGGCACTTGTGGGGCATGTCAGGGATCCCGTCCAGAGGAGGCTCGCCTCCCGCATAGGGAATGGGACGCAGCAAGGGGGCCGTGGTCCAGAGTACACATAGATTTCGCTGGCCCATTCCGAGGAACCATGTTTCTCCTGGTGGTGGATGCGTTCTCCAAGTGGCTGGAGGTTATCCCAGTAAAGAGCACGTCCTCCGCCACGACAATTAGCCAGCTACGGAGAGTCTTTTCCACGTTCGGTTTACCCGACACGTTAGTCAGCGATAACGCGAGTTGCTTCACCTCCTCGGAGTTCGGAGCATTCATGGCGGCAAACGCAATTCGGCATGTCACATCCGCACCGTTTCACCCGGCCACGAATGGCCAAGTGGAACGGTTGGTGCGTACAACAAAGGATGCGCTTCGGCGCATGGGCCCGGGGGACCTAAATCACCAAGTATGTCAGTTCTTATTAGCGTATAGGGTGACCCCCTTAGCGTCAGGTTACTCGCCGGCAGAGCTCTTGATGCGGCGAAAACTGACCACGATTCTGTCCAGGCTAGACCCGATGAGAGTCGAGGAGAAGGGAAAAAACATAGGGCTGGCAGTCTCGAAAGGATTCGCCGCCGGCGACCCTGTTCACTGTAGAAACTATGCCAGCGCAGGGCCAGCCTGGGTGCCGGGGACGGTAGTAGAACAGACGGGGCCAGTGTCGTACCGGGTCGAGACCAGCACAGGTCTCCTCTGGAGGAGGCACGCGGACCAGCTGAGGCACCGAGTGAGCGTACCAGACAGTGGGGCTCATCAACAGGATTCAGCGTTAGGGTTCTCCCCCACCCGCTTAGCCCAAGGGGGAGACATCAGCAGACAACAGTCCCAAGCAAGGGGGGAAGGAAGAAGCAGCGGCCCCGACTCATATCCTTTTGATAAACCAGTTCCATCAGAGGCCGGGGAAGGGGGAGAGGAATTCGCGACCGCTGCCCCCGAATGTAATTTTGGTTTTGGTTTTGCGAGCCGGGGGGGTTTTCAGGAGTGTTCCCCCACCCATCCAAGCGAGAAGAGGGGTTTTTCGTTAGTCCCCAGTGCCCCCGGTTCTTCCCTAAGAGAGAGCACACCTCCCAACAACGCCGCGGAGCCGCGGCAAGTCACTAACGAGTCTCCCTCTCCAATTACAGGGCAGGAAACCAGGGGACAAAGAGAAGGTAGCAAACCCGGGCAAAGGCAACCCGCATCGAGACCCCAGCGTGTTCGAAATAAGCCATCTTGGCTGAGAGACTTTGTCTCCTAGGGGGGGAGTGTGTTTGAGTGGGGGCTCGAGACTTTGTCTCATCCTAGGGGGGAGGGGTGTTGTGTTCTAATGGTTTTCCTTCCACATGGATTACAATGTATCGGAGCCAATGTAACCTTGCCTATAGCAACAATGTAACCTTCAGCTGTATCATATAAACCCTGTAATAGGACGCGAGCTAATGACCACCAGCTGGCAGCAGCGAGCGTCCAAGCTCTCTTGGTCCGAACTCATCAAAGGCAACAGCGCGGGAAGCTTTCCCGCCACTACCTACACCTGGACAAGAAGGGCGTGACTCGCAATGACGTCACGCAGGCAGTAGCCAATGGGCTACCATGGCACCACGTTCAAATGTATTACTGCTGTATAAAAAGAGCTATCGATCCGCCATCACCTCATGTTCCCTCTGTCCACGATGCAATAAACCTGAGTTAACCCAGCCCGAGGCTGTGTCCTGTGTCTTGGTCTTCATACACCAAAAAGTCACAGCTCGGAAGATTGCAGGGTGCAGTTGGCCTGGAAGACGCTTGTGGTTGTTTGTTTTCCCCCATCTGCCGCCCGAGGCCCTGTTTCCCGGGGAGCTTGTGGGAGGCTGGTTTGGCTCCGGTACAACTTCTGAGGCTGAAGAAACTTTCCCGAAACTTTCTTTTGTGGAGAAGGGTCAAAGAATCCATCATGTGCAAGACTCTTGGGTTCCGATGGTGATGGTACATGAAAAGAGCCTTCTCAAAGATTGTGGTATTTTTCCCCCAACCACTATTGGGAGTACCCTGGTAATGGCAATCTTGTGTTGCCGGCTCATCTTTCTCACACTAGGCCAGGCGAAAAGGAGTGCAGAATAAATTCACCCTAAAAGGTGCCTTCGTTTTGGCAGTTTCACATCTGGCCTAGACATGGAAGAAGAAGGTGATTTTTACAGGTAAAGGTTTCCCTTGCTCGAAAGCCAGTCGTATCCGACTCTAGGGTGCAGTGCTCATCTCTGTTGCAAAGCCCAAGAGCCAGAGTTGTCTGCTTCAGCAGACGTTTCCATGGTCATGTGGCAGGCATGACTAGACACCGGAGCGCATTGAACGCTGTTACCTTCCCACCAAAGTGGTCCCTATTTATCTATTTCTTGCTTTCGAACTGCTAGGTTGGCAGGAGCTGGGACAAAGACGGGAGCTCAATCCATCCTGCAGTACTCAGGAATCGAACTGCTGACCTTACGCCTCCCAGTCAGCGTCTTATCCACTTGAGCCACTGCAGTCCTTTTTACAGATTTAATGTGAAAACAAAAATATATTGAACTAACAAAAAAAAAAACAACAACGCAGAAACTATGAATAGTAATATTATGTTATAGTAATGTTAATGCTCATTATAATAACAATAATTTCGTGTCAGAAATTGTTCTGGATTGAAATGATTTTTGTGTGTGTGGGAGAAACGTCCAAATGAGGCTCCTTTCATGTCCCCAAGATCCTTTCCCAACAAAGCGGTCCCTATTTATCTACTTGCAATTTCTTGCTGTCGAACGTCAGAATATGAAGGCCTGGTAATGTTTCCTAAAACATTTCCTAAACAACAATACTTTTGTGTCAGAAATTATTCTGGTTTGAAAGGATTTTTTTTGCGGAAGAAACTCCGCTCAGGGGATGCCCGAATGAGGCTCCTTTCATGTCCCCCAAGAGCTGGGACAGAGACGGGCGCTCAATCTGTCATGCAGTACCCGGGTCTCGAACTGCCGACTGGCCAGCCTTCCAGATAACAAGGCGAGCTTCTTAACCACTGCAGCCTCATTACTCATTATAAACTCATCATAAATATTCAAAAAAAAATTGCAGATTTATAATGGTAGTGGATTACTCATTCTAAACCACCATTGTAAATTTGCAAAATGAATATTGTTGTGACCATGACGGCATTCATCTCTAATTAAGCATTATAAATCAGCGTAGACTTTCCAAATGTCCAAATAAATATCCTCAGAAAATTGAGGTTTGTATGATACTTGTTCGAACGTAGCTACTGTTAACAGATCTGCCAACCCTTGAGTAGTGGACGGCGGATGTTTATCTTTTCAAGCTTGGAGTATTATACGTCTCTAAACCACCATAAAGAGCTTGTAAAGTCCAGTTTAATTAACCATTTGCTAAGCCCACATGGGACAGGGGTATAATTTAATAGCAGGCATTATCTTCAAATACCAAAGATCTCCCCAATATTTCTTCTTTCGTGTCCTGGTCAAACTTCGAACTGCCAAAATGAAGCCACCTTCTTGGCTTTTGTCGTTGGCCAAACTTGAATCCTTATTGGTACCGGTTTCTGGTAGTAACTGGCAGACCAGCAGATTGTGGTTTCTGTGAACGCAATTGAAATACTGTCCCTGACAGAACCCCGGTGATGAAGATCCCCTCGTCGCCACCGGGTTCCCGAGGGGACAGAAATTGGGGGAGCGGGATATTAGATAGAGTTTAATTCATCAATAGCTGATCTGACAGGCAGCTAAGACAATGGAGAGCTAATGACTAACTCGCTAGGCATGTAATAGGTAATCTCATGCCTGCGGATTCCTCAAAGCCCTAGAGTCAATGTTGGCTACTTGTTTACTCCCGATAACGAGGAACAATGTATGTCCCTGGTAGTTAATTAAGTTAGTTAATGTACTTCCCTTGGTGTAGACTTCCCCAATTAACTTGTGTAAACATGATGCGTAAAGTCAGGTTTCGCACTGTATCGTTATGCTTATGCACGCAGCCAGAACGGCATAAATGCTTCTGATTTGTCACCATTAAACACTGGTCTTCGCTCCATCTTGCCTCATGTGTCCTTGCTTGACCAGTCTCCTCCGGGACCTACCGGCTGCTCCGCGGCCCCGATCCAGCTTGCGCAACCCGCTTCGCGGCAAAGATCCAACAGCCGATGATCTGGATTCTGTATCCTTCGAACATTTAGGCCAGAATACTGCATCATATACATGCAACAACTTCAAACCAAAACGAATGAGATGCAGGAAAAACCAGATTGCACGTCTTAAGGGTGGATTTCCAGTCTTGCATCTCCAGTATTTGTTAGATGTTGACAATCTCTTCCTAAACAACCCATTTTGGAGTCCAATCTACTCCAAGGATTATGATGATATAGATCAGTGGTTCCCAACGTGGGAACCCTCCCTCCCTCCCTCCATCTCTTCCTCCCTTCCTTTTTCTCTTTCTTTCTCCCTCCATCTCTTTCTCTCTCTCTCTCTCTCTCTCTCTCCCTCCCTCCCTCCATCCCTCCAACCCTTCCTTCCTTTTCTCTTTCTCTTTCTTTCTCTCTCTCTCCCTCCATCCACCCCTTCCTTCCTTTTCTTTCTCTTTCTTTCTTTCTTTCTCTCTCCATCTCTTTCTTTTTCTCTCCATCTCTTTCTTTCTCTCTCTCCCTCCATCCGTCCATCCCTCATCCCTTCCTTCCTTTTCTCTTTCTCTTTCTTTCTTTCTTTCTCTCCCTCCCTCCCTCCCTTCCCTTTCTCTCTCTCTCCATCTCTTTCTCTCTCCCCCTTTCTTTCTTTCCTTCCTTCCTTTCTCTTTCCTTCCTTCCTTCCATTAAGGGGTCTCTCTGCAGAACACAAAGAGCAATGGATACCCTTCTTCTGTGGTCATTTTGCCCTTCATGAAGTGCTCGTTCTCTAGAATATTCTCTCCCTCTGGGCAGGAGCTGTCAAGGGGAAACATCAGGGTCCACAGGAGGGCTTGTTCCTCTGATGTGGATAAAACCACTGCTCTTGGTAGCATCCAGAAATCGCCAATCCTTCCCTCCACCGCATGTGAGGTCCACAGGCAGCAAAAAAAAAAAGGGAGGGAGGCCAATGCAAACCATAATATGCCCAACATACCTGTCAAGTTTTGGATTTGGAAATAAGGGAAATTTCCTGGCAAATAAGGGATACTTGACAGCTATGCTTATCCTGTGCTGCCCTCCAATGGTGGCAATAGGGCATTGCAGGATAATTAATACAGGCAGGGAAGAGGGTAAAATAAGGGGTTTCCCCGGCCAATACGGGATACTTGACAGCTATACTTATACTTTGCTGCCCTCCAATGGTGGCAATAGGGCATTGCAGCCTAATTAATAAGGGATGACAGCGGGAAAGAGGGTAAAATAAGGGGTTTTCCCGGGAAAAAACGGGATACTTGACAGCTATGCTTATCCTGTGCTGCCCTCCAATGGTGGCAATAGGGCATTGCAGCCTAATTAATAAGGGATGACAGCGGGAAAGAGGGTAAAATAAGGGGTTTTCCTGGCCAATAAGGGATACTTGACAGCTATGATGCCCACCCTTAACATACTGGAAAACTGGCCGATATGTACAGTCTTGAATGCTCAGCACTGAGTAATCTTTAAATCCCCCTCTCCTGGGGCTTTCAGTCTAAATCTCCCCAGTCGTTGCAGACTGCAGAAGGAATGAATTTCTAGCAGGAAAGAGAATCCAGCGTAAAACTTTGGGAGTTTTCAGATACCGGGTTATCTGAGGCCATCGTTCTGCCGCTTTCTCTATCACAACAGTTGCCTGCTTTTGTTTAGGCCTCAGCCGCACATCTGGGACGATGTCAGCAAAGCCCTTGAGCTATTTTGATCTTCCGTGGGCCGTTTTAATGATACCTTCTGGCGGGCTGAAATTACAGCCTAGCGCCTGAGTCACCTGCCCCATCGCTAAGCCTTCGCGGCCCCTTTTCTCCCCCAGTCTGAGCCCCGCTACCCAAGCCATGAGTCACATAACTGGTGAGTGGGTCCCTCCCGGGCCACTTGAGTGTGCAACCTGGGCTCACAGCTGTGTAAACACTTGAGGCAGGGGCGTTCTTTGGGGTGGGCGTGAGGGGCAGACTGCAGGAACCCACGCAGTTAAGCTTTACCCCCCAAGGTAGCTGGACTTTTCGTTTTACTGATCCAGGGATGGTGTGTAGACGCATTCCTTTTCCTTGCTCCCAAAAATAACCAATGACCAGTCAACTATAAGCCATTCTGGTCAGGTTATCCTGCTATAGTCATAGTTCGAGACCCTGGTACTGCATGACAGACTGAGTGCCCACCTCTGTCCCAGCTCCTGCCAACCTAGCAGTTCGAAAGCAAGAAATTGCATGTAGATAAATAGGGACCACTTGGGTGGGAAATGATCTTGGGGACATTAAAGGAGCCTCATTCTTCCAACCCAGAATAATTTCTGACATGAAATTATTATTATACTGAGGGAGGAATTGATAAAAGCATTCCTTAAATATCTCACTTATCTAGAAAGCTTTATAAGGGGACACTGTAAGTCTATTCCAAGTTAATAATAATAATTTCGTGTCAGAAATTATTCTGGGTTGGAAGGATTTTTTCGGAAGAAACTCCACTCTGGGGACGCCTGAATGAGGCTCCTTTCATGTCCCCAAGAGCTGGGACAGAGACGGGAGCTCAATCCGTCATGCAGTACCCAAGTCTCAAACTGCTGACTTGCCAGCCTTCCAGCTAACAAGGTAAAGGTAAAGGTTTCCCTTGCTCAAAGGCCAGTCATATCCAACTCTAGGGTGCAGTGCTCATCTCTGTTTCAAAGCCGAAGAGCCAGCGTTGTCTGCTTCTGCAGACATTTCCATGGTCATGTGGCAGGCATGACTAGACACTGGAGCGCATGGAACGCTGTTATCTTCCCACCAAAGTGGTCCCTATTTATCTACTTGCAATTTCTTGCTTTCAATCCGCTAGGTTGGCAGGAGCTGAGACAAAGACGGGAGCTCAATCCATCCTGCAGTACTCGGGAATCGAACTGCTGACCTTCCAACCTTCCAGTCAGCATCTTATCCACTTGAGCCACTGCAGTCCCTATTGAGCCACTGCAGTCCCTCCAGCTAACAAGACGAGTGTTTAAATCTTTTATGCCTATCATGCTGCCCTCATCGCTCTTGGGCACGTTTAACTTCCGCTTCCAGGAGCGATGAGGGCGGCACGGGCCGGATGAATCGCAGCACAGCTGCTGATCAGGGGCTTCTGAGAATTGAAGTCCAAGAACATCTGGAGAGCCCAGTTTTGCAGACCCTCTGGTTTAGAGAAACTATTGAACCGAGAGATGCTACGAGGGCTGCCTAGCAGGCTTTTTTGGCCATGCTCCCATGAGTCTGCATGTGAGAACATGAGAGAGACGAACCAGGCAGGAAACTCCCATGCATTCCTGCAAATCCATCTCACATACCCCACAGGGCTTCTGTGTCAGAGTCAGCTTCCACAAATCACCTGGATCCAACTTTGCGTCCCAAGTGGATTCCACTTTGATGTGGCATGGCCTTACAAGGAGTCCAGATTGAGGCGCATAGTGTGGGGGAGTGGGGGTGTCTCTGTCTGATGTGGTTGGGATATCTCATGGCTGTTTTTAGGACACCCCTGGTCCCGTTCCCTAAACCTCTTCCAGGAATTATTACTGGCCTCCTTCCCAGTTCTAGAAACAGCTCCAATACACATGGGAGGAACCTAGCCAGCAAGCGGTGTTCAGACAAACAACGGGGGTTGACAGGGGGGGCAGGGGCTGGGGGGGGGGGGCAGAAGACAGGGACCATGCTGCTGAAGGATGATGCAGGCCTGAGAGAAGAAACCTGCCACTAGAAGTGGTCTCTATTTATCTACTTGCAATTTCTTGCTTTCGAACTGCTAGGTTGGCAAGAGCTGGGACAGAGGACAGGCGCTCACTCCGTCATGCAGTACCTGGGAATCGAACTCTGACCTTCCAGTCAGTGAGTTAAGCGTCTTAACCACTTGAGCCACTGTAGGCTTGAAACTCAACATCAAAAACCCAAAGATCATGGCCTCTGGCCCCATCACTCCCTGGCAAATAGAAGGGGAAGAAACGGAAGCAGTGACAGACTTTACTGTCGTGGGATCTAAGATCACTGCAGACGGTGACTGCGGCCGTGAAATAAAAAGATGCTTACATCCGGGGAGGCAAGCTATGAGAAATCTAGGCAGCATAATAAAAAGTAGAGACACCACCCTGCCAACAAAAGTCCACACAGTTAAAGCCATGGTCTTCCTAGTAGTCATGTATGGCTGTGAGAGCTGGACCCTAAGGAAGGCTGAGCACAAAAGAAGAGGCACCTTTGAGCTGTGGTGGTGGTGGTGGAGATGTTTGAGAGTCCCCTGGACTGCAAGGAGGTCAGATCAGTCCATCCTAATGGAAATCAACCTTGGCTACCTCTTGGAAGGACAAATACTGACCCAGAAGCTCAAGTATTTTGGCCACCAAATGAGAAGAGAGGACTCACTTGAGAAGGCCCTGATGCTGGGAAAGATTGACGGCAAAAGGAGAAGGGGGCGGCAGAGGATGAGGTGGATGGATGGCATCGTTGATGCAGTGGGCAAAGACCTGGGCAGACTACAGAGGATGGCAGATGACAAAGGAGGCTGGCGTGCGGTGGTCCATGGGGTCGCAAAAGGTCGGACTCGACTGTGTGACTGAACAAGAACAATTCTCAAAAGTAGTTGTATTCTGTGTCAATAAATCACTTCTTTTCTGGCTCCCAAATGTCTTGCCATCCAGTTTGAGATAACCCCACATTCAATTCTTGTGGAATGGCGAGAACATGGAACCTTCCCTTGATAATCCATCTTCGCTCTCATTTGATCTTTTCCTGGAGCCGCCAGCCGGATGCTTCTAGGAAGTCCAAAAGTCTAAAGGCCTTCAGCAATGGCTCCTTGGCACCTGGAAGTTATTAATCAATCTTTCAGCTAATTATGGCTCTCCATGGTCTCTCGTCAGCATAAAAATTCCCCACAGTGACTTGAAATATTGAATAAACAGCAAGGAAAATCAATCAAAATTGACAAACAGAAACACAGCAAATGTAGCCGGAAGAGACTTTAAGCCACATGTTCTAAAAGCATGTGAAAAATTGAATGTTTTGCAATGCTACGTTTAATATCCAACAAGCTTTGCTGAGTAGATTGTTCTAAAATCCAATTCATTCATTCATTCATTCATTCATTCATTCATTCATTCATTCATTCATTCATTTATTCTTTCTTTCTTTCTTTCTTTCTTTCAGTGGCTTAGTGGTTAAGATGCTAAGCTTGCTGGCCAGTAGGTTAGCAGTTCAAGACTCAAGTGCTTCACGGCGGAATCTGTCTGTCCCAGCGCCTGCCAACCTAGCAGTTTGAAAGCAAGAAATTGCAAGTAGATAAATAGGTACCGCTTCAGCGGGAAAGGAAACAATGTTCCGTGCATTCCGGCTTCTCGTCATGCCTGCCACATGACCATGGAAACATCTGCAGAGCAGACAAAGAACACTGGCTCTTTGGCTGTAAACAGAGATCAACGCCACACTCTCTTGGGCATCAGTGCCATAGATGACGCACTGAATCATCTACTTCCTTCCTTCTGGGTGGCTCTGGTTAAATTTCTGCCTTCTTCTTCCATGTCTAGATCAGACGTGAAACTTCCAAAATGAGGCCACCTTTGGGTGATTCCATTCTGCAGTTCCTTTGGCCTGACCTAGTGTGAGAAAGATTAGCCGGCAACACAAGCTTGCCATTACCAGGGTATGCCCAATTGTGGTTCAAAAATAACACAATCTTCGAGGAGACTCTTTCTGTGTACCCATACCATGAAGACTATCCTGAGAATATAATGCAAGTGGCCCTTCATCTGCCTTCTGCATTGCAGCACGACCCCCGTTACCGTACCACTGATCCAGTTCCATGAGTCGCTTTCAGGTCCTTTCTTCTTTCTTTTTTGTGTCCTGATCAGGCCCTGGACTGCCAAAATGAAGCCTTTTCTTCATGCTGCCGTTGCCCAAACCCAAGTTCTCATTGGTGTATGTCTCTGGCATAGGGTTGCCATAATTCTCTCCCACCAAACCGGGACAGCCATGTGACATCATTGCATTCTTCAAACTGTGCATGTGTCACGGAGACCGCAGCACTAAGACCCCACAGAATCCCCATCCAGGTTTCGTTGCCCAAACCCAAGTCCTCATCGGTGCATGTCTCTGGCATAGGGTTGCCATAATTCTCTCCCACTAAACCGGGACAGCCATGTGACATCATTGCATTCTTCAAACTGTGCATGTGTCACAGAGACCACAGTTCTAAGACCCCACAGAATCCCCATCCAGGTTTCGTTGCCCAAACCCAAGTCCTCATCGGTGCATGTCTCTGGCATAGGGTTGCCATAATTCTCTCCCACCAAACTGGGACAGCCATGTGACATCATTGCATGCTTCAAACTGTGCATGTGTCACGGAGACTGCAGCACTAAGACCCCACAGAATCCCCATCCAGGTTTCATTGCCCAAACCCAAGTCCTCATCGGTGCATATCTCTGGCATAGGGTTGCCATCATTCTCTCCCACCAAACCGGGACAGCCGTGTGACATCATTGCATGCTTCAAACTGTGTATGTGTCATGGAGACCGCAGCTCTAAGACCCCACAGAATCCCAGTCCAGGTTTTGTTGCCCAAACCCAAGTCCTCATTGGTGCATGTCTCTGGCATAGGGTTGCCATAATTCTCTCCCACCAAACCGGGACAGCCATGTGACATCATTGCATGCTTCAAACTGTGCATGTTTCACAGAGACCGCAGCTCTAAGACCCCACAGAATCCCGTTCCAGGGCGGGCAGCCACCATCAGTTTAGAAAAAGCTGTAGTCAAGAGGTTGTTTCCCATATGATTCTTCTCCCAAATGGTTATTCCTGCTCTTGTGCTGGGAGACCAATGGGATAAAAGAAAACCCTGCCTTTTTTTGGTTCCTGGGCCCTATTATTAGCCTCCAGTGACAAAGCTTTGTTTTTGTATGTCTGCAGGAGCCCTGCGACTCTTCAAGGTGTTACAATGACAGGCTGAAGAAGGGGGAAAAAATCCTCTTTCCCCTCCGTAGCTTTAAATAGATCATCCCTCTCTCTTTTCCCCCTCCTCTGCCCGGTCATAAAATCCACCTCTGTTCCGACCTACAGTAAGCATCATTCATGCTAGTGAGGCACCGGGTGTCTGGTCTCTGCCACTTTTGGGTGTGTTGTGGGGGAAACACCCTGGGGCATCGAGAGAAACCCCACCCGTGCAGACCCGGGGGAAGCAGGGTGCCCACCTTGCCTGCTGTCAGACTGTGGGATCTCCTTGACTATGGTCAGACATCTAAGGCCGGCCGGCTGGCCAGCCGGGTTTACTCAGCTGCAATGTGAAAATATCCAAGCGGAGTCTCTCCCGCTCTGCCTCTGGACACCCACACGGTCTGTCATGGAAACCACGTGTATTTTGGGAAAACTTGCAGAGAGGGTTACAAAAACATGTGCATGTCGTCGGAGGGAATATGCCCTGTTCCCCGATTTGGACATTTCGATATGCTTCATTCACAACGATGGTTTAGTGCAGGCGTTCTCAACCATTTTGCGCCATGGGCCGGACCACGCCCCCTCAGATAACTGAGTGGGCCGGACACGTGGTTTCTCCCCATCATAAATGCTGCTATAAATTGTGTGTTGTGCATTTGTGCAGGTGTGTGTGTGTTTACAGCTATTGTAAATGTGTCTGCTTCAGCTTCTGGGGTCGTTGATGTGGGCCGGATGATTTGCCGCCATGGGCTGCGGGCCGTAGGTTGTGAACCCCTGGTTTAGTGGTTAAGATGCTGAACTTGATGACTGGAAGGTCAGCAGATCATCAATTTGAGTAGGGTGTCGGTCTTTGCATTGAAGAGTTGTACTGACGCTGGAAAGCTGTGACAAGGTTGCTTATAAGCCTCCCAGCTGATTGGTATCAGCTGGGAGCCTTCTTTGGTACTTCGCTCTAGCTTGCCTGCGTCTCAGGTGTAGCTCCTTTCTGGACCTCTCCTTGACTGAAAGCTGATCACTGTCAGAGCCAGACCCCTTGATCTGACAGATCAGCTGCCAGGGGAAACAGACTTGGGCCAGGCACAGGCTGAGATCCCTGGCTTAGGACATCCTCATGTTTCGGTGCAGGCAGAGCTGGGCTGGGCATAGGGAGTGCCCCCTGATTCGGGCCATCCTCAGAGTCTGACGAGGACTGGATCACAACACTAGCAAGGAATTGCAAGTAGATAAATAGGTACTACTTCAGTGGAAAGGTAAAAGCATTCCATGCACTCCAGCATCTAGTCATGCTTGCCACATGATCACGGAAACGTCTACAGACGTAGACAGCACTGAACCCTAGAGTCGGATACAACAGGCTTTTGAGCAAGGCCAGCCTTTATCTTTACCTTACTCTCATGTACCTTGTTATTTCACATGGGAATTTCTGATTAAGGCATATGAAGGATGGCAACAGGGTTGGGTTGCTTGGCTCATGGACGGTATTCCTCCTATTCTCTACCACTTTCGGAAGGAGCATTGAGTTAGCCGGTCCTGGAAACTCCCCACCCTGCCCCACACCACCCACCCTTTTCCTTGGGCTGCCTCTCCTATTCTCGGTCCCCCACGCAGCAACCACTAGACTAAACAGACAACCCGGGAGCGTCTTTTAAGGAGCCAGCTTTGGAAATCCAAGCTATTTACTGCTCGATTCATTTTCCTCTGCTGTTTGTGCGTTCATTTTGGCCACAGAGTCTCTCTTTAAAGGGACCGTTCCTGAATGGCCATACCTGGGATCTCATGCAGAAGAGGAATAATGAAGAGAGAGAAAAACGAGGTCCCTAACCCTTCCCACTTAGCCGAGCTTTGCAATTTTGATCCACTTTGTTCGAAAATGTCAACCAAGTGTCATGTCTTTGCCTTCCTGCAAATTGGAGCTCCTACGCCAAACCTATGGCACGTGTGCCAGAAGTGGCACTCGGAGCCCTCTCTGTGGGCACCTGTGTGGTCACCCCAACACAGTTTGCCCCACCCCTCTGCCCAACAGCCCAATGGGAGCACTTCCTCCCTTCCCCAGCACAGAGTTCGCCCCGCCCCTCTGCCCAGCAGCCCAATGGGAGCGTTTCCTTCATTCCCTGTTGCCGTGTTGGCACTTTGCGATAAATAAATTGGTTTTTGTGTTGCTGTTTGGGCACTCGGTCTCTAAATGGTTCGCCATCACTGTCAAATTCTTTATTCAGCACATTAAAAAAAACCTGGTATTGACCAGTATTGCAGTTTTGCAGCCAGGTTGCACACTTTATTCTTAGCATCGGGGACTGCGGTGGCTTAGTGGTTGAGACGTTGAACTAGATGACTGGCAGGTCGGCAGGTCGAGACCTGAGTGCTGCGTGGCCGAGTGAGCTCATGTCGTCTTGTCCCAGCTCCTGCCAACCTAGCAGTCTGAAAGCAAGAAATTGTGAGTAGATAAACAGGTGCCACTTGAGCAGGAAAGGTAACAGTGTTCTGTGCGTTCCAGTGTTTAGTCATGCCTGCCACATGGTGATGGAAACAGTGCAGACAGCGCTGGCTCTTTGGCTGTAAACGGAGATGAGTTCTGAATCCTTAGAGTCGGATGTGACTGGCTTTTGAGCAACGGACACCTTTACCTTACTCTCACATACCTTGTTATTTCACATGGGAATTTCATCTTCAGGTATATGAAGGATGGTATGAGGGTCAGGTTGCATGGCCCATGGTATTCCCCCCATCCTCTACCACTTTCACAATGGAGATAAGCACCGAACCCTCGAGTCAGATACGACTGGCTTTCGAGCAAGAGAGATGTTTTATTCTTAGACTCGGACTTATAGCAATGCTCATAGTTGGTTTATTTAGCTCAGTGATTTATTTTCTGCATTGACTAGTAGCATCTCTCCAAGGTTAGATACAGGGGGCAGCTGCAGTCTGTATTTGGCACTTTTGCATGCAGAGACTGCGCAGTCTGCCACTGAGTTAGGATCTCTCTTCTCCCTTCCTTCCATCTGCAGGGGTCTGCAACCTTGGCACTCCTGGTGTTCTTGGACTTCAATTCTCAGAAGCCCTAGTCAGCACACCTGCTGATCAGGGCTTCTGGGAATTGAAGTTGAAGAACAGCTGCCATCGCTGACTGATGGCTGTGATGGTGAACCTTGGCACTCCAGATGGTCTAGGTCAGCCCCTACACTCCATCAAGTTCTTCTTCGTGGTATCTGGGAATCCACATGAATGGGCTTACTGCACATACACGCAGTAAACCCATCCATGTGGGTTTGCAGGGGACCGGAAGAAGAACAGTTACAGGTAAGCAACCTATCATTATAGACCAGGGCTCAGCAAACATGGCCCTCCAGCTGTTCTCGGACTTCAATTCCCAGAAGCCCAAGTCAGTAAACCTGCAGATCAGGGCTTCTGGGAATTGAAGTACAAGAACATCTGGAGAGCCACGTTTGCAGACCCCTGCTCTAGAATAATGGCATTTGGGGATTACTTTCTCCACCACCACCCCCAAGTCCAAAAATTGAGAGCATAGCTGACTTGCCCTATGCTTCCTTTCCATAGCATCATGGGATCTCAAACCTTCCTCTCTGTCCAACTCCATGAGGTCATTCCTTCACCCCAACGGCGGCGTTCTGCCCACACGTGAAGCCAAATTTCTTCCCAGTGACCTCATGGCATTTTGATGAAGTGCTTAACAGCCGCCCTTCAACTTCTCTGGTGGGCCCTATCGCTGTGCCTGACCCCCAGGCAGTTGTGGAAGGCTGTGGGGTGGGGAGGCCAGGACTGGAGTGGATTCATCGGCATGGCTTGTGGGTCTGCGGCCAGGCCTGGATTCTAGCTTTCCATGATCCGTTTCCCCCACTTGACAGTTCCCTGGAGGGCAGCCAAAATCCCATTCCCTGACCCAGCATCTTGGGTGGCGGCGGCTGGAGACCAAGCCTTGAAAAGGCGCTTGACCCCCTCTTGACCGCCTGGGTGCTATAGAGGGGCGACTGCCTTGAAAGAACCAAGAAGAGTTTGGGCTCGTCTCTACCGTACTCTTCCCGAGTACTGCAGGACGGAATGAGCTCCCGTCTTTGTCCCAGCTCCTGCCAACCTAGCAGTTCGAAAGCAAAAAAATTGCAAGGAGATAAATAGGGACCACTTCGGTGGGAAGGTAACAGCGCTCCGTGCACTCCGGTGTCTAGTCGTGACCATGGAAACGTCTGTAGCAGCAGACAGCGCTGGCTCTTCGGCTTTGAAACAGAGATGAGCACTGCACCCTAGAGTCGGATACGACTGGCTTTCGAGCAAGGGAAACCTTTACCTTTACCTTTGCTACAACTCAGGTGTGTGTGTGTATGTTGATGAGCGAGAGTTGTTCACTTCATGCCAGAAGAGCTTAACATCAGTTTCATCCCCTCCAAAAGCGGAATTGCTCACAGTCTATCCCTCCTCCTCCTCCTGCAAGTACCGTATCCAATTCCGAATATTGGTGGTCATCAGGACGATCGCCCAAAGATCGTCCTGAGAATATAATGCTGTGGTCATCCATTTGTCTTCTGCATTGCACCGTGACACCCGTAGTACCACTGATCCAGTTCCTTGAGTCACTTTCTGGTCCTATTTCCAAAGGGTCCAAAATGCACAGATCGTGGAGCTGGTAAAAGGAGGCCAGAATTTGGGTAAAATCCAGCTGACCAGATATTGCAGCAACATAAAAGAGTCGTTTGGCCAATGAGAAAGCCAAGAAGGTGGCTTCGTTTTGGAAGTTTGAAATTTGATCTGGACACAAAAGAAGACGCGTCAAGAGATTAACCTGGGTCTGGACAGACTAGTTGTGCGCCTGCCATGTATCCCTTTGCTTCCACTGTCTCAGTTCTGTTATGCTTCCCAAGGCATGTGTGTGTGTGTGTTTAGTAGCTGTTTGCGCTGACCCACCCGGAAGGCATTTCCTGCTCGCACCAGCGTTGAGGGGGTGAAAGTTGGAGAAGTTCAAAGTGGTGTGGAAACCACAATTCAACTTTCCCAGGCGAGGAGTTGCTGAGTTGCTTATGATGCACACACCCCGTACACACGGGAGAGCCTCCCCAGCTAAGCCCCTCGAGAAAGAATCAGTCATACCGGTTGGAAAACTGACAGCAGGCGCTGTGTCAGTGTCTAGTGACCCCGAGCAGAGGAGAGAAAAGTCCTTCTCCAAAGATGGAAAGATCGAGGAGGGTCAAGACATTTACAAGGAGATTCTACAACCCTGTAGGCTTGCAGGAGGGTGGGGGGTGGCGTGGGGGTTAGGGTAGGTGTGCCAAAGTTAGGATCCGAAAGATGAAGAAGGGTCAGCCAAGAGTGAAGGGAGAACATATTTCCTCTTCTTACAATGTTATCCCTCGAGGCACGGCGATCTTTCAATGCTACCTGCGTGAAACATCAGCTATGCCAGGTGTTCCCATCCTTTTTAAGCCAGGAGCCGAGTCACACTCTCTCAGTCAGCTTTGAGGGTTGAGCATACCTGTCAAGCGCAGTTCCGGAGATTACGGGACCTGCGCAGAACGTTTCTGCGCAGGTCCATTGTACGCATGCGTAGAAGGCTTTTACGCATGCGTAGAATGTTTCTGCACAGAACATTTTTGTGCATGTTCATTCTATGCATGCGTAAAAGCCTTGTACGCATGCGTACAACGGACCTGTGCAGAAATGTTCTCTGCAGCTCACTTCTACATGTCCGTAGAAGGCTTTTATGCATGCGTACAAGGCTTTTACGCATCCCCGTCTGCACAGAAGCCTTCTATGCATGCGTAAAAGCCTTCTACGCATGCGCAAAAGCCTTCTACGCATATGTAAAAGGCTTCTACACATGCGGAAAAGCCTTCTACGCATACATAAAAGCCTTCTATACACACATAGAAGTGAGATGCGCAGAAGGGATGCGCAGTAACTCATTTCCCCCCCGCTGCCAAATTCCGGGGTAGCGGCAGCTCCGGGCAGGAAATGATGAAAATTGGTGCAAAAAAACAGGAAATCCCAGCCAATCTGGGTTACTTGACAGGTATGGGGCCGGGTGGCCATTTTGCTCTGCCTGCACAATGAGGGCGGGCCATTTTGTCCCAACAGCTTCAAAGTGGCAGCTATTTTGTTTATCAAATGCCCTTGGAGGAGTGGGGGGTCCCATGTGAAATGGTGCTGTGGGCCAGATCTGGCCCATGGGCCTTAGGTTGGGAAATACAACCAGTAACCAATGCAGCTCCCGGAGTAGAAAGGAGGCGCGGGCATAACATCCACACCCCATCACCACCCGGGCAGCTGCATTCTGGATCAATTGTAGCCTCCGAATGGTCGTCAAGGGCAGCCCCATGTAGAGCGCATTACAGTAATCTAGTCTGGAGGTGACCAGAGCATGAATGACCATGAATAAGGAGTCCCGGTCCAGTAGCGGGCAGTTTTTGCTCTTGCGTACCCTCAAGAGTGTTTGTTCTTGCCATAAAGCTCTTCCTGGATCTGAGCTGGTGCACTTGAGGCTCATGTCCATTCAGAGGATGTTGAGGGTCCTTCTCTTGTTTTGTTCTCTCAGCATCTGCTGCAACTTCTCTCCTGATCTTAGGTGGAGCGATACCAACAGGAGCAGTGATGGTGAACCTTGGTACTCCAGGTGTTGTTGAACTTCAGTACCCAGAACACCTGACTGGCAGGAGTGCTGACTTAGGCTTCTGGGAATTGAAGTCCAAGAACACCTGGAGTGCCAAGGTTGGCCATCACAGAACTAGAGGAATCGCTGTAAGGATGGTAGACAAGCCTTCCTCTTCCAGAGCATTCACCAGGACTCCATCCATTTTCTCTCTGCTTTGCAGTTACATTTCCAGCTCTAGCTGAAGAACGACAACACCCCTGGCTGGAAAGGTACCTTTGAGAAGGGCAAAAGGCAATGTGCATATCAAGGGCAGCTTATGGGAGAGGCTCATAGCAGTGGACACGGAGAGAACTAAGCAAGAGAAGGACCCTTGACACCCTCTGAAGGGATACGAGCCTCAAGTCCACCGGCTCAGATCCAGGAAGAGCTTTATGGCAAGAGCAAACATTCTTCAGGGTGCGCAAGAGCGAAACCAAATTAGAAGATTCAGAAAGAAGCTCACTGGGAAAGGAACATCATTATGCGCATCTCTGTCTTATATTCCTTTGTCAACACTCATTCCCATCAGCTTGTGTTCGTCTCTGAAAAGTATAGGCTGGATTCCTGAGTCCTAACAGCTAGTCCAGGAGTCTGCAAACTTGGCTCTCCAGATGTTCTTGGGCTTCAGTTACCAGAAGCCCTGATCAGCACTCCTGCTGATCAGGGCTTCTAGGAATCGAAGTCGGAGAACATCTGGAGAGCCAAGTCTGCAGATTCCCCCAGCTAGTCTAATCCCCTCGCTGTCTTTTGCACTAACCACCATGCCATACGTCCCTCCAAGGGCCATGAGTAAATTAATGACAGCCTGTTTCTGCCCCAAGGCTTGGAGGTGCCTGCCAGATGTTTCATAGGGGACTCCCTCAAGCCAGTGGGGTCTAATGAACATACATTGGGGGGGGGGGAGATAAAAATACACTCAGCTGGGGTGTGGGAAATTCTTGCAAAGATGTGTCATTTCCTGAGAAGAGAGTGAGAAGCCAAAAAACCCAAGATCTATGGCCCTCTGTGCCGCAGAAAGAGGCTTCAACTGTCTTCTAGCCCCAAAGAGGAAGATAGTCTGGTCAGAAGGTGAAGTAGCTCCAGAAATAACCAGTACAGGTAAAGGTAAAGGTCTCCCTTGCTCAAAAGCCAGTCGTATCTGACTCTAGGGTTCGGTGCTCAACTTGGTTTACAGCCAGAGAGCCAGCGCTGACTGCATCTGCAGATGTTTCCGTGGACATGTGGCAGGCATGGCTAGACACCGGAGCGCACAGAACGCCATTACCGTTCCCACCGAAGTGGTCCCTATTTATCTACTTGCAATTTCTTGCTTTCAAACTGCTAGGTTGGCAGGAGCTGGGACAGAGACGGGTGCCCATTCCTTTGTCCCAGGCTCCTGCCAACCTAGCAGTTTGAAAGCAAGAAATTGCAAGTAGATAAATAGGGACCACTTCGGGAAGGTAACAGCGCTCCGTGCGCTCCGGTGTTTAGTCATGCCTGCCACGTGACCATGGAAACGTCTGCAGAAGCAGACAGCACTGGCTCTTCGGCTTTGGAACAGAGATGAGCACTGAACCCTAGAGTTGGATACGACTGGCTTTCAAGCAAGGGAGACTGTGAGACAGATTGCCTCTAACTTTGGAGGTTCCTCTAGCTGCATTCACGCCAATCCGTCTTCCATGACATTAAGGACATGCATGCTCTCACACACGCACACACAAATGAATGGCCATCAAGACTTCCGGTCGCAATGAATCTCACACTTTAATTATGTTGACTTCCCTCACCGCTGACTAACCGCAGCCCCATTTACACACATCTGGAAAGGAGGAAGGAGGAAGAATTGAAGGCAGAAGGTATAGGTTCAAGCACGTCGGGACGGTTGGCATGTTCCTTTAGAAATTAATAACTGCAGACATTTCCTTCTTGTAATGTGTTTTTCCATGCCGCATGCTGAAACTAATTTGCTTATCCTTCCCTGTCCTATAGTGGCTCTATTTCCGTGTATGAGATTGTTCACAGAAAGCTTAGCACCTTTGAAAAAACTAGAGCGGCTTAAGTTGCAAAATAATAATAATTAAAAATACCGATCTACAATGAAACCTCGGTAAATGTAATTAACGCGTTCTCCGGGACGTTTCTTACAGCGAAAATTACTTTAACCGAATTTCCCATAGGAATGCATTGAATGCAGTTTCCCGCGGGAATGCATTGAAAACCAAAATACATTATACGAAACACGGTTTCCCATAGGAATGCGTTGCAAACCAATTAATCCTTTCTGGAGGGAAAAGTTCCATAAACCAAGTCACTAGTTTTTATGGATTTCCTTTTGTTATACAATTTTTATGTTAACTGAGCCATTTGTTACCCGAGGTTCCCCTGTAGATTGATTCTGGACAGACAGTCATCCTCTTAAAATATAAAAAAGGTTCATACCTGTCAAATATCCCGTATTGGCCATGATTCCCCGTATTTTAGCGCTTGTTCCTGCCCTTTCCCGCCGCCATCCCGTATTTTGAACGGTGGGGAAAGGGGTTACTGCGCATGCGTGCCCATCGCAAAGGGGTTCGGCACTTGCGCAAATTTCCCAATTTTCCCCCTTAAAACCCAACCATGTTTTTAACACAACAGTCTTATAGCTGCTTCATTACATGATATCCTAATAAGGTGGTTGCTGAGAATGGGCAAATTGCAACTCATGGGCACCCCAAGGAATACATGCCTATGTATGCATATGGGCTGTCTGCCTTGCAACAAAAGGGACAAAGATACAAAGCAGGAGTTCTCAACCTTTTTAAGCCAGGGGCCAGGCCAGATGGCCATTTTGCCCTTCCTCCACCACATGACACTTTTGGTTATGGTGGAAGCGGTTGGGGCCCCACATGAAATGGCGCTGCAGCCGCATCTGGCCCACAGGCCGCCGGATAGACCAAGACAGAGGGCCGAATACACAACATCCACAATAGTGCAGACCTAGTCTCATCTCATCTTTTGCATGGCTTTCAAGGACTGCAATGGCTCAGGTGGTTAAGACTCTGAACTCGAAGACTGGAAGGTCGGAGTTTGATACCCGAGGACTGCACGACGGAGTGAGCTCCCATCTTTGTCCCAGCTCCTGCCAACCTAGCAGTTCAAAGGCAAGAAATTGCAAGGAGATAAATAGGGTACCACTTCGGTGGGAAAGGTAAACAGTGTTCCGTGCGATCCGGTAGTCATTGCCTGCCACGTGTCCATGGAAACATCTGCAGATGCAGACAGCACTGGGTCTTTGGCCATAAATGGAGATGAGCACTGAACCCTAGAGTCGGATACGGCTGGCTTTCAAGCAAGGGCAACCTTTTCCTTTACCAGGGTAAGTTAGATATTTAGAGAGTGGTTTTGCCTGTTCTACTCCTCCTTCCCACGGGTTTCCATGTCTGAGAGAGGATTTGAACCCAGGCCTCCTGAATCCTAGTCGGTCACTCTACACCAGGGGTCAGCAAACTTGGCTCTCCAGGTGTTCTGTACACCTGCTGATCAGGACTTCTGGGAACTGAAGTCCAAGAACATGTGGAGAGCCAAGTTTGCTGACCCTTGGGCTACACCACACTGGGTGCCTGCAGCTGCTTAGCTCAGAGTAAAAAATCAGGGCTAGGCACAGCGCAGCCTTCCAGATGTTTTATGGATTGCTGTGCCCAGAAAGCTTCACTGCTGGCTTATGCTGGCAGGGGCTGATGGGAACGGCAGTCCTAAAACATTTCGGAAGTCCACACATTACTAACCTCTGGCCTAACTGAGCCACTGTGTATGTGGATTATCTTGCCTATGGGGGGTGGAACCCTTCTTTCCTTTTGCAAGAAAGAAACACATCATCTCCAACACATTAGCTTTTCTCTGGTGATCTACAAAAACGAGTTAGCAACCATTTGTTAGCCAGGTTATTCCCTGTACAACCAGAGAAAGAAAATTACCCAGAAATCCCACACATATTTTTTTAAAAATAAAAGATAGTTTCCGACAGCGGCTTCCTGTGTGGCTGGAAGAAATGTCCATACCTGTCAAGTGCTGCTCCGGACAATACGGGACATGCGCAGAAGGCTTCTGTGCAAAAACCCTTCTACGCATGCGTAGAACCCTTCTGCACATGCGTAGAAAGGTTCTGCGCATGCATTGAAGGGTTCTGCGCATGCGTAGAAGGGTTCTGCGCAGAAGGGGATGCACAGTAACTACTTTTCTCCACCGTCAAATTTTGGGACGGCGGCGGCTCCAGCAGGGAAAGTAGACAAAGCGGCGCTGAATTACAGGAAATCCTGGCCAATACGGGATACTTGACAGGTATGGAAATGTCCCGGGTGCTTACCAGCACTCGGCAGCCTAATTCCCTCTTTGTATTTATCTTCCAGTGTAGCTAGCTCATTTTCAGTGAGTACTTTCCTGGGAATTTACCTGTACATCAGGTTGACAAATCTGCAGGCCATTAATCATAGTAGTTCAAGGAATACACTATTGTTAAATAAGAATTCATCTTATCCTCCAAGATAACCAAAGTGTCACATTAAGCAATTCTGGCAGCTGAAATGAAGACATTTAATTTTCCCATCTCACTTTCAATTTCGGCTCAGCGTCCTTAATGCCAGGTTAACCTGTAGAGGTTTGTTAGTTTCCTTGAGGGCTAGAAACGTAATTGTTGTTTTGAATGACAATTCCCAGTTAGTTCTCTTCTCCCTCTGGCGATGTATTTATGTATCAGACGTATGTGCATCAAAAGGGGACTGCGGTGGCTTAGTGGTTAAGATGCTGAACTTGATGACTGGAAGTTCGGCTGGTCAGCAGTTCGAGACCCGAGTGCTGCATGACGGAGTGAGCTCCTGCCGTCTGTCCCAGCGCCTGCCAACCTAGCAGTTTGAAAGCAAGAAATTGCAAGCAGATAAATAGGTACCACTTCGGCGAGAAAGTAAACAGCGTTCTGTGCACTCCGGTGTCTAGTCACGCCTGCCACATGTCCACGGGAATGTCTGCAGATGCAGAAGGCGCTGGCTCTTTGGTTATAGAGATGAGCACTAGAGTCCAATATGACTGGTTTTCGAGCAAGGGCGACCCTTTACCGCCCCCATATCAAAAAGTGCTGAATATTTCGTGCGTATTTTTTAAAAATACTTTATGCCATGACTCATCATCCCAAATGGGTCAGCAGAAGGATCTGTACAAATGAATTTTGAAGATGGAGTCAGATCCAGACTTTGAAATGTACAATTTAATACACACTGTAGAAAGGGGGGGAATGCTGAGCAATAAACTGGAAACTCATATTCTCCACATCTGGATCTAATCCTGGCTCTTGTGGTTAAATATTTGGGGGGAGAGAAATCATCACATCAGATGGTGACCCCATCAATGGGGAAGATCCAGGATTCTTCTGGTCAGCGATATTTCGGATTTCATTTCTTGGCATTCAACTGGTCTATGGAGAAGGGGGCATGGCTGAATTTAGTTTGCTGGGGGAGGGGGGGAGCATTATTAGTCACTTCATCTGCACATCAAAGGGAGTCCCAGAAGTAGCTGATCTTCACCACAGGATGGCAGGCAGGCAAGCAGGGAGCACAAAATCATTGGACGGCAGGTGAGTCAGATGTTATTCCAGAAACAAAGGAGAAATTTGTGGTAGGTAGCCAAAGCAACATGGTCCAGCTAACTTGCCGACATGTGTCATAGCATTAAAGCTTGAATCGGACCACATCTGTTTTGTGGCGTCAACTAGGCATTGACTTAAAGCAACTCTAAGCTTTCAAGGAAAGTGGGATATTTAAGGGGTCGCTTTACAAATTCAATGGGGACTGTGGCAGCTTGGTGGTTAAGACGCTGGCTCTTTGGCTATAAACAGAACTAAGCACAGAGATAAGCAAAGGTGTTCTTTATCTAATCTTGAATGTGGAAAACCCACTGGATGAGTAGTTTAAGGGCGTGGAAGGCAGCAACACTGTGACTCCAAGATGGCCTTGGGAAGGCAGGATGTGAGTGACCATCACACCATCCCAGAGGGAACATGGTCAGTGCCACTGACTCAGTGGTCAGCAAGCAATGAGGCAACAAGCCACACTAATCCTTGATTTATGGAGCCATCATGCAAACCCTTTTCAAACCATACTGCTTGAAAAGGAACAGAGTTCTTCCTCCATGTGGATGGATTCATGCCTTCTGTGGGGAGGCTGAGCTTCAGAATGTAAATTTTTGGGACAGCAGTTCCCAGAATGCCCCGGCCAGCTGCTTCAGGAACATACAAATTGTGGCTAAAGCCAGAGGCAAATCTCCAAATCACAGCTAGGCTTATGGCATCCAAGACTGAGACATATCCAGTGGTGGGATTCAGTCGGAATGCCCCGGTACACCCATACCGGTAGTAGAAATTCTGGCTGGCCCCACCCATCCAGTTGCCAAAGCCTTGGGTCATAGGCCTGCCTCCCGTACCGGTGGCGCAGCCTCCCGGGGCTTCTATCATAAGGTTGCCATATGTCCCATTTTCCCGGGATTTTTCCAGATTCAAGCTCGGGAAAATTATCCCAGCTGGTTCCAGAAAAAAACTTGTAAAAGTCTTGGATTTTTAAATTGGAACAAAGGAAGTAAGATCACCCCTCACCAAGGGATTTTTTTGCAAAGAGTTAATTCACTGTCTCCCTGCCTTTCTTTCAATTATCCAGCTTGGAAGTGGCAAAGGCAAAAAAGCACCCTGAGAAACCTGCCAGAGAGGGGGAGACGCTTGCAAGTGGGATAATTGAAAGAAAGGCACGGAGGCAGTGAATTAACTCTTTGCAAAAATCCCTTGGCTCACCTTGTGCAGGCAAGAGGTGGCTGGAGCACCAGCCCGAAGAGCTCCAACTCATGGAGCCACTGGAAAAGGGGGGAAAAGACAGAGGCTGCCTGCCCCAGATAGGGATTCCGCTGGGTCTTAGAGCAGCAGCCTCCTCGACAGCCCTGTCCAGCGCATGCACAGTTTGAAGAATGCAATGACATTACGTGGCTGTCCCGGTTTGGTGGGAAAGAATTATGGCAACCCTAGTCCCCCATCTGGTTGCCAGAACCTCAGGTCATAGGCCTGTGCCTGCCTCCTGCCCACACCCACCCAGTCACATGGCCACCTGGCCATGCCCACCCAGTCACATGGTCACCTGGCTATGCCCACCATGCCACGACCACATAGTAGGTAGTAAAATAATTTGAATCCCACCACTGGACATATCATATTAGCAATAGTAATTAGATGTGTATACTGCCCCGTAGTGCATTCTCTATAAGGACAGGTTGCTTACTTGCAACTGTTGTTTTTATTCGTGGCCCCCTGTAAATCCACACGAATGGGTTTACTGCATGAGGGGAGTCAGGTTGGGCACCTTCCCAACCTTGGAAAGTGCTTGTTTCCAGCTGGAGGAGGGGGAATCAAGATTAAAGCAATTTTCAGAGAAAGACTGCAGTGCGCGAGTTAAACTGTGGTGTTGGGGAATCTCTGAGCGTTCTTATTAAGAACAGCTTGATAATAAAACAAAGAGCAAAGACAACTGAAGAGCGGAAGAATCAGGATGCTAAAATGAGAAGACACGCTTGGGAGATAATGAAGAGGAAGCCGGCAGATGTTGTAGAAGAAGGGGCATTCAGTTATGATTAGGAAACCAGGGGAGAATAGAGGGAACAATTGTATAAATGAATTGATAAGCTTTAGAGGAAGAACAATTCTCTAGACAAGAGGACAGGCCTAATGGTTCAGAACACCAGCTGTGTGTGCCAGTTTCTCAACTGCTCTTTGGATCTGCAGCCGTTAGCAACTGGTGCTGTGAAGCTGCAGATGATGATTTCATTAAGGGCAGAAGAACAAAAACCAGGCGGTTACTCTTAGAATCAGAGAATCACGGATTAACTGAGTTGGAAAGGAGCCTTTAAGGCCATCTAGTCCAGTGATGGCGAACCTTTTAGAGACCGAGTGCCCAAACAGAAAAGCAGGGTGAACTCTGTGCTGGGGGATGACGAAGGAAGCGCTCCCATTGGGCTGCTGGACAGAGGGGTGGGGTGAAGTCTGTGCTGGGGGGGAGGGAGGAAGCACTCCAATTGGGCTTGGTTTCCAGACCTCTGATCATCCTTGTGTGCTGACCCACCCCAGCGGGCATGGTCGTCGCACAGAGAGTCTATTCAAGAAGAGTCCAAATAGCAATGTCCAAAGAGCAAGCCAAGGTCTTGTTACAGTTGTTCAAGCCAGTGTCTAGTCCAAAGGATGTCCATGGGTGTCGTTAGAGTTGGCAGAGAGGGCAGGGTCACGACAGGCAGGTCAGGGTCTAGACAGGCAGTCCGGAGTCGAGCAGGGTGTCGGTCTTTGCATTGAAGAGTTGTACCGATGCTGGTAGGTTGCAACAAGCTTGCTTATAAGGCTCCCAGCTAATCGCTATCAGCTGGGAATCTTCTCTGGCACTTGGCTCTAGCTTGCCTGCGTCTCAGCTGTAGCTGCCTTCTGCACTTTGCCCTGACTGAGGGCTGATCACTGTCAGAGTCAGACCTCTCATCTGACAGATCATCTGCCGAGGGAAACAGACGTGGGCCAGGCACAGGCTGAGATCCCTGGCTCAGGACATTCTCAGGTTCAGGTGCAGGCAGAACTGCGCTAGGCATAGGGAGTGCCGACGAGGACTCGATCACAACACCTTGTTACCTTTCTCAGTACCTGCTCTAGTTTGTTTTTATCTTTCTTAAAGTGTGGATCCCAGAAATGGACATGGGATTCTTCTTCCTTGCCCCCACCTATCCCCACGATGTAGCTGTCTTTTGTTCCTCATTATGTCACTCCAACCGTACACCTCCTAGGCAGCTTGCTCGATTCCCCCCTCCCTCCCTGTAATTCAGCCAGAAAGTAAAATGTGGTCTTAGATGATGCTAAATTCAGTCTTCTGAGAAATCCAGTTTTTATTTTTAAAAAGAGCCCAAAAATGCACCATTTTTACAGCCCTTGTGGTTGGAAGATATGCATGGAAGCTTGTGGGCCATTCCTACGGACGTTTCAGAAGGCATGGTTAAGAGGTCTTGGCCACGCCGCTAACAAAACCTGAATGAATGATGCCTCTTTATGTGCAAACATCCAGCTGGATAAATTTCATAATGAAATGTCAACCTACATGAACCCCATTGACCAAATATAGTACCGGGAAAACTCAGGTCCTGTACAGAGAAGAAGAGTCTTCCTCACAGGGCAGAGGTCCTGTCCCTATTAACTGTGCTTGGTTGTAAAGAAGAAAAACGCTTAGCAAAAATATATACAGTGGTACCTCGGATAAAGTTCGATCCGGATAAAGTCGCAGTTTTCATACATGGAATGTGGTTACCTTCCCACGCTGAAGTAGTACCTGCTTATCTACTTGTAATTTCTTGCTTTCAAACTGCTAGGTTGGCAGGAGCAGCAACAGAGACGGGAGCTCACTCCGTCGTGCAGCACTCAGGTCTCGAACAGCTGACCTGCCGACCTTCCAGTCATCAAGTTCAGCATCTTAACCACTAAGCCAGGGGTTCTCAACCTTTTCACGCCACGGGCCAGGCCACGCCCCCTCAGACAGCTGAGCAAGCTAGACATGTGGGTTCCCCCTGCCGTGAAAGCTATTGTAAAATGCAGCAGATGCATTTGTGCAGGTGTGGGCACATTTATGGTTGCCGTAAATGTGTCCACTTCCCCTTCTGGGGCTGTCGCCTCAGGCCAGATGATTTGTCGCAAGCTGGGTCTGGCCCACAGGCCATAGGTTGCAAACCCCTGCATTAAGCCATTGCAAGTGGTGGTGGTTCAGCAATTAGCAGCCAGATGTGGGTGTGGAAAACCAATTTTCCCCAAGTTGTCGACTGGACGTAGAGATCTTTGCCATCCCGTCATAGCAGCGTTGGTTGGGCAGTCCTGGGGTTTGTAGCCTAGAAAGGTTTTTTTCCATATTCTGGGATGGGAGAGGGAAATCTTAGCCGTTGCCGCTCTGGCTTGTCAAAAGTGCGGTTCTGGCCTGCGGTTCTGTGCCTACCAGAATGCAAATACACCTGCTTGTTTCCTCACCCCTGAGACCAGCAATGTGCGGCTAGAGGTGTGCTCTTTTGGGCTGTAGGACCAGATTCCCACCTTCCTTCTGGCCCATTCGCCACTGACGCTTACCTGCTGGGCTACACTGAGGCTTTTGTGTGGAGCATGCAATGCTTAAGAGAGAAAAGCAGCAATACTATTGGAAAATGTGACTCACACTGCCAGCTTTTCCATTGCCCTCTGCACAGTAGCAGGCTTACTCACATGCTCCGACACGCATTGACATAGGCACCGCTTATACTTTAATTTGCCATACTCACTTGGAAGCAGAGCTCTCTCCCCCTCTCCCTCGCTCACTAAATCTCCCAAATTCCTCCAGCCAGCTGTCCAAGAGAGAGAAAGAGGTGGTTGTTTTTTGTATGGATGTCACAAATCCTTCTTTGATCATCTGTGCTGTAACCAATAGTCTCTTCTACGCATCTGCTACTGTCATAAAAAAGAGAGGCCAATGTGATGCAATGGATAGAAAGGGTAGTCGAGATTAGACCAGTGATGGCGAACCTTTTAGAGACCGAGTGCCCAAATTGCAACCCAAAAAAACCCCCACTTATTTATCACAAAGTGCCAACACAGCAACAGGGGAGGAAGTAAACACTCCCATTGGGCTGCTGGGCAGAGGGGCGGGGTGAACTCTGTGCTGGAGGGAGGGAGGAAGCACTCCCATTGGCCTGCTGAGCAGAGGGGAGGGGTGAACTCTGTGCTGGTGGGAGGGAGGAAGCACTCCCATTGGGCTGCTGGGCAGAGGGGTGGTGCAAACTCGGTGCTAGGGTGACTGCATGGGTGCCCACGGATAGGGCTCCGAGTGCCACGTCTGGCACGCATGCCATAGGTTCGCCATCTCTGGCTTAGACCAAGGAGAGTTGAACCATGAAGTCTGCTGTATGTTTTTTGGTGCCGGTTGTCTTTGATTTTAGGCTACCTTGAAGGTTTGTTGTGAAGAACGGTGACAGATTGTGCGTCCATGTTAACCATCCTGAAAATTCTTTGGAAGAAACATGTTGGGATCAACATCGTCATCATCATCATCAACAACAACAATTTCTTCTTCTCCTTCCTCCTCCTCTTCTTCTACTATAATATCTTCAGCACTAAGCATCACTCCCCCATTTCCATTTCTTACCGAAGCAAACCAACAACCCCTCAATCCTTAATTCATGAAATAAGAGGCTCACCGACTAACTTTAATAATCCCAGATGTGCGGCTGCTGGTTATGATTACTCAATGGTGAGAAGTAGTCACTCTGTTCATTTCAATTACACCCCCCCCTTTTAAAAAAAATTATCCTTAATCTGATTTCAGAGTAAGAGTGAGCCGTCCTCAAGAGGAACCCATCCCTTGTTGACTTTGCATGAGTCCATGTTCAGAGTGTGCCAATGCAGTGGTTTACTCAGACAGGGCTGGCAGCTTTCCATTAAGTTGATGTTTGCAGCAAGAGAGACGAAATGGTCCAGTCACAGACCATGCAGAGGTGAAGAGCCAGAACATGCTGGTTGGAAGGAGGCCAACCCAGATAAGCAAATCATACAACCGAAGATTCAACCACATCTCTGCACTGGGAATGACTGAATCATCCAGTTGCACCTGATGCTAAGGGAAAGGCCACCCTTACTCAGAAGCCAGTTCTATCCGACTCTAGGGTTCCAGTGCTCATCTCTGTTTATAGCCAAAGAACCAGCACAGACATTTCCATGGACATGTGGCAGGTATGACTAGACGCCAGAGTGCACAGAAAGTTGATACCTTTGCCACTGAAGTGGTCCCTATTCATCTATTTGCAATGTCTTGCTTTCAAACTGTTAGGTTGACAGGAGCTGGGCCAGAGACAGAAACTCACTCCGTCATGCAACACTCAGGTCTCGGACTGCTGACCTGCCGACCTTCCAGTCTTCAAGTTCAGTGTCTTATTTGTTTGTTTGTTTGCTTGCTTCCACTTGTATGCCGCCCACCCGCAATGCGACTCAGGGCGACTAACAAAGTATCACCAAGTATCACAGAATATCACAAAATATCAGATAAACATGAAAAGCACAATAAATCCCGAGAAATAAATACAAGCAATAGAACTACAAATAAATCAGGTAAACCCATTCCTAGCACAGGCTAATAGGGATAAAGCCTGCATGAGTTATTCCCACAGAGATGCAACGGGCAGCCTCTTGTGAGTTGCAGCCTATGGGCAGGGCAGTGGCTCGAGTGGCTAAGATGCTGACTGGAAGGCAGGGAGGTCAGCAGTTCGATTCCCAAGTACTGCAGGACAGAATGAGCTCCCTTCTTTGTCCCAGAACCTGCCAACCTAGCAGTTCGGGAGCAAGAAATTGCAAGGAGATAAATAGGGACCACTTCAGTGGGAAGGTAAACAGTGTTCCGTGTGCTCCGGTGTCTAGTCATGCCTGCCACATGACCATGGAAACGTCTGCAGAAGCAGACAACACTGGCTCTTTGGCTTTGAAACAGAGATGAGCACTGGACCCTACAGTCGGATACGACTGGCTTTCGAGCAAGGGGAACCTTTACCTTTACCTACCCGTATTATGGGAATCGCACAAAAATTTATCCCATGCTTCCCACTGCCTGGATGGCTCAACGGCTGGGAGTTTGATTCCCCACTGTGCCTCCTAAGAGAATAGCCTCCCTGTGCTTCGTTGTTTCTCATTCTTTTTTAAAACAAATGTTACATTTCCCCCCCTTAAAATAAATAAATAGTTTTTCTTGCTTGCTTTTCAGGGTTATTATGTATTACTTGTGTTATTCAGTTTAATTTATAGTTAGGATGTATCTATCCTTGGCTAGTTTGTTTTTCTCATTGTACTAATGTTATCCATATTTTATCCCCTTTTTATGTTGTTTTTTCCTCAATAAAAATTTTATTTTAAAAAAGAGATTGAAGCTGCACAGTCCTAGGACATCCCAAGAAGAAAGGAATGGGAAACCTGTTTTGAGTGTTATTTAACTGGGAAGCCCTTTTGACCTGAGCATCACTGGGCGGGTGACTTGACGGCATGTAATTATGCTTTCCATCCATTTATGGCTTTAACCAGGGCAAGGAACATCATTAAAGGAGGATATAGCTGAGGAACTCAGCATCTCCTATGCCACTTGGAGGACCGTGAGTAGGCTGAGCGCCGGAGTCCCTAAATAATAATTTACTGTCAGAAATTATTCTGGGTTGAAAGGATTTTTGTGGGGGGAAACTCCGCTCAGGGAATGCCCAAATAAGGCTCCCTTCATGTGGCCAAGAGCTGGGACAGAGATGGGCACTCATTCCGTCATGCAGTACCCGGGTCTCGAACTGCTGACTTTCTAGCCTTTCAGACTAGAAGGCATGCTTCTTAACCAATGAGCCACTGCAGCCTCTGGAGTCCCAAAATGTCAGACCAATGTGCTCAAATTGGGGGCGGGGGGGGGGGGGGGCTGATGGCAGACAACAATGCATACCTGTCAACCTTCCCGGATTGGTTGGGATTTCCCGATTTTCGGCACTGATTTGCGCCATTTCCTGCCTGCAGCTGCCAAAACCCCAGAATTGGCAGTGGGGGGAAAAGAGGCACTGCGCATCCCTTCTGCGCAGATCGCCTTCTATGCATGCGTAGAAGGCTTTTACGCTTGCGTAGAACCCTTCTACGCTTGTGTAGAACCCTTCTACACATGTGTAGAAGGCGATTTGTGCAGAAGGGGATCGTAGAAGCCATTCTGCGCAGGTCCTGTATTTTCCGGAACCGTGGTTGACAGGTATGCAACAACACACAATGTGAATGTGGAGCGATATGGAATCCGGCTCATTTACTGGTTTGCTTATGACTGCCAGAAACATGAACCAATGAGGACTTAAATTAGGGCAACGACAAACCATGAAAGTGGCTTCATTTTGGCAGTTCAAAGTTTGATCTGGACGAGAAGGAATAAGAAGGCTTTAACCATACCTGCCAGGCACGGCTCCGGACAATACAAGACCTGCGCAGAAGCTTTCTGCACATGCGCAGAAGGGGATGTGCAGTAACTACTTTCCCCCACCGCCAAATTACGAGATGGTGGTGTTTGGCAGCTGGAAAGTAGAGTTAGTGGCGCTGAATTACGGGAAATCCCGGCCAATCCGGGATACTTGACAGGTATGGCTTTAACCCAGGAGTTCTCAACATTTTTAAGCTGGGTGCCGGGTCACGTTCCCTCAAACGGTTTTGGGGGCCGGGCGGCCATTTTGCCCTTCCTCCACCACATGGCACTTCCTGGTGTGGTGGAGGTGGTGGTGGGCCACATGGAATGGTGCCATGGGCCACATCCGGCCCACAGGACGCAGGCTGGGAATCCCTGCTTTAACCACTAGTCATTATTTCCCTCCCGATCAGTTTGGGAGGCAATTTCAAGAGCTCGGTGCGCCTGAGCTTGTGCGATCCTGGCAGCGGAGGGTGCAGGCAGGGCGAAGGGAGGGAAACAAAGGCAGTTGCCGTCCAACTTTGGGGGGTGAGTAATTCCCAGAGCCTTCCCCACCCTGGCCCTGAGAGAATTACGTCAGTGTTTGTTTGCAAATTTGCTCCACGTCCAGGATTTATGGCAGTGACAGAAACACAGGCCACCGTGCCCGGACAGGGGAGGCAAGGAGGGAAAAGAAAGCCACAAATGTTTGCAATCTCACGGCAGGCGCCGTCAAGAACCCGAGAAATTGGAGAGGGAAAGGCGCGCCTCTTCTCCTCCTTAAAGCACTCCGAGTGCTTTCTGAAAGTAGAGGAAAGAGCTCTCGGCAGACAGGGAGGCCTGCTCTCCATCAAACCATCCTTCAGAGGTGGCTGGTGGCAATTGGGTCCATCGGGATGAAGGGTTGGCCTTCCTAGAGGTGGTGGAACCACCCCGTCCTGTTTGTTACTCAGCCCCCTTCCTGACCTGCGGCTGAGTCAGGGCTAGGCAAAACAGACGCCTCGGGAGCACTGAACCGTAGAGTTGGATATGACTGGCTTTCGAGCAAGGAAAACCTTTACCTTTACCTTTACGTCCCTTGGTGCTACTTTAGCGGTTGTAGTCCGAACATCATGTGGAGGGTCAGGGTAGCCCACACAACCACAACCACACAAACTGGTTGAGAAAACAAACCCCCTTGTTGGTATCATTGGAAACCTTTCCTCTGTCTGTATAAGCATCAAGGTCAGGGTCTCCCTTGCTCAAAAGACACTTGCGTCTGACTCTAGGGTTCAGTGATCATCTCATTTTGCAGCCAATGAGCCAGCATTGTCTGTGTCTGCAGGCGTTTCTGTGGTCATGTGGCAGGCCTGACTAAATGCCAGAGCACATGGAACACTGACTGTCACCTTTCCTGCCAAAGCGGTACCTAGTTACCTACTTGCAATTTCTTGCTTCCGAATTGCTAGGTTGGCAGGCGCTGGGGCAGGCAATGAGAGCTCACTCAGTCATGCAGCACTCAGGTCTCGAGCTGCTGACCTGCCAACCTTCCAGTCGCCAAGTTCAGTGTCTTAACCACTAAGCCGCTGCATGCGCCATTAATTTATACAGAACTCTTACTCTTATGCCTGACGAAGTGACTTGATCCACAAAAACTGACATTTAAAGAGAAAGAGTTTCGGGTGTTTTGTTGTTTAGTCTGCCTAAGGACTGCCCTAAGGACTGCCCTGCTAGATGCTGCCAGAGTATGCCAGTTATTTTATTTTATTTTATTTTAGTAAAGGTAAAGGTCACCCTTGCTCAAAAGCCAGTTGTATCCAACTCTAGGGTTCAGTGCTCATCTCTGTTTATAGCCAAAGAACTAGTGCTGTCTGCGTCTGCAGATTTTTCCATTGATATTTGGCAAGCATGGAATGCTGCAGTGGCTCAAGTGGTTAAGACGCTGAACATGAAGACTGGAAGGTCAGAGTTCGATTCCCGAGTACTGCACAACAGAGTGAGCACCTGTTTCTGTCCCAACTCCTGCCAACGTAGCAGTTCGAAAGCAAGAAATTGCAAGTAGATAAATATGTACCACATCAGTGGGAAGGTAAACAGTGTTCCATTATTTTATTTTAGCATGTACTTATTTGGTTGTTTTATTTTTAATCTGTTGCATGTTTTACTATGTTATTTTGTTATTTGATTGTGCACCGCTTAAAGTGGGAAATATCCCAAATGAGCATTATAAAAATGCAGCCAGCCAGCCAGCCAACCAACCAACCAACTAACCATCCATCCATCCATCCATCCAACCAATCAACCAACCAACCACTCACCCACCCACCCACCCACCCACTCAACCAACCAACCAACCAACCAACCACCCACCCACCCACCCACCCATCCAACCAACCAACCAACCAACCAACCAACCAACCAACCAACCAACCTGTTCTATTTTCAGAGATATCTCTCTCACACTCACACACACAAACACACTCTTTTAAAATCTGTTTCACACTAGCCGGAAATAATAATTTAAAAAACCTGCATCGGGAAGTCCATGAAAAAGAAGCAGCAGAAAAAGTTGGAGGAAAAGACAGCTCTATTTTAAGGCTCACTGTCCTTCCCCACACCGTGGGGGTCACTCTGTGTATGCTTGGGAAACACACAGCCCAGAGTGCTGGAAATGTTTGAAAAAACAAACATGCCAAAGACGGTGTGGGGGTCCGGTGCTGTTTGTGTCAGTGTGTGCCGTTTTATGTTGTTGCTCAGCCAGTGGCCTGTTTGCTGCTGCTACAGATGTGTGAACCACGCTGACATGAACTCCCGGCACTTTGTACTTCACACACAAAGCGTTTTTGCTGGTGTCACTTCCTCCTCCAGGATGGTAACACCAGAGGGGTGTGTGTGTGTGTGAGATACCAAGCTGTATATATATATATAACTTCTTTCCGGAAATACATATTCATCTGGGCGCCTTCCCCTCTTACTCCGGCCTCTGCTTCCGACAGACCCATGGACAAAAAAACTTTGCAGATCTCTTCTCCCCCCCCCAATCTGTAAATAAATAAGAACCAACAGTTGAGATGGGATCGTAATCAGCCAAACAGAATTTAAGAGGGATGAGTTTCAGGGTGTCTGTTTTGGCCACAGCCTGAGCAGTGTTGCGTAGGGGTTGCCATGATTGCAAACCTTGGCACTCCAGATGTCCTAGGACTTCAATTCCCAGAAGCCCAAGTACCCTATGAATACATGCAGATGGGTTTACTGTGATTCATCCCGCCCGCATTGCCCTCGTCGCTCCCGGAAGCGGAAGTAAAATGTGCCTATCTGGAGTGCCAAGGTTCGCCATCATGGGGTTAGAGTGTGTGGTTTTGTAATTGAAGAAGCCCCATTCAGCTCCCAGCTTTTAGAAAACTTTAGAGTGCCCAAACTGCAACCCAAAACCCACTTGTTTATCGCAAAATACCAATACAGCTACAGGGGGGTAAGAAAATGCTCCCATTGGGCTTCTGGGCAGAGGGGCAGGGTGAACTTTGTGCTGGGGGGAGGGAGGAAGCACTCCCATTGGGCTGCTCGGTAGATGGGTGGGGCAAACTCTATGCTGGGATGACTGCACGGGTGCCCACAGAGAGGGTTCAGAGTGCCACCTCCTGCAGGCGTGCCATAGGTTCGCCACCACTGTCTTAGTGCTTTTTGCTGCAGCCTCACACTGGGTGCTTCTGTTATGGCTGTGAGTCATGCTAAACCCTAGCAAGTTCTTGGCCAGAAGGTTTCCCATGTGTAGATTGGAATGAAAACAGTGGGGCAGGATGTGCTGAGCTTCCCAACATCCATCCCTCACCCTCTCATCCCTGCCAGGGTTAAGGATATATATTTTCCTGTCTTAGCAACCCTAGCTGCAGCGGAAGAAGGAGCAATATAGGTCTATTTTGAGTCCAGGAATAAATATAGATGCTGTTTATTTTCCTAAGGAGACAGAGACAAAGAGAGAGAGAGCGAAAGGCGTGTGTGTATATATTTATATATATGAATAAATGTGTGTGTATATATATATATATATATATGTATATAGAGGGTGCCAAAATATATATACACATTTTAAGAATGGGGAAAAACTATATTGGAATCATAGAATTACTGAGGGACCTTTTAGAACAGAGGTTCCCAAGCTAAGACCAGATCCGACCCATGGCGCCATTTCATGTGCCCCCCCCCCCATCCAGAGGCATTCAAGAAACAAAATGGTTACCCCTTTGAAGTTGTTGGGACAAAATGGCCACCCCCATTGTGCCGTCAGGGCAAAATGGCCATCTGGCCCTCAAAGCTGACTGAGAGAGCGCGACCCGGCCCCTGACTCGAAAAGGTTGGGAACCCCTGCTCAATGCAGGACTCTAAATCATACACACTCACATTGTTGTATAGTGTTATTTCACAACAGCTTGTGATACCGCAAAAGTGCCAAACACCGCTTTCACAATAGGTGAACTCCTCAGTGGACCGTGAGACGTTCCTGGGAATTCATCCCATTTCTGAGAGCGTTGCCTGCCGGTCCCACAATTTGACCGGGAAATGCTCCAGCAGTTAGCGGAAAAACTGGAGTGGTGTTTAACTTCTTTCTGTTGCTCACATTTGGGGGGAAAAAAGAAGGAAAAGCAAAAGCTGTTTATTTCCAATGTTTTCCACTCCTGGGCCAGAGCACAACAACCAAAGGCATCAATTCCATGCACCATCAGCCTTTCCATGCACCAGGGATCAGCAAACCCAGCCAGCACAGAGATCTTGTCCCGTCAAACCAGAGGAACTGAAAATTACAAATTCAATTATAGAATCACAGAACCACAGAATTGGAAGGGTCCTTTGAGGCCATCGAGTCCAACCCACCTGCGCAATGCAAGAATCCGAATCAAAGCAGATTTGGCATGTGGTTGCTTTCCAATTCTCTCCTGAATGCTTCTGGTGTTGGGGCGCTCACCATCTCTTGAAGCAGTGAGTTCCATTGTCATACTGCTCTAACAGTTAAGACGTTCCCCCTAATATTTATTCATTTATTGCATTTTTATACTGCCTAGTTGGGAAATTTTCCACTCTGGGTGGTGTACGTACAAATATCGAAATAACATAGTAAATAAATTAGTCAGCCAGGTTGATCCCCTATGCCAGAGGTTCTCAACCTAAGGCCTGTGGGCTGGATCCAGCCCGCAGCGCCGTTTCATGTGGCCCCTCACCCCTGCAAGGGCATTTGAGAAACAAAATGGCCACCCCTTTAAAACTGTTGGGACACATCATGCAGGCAGGGCAAAATGGCCGTCTGATGTGGGCAACCATTTTGTTCCAACAGCTTCAAAGCATACCTGTCAAGTTTTGGATTTGGAAATAAGGGAAATTTCCCGACAAATACGGGATACTTGACAGCGATGCTTATCCTGTGCTGCCCTCCAATGGCGGCAATAGGGCATTGCAGTCTAATTAATAAGGAATGACGGTGGCAAAGAGGGTAAAATAAGGGGTTTTCCCGGCCAATAAGGGATACTTGACAGCTATGCTTATCTTGTGCTGCCCTCCAATGGCGGCAATAGGGCATTGCAGTCTAATTAATAAGGGATGACAGCGGGAAAGAGGGTAAAATAAGGGTTTTCCCCGGCCAATACGGGATACTTGACAGCTATGCTTCAAAGGGAGTGGCCATTTTGTTTCTCAAATGTCCTTGGAGGGGTGTGTGGGGCCACATGAAATGGCACCACAGGCCAGATCCGGCCTGCGGGCCTTAGGTTGGGAACCCCTGCTTTAGACAAAAGACCTGCCAGGATTGTTCCTCTGATCCGACACGCTGCGGCACAGAACCTGGCAGTGTTGTGGGCGGGCGGATGTAAGTCCGCATGTGCAATTTAATGCAACCAAATATCCCTTCTGCCCTCTTCTTTGGGGGGTGGGTGTCACATGGCCACCCAAATGGGGATTTATAGTGGAGTCGGTCTCACATATAATCCTGTGGTCTCTTTCCAGCGACACTGTCGAGAAAGACTTCCAGAGTTGGTTTCAGAAGCCTCCTCTGGTTTCAGGCAACGAAAGCCTCACCTGTCACAGGAAGGGACACCGACCGGGTGTGTGTGGGACGGGCAGGTAAAGGTGCGCCAGGTGCCCCCCAAACTTGCTTCATCCAATGGAAAGTTAGAAAGAGCATCTTCCCAAACAGCTGCTTCTAGCTGTGCTCCGTGTTGACCACGAGCCTCCCCAGAAAAAAATCGCTTCACTCTTCCCAGCCAAACTTCTGTTTATAGTTTGGATGCTTGAGCCCAGATCCAGCCCTGGCCACGGAAGGAAACTCCCCGTTATGTGTTTACAGAGAGGGATCTTGGCAGGATCCACAGAAGCCAGGTGGGCGTGTTGTGCATGGAAGAAGGCAAAAGGTTTCCTTTTGGTGTGGGGGTCTGGGGGGTGGGAATGGCAGCCTTCTCTGTCATCCCAGGGTCTGTCCTGCCCTCTCTCCCTGCCTTTCTCCACCCAGCTCACATACGCACACTAGGTTGAATTAGAGCAGGGGTTCCCAACCTTTTCAAGCTGGGGGGGGGGGAGGCCGTGTCACGCTCTCTCAGTCAGCTTGGAGGGCCAGATGGACATTTTGCCCTGCCTGCACGATGGAGGCAACCATTTTGTCCCAGCAGCTTCAAAGGGGTGGCCATTGTGTTTCCTGAATGCCCTTGGAGGGGTGGGGAGCATATATGTCAAGCGTGGCTCTGGACAATACAGGACCTGCGCAGAACGGTTCTGCACAGGTCCCTTCTGCACATGCGTAGAAGGCTTATACGCATCCCCTTCTGCACAGAGCCCTTCTGTGCATGCATAGAAGGGTTCTGCCTATGCATAGGAGGGTTCTACGCATGCGTAGGAGGGTTCTGGGGGATGCGCAGTAACTACTTTTCCCCCGCTGTCAAATTACGGAATGGCGGCGGCTCCGGGCGGGAAAGGAGGAAAAGCGGGGCTAAATTACAGGAAATCCCGGCCAATACGGGATACTTGACAGGTATGGTGGGGAGCCCACATGAAATGGTGCCATGGTGCCGTGGGCTAAATCTGGCCCATGGGCCTTGCGTCGGGTTTCCTGATTGGGTGACATACAAGTGCGAAATTTAAATTAAATTAAATTAAATTAGGTTAGGATCCCCTGAATTTGAGGCAGGGCTTGAAGTTATCATAAAGAAGTTGCCTCTGAGCATATTGAGAGTGCCCTGGATTCCAGCAAGACTTCAGCTCTAGAAATTGGCCCAGGGATCTTCCCTACCTACCATGGTTATGGCGTTAGCTTTCTCCTGAAACTAAGGGCTGAACTAGATGACAGGTAAAGGTAATGGTGTCCCTCGCTCGAAAGCCAGCCGTGTCTGACCCTAGGGGCCAGTGTTCATCTCCATTTATAGCCAAAGGGCCAGCTCTGTCTGCATATCTGTGGGCGTGTAGGAATCGGGGCCACTGGGGGCCGGAAGGTCCCGGAGGAGGACTGATCAAGTAACGACACGAGACAAGCTGCTGGATCGATCAGACACTTTATTGGTAAAAGGCAGAATCATTTATAGGGAAAAAGTGCAACGGTGGCCAACTGTCCTCTGGCAAGGCATTACCTCATACGTTGACACATGTTAATGGGAAAACCTTCAAAGGGGAAGTTAATTAACTCGGGGTAAACAGGGAACAAGATTGACCATTGTCTTGGGGCTTAGGCAGGGGTAAACATGGCTTGTTTGCACCAGGGATTTCCCCAAGCCGGGAGATGAGTTATTATGGTTCATGGATCAGCTATCTGCTTACTCGGCAGAGTCGCGGGTCAGGTCACCTTAATTGGGTGAATCAAACCCTATACTTTATTCACCCCCCTTAATTTGACGACCGGTGAGCCCACTGGTCGGGAGCCTGTCTCACCGCAGTGGTCTCTGGTCTATTCCGTGCCCTGTGGGGCACGGGGAATCCATATCTCCCCTTTATTTTCTATTTAAGAACCTGACTGGCGACCTTACGCAAGATAGGCATCAGCTGTTGAGCTGGGATGACGTCACGGGATTTCCCTCTGGGGCGGCACTTGGAGATCAGCGAGGGAATACACTGAGCAAAGCAACAGAGCGTAATGCCTAGTATGGCTATTCCCACCACTATCTGAAGCACCGTCTGTAGCCACCCCCAGGGGATCCATGACCACATCCAATTCCATAGGGAACCCCACCAGGCTCCCCACGCGGAGCCTTCCGTAATGCCTGCAACAATGGAATGCAGGTTCTTGATCTGGTTTTGTATTTTCCGGGAGTTGTCAGTAAGGTTAAAACAGCACATCCCATGGACAGATTCGCACCCCAGGCGGTGCAATAAGAGGAGGTAGTCGATAGCCGCCCGATTATCAAGAACAGCTTGGCGGAGTTCCACCTGCTCTTGATTAAGGAGCGCTATCGCTGAGGAGGTATGATTGATGGTTTTAGCTAAACCGCAGGCCAAATGACCAATTCTCCGTGCGTTGCCGGTGGCCAACCCCGGCACGCCGATCAAACTGACGGATAGGGAAACATACTCAGCGGGACTCATTACTCTGATGCTGCTGTCACAAGAGCTGTCTAACTGGGTTGTGCGTGTGTGTCGAATGAGCGGGGAAACATTCACATGGGATACATTTGTGTCACTAGAACGTGGGGCAATCATGCCCCTGGTGGGGAGTACAAGTGTCAAGCGACTAATACAACACATTGAGTCCGACAGATTGGCAGGGATGTAGTTCCAGGTGTGCTGGTTGCAGGTAAAGAACCACCCTGAGGGCAGGGTGACATGAGCGTACAATGAGATGAGGGTCTCCGGTTTACTGCAAGTCCAGTTGGCAACGCCAGGGTCAATACAGCGGCGCCGTGCCTGACCGTCTGCGGTGCAACCGGTCATGCGGGTGCAGGCGGCGCTCGGGCTGACCGCCACCCGAGGGGTATGGAGGGTGGCTGCATCAGCCGGCAAGGTTGGGGTAAGTTGCTGTCCCCCCCAGCGTGCATATGCCGAGAAGGCGGTAGGAGAGTGAGGGGCAAAGGATGCTTTTCGCAACCAAGCACCGTCCTCGGTGTGCTCGTCCGGGGTATGGCACACCGGGATGAGACAGGTGCTGAGCATGGATGCAGAACCAACGTCCTGCTGTAAGCAAAAATCGGACTGGTTGACGAGACCCGCCAACCTTTCCCACAAGTTGTACTGCATTCGTGTAGACAGGTCTTCACCAGGCGACAAACCGTCGGCCTGGATTGAGGCTGCCTGGGCACCTCCCCCCAAAAGCAGGGAGAGGGCCAGGACTATGGAGATCGCCACGGTGTTGGCGTGAATCTGGGCAAAGACTGCAGCTGTGAGGTTGTCCGGCGTCGGCTCCTTCCCCTCGCACTGGACGGCGTCCTGAGCGTCATGGCAAAGAACCTTGACCATCCCCCAGGTGACTTTGGGGATCGGCTGTCGCCTCCTCCGACGGATCCTCTCGTGCAGGGTGAGGTCCTTCATCTCCGGTATCGGACTCGGGTCGGTCTGGTTCCACGCCATGCGGTTCCGTGTGGGGTTTGACACACCGAGCTGGGATCCAGATGACACCTGTAGGAGACATAACTGCAGCATACCCTCTCCCCCAGGTGACGAGCGGCACCGGCCCCCTCCAAGTGGGGTCCGGTGGCACTCGGTACCGGACCATTGGTCGCGGGAGAGCTTCCGAACGGCGGAAATGCCTCTCCTGCGGCGTGCAGTCCGAAAAAACATTAAGGTGATTGTATGTGAACAAAACCTTGTTTAAGCAAAACTGTGCTGCTCCTTGTGACTTGGGGAGGGCAGGAGGTTCCCCCCTTTCTATTTGTTTGTCAAGATAGGACTTTAGCGTCCGATTGACACGCTCTACAATCGCCTGCCCTTGCGGATTGTAGGGAATTCCAAAAGTGTGCTTGATGTCCCAAGTCGCCATGAAGGCGGCCAACTGCCTAGAGCAGTAGGACGGTGCGTTATCCGTTTTCACGTGCCGTGGCTTGCCCATCGCCGCGATGCAGGAAAGGAGGTGCTGCTCCACGTGGGTAGCCGTCTCCCCTTTCTGCGCCGTGGCCCAAACGAACTGGGAAAAGGTATCAATGCAGACGTGCATGTATTGCCATCTGCCAAACTGCGGCACATGCGTGACGTCCATCTGCCATACCTGGTTGGCCTCCGTCCCCCGTGGGTTGACCCCCCACGAGGGCCCCCCCGGCGCCCCTGCGCAATGCTGGCAAGAGCGGACTATACCCTGGGCTTGAGAAAGCGGCAGATTGAACTGTCTGGCGAGTGCCTTGGCATTTTGGTGAAAAAATGCATGACTTTGGATTGGAGTAGTGAAAACTCCCAAAACTGAACGTTGCTGAATTTCCTTTGCGGCCGCGTCCGCTCTGCTATTGCCCGCGGAAATCGGACCCGGTAGGTCTTGGTGACTTCGGATGTGGGCAATATAAAGCGGCTCCGTGCGGTTTCGCAAATGAAATTGAGCGGTGAGGAACAGACTTAGTAAATTCTTGTCTATCGCGGGAGTGATGTAAGCTCCCGGTAGACTGTGCAACAAATTCCTTACATACAGGCTGTCAGTAATAATATTCAAACGCTCCTGGGCGAAGGTGCGCAAGGCAAGGTTCACGGCTGCCAACTCTGCCCGCTGAGCGGACTTCTGTGGAAGAGTTAGCAGCGTGTGCCAAGCTTCGCCCTCCTGCCAGGTCAAAACACCATAGGTGCGACCTCCGTCTGTGAAAACTGTCCTGGCCCCCTGAAGCGGGACCAGCGAGAGCAATTCGAACAAGCTGACTGTTCCTGTCTGCAGGGAAACGAGTCTAGGGTCCTTGGGCAAGTGGTACGCTAAACTCCCAGTGAAACCTTCCAAGGCTATCGGAAGCGAGTCACCGAGCTGCACTAATTGGTGAATTTGTTCCTTGGTGAAAGGAACCACAATTTTGGCCAAATCATTTCCTGAAATGTCCCTAGCTCTCAGCCTGCCGCGGTAAATCACCGCGGAAACCAGCTCTTGGGGCGGAACGATGTTCCGTGGTGATGTGTTAGGCAAATAAACCCACTCCACAATTTTAGCTCCCTTCTCTGAGTCTACGCCTAATGCCCCTGTGAACATGGACCCCGACCGTACGATGTACAAATTCAGGATCGGGGCATAAGGCCCCTGGGCGATCCTATCCACCCACCTCTGGCTGAGAACTTGGTTCACTTTCTCGAGCGCCAAGCGCGCGTCTCGAGAGATTTTTATCCGGTCTGCCGGCTGCTTACCTAAAGTTAGCAGCGAGAAGAGCGGCTTTAAGAGATCCGTATCCAATCGGAAATACGGTCTGGCCCAATTAATGTTCCCTAAAATCTGCTGTAACTCTACCAGGGTGACTGAGTCCTGTAAAGCTATCTGGGGTAAAACCGGTGCGGCAAAAGAACGGAGAAGCCGATGACCCAAGTATGAAAAGGGCTCGGTTTTCTGCACCTTCTCTGGGGCTATGAGTAGACCCTTGTCCCCCAGGCTGGCCTGGAGGTCAGAAAACACTGCGCTGCCGAGTTGCGGCAACGCCACTAAGATATCATCCATGAAATGACACACAATAGCTTTAGGGTAAAGGCTTCGAAACTTTGCCAGCGCGTTGTGAACGTAAATTTGGCACAGGGTGGGCGAATTGAGCATGCCCTGTGGCAAAAATTTCCACGCGTAACGCTGCGTGGGCTCTCCATGGTTCACAACCGGCACTGTAAAGGCGAACCTTTCCCGGTCCCGGGGGTCTAGGGGGATTGTATAGAAGCAATCCTTGAGATCTACAACTAGAATCTCCCACCCCTCGGGAATCATGTTTGGATTTGGGATGCCGCACTGAAGCGGACCCATGGGCTGAATACATTTATTGATCTCTCTGAGATCGTGGAGGAGTCGCCACTTCCCCGACTTTTTCTTAATCACAAAAATTGGCGAATTCCAGGGACTGGTGGACTGCTCTATATGTCCTGCGTCTAGCTGTTCCTTCACTAGCTGCTTTAAGGCAACCAGTTTCTCTCCCACAACCGGCCATTGTTCTACCCAGACCGGAGTATCGGTGAGCCATTTAAGTGGCAACGCCATTACCCGAAGGTAAGGGTGGCACCGTACTGCTGGAGAATGTCTCGCCCCCAAAGGTTGACGTGCACGTCAAGAATGTGCGGCCGAACTACCGCCGTGCCGTCAGCCCCTGGGATGGTGACTTCTACCCAATCTCTGCTCCTAAACGCTTCCTGAACGCCACCTACCCCCCACACATCGGAGACCGGCTCAATGGCCCACTCCCTCGGCCACTGGCTCCTGCTTATCACGGACACATCAGCTCCGGTATCGAGGAGGCCTGAGAACACCCTTTTGTTCAAAAATACCTCGATAACGGGGCGCTGCTTCCACTCAATGTTGGTCTCCACTGTCGCTAAGACCTGGTATCCTTGCACTGCCTCAACCGCGCTCAAGCGGCCTGCTGAACCGGGCTCTGAGCTGTCACTGAGCCTCCCCTGGCTGCCTGCTGGCGAGTGACAAGGAACCATGATCAGTTGCGCTAAGGAATCTCCCTTGTGAATGGTCTGGGGCAGGTGTGTCCAGAGTTGGACCTGGAGAACGCCTGAAAAATTCGAGTCAACGACTCCTGGAATTATGAAAATTCCGCGTGCTCCAGCTACACTACGGGGCAAAACTAAACCTAAAAAGCCTCTGGGCAGGGGACCCATGTACTGGGAATTGACCAGATAGACTGTGCCTGGCAGGTCGCATGTAACGTCTGCCTGACAAGTCAATTCTAGCCCTGTGCTACCCTTGGGGCTGGCCTGTGCCCTCGTAGTGCCTGGAAAGTGCCTGGAACCTAGTCCAGCTCTGGGAAGTCCGGATTCTGGGGAATGAGAGAAGTCTCTGTTTGGACTGGGGCCAGAGACATGCCCGCGTTGCGGTTTCCCGAACTCGGACAAAACTTGGCCCAATGATAGCCTTTCTTGCACTTTGGACATGGGGTTTTCGGGGCTGTGGACTGGCTGGACCTTTGTCCGCCTCCCTTTGATCGGCATTCTTTAGCGAAGTGCCCGACCTTGCCACAAGTGTAACAAGTTCCCCTGGTCTTTCCCTTGGGGTGAGATCTCTTCCCCCCCTGTACTGCTGCCGCTAGCAGACCCATCTTGTAGGAGTCCGTGCCGACGTCAGAACAGGCTCTGATCATGTCTGTCAGTGTCAGGTCAGGACGATTGCCTAGGGACTGCAAGATCCTACGACAGTCCAAGTTGGCATTGTCCTTGGCTAACTTGATCAAGAGCTCTTGCTGGGCTTGCTCATTGTCAATCTGCCTGGTGATGGCTTCTTCCAGGCGATTGATGAAGTCCATGTAGGGTTCCTGGGCTCCCTGCTTGATAGCGGTATAATTCTTAGCCGCTTTGCCAGATGCTGGGATCTTGAAGTACGCCCTATAGGCGGCTTCAGCGGACATTTCGAGAGTGGCGAGAGGCAAGTTGATTTGGGCGTTAATGGCCTCAAAGGCACCTGAGCCATATAGCTGCTCAGCGATTACCGCGCCTCCCATTCTCGCGGCTCTGGCCTGTGCCTCGAGCCGGTACTCGCTGTCCCAGATCATGTACTGGCTAGGGGTTAGCATCATCCTCATGACGGCTTTCCAGTCGTGAGGAATCCACATGGTGGTCTCGCACGCTTGCTGAAGCGTGCCCCTAGTAAAACGACTTTGGAGCCCTGTCTCTGAGATTGCTTTCCGTAAGGCCATGAGAAGCTTATACGGGACTGGGGAATGAACTATCTGTTGCGCGCCTGTGAGCGCGTCCATCTCCATTCGGATGGGACAAATCTGTCTAAGCTCAGCTAGTTGTTCTGCTGACAATTCCCCCTTCTTGAGCTCTATCTCTGCTGTGCGCTGAAGGGCACTCTTTACAACTAGGGAAGCTGGCGCTGTCAGAGGAACGCCTGCGCTCCTCATTCCTTGCGTTCCTTCGGTGACGTCTGCAGCTGTCACCGGGGGAAGGCTTCCCTCGCTGCTCTGCTGATAGCTGAATGACGGACAGAGCGCCGTGGGCGCAGCCGGGTGGATTGGCTGACCTGAGGGCTCTTCTAACGGGGGTTCTAGGGCCTCTGTCCGGGCTGGCTCGATCTGCTCTAAGAGTCCTCTACACTTTTTCCATGTGCTGACTACCCTGCCGGGCGCTTTGGGGGGCTGCTGGATGCAGTCTCCTATCTGATCCCAGAGCTTCAAGTTAACGTACCTACTTCTGGGTAAAGTAGGCAGTGTCCCCTGAGGTACGCCAAAAGTCTCGCTAGCTCTCCGCTGTGAAATCGCAACTTAAAAACCCTGGCCAGGATTCTGAACTCCTCCTCTCGAGTTCTTTGGCTAGCGGACGGACTTGGTCTATGAGAGCAAGTTCCCATATTACCTGTGATGGGTCCCTCGAAGTTTCCTCCTCGGGCCGAGAGTCGACGCGTCCTTTTACAGATAACAGTTCTGGCGACGAGTGTCTGGGGTAGCTGTCGGAGCGTGGATCGTCCTGTCCCGGGCCCTCGGCGGCCACTGCAATGTCAGGGGCTCACAGCCTGCCCTGACCGGAACGCGTTTTTCCCTTCGCGAACCTCCCCAAAGCCGGGAAAAAGGTAGGTAGGAAAGTCTCTTAGGAATGCCTCGCCGCGGCCACTCCTCTGTCCGGCTGGCTGCCGACCAGAGTGCCGCGCAGTCCTCCGGGGCAACGGGTCGCGGTTCAGGCGTTGAACCAGACTGCGTGGATCGTTACTCACGAGTAGACCTCTCCGGGGTCCTCTTACTCACGAGTAAAATCACGTCGGGGTCACCAGATGTAGGAATCGGGGCCACTGGGGGCCGGAAGGTCCCGGAGGAGGACTGATCAAGTAACGACACGAGACAAGCTGCTGGATCGATCAGACACTTTATTGGTAAAAGGCAGAATCATTTATAGGGAAAAAGTGCAACGGTGGCCAACTGTCCTCTGGCAAGGCATTACCTCATACGTTGACACATGTTAATGGGAAAACCTTCAAAGGGGAAGTTAATTAACTCGGGGTAAACAGGGAACAAGATTGACCATTGTCTTGGGGCTTAGGCAGGGGTAAACATGGCTTGTTTGCACCAGGGATTTCCCCAAACCGGGAGATGAGTCATTATGGTTCATGGATCAGCTATCTGCTTACTCGGCAGAGTCGCGGGTCAGGTCACCTTAATTGGGTGAATCAAACCCTATACTTTATTCACCCCCCTTAATTTGACGACCGGTGAGCCCACTGGTCGGGAGCCTGTCTCACCGCAGTGGTCTCTGGTCTATTCCGTGCCCTGTGGGGCACGGGGAATCCATATGGGCGTAATTAGATGCCGAAAGGCGCAGAATGCTGTCACCTTTTCCATCAAAGGGGTACCTATCCATCTACTTGCAATAGTCTTGCTTTCAAACTGCTAGGTTGTTGGGAGCCGGGACAGGCGACAGACATCATGCAGCACTCCGGTCTCGAACTGCTGACCGGCTGACCTTCCAGTGGTCAAGTTCAGCATCTTAACCACTCAGTCAACACAGTTCCCCCGCACTAGACGATGCAGTTCATTAAAAACAGAGCTGCCTAAAGAGACAACGATGCTCCTTCTCACCCCAGCATCCTTCAGTTTGCATTTTGGCAATTGTTCTAGCTTTGGTTTTCTCACCGATCATCAAGAGCCGAAAACACAGGCATGCAGCTTCAAAGGAATGGCGTGTCCGGCAGGAAAAACCTTCGCCGGAGTAGGAAATACGCATTTCCCTTTGATCTGACCTTGCTTGTTGCTTTCAAAAGGACTCTCTTCTGAAAAGCTGGTTGCGAGTCTCTTAAGAATTTTTGGCTCCAGACGTGGGTCTGGAAGAAGGGAAGAGTGAAAGGGAGGGCGAGGAGGAATCGGCTATTTCCTCCACCCTGCTGACCTTTCCAAGCTGTCCTTTGCTCCCATCCTGCCAGTTGTCCTCTGAAAGTGGGAAAACATCAAGGCCTCCTTGGTTATGTATCTCGGTGTTTGGCGCACGGCAGAGTCTGGTTGAACTTTGCCTACCCTGTCTGCCGAGCATCCTGTGCGGAGGCCGGCACCCCTGAGAACTGGAAAACCACCTCCAAAAAGGCAAACATCGGGCCGCGGCTTGGGAGACCGAGAAGACTTCCAGGGACCGGACTGGGAACTGTCTTCACCGCTGCCACACATTCAGACTCTCTGTCGCCTCTTAAACTCAGATTTTACTTTTCTCTGTCTCTCTCTGTGCATTTTGTTTTATCTAATCGGTTCACACTCCCCTGTTCTTTCTGCTCGTCTCCTCCTGTTTCTGTGTCGCCAACTAGTCCTCCCTAAGAGAACAGTCCTCCATTCAGTGTTTAGAAAAGTTTCCTTTTCTTAAATTTATGTCTGGGGTTTTGCTGAGTGGGAGAGTCTTGAGAGACGCATAGTCCAAAAGAAGCAACTTTTTAAAATTTATTTTACAAGCCCAAGTTCCAGCTGAGAGTCTGAGCTTTCTTAAGGTGATGGGGAAACAAAAGGTTATTTAAAAGCTAGGGTGCTCATTTCTCCCAAGGCTTCATGTGCTGAAAAAAGTCATGGATCCCACCATAGCTGTTAAGTGTCCCCTATTGGCCGGGAAAACCCCTTATTTTACCCTCTTTCCTGCCGTCATCCCATATTAATTAGACTGCAATGCCCTATTGCCGCCATTGGAGGGCAGCACAGGATAAGCATAACTGTCAAGTATCCCTTATTGGCCGGGAAAACCCCTTATTTTACCCTCTTCCCCACCATCATCCCTTATTAATTAGACTGCAATGCCCTATTGCCGCCATTGGAGGGCAGCACAGGATAAGCATAGCTGTCAAGTATCCCGTATTGGCCGGGAAAACCCCTTATTTTACCCTCTTCCCCGCTGTCATCCCTTATTAATTAGACTGCAATGCCCTATTGCCGCCATTGGAGGGCAGCACAGGATAAGCATAACTGTCAAGTATCCCGTATTTGCCGGGAGATTTCCCTTATTTCCAAATCCAAAACTTGACAGGTATGGATCCCACCCCAGAAGGAAGGTGAAAAGCAGGCCGCAAGAAACACATTGTCGCAGATTCAGGCGTGGAAATAAACATCTTTAATAGAACATTTTTTTAAAAAAAAATGACAATGAAATTCCATTTTCCCTCTACCTGGACCTAAAACAGCCCCTCTCTTCCCCATCGCTGGAAGCTGACCTAGCATTGAACAAGTGCAAAATAAAAAAATTGCGATGCCACCCAAAAAATAATGATTCTATGTTGCCCCCTTTGTGGTCCAGCATCATCTCCCAGGTGGAAAGCAGAGGACGTGGTGGTGTTGGGTTGGGACTAGATCATAGCTGTCAAGTATCCCTTATTGGCCGGGAAAACCCCTTATTTTACCCTCTTCCCTGCCGTCATCCCTTATTAATTAGACTGCAATGCCCTATTGCCACCATTGGAGGGCAGCACAGGATAAGCATAGCTGTCAAGTATCCCGTATTTGCCGGGAAATTTCCCTTATTTCCAAATCCAAAACTTGATAGGTATGGACTAGATGGCTAGAAGGCAGAGATAAAATCATTAGTGGAGGGAGCCGGTCCCTTTCCTGTAAGAGCTTTCCTCTCTAAGGCAGGGATGTCCAAACTATGACCTGTGGGCCAGATCCCGGCCCCCGACGCCAATTCATCCAGCCTGTGGCATCTTTGTTGCTCCTGGAAGCGGAAGTAAAATGCGCCCATATGGTTGTGTGTTTTACTTCAGCTTCAAGGGTGGCGCGGGCCAGACGAATTGGCATCGGGGGGCGGATCCAGCCCACATGCCATAGTTTGGGCACCCCTGGTTTAAGCAGAGAAAATGCCAGCCTGAAATCTATCTCATCCTGTTGCAAAACATATCTGTTGCAAAACAGATTGCAAAGGCGCATTTGGCTTCCGCTTCTGGTGGGAGAAACCACTCGACTGGCCAGCTGAACCACGTGACCGGCCCACGGCATGAAAAGTTTGGGCACCCCTGCTCTAAGGTATTCTGCCCTTCTCAAGCTGCTGGTGGTCGTAATGGGTAGACCCAGCTAGGCCAAGTGGTTGGGCACGTGGAGCAGAAGTGACTTGGCCGACGGAGACAGTGGACGGAGAGTTAAAAGAGGAGCCCAGCCAGGTGAAGTCTGGCAAGTCTCAAGTCAGAAATATGCGTTGAGTGGAAACATCTTCCCCACTTGCTACCTTTGGGGTGAGGACGGTTCTGAGCACATCTTTCAGGTGAGCTAGGCATCGTCCAGCGACCCTGGCACCTTCTGGAAGCCTGGACTTTGTCGTACCATCCAGGTGGAAGACTTACTCATGCTGGTTCTTGACCGCGTCCTGCGCCCTTGTCATGACTCCAACTTGACCTCTTCTGACATCTTGAGACCTTTTGAACGCCCTTCCTTCACTTGCCTTCCCCTTGTGTCAAAACCTTCGACTCCTGGCTTGTTCATCCAACACGTTGTTTAGAGCAGAAGAGATGGGTGGGTAAAGAAACCCTCTTTCTCTATTTTCACTTCCTTCTCTTTGAACAGCTATTATTATTCTAATTATAACTCTCTCCTTCGACACCTGAAGCACAATAATTAAGAAGAATTCAAGGTTTTCCTACCCCCTCGAAACCATAAATTTACAAAATAAAATAATAAAATAATTATAACAATATCAACTCTCAATGATTTAGGGTGTTGTTGTTGTGTTGTTGTTGTTTTTTTTAAAAAGAAGCAAAACTCTTTCTTTTTAAGGCATGAGGTTCGGTTCAAGGGGAAAGAGTTCTCGTTTCAGCATCAGTTCCGACCTCTCCCACACTTGAGCATTTTGTTTTAAAGAAGTCCAGTCGTCCCAGAATCCAAGTCCGTCCGTCCTCGTCTTCATCTGCAATGGCACGACTTGACGACCATGTTGGAGAGCTGTTCTACTTTGGTTTGACGGCCGACGAAGTAGACGATGCCCAAGGGCTCCAACTCGTTTGGGACGCAGCAGGGTGTGGCCGAGGCCGAAGGGTTGTGCTGGTTGTACAGAGACAAAACCTGTCGGAAGAACATAAGAAACACCCATTACAGGAACATCAGTGCTCTGGAGCGGCCGCCCTCCACCTACCAAGCATTTGCGGTTTTGCAAAAGGAATTTATAGCCAGAGATGTAGCAAAATCCATCATGGCAATCGCCCATGGCCGTTTTCATTTCATGGCACATTGCTTTTTCTATTATCTCCTCGTTTCTTACAATGTAGGGAGATTAGCGTTCACAATATCAGAGAGTAAACAAAGGTAAAGTTCGTCCTTGCTCAAAAGCCAGTCGTATCCAACTCTAGGGTTCAGTGCTCATCTCTGTTTACAGCCAAAGTGCCAGCGCTGTCCGCATCTGCAGACATTTCCATGGACAAGTGGCAGGCGTGCCTCAACACCAGAACGCTCTTTGCCTTTCCACCGAAGTGGTCCCTATTTATCTGCTTGCAATTTCTTGCTTTTGAACTGCTAGGTTGGCAGGAGCTGGGACAGATGACAGGAGCTCGTTCTGTCATGCAGTATACGGGAATCGAACTCCGACCTTCCAGTCAACGAGTTCAGCATGTTAAGCACTTGAGATCAGCGTCTTAACCATTTGAGCCACAAAATAACGAAAACGTTGTGGCACCTTAAAGACTAATTGTTGTACTGTAGTTGAATGTGAGCTTTTGTGGATCAAGTCCAGTTTGCCAGACATAAGAGTAAGACCTCATAGAGTTAACAAAAGAATGATATAAAATGTGTTCAGTGATGCTCAAAATGCCTCTTAAGGGTATCTTGAAAATATTCATATCTGTCAAGTATCCTGTATTGGCTGGGAAATCCCGTATTTCACCCCTCTTTCCCGGTCTTTCCCATATTTGAACGACCAGAAAAGGGGTTACTGTGCATGCACACCCATCAGAGGAAGTGGTGCGCATTTGCAAAGGGGTTCCTTCAGCGGTGCGCATGCACAAAGGGGTCACTGCGCATGTGCAGTAACGCCTTCGCGCATGCGCACCGCTGCAGTAACCCCTTTGCGCATGCGCCCCTGTCAGACGCAGCGGTGCTTCCCGTTTTTTCACCGCCGCAACTTGACAGGTATGAATATTACCCATCACAAAGTCAGAAGTCATTAGTAAAGTGAAGGTCATCCTTACTCAAAAGCCAGGTGTGTCGTAAGTCTAAGGTGCATCTGCAGACGTTTCCGTGGTCATGTGACACCAGAGCACACAGAACGCTGTTGCCTTCCCACCAAAGCAGTACCCATTTGTCTACTTGCTTTTGAACTCCTAGGTTGGCAGGAGCTGGGACAGAGGCAGGAGCTCACTCCGTCATGCAACACTCGGGTCTCGGAGCTGCTGTCCTGCCAACCTTCCAGTCGTCAAATTCAGTGTCTTAACCACTAAGCCACCGCACTCCTCTCTCCTCAAAGGCCATTACCGCTTGTTAAGTTACTTTTTGAAATGTAGCACAACTCGCCACCTTAGATACCACGGCAGGCCGAGTTCTGAAAGTAGTACAGGAGGTGAGGAATTGGGAGATGAGAAATGGACCGTTTCTGGATAGGAAGCACCCTGTGTGCCTACCTTGCTGTGTTGGCTGTCTAAACTCCAGAGGTACGGGCAAGACCCCATGCAGAAGTTGGCATAGTAGCCCTTGGGTTCGTGGATCCACTTCCATTTCAAGTCCTTGCGGAAGTCAATGTAGAGGCGTTGAACGCAACAGTTCTTCTCCTCTGGTGATCTGGAGCAGGGGGTAAAAAACAACCCCAACATCAGTTAGAGATCAAGCACTGGAACGCTGTTACCTTCCCCACCGAAGCAGTACCTATTTATCTACTTGCATTGAAGCAGTACCTATTTATCTACTTGCATTTTCTTGCTTTCAAACTGCTAAGTTGGCAGGAGCTGGGGCAGAGACAGGTGTTCACTCCATCATGCAGTACTCGGGTCTCAAACTGCTGACCTGCTGACCTTCCAGTCGTCAAGTTCAGCATCTTACCCACGTGAGCCACCAGGGCCATCGGCAGGATTCTAGTTTTTTTTGGGTGGGGGCGCTAAAAAATTTTCCAGGAGGGGCAACAATGTCACATTCACATATATAACATTGGCATCACGAGGTGGGGGGGGGGCTGTTAGCTTAGGAGGGTTTTGGGGGGGCCGTCCCCCACTGTCTATGGCCCTGTGAGCCGCCACAGTCCCCCTCTAAGCTGTAGGAATCCCTCTCCCCACCCTACTTCCACCATGGCAAATACTATGTTGACAGCCAATGTCTATTGAAATGCAGGCAAATTACACAATAGAGGCACGACATCATCATAAGTTAAATTCCTTAAGGAAGCTGATAAACTCCACCAACGAGGCCCCTAACTGACCTACTACATTTTACTTGTAAATTTTAAATTGTTTTACAGGTCAAGTTTTTACCCAATTAGGAAGCCAGTCTTAACTTTTACCAATTTTACTGGGTCAATTTTAAATCATTTTGTATGCAAAGTTTTACTTAGTATGTATCCAATCTCAACGTCTACCTATTTTAATTGGGTCAGTTTAATTTGCTGTGTGCATGTTAATGTCCTTGTTTATATTGGGCAGAGGGGCAGGGTGAGCTCTGTGCTGTGGGGGAAGGGAGGGAGCGCTCCCATTGGGCTGCTAGGCAGAGAGGCGGGACCAGCTCTGTGCTGGGGAGGGAGGAAGCGCTCCCATTGGGCTGCTGGGCAGAGAGGCGGGACCAGTTCTGTGCTGGGGAGGGAGGAAGCGCTCCCATTGGGCTGCTGGGCAGAGAGGCGGGACCAGCTCTGTGCTGGGGAGGGAGGAAGCGCTCCCATTGGACTGCTGGGCAGAGGGGCGGGGCGAACTCTGTGCTGGGGCAATGAGCGCTCTGTGGTGCCCCCTCTGGCACGTGTGCCATAGGTTTGCCACCACCGTCCTTATATAGTTGTTAGATAATTTGCATAAAAAGGGGTGCTTCTAATTATTTGCCTGCACTCTGTATTCGTCGTTCCTTCCTAGTCTCGTGCCACTTACCGGCTACAGAAGTCCAGCCCCGGCGCAGCTCGCTTCTGCCGGTGGCTTTGCAAGTGCTCTGCCCGCTCAGGTGGCATGGCCATGACCAGCAGGTAGGGCAGCTGTTGTTTCTCCTCGCTGAGTTGTTGCTGGTCCCCTCTCTTCGACTTAGTACCTGGGAAGGAGCAAGTAACGGCAAGGTCCAGTGTGAGTGGAAGTGATCTATTTGCTACTAAGAAACACGCAGTTTCCATGTTTGACGTATAAAACAGAGCGGTAGAATGTTTCATTATCCACTACCCACACGGTACCCAAATGTTCACTGGCAATGAAGCCATGCCTAGAGGGACAGGATGCCTCAAACCTGCACCAGTTGAGAAAATATACCCTCTTGTTGGTATCGTTCCACCTAAGATCAGGAGAGAAATAGCAGCAGATGCCGAGAGAACTAAGCAAGAGGAGGACCCTTGCCATCCTCTGAACGGATATGAGCCTCAAGTCCGCCAGCTCAGATCCAGAAAGAGCTTTATGGCAGGAACAAACATGCTTGAGGGTACACAAGAGCAAAACCAAATTAGAAGATGGAGGAAGAACTGCTGAGCGGGCCAGACCACATCCCAGGCGTGTTTGCGTATGTGTGTCCATATTCACTTCCTGGTTGGATGCGGACACTTCTGCGTATGCGCGAAAGCATCCATATTCATTTCCTGGTTCAGCGCGGAGGCTTCTGCATATGCGCAGAAGCATCCGATTCACTTCCTGGTTCGGCGCAGACGCTTCTGCACGTTCGCGCCAAACCAGGAAGTGAATACGGACACATCCGCACATGCGCAGAAGCATCCGTATTCATTTCCTGGTTTGTCGAGGGCGTCACGGGCCTGATGGAATGGCTTTGGGGGCCGTATCTGGCCCACAGGCCGTAGCTTGGGCATGCATGCTATAAAGCCTGGCTTCAAACCAGCTGATATTGGCAACGTCAGGTGGTAACAGAACTGATTGTGACCTAACACTGGTTGTATTTCATGCATGAGGCTGTGTATGCCTTTCGTAGAAGATATCCCTGTCAATTTAGATAACGGGGGGGGGGGGGGGGGGGGCAAGCCTCATGCCCTGACCCGCAAACTTCCTCTTGACAAACCAAAGGCGAGATGGGGAGGGGGGGGAGGTAAGTGCGCAAAAAGGGGGCCTAAAGAAACTGTTTGTCGTGTGGCCAGACCCATGGAAATGGATAGAGATCCACCAGGACTGATTCGAGAACCAGAGGCTCCATTTACAAAATCCTCCTGCTGTTAGTCAGCTTCAGAAACCGACCCTTGCAGAAAAATGCCTCGTCTCAAACCTGTTTCCTCAAGCCCACTTCCAGAGTTGAGCAATGCTTCTATTTTATTTCTTCATTTATTTGGATAACTGCTTCCAAAATTCTATAGACCAGTGATGGCGAACCTTGCCACTCCAGGTGTGCTTGGATTTCAATTCCCAAAAGCCCACGTCTCTGTGAACTTGGGCTTCTGGGAATTGAAGACCAAGAACACCCGGAGTGCCAGTAAACCCATTCATGTGGATTCACAGAGATGTGGGCTTCTGGGAATTGAAGCCCAAGAACACCCGGAGTGCCAGTAAACCCATTCATGTGGATTCACAGAGACTTGGGCTTCTGGGAATTGAAGCCCAAGAACACCTGGCGTGCCAGTAAACCCATCTGTGTGGATTCACAGAGATGTGGGCATCTCGGAATTGAAGCCCAAGAACACCCGGAGTGCCAGTAAACCCATTCATGTGGATTCACAGAGACTTGGGCTTCTGGGAATTAAAGTCCAAGAACACCTGGAATGCCAGTAAACCCATCCGTGTGGATTCACAGAGATGTGGGCTTCTGGGAACTGAAGCCCAAGAACACCCGGAGTGCCAGTAAACCCATTCATGTGGATTCACAGAGACTTGGGCTTCTGGGAATTGAAGCCCAAGAACACCTGGCATGCCAGTAAACCCATCCGTGTGGATTCACAGAGATGTGGGCTTCTGGGAATTGAAGCCAAGAACACCCGGAGTGTCAGTAAACCATTCATGTGGATTCACAGAGACTTGGGCTTCTGGGAATTAAAGTCCAAGCACACCTGGAATGCCAGTAAACCCATCCGTGTGGATTCACAGAGATCTGGGCTTCTGGCAATTGAAGCCCAAGAACACCCGGAGTGCCAGTAAAGCCATTCGTGTGGATTCACAGAAACTTGGGATTCTGGGAATTGAAGTCCAAGCACACCTGGAGTGCCGAGGTTCACCATCACCACTATAGACTCAGGCCGGCCCAACCCTTGTGACCATTCCCCCAGTCTTTACCATCGATCTCCATTTTCAGCTCCGCCGGGGTGCTCTCGCAGGAACAGTGGGCGCTGAGGCGGAATCTTCCCAGGCTCTCTGAAATGCACAAGAGCAGATTTGGGGTGAAGTTTGTAGTCCTCAGTGAGGAGGGATGAAAGAGCACAGGTCCCGCCGGCGCAAATCACATGTCGAATAAAAGCCACTGGTTTGACTTCTCACCCCACCAAACACTGTGGGCAGAAACAGCCCTTGCTTTTAGCAATAGCAGTGACACTTCTATACCTGCCCCCAAAGCACTTAGCGCACTCTCTGGGCCATTCACAAGGTAATTAGCATTTTGCTTCCAATGCGCTAGGTCCTCATATTACTGACTTCAGAAGGCTGAGTCAGCCTTGATCCCCACCAGGATCAAACTCACAACATGTCGGCTGCAGGGCGGCAGTTTAACCTGGGTCTAAAGTGGGGCTGCGGTTAGGCTCAGTGGTGAAGAGGCTCGCCTTGTCAGCTGGAAGGCCGGCAAGCTGGCAGTTCGAGACCTGGGTGCTGCATGACGGAATGAGCGCCCGTCTCTGTCCCAGCTCTTGGGGACATGAAAGGAGCCTCATTCGGGCGTCTCCTGGACAAAGTTTCTCCCGCAAAAACTTTTTAACTTGGGAACCACGTGTTTGGGTAACATTTCCTGAAGTTTCTTTTGCCTAAGCCCCAAAGATCACAGAGGACGGAGTGAGGTATTTACAGAAATGCAAAGTGTTTAAGCATGGGCCCCTTGACATGATTTGCTACGGGCCGCGCACTGGCCTAACCCGGCAGTCTCTCTTCCATTGACTGGCAGGCATGGCGAAGAAAGCAGCCATGGAGCGACGCATGCCAAGCACACCTGACGCACCCACATTTTTGATCCGGCGCCTTCCTGAACCCCATGGCAGCTGGCCCAGGGTGTGGCATGGCACGGCGTCCTGACTCAGCAGTCCCATTGTGCTAAAACACATACCCCCAAGCCCAAAGCCTTCTCTCACCTTCCCCTCACTTTTACTACCACACCCCTAGGCATGAAAGCTATATGGGGAGAGGTTGCCCACCATTTCCGGCCCTGGAAGGTAGATGCGCCCGAGAGTTGACATGGGCGGCTCTGCAGCACATGGGACCAGCGTCAATCGCAATCGCATTTCTATACCGCCCCAGAGCCACAAATGTACTCTCAGTCTGAGCGGTTGACAAGTTAATTAGCATTTTGCCCCCAACATGCTGGGTACTCATGTGACCAACCACGGAAGGGTGGAAGGCTGAGTCGATATGGTCAGGATCGAACTCACAATATTGTGGCCGCGGGGCAATTTAACTTCTGTGCCACCGGGATATAGATCCGTCGATGCCAAGGACAGAATGAAAGGGCAAAGGGGATTGACCCGTAGGTGTCTTTCCTTAGATGTCCAGCTATTATACAACCCCCTTGCAAGGCATCGTAGATTTAATTAAACAGCAGCGGTGGCTTAGTGGTTAAGACGTTGAACTTGACGACCGGAAGGTCTGCAGGGAAGCAGTTCAAGACCCGAGTGCTGCGTGACGGAGTGAGCTCCTGCCAGCTCCTGCCAATTTAGCAGTTAGAAAGCAAGAAATTGCAAGTAGATAAATAGATACTGCTTCAGCAGGAACGGTTAGAGCACTCGGTGCACTCTGTTGTCTAGTCATGCCTGCCACATGACCAAGGGAACGTCCACAGATGCAAACAGTGCTGGCTGTTTGGCTGTAAACAAAAATGAGCACCGCCCCCCAGAGTCAGGCATGACTGGGCAGACAATGGGCATGCGCTCCGTCACACAGCACTCGGGTCTCGAAATGCTGACCTTCCGGTTGTCACATTAAGCATCTTAACCACTAAGCCACTGCAGTCCTAGGGAATACACTAGTAGATCTATTCTAAGAATAGACTAGTAAAGGTAAAGGTCCCCCTTGCTCGAAAGCCAATCGTACCCAACTCTAGGGTTCAGTGCTCATTTCTGTTTATAGCCAAGGAGGCTATGTTTGCAGATGTTTCCGTGGGCATGTGGCAGGCATGACTAGACACCAGAGCACACAGAACACTGTTACCTTTCCCCACCCAAGTAGTCCCTGTTTATCTACTTGCAATTTCATGCTTTCGAACTGCTAGGTTGGCAGGAGCTGTGACAGAGACGGGCGCTCACGCTGTCATGCAAGTACTCAGGTCTCGAACTGCTGATCTGCCAACCTCCCAGTCATCAAGTTCAACGTCTTAACCGCTAAGCCACCGCAGTCTCGAGGGATAGACTAGCAGATCCCGCATATATGAACTGTAATGCCGCCCGGAGTCGGGGTCTGCCTGAGTGGGCGGCATATATAAATATGACTATTAAATTAAATTATTAAATTAAAAATTAAATTAAAGTCCCACCAGCGTCCCATTTCAGCGACACCTTCACATACCTGTACTTGCAAGCCACGGCCGAAGGACATTAGTGACGTCAAACGAAAGCCATTCCTTCTCGTTCTTCAACTTAACAAGGCGCCCATCCAAGTAGTACCAATTGGAAGCGTTTCGAGAGTGGTATTGTTGCTGGAGTAGAGGCGGAGAACAAGGGACCGGATTAGGAAAATGGAGGCGAACTCTTATGCACCTGTTTACCTTTCATGATTCCAAAATGCAGTTTGAAACGGTAAAGGCAATTCAGTCATGAGCTCCTGCAAGTGTTTTCCATGTCTTACATCAGGGGTTCCCAACCTAAGGCCCGCAGGCCGGATCCGGCCCCTGGCGCCATTTTCAGTTGCCTCCCCCACACCTCCAAGGGCATTCAAGAAACAAAATGGCCATCCGTTGGGACAAAGTGGTTCATCTCCGTGTACAGCCCACGACCCAGTACTGACTGTGTCTGCAGACATTTCAGTGGTCATGTGGCAGGCATGACTAGACACCGGAGCGCACAGAACACTGTTTTACCTTCCCGCCAAACCAAAGTGGTCCCTATTTATCTACATGCAATGTCTTGCTTTCGAACAGCTAGGTTGGCAGGAGCTGGGATAGAGGTGGGAGCTCGGGTCTCAAACTGCTGACCTGCCGACCTTCCAGTCCTCAAGTTCAACATCTTAACCACTAAGCCGTTGCAGTCCCATAAAGCAATATTTCTGAGCCTGTGGAGAGTATCTTCTCATCTCCCCCCCCCCAATGAATAATTATAAACTTCTTCTACTTGAGCAGTGGCTCAAGTAGCTAAGACGCTGACTGGGAGGCGGAAGGTCAGCAGTTCGATTCCCGAGTAATGCAGGACAGAATGAGCTCCCGTCTTCGTCCCAGCTCCTGCCAACCTAGCAGTTCGAAAGCAAGAAATTGCAAGTAGATAAATAGGGACCACTTCGGTGGGAAGGTAACAGCGTTCCGTGCGATCCGGTGTCTAGTCATGCCTGCCACATGACCATGGAAACGTCTGCAGAAGCAGACAACGCTGGCTCTTTGGCTTAGAAACAGAGATGAGCACTGCACCCTAGAGTCGGATACGACTGGCTTTCGAGCAAGGGAAACCTTTACCTTTTACCTAAATAGGGACCACTTCAGTGGGAAGGTAAACAACGTTCTGTGTGCTCTGGTGTCTAGTCATGCCTGCCACATGACCACGGAAACATCTGCAGAAGCAGACAGCGCTGGATCTTTGGCTCTAGAGCAGTGATGGCGAACCTTGGCACTCCCGGTGTTCTTGGACTTCAATTCCCAGAAGCCCAAGTCAGCACTCCTGCTGATCAGGGTTTCTGGGAATTGACGTTCAAGGGCACCTGGAGTGCCAAGGTTCGCCATCACTGCTCTAGAGCCTTCCCTGCTTTCTTTTTGAGGAATTCAATATGCTTATGGGCCTTTTTCTTATTGTCTCTCTCCATTCCTTGCCAGATCCTGTCTCCATGGTATCTGTAGCGTCGTTTCTTTGCTGTTCTCCTTCCCAGCTAAGGGGCCGTGGTGGCTCAGTAGTCAAGAAGCTCGCCTTGTTAGCTGGAAGGCCGGCAAGTTGGCAGTTCGAGACCCGGGTACTGCATGATGGTTTGAGCGCCTGTCTCTGTCCCAGCTCCAGTGCCTGTTTTGTCTCTGTCTCAACTCACCTGGTATAGCTCCAGCCGCTGCTCCTGATTGGGTCCAGAGACGCGCATCCTGAGCTCAGCATGGTACAAGAAGTTGGGGTCACGAAGCACATGCCGGATATGAGAGACGTTGAAGGCGAAGAAGACGCTGTGGCTGTTCTTCTTGTAAGCCTCTCCGTAGCTTTCTGCGCAGAGAGAAAAAGAGGCAATGAAGAATCTCGGTAGCAGCTTTTCCCTTTGTTCTGGTTCTACTCCAAACATGTTCGGGCAATTCCTGTCTCTTGTGAGGATGTCTAGGGAAGATAAACTTTGCCGGAGCACCTGTCAAAACCTCCACCCTTCTACGAAATAATGTACAGCTTCTTTTTAAAAAGCGCACATCGCTTCGCATTGGAAATCTGCAGAAAACAAATGCCAGGCTATTTTGAGCTTTAGATCACGGGTGCCCAAACCTTTTGGGCCATGCGCCAATCGTGTGGTTCAGGGAGCCGGTCACTAAGGCTTGGGGGCTGGATGCGGCCCACGATCCCAAGTCATCCGGCTCGCAAAGCCCTCGTCGCTCCTGGAAGCGGAAGTAAAACGCGCCCGTATGGTTTGGGGAAAAAACGTACAACAATTTTTCAATGGGAAAAAGCGCTTAGCGAAAATAATAATCGTTGTATGATTTTTTTTCATAGGAAAAATCGTTGTACAATTATTTTTCCCATAGGAAAAATTGTACAACGACAAAATCTTATAGTGACCAGACCCGTGGAACGAATTAAAATCATTATACGGGGTTTTGCTGTACATTAACCGAAATGCGGTTTCCCATAGGAATGTATTGAAAACCAATTAATCCATTGCAAAAAAAAAAAATCTGTAAACTGAGCCACTATTTTCTATGGATTTCCTTTTGTTATATGATTTTTATGTTGACTGAGCCATTTGTTAACCAAGGTTACACTGTATTTTTGTTTAGTTTATTCTCTAATATGCTTGCAACACAAGCATATTCGCTGTAATGACTTGATATTTTGTACTGTAATTGTGATACAGTATTGTGTTTTTCTTGGTTAGCCACCCAGAATCACTCTGCGAGTGGGCGGCATACAAATTGAAAAATTAAATTAAATTAAATCTAACACGGAGGGACTGCAGTGGCTCGAGTGGCTAAGACGCTGACTGGGAAGCGCACAGAACACTGTTTTACCTTTCCGCCAAAGTGGTCCCTATTTATCTACTTGCAATGTCTTGCTTTCGAACAGCTAGGTTGGCAGGAGCTGGGATAGAGGTGGGAGCTCGGGTCTCAAACTGCTGACCTGCCGACCTTCCAGTCCTCAAGTTCAACATCTTAACCACTAAGCCATTGCAGTCCCATAAAGCAATATTTCTGAGCCTGTGCAGAGTATCTTCTCATCTCACCCCCCCCCCCCCAATGAATAATTATAAACCTCTTCTACTTGAGCAGTGGCTCAAGTAGCTAAGACGCTGACTGGGAGGCGGAAGGCCAGCAGTTCGATTCCCGAGAACTGCAGGACGGAAATGAGCTCCCGTCTTCGTCCCAGCTCCTGCCAACCTAGCCGTGCGAAAGCAAGACATTGCAAGTCGATAAATAGGGACCACTTTGGTGGGAAGGTAATAGCATTCCGTACGCTCCGGTGTCTAGTCATGCCTGCCACATGACCACGGAAACGTCTGCAGACGCAGACAGCGCTGGCTCTTCGTCTTAGAAATAGAGATGAGCACTGCACCCTAGAGTCGGATACGACTGGCTTTCGAGCAAGGGAAACCTTTACCTAACACGGCTACTATTTTTAAAAAAATCTTGCGAATTTCCCCTCTCCAAAAAGTACATCAGAGGAAAGCGGTCACAACCAAATAACTGTTGAGTTTTTCAACAAGCCTTAAAGATTTTTTTTTAAAGGAAACTTTTTTTTTACAAACAAGTTAGGAAGGAAAGAAGTTAAAGATGACCTTCTGCACACACGCACATACTTCTGAGTGTGAATGACTGTGGCAAGGTTACCTGCGTGTCCGCTGAATTGGTTGGGCAAGGGTTGCCGACTGCTGTTGCTGACCAAGTTCAATTCCCCTAGTTCCCCATCTTGTAGGTCTCTATCTGCCAGTCTGATATGGTCTGAACAAACTTTCCAACCAAAAACATAACCTTATTCCTTATTGTATTTTTAATTGGAGTTTTTTTTTAACCGGTTTTAAGTTTTTAGTTTGCAGTACTGGTTTTAATGTTGTAAGCCTCTCAGAGACATTCCGAGTTGGGCGGCTATACAAATTGGAAATTAAATTACTGTAAATTAAAATTAAAAACTCGTGGCTACCCGATTTGGTCGTATGGTAAAGATGCTCTACAACATCACGCTAAAAAACAACACCACCACACACACACACACACACACACACACACACACATACAGAAAGCAATTGGATGTGTAGAAAGTAGGTGACAAAGAAATTTTATGCAGTAAAAATTTAAAGCATGTGGCAAAAAATCAGCAACCCCTAATGTGTAGAACCAAGAGGCTTTTTAAAGGCAAAGAGGAAATGTTGGGATGATGATGATGATGATGCAGAAGGGAGGGTGGAGGAGGAAGAGGAGGAGATCATATCATCTTTTTCTCCATTCTACGCCTTTTATTCTCTCCACTTTGCATGGCAGACTTGATAGGGAAAGTAAGGTAAAGGTAAAGGTCTCCCCTTGCTCGAAGGTCAGTCGTATCCGACTCTAGGGTTCAGTGCTCATCTCTGTTTCAAAGCCAAAGAGCCAGCGTTGTCTGCTTCTGCAGATGTTTCTGTGGTCATGACTAGACACCAGAGCGCACGGAACGCTGTTGCCTTCCCACTCAAGTGGTCCCTATTTATCGACTTGCAATGTCTTGCTTTCAAACTGCTAGGACCGATTAGGTCCAATGAATATCACGGATGGAAAAGCATTTGAACCCAGGTCTCACTTGCATCCAGTCCCAGTAGCCAAACCAGTTGATCAAAGCAGATCTTTGTCCTAGTCCCGAACTAACCCTACTGTTTCATCTGCACGACAGTTTCCCAACCTCTATTTCTGGTAAAGGAAGAGTCTATTTTTACGCCTGTCCTTCCTTGAAAAATCAAAGGGGCTCTGACTCGAGTTCGACATCCCCTTCTTCTCATCCCACAGAACACATGTTCCTTCTTTTCTTTCTTGCGAAATAAATGCAGAATTAGGAACATTCTGGTAAGAAGGAAATCAGAGGAAGATGGTCTTGATAAGCTTCTTGGGAAAATATTTTCTAGGTGTCTCATTTGTTTTTATCACCACCTATAACCACACTCCACAATCCTGCATGTATGTGTATGTGTGCATATATCAGTAACGGCAAACTGTGGCACTCCAGATGTTCTTGGGCTTCAATTCCCAGAAGCACAAGCCAGCCCTCCTGCTGATCAGGGCTTCTGGGAACTGAAGACCAAAAACACCTGGAGTGCCAAGGTTCACCACCACTGCTATAGAGAACTAAGGGGCCACAATGGCTTAGTGGTTAAGACGCTGAACTTGAGGACTGCACAATAGTGTGAGCTCCCGTCTCTGTCCGAGCTCCTGCCAACCTAGCAGTTCGAAAGCAAGAAATTGCAGGTAGAGAAATAGGTACCACTTTAGTAAACAGCGTTTCGGGCACTCCAGTGTCTAGTCATGCCTGCCGTATGGCCATGGAAACATCCGCAAACACAGACAGCATTGGCTCTTCTTCTATCTATCTATATAAAACAGAGGTGTGTCTTGTATGTGCTCTATACAAATCCGCACGCCTGGACCGATTGTGCTGAAAATTGGCACATACGTACCTTGCCCTCCAGAGACCAGTACTGGGGGTGGGGGTACAAGCCCCATGGGGGGGGGTGTGCCCCTAAATTGATCTGCAAAGGGAAGTATACTCAACAGGAGGGTATGTGTGTGTCCCAGTGATGTCACAGTGATGTTAATGTCATAGCCCCAGGTAGGTCACCTGATTGTGAGATCATCATGATGTAATTGGGCTGGCTAGTGTGACAGTCCCAGGTAGGGACGCAAAGGGGACACATGTATGGGAAGGATAAGGGTGGACTGTCGACGGAGAAGCGGGACGGGTGAGGGAAGAGAGAGATGGAGGTAGGGATGTCACAGTCCCAGGTAGGGATGGGTGAGGGAGGCAGAGAGGGTACGGGTGAGGGAAGAGAGAGATGGAGGAAGGGAGGCAGGAGTGACCCACCCACACACACACACACACCCATGAGGTTTCCATGGGAAAGGGTGGCCTACGGAAAAAATCAACAACCCAGGCAAGGCCGGGTAGTCAGCTAGTTGGTTATAAAAAGAGATGAGTACTGAACCCTAGAGTTGGATATGACTGACTTTCGGGCAAGGGTGACCTTTTCCTTTACCTATAGAGAAATAACTTTTTGGTGCTGGTACTTTACAAACATTTTGCACATGTCTTCTTTCTGCTTCATGCAAAGAAGTTTCAATGAAGCAAGATGTCCCTCTCTAAGGTCTCAACTCTTTCCTGCCCAGGTTCCTATGCTTTTAATAGACAAGTAGGAATCCAACAGATGAAATTGTCCTCCTGCTAAATCTTCATGGTGCAAAAAATAAACGCCTCCATCTGGATTTTTGACTGCCATGCAGCTAATAATAATAATAATAATTTCATGTCAGAAATTATTTTGGGTTGAAAAGATTTTTGCGGGATAAACTCCGCTCTGGGAACGCCCAAATGAGGCCCCTTTCATGTCCCCAAGAGCTGGGACAGAGACAGGCGCTCAATCCGTCACGCAGTACCTGGGTTTCAAACTGCCAACTTGCCGGCCTTTCAGCTAACAAGGTGGGCTTCTTAACCATGGAGCCACTGCAGCCCCCGCCAAGCAGCTGATCAAGACACAGAAACCCTCCCCCCCCCAAAAAAAGGGTTTTAATTTATTCTACTTATTTATTACATTTTTATGCCATTCATCAGGAATCCTGGTGGCGTAGTGGTTAAAACTGCTGTGCTGCAACCCAATGGTTGTGAGTTCAATCCTGACCAGGGCTCAAGGTTGACTCAGACTTCCATCCTTCCGGGACCAGTAAAATGAGTCCCCAGCATGTTGAGGGCAAAATGTTAATTAACTTTTGAATCGCACTAAGCGCTTATATCAGGGATTCTCAACCTGCGGCCTGTGGGCTGGATGCGGCCTGCCCATACCTGTCAAGTTTTTGGATTTGGAAATAAGGGAAAGTTCCCGGCCAATAAGGGATACTTGACAGGTATGCTTATCCTTTGCTGCCCTCCAATGGCGGCAATAGCGCATTGCAGTCTAATTAATAAGGGATGACGGCGGGAAAGACGGTAAAATAAGGGGTTTTCCCGGCCAATAAGGGATACTTGACAGCTATGCTTATCCTGTGCTGCCCTCCAATGGCGGCAATAGCGCATTGCAGTCTAATTAATAAGGGATGGCGGCGGGAAAGAGGGTAAAATAAGGGGTTTTCCTGGCCAATAAGGGATACTTGACAGCTATGTACATAACTCGAAACAAACCCATAGGGAAAAAAGAATATGTAATTCGAAGCAAACCCATAGGAAATCCAGACATGGTTTTAGCACAAAATCATTATGTAAGTCAAATTTTATGTAACTCGGGGCATTTGTAAGTGGGGGTTTTCCCGGCCATTAAGGGATACTTGACAGCTGTGGGCCTGCGGCACCATTTCGTTTGCGCCGCCTCCGCCTCCACCACACCCAGAAGTGCCATGTGGTGGAGGGTGGGCAAAATGGCCATCTGCCCCCCCCCAAAGCTGTTTGAGGGAGCGTGACACGGCCCCTGGCTCTAAAAGGTTGAGAACGCCTGCCTTATATGGACCGGCATAGACGTGTGATTGCTTTGCTTGATATTTCCCCTCACAAGGTCTTGCTTCCTTACCCATACTAAGAAAAGAAGTCAGCCTCCCCCCCCCCCGCCCCCATTTCCCTATGAGTTGTGTGGTCAGGCCACAACATCTAGGTTTCTATTCTACAGCTGCAGAAACAGAGATAAGGGTTGTCAGCATGAAACAGAGACTCCTTATCAGCCCAAGGAAATTCCCATGCTATTTTTGGGACTTTCCAGTATTACATTCCTAAAGATAACAGGATGAGTGGGTTCAACCGACCGTCCTGGTAGCCTTGGGTCAGGCTAGAGGAATCTCACCCTCAGTTTCTCCCCGCTGTGAAATGGGCATAAATCAGCCCTCAAGGGATTTGTCAAAGGGCGACGTTTCCGCCCCCGACACGGTCATCAGAGGGTGTATTCTTAATCCCTGAACAACTTCATAGAAAGTATCTAGCTGTGGATGGTTTCCAGCCATGGCTTTGTAGACGATCTTTCAAGCGCCAGATAAAAACCATTCTAAAGGTTGCCCTTGCTTAAAAGCCACTCGTATCCAACTCTAGGGTTCAGTGCTCATCTGTTTATAGCCCAAGAGGCAGCACTGCCTGCATCTGCAAACCTGTCTGTGGACATGTGGCAGGCATGCCTCGACACCGGAGTGCACAGAACGCTGTTTACCTTCCCAACCAAGTGCATACCTGTCAACCACGGCTCCGGCCAATGCAGGACCTGCGCAGAGCAGTTCTGCGCAAGTCGCCTTCTACGCATGCGTAGAAGGCTTTTACGCTTGCGTGGGCCCCTTCTACGCATGCGTAGCCTTTTACGCATGCGTAGAAGGGTTCTACGCAAGCATAGAAGGGTTGTACGTAAGCGTAAAAGCCTTCTACGCATGCGTAGAGGGCGACTTGCGTAGATGGGCAGTACCTCTTTTCCGCCGCTGCCAAATTCCGGGGTTTTGGCAGTGCGGGGTGGGAAATGGCGCAAATCGGCACCGAAAACCGGGAAATCACGGCCAATCCGGGAAGGTTGACAGGTACGCCCAAGTGGTCCCTATTTATCTACTTGCAATGTCTTGCTTTCGCACGGCGAGGTTGGCAGGAGCTGGGACAGACGGCAGGAGCTCACACCCATCGTGCAGCACTCGGGTCTCAAACTGCTCACCTGCCGACCTCCTAGTTGAGCATCTTAAGCCCCAAAGAAACTGTTTTATCCCACCCCACATTTTATTTCACTGAGTGGGAGTTTTATTGATCTATGGCTGCTGTTGTCAATTTCTCACCGGATAATTGCTACGTATTTTTAAATCCCATTCATATTTGCACGGGAAGTAAATTCCTTGAGCAAACGAAATAATTCATAAGGCAAACGAGACGCTCTCTGTGTCTAGAATGAGTCTCTCATATAAACTTTTGTGGTTGTGGAAGAAGGGCAAAGAGATGACTTTACACACAGGCTTTTTCTACTCCTGATTCCCCCCCAAAACCTGCTTTCTACAGTGGTTCACATTTTAAATAGATTACACAACAGACACAAGAACAGCATTTCGAAAGAGGGATCCTTGGATACATCTAATATTTTCTGCATTTTTTTCCCTTCTTGTCCTTCCTTCCTTCCCTTTGCATTTTTGGCACTGAACATGACAACCTGAAGGCCAGCAGGTCAGAGGTTCAAGGCTTGAGTGCTGCACCGTTTCTGCCCCAGCGGCTGCCAAGCTAGCAGTTCAAAAGCAAGAAACTGCAAGTCAATAAATAGGCGCCGCTTCAGTGGGAAAGGTGACAGCGTTCCATGTGCTCCAGCGTCTAGTCATGCCTGCCACATGACCACGGAAACGTTTGCAGACACAAACAGAGCTGGCTCTTGGGCTTTAAAGTGAGATGAGCACCAACTCCTAGAGTCAGATACAACTGGCTTTCAAGCAAGCATGACCTATACCGATAGAGTAGTGTAGGTGACAGCCCCCCCCTCATTCCTATCACTCCACACCTAGAAAAGTTTTCCCACACTCAAACTACAGTGCCAAGTTGTTTTAAGGAGTTAACATGAAATGGTGCTGTGGGCCACATCCGGCCCATGGGCTGCAGATTGAGAATCCCTGAACTAAGGGGGTGGCTGGTAGTGTCCTGCAAACAGAAGTTTCTTTTTTGGGGTGTGTGTGTGTGTGTGTGTGCTTCCTTTACACCACATGGAAATGCTTGGTGATGGTGTATGTGTGTGTGTGGGGGGGGGTTTACTAGCCCTATAGCCGTAATGGCTAACCTTGGCACTCCAGATGTTCTTGGACTTCAATTCCCAAGCTCCCTGTGAATCCACACAAGTGGGTTTTCTGTGATTCCTCTGGCCCACGCCGTCCTCGTCACTCCCGGAAGCGGAAGTAAAACGCGCCCGTACGGTTAAGACTCTTCTGGGTTAACCCTTCTTCCATACGGACACGTTTTACTTCCGCTTCCGGGAGCAGCGAGGGCGGCGTGGGCCGGATGAATCGCAGTAAACCCATTCGTGTGGATTCACAGGGTGATTGGGCTTCTGGGAATGGAAGTCCAAGAACATCTGGAGTGCCAAGGTTCGCCTTCACGGCCCTATAGCATGCACGCCTCTCTACCGTGCGAGCCAGCTGTTACATCACGCAGGCGAAAGATGGCATTATTACCATAATAAGGAAGTCACACTTGCTAACCAAGCTCCCGTTTTGAGAGGAAACAACTTCCTCCATCAAATGACACTGGCGGGCTCTCCTGTGTTAAAGGTTGGACACCCATGCTTTCAGTTATGGGTTTCTCGCATCTTGCAAGGGGTGGTGGTGGTGGTTTGGACTAAATGACCTTTGGGAACGCTTTGAGCTCTACAGTTCTGTGATTCTCATCCCAGCAAGTGGAAGGGGCCGTTGAGGGCTATTCTGCGACATGCTTCGCTTTTGCGAACGGAGGGAGAGCTTGGAGAACATCTGCGATTCCCCTTATTTTGGGTCCACTACATAGACTCATACCGCACCACCACCACCCAAGCCAAATGAGATAAGACGGAGTGAGCTCCCATCTCGGTCCCAGTTCCTGCCAACCTCGCTGTCGGAAAGCAAGAAATTGCAAGTAGATAATAGCTAATTGCACCAACTGTTGCTTCTCCCTTCATTCGGTTCCCAGGATGGGAAAACCATTTCTTCACTAGCTTTCTATGGCCCGAAACCGTCACAGGATCCGGTGGGAGAGCTATCAAGATAAGTAGACGTTCCAAGTATAAGGGCAGCTTATCTCTGCTTATCAGATAACGGGAATATAATAACCAGGGACATGCAATCATCCGCATACTTTGCCTGTGAGATACCACATTAACCACCCACCGACAACAATACGAAGAGCCAACAGGGCTTATTATGTGGAGCCGGCAGTGGAATTTGCAAACTTTGCTACTAAGCAGATGGAGCCAAGCGTTCGCTGTTTATTTTGTTGAAGTATGAACGGAAATAAAGTAAAGCAATTACACTTCTCTACTTCCCCGTGGCGCTTAGTGCAATCTCTGGGCGGTTTACAAGTTAATTAGCGTTTTGCCCCCAACATGCTGGGTACTCATTTTACTGATCTCGGCCGGATGGATGAGGACGAGTCAACCTTGATCCCCGTCAGGATCGAACTCACAATCTTTTAGTTGCAGTACGGCAGTTTAACCCCTGCGCCCCCAGGGCTCTGTAAGGACAAGGATGCTTACCTGTACCTGCTCCTCTTCTTCGTGGTCCCCTGTCAATCCACATTTGTATGGATTCACAGAGATACACGAAACAAGAACATGATAGAGCAGGGGTTCCCAACCTTTTGAAGCCAGGGGCCGGGTCACGCTCTCTCAGTCAGCTTGGAGGGCCGGACAGCCATTTTGCCCTGCCTGTATGATAGGGGTGGCTGTTTTGTCATAACAACCTCAAAGGGGTGGCCGTTTTGTTTCTCGACTGCCATTGGAGGGGGGGACACAGGAAACTGTGCCGCAGTCCGGATCCGGTCCATGGACCTTAGGTTGGGAACCCCTGTGATAGAGCGTAGGGGCTGAAATAGACATTGTAGTTAGCCCATAATTAGAACATTGTTATTACATCCCCAAAAAGTGCTCAAGGAGAGAGATCCTCTGATAGATTGCACCCCCTCCCAATTTGGCGACTTCCAGATATGTGTGTGACTACAAGTCCCACAAGCCACAGACAGATGGTGGGAGTTACAGTCCAATATCCTGTTAAAAGTTCCAGTTTGAAGAAGACTGTTGGGTAACTCAACTTACCGACCTCAGAAGGATGGAAGGCTGAGTCAACCTTGACCCCTGGTGGGATCGAACTCACAACCTTTCGGTTGCAGTACAGCGGTTTCACAGCTGCGCCACCAATTACAGAAGAAGGACAACCCAACGCAAACAGAGCCCTAACTTTCCCAGCCGGTGTTTCAGGGGGCTCATCGGGCCGCGAAGGCTAAGGCTGACAAGTTTAATTTTTCCAAAAATAAACAAATGAAATTGGCCCAGCAGAGACTTGGACGTGCAGGAGCCGAAGCCAGGGGAGAGTTTTGTGGCACTGAGATTCCTCCGTTCGGGGGGTGGTGGTGGTAGGGTGTGTGTGTGGGGTGTAAGTGTTTAAATTTGCAGCATCATGGGCCATTAAAAAATAAAATTGGCCTCTGGTCCCATGGGAATGGATAATGGGGGGCGAATACAGGGGGTAAGAGTCTGTAGTGGTGTCTTAGTGGTTAAGATGCCGAACTTGACGACTGGAAGGTCGGCAGGTCAGCAGTTCGAGACCCGAGTACTGCACGACAGAGCGAGCTCCCATCGTCTGCCCCAGCTCCTCCTAACCTAGCAGTTCGAAAGCAAGAAAATTGCATGTAGATAAATAGGGACCACTTTGGTGAGGAGGTAAACAGTGTTCGGTGCGCTCTAGTGTCTAGTCATGCCTGCCACATGACCACGGAAACATCTGCCGATGCAGACACACTGGCTCTTTGGCTATAAATCAGGAGTTCTAGACCTTTTAAAGCCAGGGGCCAAGTCATGCTCACTTAGACAGCTTCGGGGGCTGGATTGCCATTTTGCCCTTCCTCCACCACATGACACTTCCTGGGGCGGTGGCGGCGGTGGCGGCCCCACATGAAATAGTGTCGCAGGGGGCCATCCAACAATTACGTGATCCTCGGGGAGGGGGTCTGCCATCTGAATTACGGAAAATTATGTAGGGGCGGTGGTGGCGGGGGTCAGGTCAATGATTACGTAATCCATTTGGAGTTGTGGTTTCGAAACATGGCCCTTTTTTAGGTTTAAAATTTATCTCTGGGAATTTTGATCCGATTTGCGGTTATCGAATTGCTTGCACAGCCTATTTCTATTCCACCAATAGTGAAAAGCTCTAAAAATTAAGAGTCTTGATACAAAAGCTCTCTGAAGGGGAGGTTTGAAGTGAAAAACGGATCACGTAATTGTTGAATGCCCCCCCCCCCCAGGCTGCATCTGGCCCACGGGCCACAGGTTGAGAATCCCTGCTATCAATGGAAATGAGCACCGAACCCTAGAGTCAGATACGACTGGCTTTCGAGCAAGGGTGACCTTTACAGGGGGAGGGGGAGTCAAAAATTAAGAAAGTGACATCCTCCATCTCTCCGAGAGGTTGAACTCCTTACAACAGGCTGGCGGTCATCGCATTGGGGAGATGTGGTGATACTCTAGCCATGGAATCAGGGCTTGCTGAGGCCAGCACATTGGCAGGAAACACTAAGATGCGACACTAACCTAACCTCCTCTCTCTCACCCTACAAACTACTCCTTCCCTGGGGGAAGCTTCGGGGGCCGGACAGCCATTTTGCCCTTCCGCCTCTACGTGGCACTTCCAGGTGTGGTGGAGGTGTTGGTGGGCCACATCTGGCCCATGGGCTGCAGGTTGAGAATCCCTGCTTTAGGGCACCACAAGTCTCTGGGTTGTTAGTGTGTGTGTGTGTGTGTGTGTGTGTGTGTGTGTGTGTGTGTGTGTGTGTGTGTGTGTGTGTGTGTGTGTGTGTGTGTGTGTGTGATCTCACACTAGAAAGGCTTCCTTCCCTTCACAGAAAGGAAGTGAAAGAGAGAACTTCTTTCTCTTCCCCCTCTCTGCCTCTAGTTCACTCACAGATGGAGGAGGACGTTAAGGACATCCTGAACAAATGTGTAAGGAGTTGAGCAAAACTGAATTAAAAACCGAGTTTCCCTTTATTATGATAATAATAATTTTGCGTCAGAAATTATTGCGGGTTGAAAGGATTTTTGCGGGAGAAATTCCGCTCAGGGGACGCCCGAATGAGGCTCCGTTCATGTCCCCTGGGACAGAGACAGGCACTCAATCTGTCATGCAGTACCCGGGTCTCGAATTGCCACCTTGACCGCACTCTCTGGGTGGTTTACAAGCAATACGCATTTCGCCCCCAACACGCTGAGGGCTCATCCTTCCGACCTTGGAAGGATGGAAGGCTTGAGTTCCCATCAGGATCAAACTCACAACATTTTGGCTGTGGTACAGGAGTTTAACCCCTGCGGCTCCAGGGCTCTTTATTCTTCTTTTAAGGCAGTACCAACCAAGGATATCCCATAGATTTTGTTACTGAAAACATAGGACATGGTTCACGTATTTGATTCAGTTTTGCTTGGTGTCTATATTTTATTTTATTTTTAGAATTCCACGCTACAATAATGGCCACGTGATCTCACGACATCCTCTGGGCATGGGCAGAGTGTAAAGTTATAAGCTCCAAGGTCAACGGCTTGTACTTCAGTGAATGGTCTTTACTTCTGCTGCTATGATGCTTTCTCCAGGAAGTCAGACCTGGTGGGCCCAGGGCTGTTTAGTCCTAAAACTTGTTTTAGCAGCCTAGATGGCAAACCTTGGCACTCCAGCTGTTCTTGGACTTCAATTCCCAGAAGCCCAAGTCTCTGTGAATCCACACGAATGGGTTTACTGCACGTGTTCCTGGACTTCAATTCCCAGAAGCCCAAGTCTCTGTGAATCCACACGAATGGGTTTACTGCACATGTTCCTGGACTTCAATTCCCAGAAGCCCAAGTCTCTGTGAATCCACACGAATGGGTTTACTGCACGTGTTCCTGGACTTCAGTTCCCAGAAGCCCAAGTCTCTGTGAATCCACACTAATGGGCTTGCTGCAATTACGTGCAGTAAACCCATTTGCGTGGATTCACAGAGACTTGGGCTTCTGGGAATTGAAGTTCAAGAACATCTGGAGTGCCAAGGTTCGCCATCACAGTCCTAGAGGAAAGCCATTCCTTACTGCCAACCAAAAGGACAAGATTTTGGGAGATTTACTGTAGGAAACCTCTGGGGGAAAGAGGCTTTCTCCGTTTTTGTTTTCTGGCATCTTGTCTTGCCGATTTCGTCACGATAGAGTTGCCAACTGACTCTGCGCCTTAAGGCAGCCTCTTGACACATATAAGCCGGTTTATGCCTTTCCTGTCATTTTTGCCTCCTTGTCCAGAAAAAAACTCCCAAGACTTTGCTTGCGGCAAAGATGTCAAAGACACGGGATTGAGAGCTAGGAAAATAAAATTTTAAACATGACAACTGCGGCAGAACAACCTTTGCGTCGAGGTGTGGGTGGGAAATTCTGAATTAACTTGCAAAAAAAGTTAACATCGGATTCAAAACCAAGCTTTCCTTTATGATCCATAACGGGGATCATCGGAAGGGGATTTTCCTGGGTCTGATCTAAAGCTGCTATTCTTTTTTCAGCTTGTATAGACAGCTTGTAACCTAACCCAACAGTAATATCCCTAAATATTTCTCCCATCTTACCCTCCTGCCAACCTAGCAGTTCGAAAGCAAGACATTGCAAGGAGATAAATAGGGACCACTTCGGTAGGAAGGTAACAGCGTTCCGTGCGCTCCGGTGTCTAGTCATGCCTGCCACATGACCACGGAAACGTCTGCAGAAGCAGACAGCGCTGGCTCTTCGGCTTAGAAACAGAGATGAGCACTGCACCCTAGAGTCGGATACGACTGGCTTTCGAGCAAGGGAAACCTTTACCTTTACCTTACCCTCTCTGGCTGTATTTATTGTTTTCTCAAATTTGTTGAGAATATTCAACATAATCTTTGCTTTACTTTAAAGTGTCCCCCCCCCCCAATCACATAGTTTCAGGGCAGAGAACAAGCACGTCCTTTCCTCAGCCGCCTCTTAATAAGACACACAATGTTCCCATTTTACAGAGGGGAAAGTTGAGGCCCATTTCGCACCAGTAGATGGTTTAAGGAGAGGATTTTCCTCCCAAGCCCTTTCACTGGTGTTTCTCTCAGGCACCCAACAATGTATGGATTCGCTTCCCATATAGGCAGGAAAAGATAAATATTTTGGACTGGACAGGTGTTTTGGCAGCATAGTATAGGTTGGATGAAACATGGAAAATATTAGGGAGTTTTGAGACTTTATATCTCAAAACCCCACAAACTTTCCCAGTCCTCATTTAGGGTCTATAGGACATAAGTCACCTGGAATCACCCAGTCAGCATGGATAAGATGGGAACTTCAATCCAAACCCCACATGTTCCCCACCCATGGCTTGATTTAGGAGTAAGTTTTTAAGTTTTAAACTTTTAGACTTCAGGTTTTGAACCACCAGACACTGAGAAACTAAGCAGATGACACATTGTGGTTCACCTTATCTCATGTTTGCAAGGAAAGCATTCGGGTACACAGAGCCTCCTTGAAGACTGGTATTTCTGAACCCCAGTTGGGCGTAATACCCCGGTAATGGCAACCTTGTGTTGCCGGCTGGCTCATCTTTCTCACACTAGGTCAGGCGAAAAGGAACTGCAGAATGAACTCACCAAAAGGCGGATTCATTTTTGGCAGTTTCACATCTGGCCTAGACACGCAAGAAGGGGAAATGTTGGCTGAATAAATGTTACTTGCATTGATCTGGTTCTGGAGACCATGGGTCTGTTAGCGGACAACATCACACAACGCGGATCTGCCTTTCAAGGCCTGCGTAACCCACTCAGCATCTTTTTCCTGCCTCTCTGCGCATCTCACACCTGCCGGCCCACCCGACCTGCAACCCCACAGCTTCTGGCTCACCATGGTTGATCGGGTGCATGTTAAACCGATGCACTTCCTTGGCGTAATACTCCTCCTGGGGGGTCTCTCTGGGCTCCTCGGCCACCATTTCCCGGATCACCTCCAAGGTGCTGTTGTAAAGCGCCATGATCACTTCGGGCAAGATGCGCGAGTCGGAGTCTTCCACCTCGGGCGGGCTGGTCAGCTTGAGTTTGCTGAGAATCTGGCCTCGGATGGCCTCGATCCGCTTGCGTTTCATCATGTCCATGTCCAGGGTCTTGCAAGTGGAGAGGGCAAAGGTGGCGTAAAGGTGCTGCGAGGCCAGGAGCAAGAAGAAAACCCAGCCCGCCGCCCGCTGCATGCCAAGGCCCCTGGCTGAGGGCAGGAAACCACCCTGCCAACCACAGCCTCTCGAAACCGACGTCTTCATGATTCCTCCCACCGTTTTGCTTCTGTTCTTAGCTCAGTGTCGGAAGAAAGAAAGAAAAAAACCCAAATGCAACCCACCCCTCTGAAGCTGGAGTTGCTGGACACCTTTTCCACCTTCCTCAGTTTCTTATTTGGTCATCTGATGAAGTAGACTCTTCCCTGCCAAACTCTGAGCCTAAATTGACCATTAGGTCAATTATAAAGTGATTTTTTCTTTCTTTTTGGAGGGTGTTGAAATTCACTACTTGATCTTCTCTAAGAGGGCAGGAGCTCACCGTAGGCTTCGCTGAAGTTTCCTCGGCACCAGATTTTGCCCACCTGCCTGGATGCCCAAGGCGGGCACCAAAGTTCACTACGGGCATCAAACTACCCAAAGACCCATCATCATCGCCGGGTGAAACTAGACACGGTCTCTCTGGCGTGGCCTCCTTTCTGCTGTTGGAGAGTTGGCCCAAGTCAAGCGAAGCACCCGAACCAGAGAGGCATGTGGCACGCTGATGGGATCGGGGCCGAATCCAGCGCCAGGCTTGGGAGATCCCAAAACAGACTGCGGCTCGGATGAATTTGCTGGCAGGCAGTTGATTCTTCTGCTACCGCTGCTTTCTCCTCCCTGGAGCCAGCTGGCCTGTGTCTCTTCCTCGGCAGGAAAGGATGTAATTTTACCACTCCTGTTGGGACTTGCTGGCTTGTAGGTTTTTAAAAGCGGGGTGGATATATTTTCTTTCCCCAGAGTCAGCTCCACCCAGGAAAGGAGGGGAGGGAAGGAATCCACTCCACTGCGCACAACTTCTCAGGAGAACAGCTGGACAGCTACACTGACCAGGGAAAGCAACCACCAGACTCTAGCCTTGGCATCACACACACACACACACACACACACACACACACACACACACACACACACACACACACACACACACACACACACACACCAACAACAACAACAACAACAACAACAACAACTCAAGGAACTAATTACCACGTTGGTAACTGCAGAGCAACTAATTATAGCCAAAAAAACCAACAACCCACAAACAAACTGGAAAGCAAGATAGGAGTTTCAGCTTCTTGGATGGTTTCAAGAGGTCTGGGCTAGAGCTATTGATGATAAATTGACATGTCAGAGTAAAGTTTTTTTTAATAGCAAAAGGAAAGTCAAAAGTAAATAGATTTAAAGATTTGGGGGGGGGGGGAGATTTTATCGACTTAGTCCTATTGAAAGGTAAAAGTCAAAAGCCAGCAGGTGAAATAAAGTCTTTTTGGGGTTTGGTAATTAAAAGAGATGAAGGGGAAGAGAAAGAATAGATATTTCTGAAGGTCCCGAAAGGGCATGGGGTGGGGTTTCACAATGGTTTGTATTATAATTGGTAGTTATGTTTGTATTTGGTATGTTGGTTTATATTTTATGTATATCGATTAGTTTTAAAAACATTTTTTTTAAAAAAAGTTTTCCTTCCTTTTCTTTTTTCTTTCATTTGAGCTTCCTTCCATCCTTTTTGTCACCTGGCTGTTTCATGAAAGGCTTTTCTTTCTTTCCTTCCTTCCTTCCTTCCTTTTTAATACATGGCTGTTTCATGAAAGGCTGTTCCTTTCCTTTCCTTCCTTCCTTCCTTCCTTTTTAATACATGATTGTTTCATGAAAGGCTGTTCCTTTCTTTTCTTTCTTTCTTTCTTCCTTCCATCCTTCCTTCCTTCTTAATACAGTACATGGCTGTTTCATGAAAGGCTGTTCCTTTCCTTCCTTTCCTTCCTTTCCTTCCTTTTTAATACATGACTGTTTCATGAAAGGCTGTTCCTTTCTTTTCTTTCTTTCCTCCTTCCATCCTTCCTTCCTTTTTAATACAGTACATGACTGTTTCATGAAAGGCTGTTCCTTTCCTTCCTTTCCTTCCTTCCTTCCTTCCTTTTTAATACATGATTGTTTCATGAAAGGCTGTTCCTTTCTTTTCTTTCTTTCTTTCTTCCTTCCATCCTTCCTTCCTTCTTAATACAGTACATGACTGTTTCATGAAAGGCTGTTCCTTTCCTTTCCTTCCTTTCCTTTCCTTCCTTCCTTCCTTTTTAATACATGATTGTTTCATGAAAGGCTGTTCCTTTCCTTTCCTTCCTTCCTTCCTTCCTTTTTAATACATGATTGTTTCATGAAAGGCTGTTCCTTTCTTTTCTTTCTTTCTTCCTTCCATCCATCCTTCCTTCCTTTTTAATAAAGTACATGGCTGTTTCATGAAAGGCTGTTCTTTTCCTTCCTTCCTACCTACCTACCTAATACAGGACTGTTTCATGAAAGGCTGTTTCTTATCCATCCATCCATCCTTCCTTCCTTCCTTTTTAATACATGACTGTTTCATGAAAGGCTGTTCTTATTCTTTCTTTCTTTCTTTCCTCTCTCCATCTCACCTTGCTTTTCTCTCTTCCTTCCTAGAAGAGAAATTAAATATATATATATAGTTGATGGCACTATAGTCCCAACGATTAGATAACATATTGATTGCTCCTGGCTTGGAGCTTCCATGCCAATACACCAGGCTCAAGACTTGTCATGCTTTCCACGATATGGGAAAATATTTCACACTGGGAGGCCAGGATTCAAGTTTCTCCTTTGCCAATGACTCAGTTTTGTGGCCTCAGGCTTGACACCACTTAGGGACAGGGATTTTATAGGGTTACATGATCCGGCCGTAGCTGGCTAGGCCAGGACTTGGGAGAGAGATGGTCTGGGCTTCTGTTGCAAGTTCCCTTTAAATTTCCTGCAAAACACGCCACACTAATAATAGTAAATTATGAGTGGCATTTCTTTAGCCCTTGCTTAGCAGTCATACATGCAGAGGATTCACATAAAAGGAGGCCTGTCAGCTTGAGAAATGCCAATAAAGTCATATATTAGAGGCTGAGGTTATGAGACACGAAGCTTGCCCAGTGTTACTTCATAGACAAGTAACCGAGGCAATATTTGTGCATTTTGATTTGCAAAAATAAATAACCTGCGTTTATGTTGGTTTTGCAAGGTTTGGAATAGAATAAAATACTGAGGGATACATGATGCACAGTTGGGGTGCGCATTTTCTTGCCAAAATGTGGTTTATTTTAAACTACCAGACGGGGTTATTTATTTTGTACCATTTCCAAAACCGAAGCATTCTTCTGTGTGCATGTGCATATTGTGTATTGGGCCTGTTGTCCCATAAAGTATGTAGGATTCCCCCCAGCCTGGAAATTTTTTCCTCCCCACACTTCCCCTTCCATGTTCCTTACTGTTATAGCGCTATGACAGTTTGGCTGTCCACTGTCAGGGCAAAGAACTGTTGCATGTAGAACATGAATTGTTGGTAGGGTTTATTGATTTAGTAGGATGCCATCTTGGTAGGTACGATAATTTCTTTATATGGTTTTCTTTATGGTGTGGTTGTTTGACGTTTCATGTGACCCTGCACCCCTCCAAGGGCATTCAAGAAACAACATGGCCATCCCTTTTGAAGCTGTTGGGACAAAATGGCCATCCCTTTTGAAGCTGTTGGGACAAAATGGCCACCCCCATTGTGCAAGCAGGGCAAAATGGCCATCCGGCCTTTGAAGCTGACTGAGAGAGCATGATCTGTCTCCCAGCTTGAAAAGGTTGGGAACCCCTGAGTTGATTGATTGATTGATTGATAGATAGATAGATAGATAGATAGATAGAAACGCTAAAACAACAAAATATTAAAAATAAATAAATGTTTTAATGCTACAACCATTTTTTAAAAAAATAAATTTTGTAACACTAGAACAGTAAAATGTTTTTTAAAAATGTAATGCTATAAGGGACTGCAGTGGCTCAAGTGGCTAAGACACTGACTGGAATGCGGGAGGTCAGCAGTTCCAATTCCCGAGTACTGGAGGACGGAATGAGCTCCTGTCGTCTGTCCCAGCTCCTGCCAACCTAGCAGTTCAAAAGCAAGAAATTGCAAGTAGATAAATAGGGACCACTTCGGTGGGAAGGTAACAGCGTTCCGTGCGCTCCGGTGTCTAGTCATGCCTGCCACATGACCACGGAAACGTCTGTGGAAGCAGACAGCGCTGGCTCTTCGGCTTTGAAACAGAGATGAGCACTGAACCCTAGAGTTGGATACGACTGGCTTTCGAGCAAGGGAAATATTTACCTTTGCTAACGCTATAACAGTAAAATGTTTTTCAGAAGTTAAATGCTGAAACGGTATAACAGTAAAAAATTAAATGTCATAATGCTATAGCAGTAAAGTGTTTAAAAAGTAACACTATAGCAGTAAAATATTTATAAAATGAATAAATATTGTAACACTATAAGAATAAATGATTTGAAAATTGCAATGCTATAACAGTAACATGTTTTTAAAATAAATGTTTTTTTAAAATTGAAATGAGTATTGTAACACTATAACAGTAATTTTAAAACATTCAATGCTATCACACAATATAAGGCTGTGATGGCAAACCTTAGCACTCCAGATGTTCTTGGACTTCAATTCCCAGAAGCTGCCGTGAATCTGCACGGATGGGTTTACTGCGATTCATCTGGCCCACGCCGCCCTCGCCGCTCCTGGAAGCGGAAGTAAAACGCGCCCGTACGGGCGCATTTTACTTCCGCTTCCAGGAGCGCCAAGGGCGGCGTGGGCCGGATGAATCGCAGTAAACCCATCCATGCGGATTCATGGGGGTTTGGGCTTCTGGGAATTGAAGTCCAAGAACATCTGGAGTGCCAAGGTTCGCCAACAGGGATATAAGGTGAAGGAGAAAGGTTTCACTCCTTAACAGGAAGAGCACACTAAAACCCATAGTTTTAAGAGGTGAATCAGGCACGGTCATGTGTCAATACCTAAAGAAACTATATCTGTAAACTTCAATCTATAACTCTGATTTGTTTTCGTTAGCTTCGCATCGCAACTAGACACCAAAGGACCAGACCCTTCTTGGGTGTGTATGTGTGGGTACACAAGGCCAGACATTCAACCCACACCCACCCCTTTCCAACACAAAAAGCCCCATGACATGCCAAGCAAGAGGGCAACGTCTGATCTATTTCAGAACAGCTGTGTATGAAAAGGGGTTTTGGGAATTGTGTTACGCCCAAAATGAATCCAAGCCACATTACATGTGGCGAGTTCCCATTTTGGGATCCAGATTCCGGATGCTTTCCCCAGGGCACCCAGCTATAAAAGGATAATTCTTCGATCACTCTCTCTCTCTCATTCCACCCTTCCTTTCCCCCGCCTTCCTGTGTCTGTTTGCCGGTTTCCAGTCTGGTCCTGGATTCTGTCTCCCTGGATCAGACACGGTTGATCCTCTTCTTGCTTTATGGCAGAAGCAATGCGCAGGGTTTATTTTTAAACAGAGGGGTGAGACTCTGCTTTAGGTTTGCACATGCCACTGTGTTGTGGTAGTGGATCAGTGTCCAGTCCCTTCCTGATTATGAAGTGTACACAATTTGCACTCCTAGGGATGGGGAAGCTTCTCTCCAGACAGAACATGAGAAAGCACATAAAATTAGGGGGAAATGGCTTCCAATAGGAAACAGACTGCCGAATATCTACCACAATTGTATGTGGTAAATTGGTAATGTAAATGTATATATATTTGTAAATGTATATCAGGTAAATTAAGAAATTTGCCTAAACATACATATGAACGTGTGTATGAGTTGTGTGACTCAGTATGCAGTAGATAATATCTACGGAAATTAGATAATTCACTGCCAAAAAGTCGTGCTGTTGACATAACTACACAATAGGATTCCAGCCATCATCTGTGCACTTATTGTATATCAGGTAAATTAAGAAATCTGCCTATACATACATACATACATATGAATGAGTTGTGTGACTCAGTATGCAGTAGATAATATCTACGGAGATTATGTAATTCACTGCCAAAAAGTCGTGCCGTTGGCGTAACTGCACAATAGGATTCCAGCCATCGTCTGTGCACTAAATGTATATCAGGTAAATTAAGAAATCTGCCTATGCATACATACATATGAATGAGTTGTGTGACTCAGTATGCAGTAGATAATACCTACGGAGATTACGTAATTCACTCCCAAAAAGTCGTGCCGTTGGCATAACTATACAATAGGATTCCAGCCATCGTCTGTGCATTTAAGGTATATCAGGTAAATTAAGAAATCTGCCTATACATACATACATACATACATATGAATGAGTTGTGTGACTCAGTATGCAGTAGATAATATCTACGGAGATTACGTAATTCACTCCCAAAAAGTCGTGCCATTGGCGTAACTACACAATAGGATTCCAGCCATCGTCTGTGCACTAAATGTATATCAGGTGAATTAAGAAATCTGCCTATACATACATACATACATACATACATACATACATACATACATACATACATACATACATACATACATACATACATACATATGAATGAGTTGTGTGACTCAGTATGCAGTAGATAATATCTACGGAGATTATGTAATCCATTCCCAAAAAAGTCATGCTGTTGGCGTAACTACCCAATAGGATTCCAGCCATCGTCTGTGCACTAAATGTATATCAAGCTGCGTTGTGTATAGCGTTGAAGAATAAGCAGAGCACTTTGGAAAAGCAGAAGTTGGTGATGTTGTGGAGCAGGCAGCGTTCCATAATAGTTAGATCGGAAAGGCAATGGTAGCTAGAACCTCTAGTTTGGAAGGGGGACTGAGATTTGGGATGAAAGGAGTGTAAATGAATTTTTTTCCTAATTTAATATCCAGGGAGCCGCTACTTGGTTTACCAATTCTGCAGCTTTGATGACCTCTGCTGGGTGTTGTCAGAATTAGAAAATCTCTTCTAGACACCCTTAGGGAGAATTTCTGAAATAGTCTCTTCAAAATGCACAAAGTACTATTACAAATATACTTCGATTCTCTTTTAGAAAATGAAGGTTTTTGTTTTTTTAAGAAGCAGGTTTTTCTTTTCTTTAGTTTTAAGAGACTGCATAGCTATAATAGCAGAGATATTACCCTTGCGACTTCCTTGCAATTGAACTAAAGTATTAATTATGCTTGCAACTTCTTTACAGTTGAATTAATTTGAAATTAAAAAATGCATTTTTTAAATAGTAAAATCCATCAAATACTTAATCATGGGTACGTTTTGTAAAAAGAAGATGGCTCGTTTGATTTAGAATGAGAAGGCATTGTGAGAAACATTTTCACTCCTATCGCCAGGTTAATCAGGAACAGTTTAAAAGGGTTAGATAAAATCAAGGACATCCAGGGAGAGAAGGATAAACCACATGTAATACGCAGATTCATCTATGTAATCATGCAAAACTACCTGTGGAAAGGATTGATGGCCAGACATCAATTCTTTGTCAATATGTTGACATCAGGGGACATATTTAATACAAAGTGCAATTGCACAGGATGAGATCAAAATAAATCTACCTTGTAGCACAGCAGACAATTTCTCTATACAACAGTTTGACTACACGTCACAAGACTGATGTTTTTGTGTCGGGTTTGACTCACTTGAAATTGATTTTAAAATTATCGACCACATGATGTTCAGCTAAGTGTCCTGGGGGCAATGACATCACAATCTCCCCCCCCCCCCCCCTGGTTGGCCTAGCACTAGGGCAGACACAAACCCTCCTGTCGACTATACCCTCTTTGCAGATCAATTTAGGGGGCAACCCTCCCCCATGGGCTTCGGGACTACAACAGTGCGCAAGGTACATGTGTGCCGAATCTCATGGGGTTTGGTCAAGGAGTGCAGCAGCCCATTCCGGACACCAAACCTACACCTTTGCTGTATAGGTATATATAGATTTAGTGTCAGAAAATATTATGGGTTGAAAGAATTTTTGGGGAGAAACTCTGCTCAGGGTTCACCTGAATGAGGCTCCGTTCATGTCCCCAAGAGCTGGGACAGAGACGGGCACTCAATCTGTCATTCAGTACCCGGGTCTCGAACTGCCGACTTGCCAGCCTTCCAGCTAACAAGGCGAGCTTCTTAACCACTGAGCCACTACCGCAGCCCCTTACTGCAGTCTGTAAAACAGTCTAACACTAAAGTAAAGGTTTCCCTTGCTCGAAAGCCAGTCGTATCCGACTCTAGGGTGCAGTGCTCATCTCTGTTTCTAAGCCAAAGAGCCAGCGCTGTCTGCTTCTGCAGACATTTCCGTGGTCATGTGGCAGGCATGACTAGACACCGGAGCGCACGGAACACTGTTACCTTCCCACCGAAGTGGTCCCTATTTATCTACTTGCAATTTCTTGCTTTCGAACTGCTAGGTTGGCAGGAGCTGGGATGAAGACGGGAGCTCATTTCCGTCCTGCAGTACTCGGGAATCGAACTGCTGACCTTCCGCTGCCCAGTCAGCGTCTTAGCGACTTGAGCCACTGCAGTACCTAACACTGATCGTGTGCTATGTCACTTTGAACATATATCCCTTTTAAAAAGCAATTTAGATCAGTGGCAAAGAATGTGCTACACATGGACAACACAAAACATTCTTGAGGGTACAAAGAGCAAAATCTCTGGCCAGTTCGCAAGTTAATTAGCATTTTGTCCCCAAAATGCTGGGGACGGAAGGCTGAGTCAGCCTTGAGCTCTGGTCAAGATTGAACTCACAATCTTTTGGCTGTAGTACAGCAGTTTAGCCACTTGCGTCACCAGTACCAATTCCCTCTCCATCAGCACTGCAGCTCCACCTAAGATATATCATGGCTCTAGGTCAGGTCAGGGGTTCCCAACCTTTTCAAGCCGGGGGCCAGGTCACGTTCTCTCAGTCAGCTTTGAGGGCCGGACAGCCATTTTGCCCTGCCTGCACAATGGGGAAGGCCCTTTTGTCCCAACAGCTTCAAAGGGGCCCAGCCATTCTGTTTCTCAAATGCCCTTGGAGGGGTGGGGGACACATGAAATGGCACCGTGGGCTGGATCCGGCCCATGGGCCTTAGTTTGGGAACTCCTGCTCTAGGTGTTCGATTACGCAGAATTCTTGTGGGAGCTAAAGGAGCTCAGCTCTGGCTGCACAACTCCTCGATCATTCCACCACTGGCATCCTTCCTAAATCTTAAGTTCTGGGAAAGACCGGACATGCTGAGACGTCCGGGCATTGTATCTGGAAACAGCAGGTACATCCACCTTTGATCAGGGAGAGCAGAGACGGATACCTTGGGAGGCCTGTTGGCACAGCAAACTGAGACTAGCGCACTGAGGAGGGAGCGCACTGACCTGGAAATAGCCATCCCAGAAGGAGATGACTTTCAGCCAAGTCAGATTCTGGAAGCCCAAGGCCCAGCAGCCAAAGGGGGCGGAAGCTACGAAAACTGGGAAAGTGTGAGTGATGGGCAATCAGTTGGAAAAGTTAATTTGGGGGAGTCCATTTCTGATTCTTCGACTTTAGGAAAGGTCCGGCTTATTTCCTGGTCTGCCGGTGCCCACCGGAAACATGCACCCGACGAGGACTTGAGTTTGGCCAACGACAAAGCCAAGAAGGTGGCTTCATTGTGGCAGTCCAGGGTTTGATCGGGACATGAAAGAAAAAAGATCTAGGAAAGAAAAAAGATCTAGGAAAGTGTCTTCTTTCAAACTTAGGAGCAACTTCTGTGCTAGGGTTGGTTTTCAAGGACAGGAGACAGGAAGAGTGAGACAGAACAGCGATGGATAAAAAAAATGATGGATGGGGGGGGGGGGGAATTGAGCATTCATTTCCTTTCCCCAGATACTAAAGCTAAGGATCAAGCCAGTGTAACCGCATTGGGAGTCGATGGGAAGAAACAGATCTTGTGCAGTGTTTTTGGAACCTGTGGAACTCACTGCCACAAGGTGTGCTAAAGGCGGTTACCATTTTTTTTTAAAAAAGTGATGTATTACTGAGCAAATTGGTAGAAGGCAGAGCAAGTGTTATGAATTTAGCCATAACAATAACTATGCGGGACTTCTGGATATCCGGTGCAGGTAATTACTCTCTGCAAAATGGCTGCTCCCCCACCTTGGCCTGCTTAGAAGCATTGCAGAGGAACTGAAGAGGTAGATTACCCTAGTGCAGGGATTCTCAACCTGCGGTCCGTAGGCTAGATGTGGTCCCCGGCGCCACTTTGTGTGCCACCACCACCACACCCGGAGGTGCCATGTGGGAGGAAGGACAAAATGGCCATCTGGCCCCTGAAGCTGTCCAAGGGAGCATGACCCAGCCCCCAGCTTAAAAAGGTTGAGACCTCCTAGAGTGCACAAGAACAAAACCAAATTAGAAGATGGGAGAAGGAGCTCACTGGACAAGGAACTACATTAAAGGAGGAGATGGCTGAGGAACTCAACCTCGTCTACGTCACTTGGAGGACCATGAATAGGTTGAGGGTTGGAGGTCCTAAATGCAAGACCAAGAGGCTCAAGTGGGGACTGTTGGTAGACAACAACACCCAGTGTGAATGTGGATACAGAATCCGGCTCATTTGCTGGTCCGTCGATTACTACCAGAAACATGTACTGATGAGGACTTAAGTTTGGCCAACGACAAAGCCAAGAAAGTGGCTTCATTTTGGCAGTCCAGGGTTTGATCCGGACATGAAAGAAACAAAAAGTCTAAGCAATACGTTGCATGATCATGGCCAGAACAGGAACTCTGGGCTTGACCGAGCTTTACCAGTTCAACTCTGGAAGACTGGTTTTAGAGCCAGTTGTAACCCAACGTTCTTGTGATGCTTGACTTACTTTGAGACACCATGCTCCATGCCTCACCTTATTCTAACCTTTGACTTCATCTCTCATGCCTGGGACATTTCCCCCTTCCTTATCTATTATATCCTTCTTTATTCTTTCCTCCCTCCTTCTTTTCCATATCTATTCTTTCCTTCTTTTTCTTTATTCCTTATCTATTCTTTCCTTCTTTCTATCATCTTCCTTCCTTTTTTATCTATTTTGTCCTTCTCCCTTCCTCCTTCCCTTTCTCTTCCTCCCTTATCTATTCTTTCTCATCTATTCCTTCCTTCATTTTTTCCTTCCTTCCTTCCTCTCTTTCTTTCTGGCACCTGGCTTTGCAAACTGTCCAAAACAATTAATAAGCCCAAATCCTCCATTAAATCCAGGCTGAACCACCCTGCGGTTTATCCATGTGTCCATCTGCCGATCACTCTCTTTCTTCCGTGAAAAGGAGCACACAGTGTGGGGAAAGGAACACAGCCGTACCTTGCTGTGCTCTTAAAAGCATTTTTCCTCATTACCAGGCTCATTCCTAGAACCAGAACTGGCAGGGGTGTATGTGCGGAGGGGTAGAGGGGATAATTTAAAATGACAGAGCATGATGAGCAAGGTGCTACACTGCCAAGAACAAGGAAGCTAAAGAGAGTCAACCAGTCTGGCCAGGTTATCCTGCTATGGTAACAGAGTAGACCCTACTGTCAACGACTCAACAATGAATGACAGGTGGCGATTAACTAACCTGACCACTCTGAGGACTAACGGCCTTGGGTGCCAAAGTCCTTAGGGAAGGTTGATGGTCCCCAAGTGGATTAAATGGTCTCACTTTAATCCATTTTGATGTTGAGCAACAGCTTCATCAATACTGTCCTGCGGTTGATGAGGACTTTGCGTGCCAAAAGGGCTCAGGACCAGAAAGTGACTTGTGGAACTGGATCAGTGATACGATGGGTATCATGCTGCGATGCGAAAGGCAAATGGAAGACCACTGCCTTATATTCTCAGGACAACCTTCATGGCTGATCGCCATGAGGATCACCAATATTCAGATTCGAATACAGCAGGAGTCTGACCTGCTCAGCACATGGATGGGAGACAACAGAATATCAGCTGCTGTACCAGTGGAGCAAACCTAATGCTCAACCCAGCAACTCCTATGCCCTACAAAGCCGCTGTAGCTCATCAAAATTGGCTGTACAGGACTAGAAGAGTCAAAAGCCACGCACATGGCAAAATACTGCCTTGTTTCCTGAAGCAGAAGAAAGAGCACATGTCACCCACATGTTCCTTTTCAGGGAAACGGGACAACTGTGGATACCTGGCCCAACCATGCTGAGCTTGGTGCTCCTTTGTGGCCTAAAAAAAGGAAACGATCCGTCCGCTTCTTGCCTTCCTCTTCCTTCTCACCGTAATGCAAAAGGATGATGGGATTTGAATCCCAGGGTGGAAACTGGACTGCACCACCCTGGACTGTAGGTTGATAGTGGTCATTTTAAGAAAGGCTAAAGGTAAAGACCGCCATGGCTAGAAAGCCAGTCATATCTGACTCTACGGTTCAGTGCTCACCTGTTTACAGCCAAAGAGCCAGCACTGTTTGCATCAGCAGACATTTCCATGGACATTTGGCAGGCATGACTAGACACCAGAGTGCACGGAACACTGTTTACCTTCCCACCGAAGTGGCACCTATTTACCTATTTGCAAATTCTTGCTTTCAAACTGCTAGATTGGCGGGAGCTGGGATTGAGGCGGGGGCTCACTCCATCATGCAGCACTCCGGTATCAAACTGCTGACCTGCCGACCTTCCAGTCATGGCTCTGGACTCCCAACATATTTTCCTGCCGGCCAATTTTTCCCTTGGCTCAAACGAGATCTGAACCCAGAGCTTTTGAGTCCTTAGAACTCTGTGCCTAGTATACGACACGAAGTCCCAGTCTTGATGCACTGAATGCCCCTCAAATGCTATGGGGCGTTTTGGAATTTGGGGCAGACTCGCTGCACAACACACTCAAAAATCCCACATGCACGACACAAAGAACTGTGCCAAAAGTCAATTTAATGCAAAATGGGACACGGCAGAAATAAGACCAAGCGGGTGGATAGAAGCGCCGGTTTCCCCAGTCATGAGGGATTTGGTCCAGATCTGTGGGTCGAAACCGGGAATCGGATGGGTAATGATTCTTTCGGCTGCCTCTCAAAGAGCTGGATATTGGGGCAGCCAAGATTACGACACAAAACCTGAACCCAAGCCTGCAGGATTGTTCTTTGACCCTTTAGGCAAGGGCTTCTCAATCTTAATGCCCTAGATCAGTGACGGCTAACCTTGAGCACTCCAGGTGTTCTTGGGCTTCAATCCTCAGAAGCCCAAGTCAGGATTCCTGCTGATCAGGGCTTCTGGGAAATGAAGTCTAAAAACACCTGGAGTGCCCAAGGTTAGCCATCACTACCCTATATGTTCTTGGACTTTCAATTCGCAGAAGCCCTGATCAACAGGTGTGCTGGCTTAGGCTTCTGGTCATTGAAGGCCAAGAACACCTGGAGTGCCAAGGTTGAGAAACCCTGCTTTAGGCTAATCCAGTGATGATGAACCTTGGCACTCCAGCTGTTCTTGGACTTCAATTCCCAGAATCCCAAGTCAGCACTCCTGCCAATCAGAGCTTCTGGGAATTGAAATCCAACAATACTGGAGTGCTAAAGGTTGGCCATCACTGGGCTAATCACTAACCATTATCAAGTTCTTTCTCTGTCCCACACGACACACACACCAAAGGTCCACCTTGCTTGCTCATGGATCGCAGCAGGTTCAGGATCTGTAATGGAACAAGAGATTTCTGCGAGGACGCTGCCTCTCTTGAGCACTTTCCATTTCATTTGGAGAAATTTCCCCTTCCTCCCCGCCTAATGCACGACAGCACAGTCCCCGGTCCAGGCTCAGCACTCGACTCCGTAGCGGTCAAAGTTACGCAAGATGACGGCCAACTGGAGGTGGACGGTGCCCATGGCCCGGGTCTGGAGGCGGTAGCGGTCGGCCCCCGTGTAGATGAGGTCGCTGTTGACCAGCTGGGGGCCCCCGCCCACAAAAAGCTGGGAGAACTGCTCTTGCCACGAGCCCAGCGGGCGCCACGTCACGCAGTCCAGCTGGTGGAAACCGGGGCTTGAAGGCACGTGGCAGAAGCCGTAGCCATACAGCTCCGAGCGGCCGAAGGCGTCTTGGTGCCACACTTGGACGTGCAGTTTGGGCCAACCTGTTGGGGGGGGGGGAGGGAGACGACAGAACAGCAGCATAAGCGACAGCCCTGGAGGTCATCAACGCTGGTGCCAAAGTGAAACAGTCGTCCAGGTCACACAAAGCTCTTGGTTTGTTGAGATTCAAAACCAGGATCAGGGCTTTTGCTCCACTCTGTTCCACCAGCTGAAGGATCAACACCTCTCCATTCATGACAGCAAAATTTGCTATTTTTATATGATGTTATATGTGGCTTAATATTTTGTAAGCCACCCAGAGTGGTGTTTAATCAGGTGGGTTGAGTACAGGTATGTACTGTACTGTACTGTACTGTACTGTATGTATGTTATGTATGTAAGGAACTGTGGTGGCATAGTGGCTAAGACGCTTAACTTGAGTCGGCAGGTCAGTGGTTCGGTGCTGCATGATGTAGTGAGCTTCTGTCTCTGGCCCAGCTCCTGCCAAACTAGCAGTTCAAAAGCAAGAAATTGCAAGTAGATAAATAGGCACCACTTCGGTGGGAAGGTAAACAGTGTTCCGTGCACCGTGTCTAGCCATGCCTGCCACATGTCCACGGAAACCTCTGCAGAAACAGACAGCGCTGGCTCTTTGGCTATAAATGGAGTTGAGCACCGAACCCTAGAGTCAGATACGACTGGCTTTCGAGCAAGGCAGACCTCTACCTTTATCTAAGTATATATGTAAAGATAAAAGTAAAGGATTCCCTTGCTTGAAAGCCAGTCGTATCCGACTCTAGGGTTCGGTGCTCTTCTCCGTTTAGCCAGGGCTCTTTAGACCTAGTCCTAACCTCGGGACGGTCATCTGTGTATTTCTATGAGTTTTTTGTCCAATTGCTTTGGCACGACCCTTCCTACCCAGAAGGGCATCTGGGAAATCAAAGAGGGGGGTGGGATTTTAGCCCTTTCCCTCCCTCCTGTCTCGACTTCTGGTATTTCCAGCCATGGCGGTGATGGCAGGAAAGGGGTGGAGTGGGGGGGGGGGGGTCATCCTTTGATCTTCTGTTTTCTCATACCTGATCCCTTTCTTCTCTTCCTCGCATTATCCTTGATATAATTGGCTACATAAAGAGGGAATTAATCCACATGCATTGTACGCTCTGTCAGACAAAAGAGCTCAGAAAACCTGCCGGTTGATCGGAATGGCAAGGGATTAGAAGTGGAAACCTGCTGCCTTTTGTGCACACGTTTGCAAATCTGGTTTGTTTGGCATGTGCCCCTCCATGGCTTCTTTTCAGACTATGTTGAGCCTGACCGGGAAAGGCCAGAGGGAGAGAAAAGGCCAGAGGGCTGCGGAGGGCCAGCGGACAGGAGGGGGACGGGTGCGGAAAAGTTGCAAAACACTCCTATGGGCTTCGTCCCCCCCACCCCATGAGATGCCACATAATTAATAAATCATGCCTCCCAACTGCCAGGAACACCGGGCTTGGGAACAGAAATAACGGTGGCTTGACTGATGATAAAATATGTACCACCACATCAACAAAGCAAGGTTGGAGGGGGGGAATTGGCCCAAGGGACAGAGCAAAAGAAAACATTGGATTTTGTAGAACAGGAGGGTCAGGGTTTCATTCCTCTTGGTTTTGTAAAACTGAGGACTTTTATATTTTAAAAAAATCATTTATATATGTTGCACTAGGTCAGGGATTCTCAACCTGCGGCCCGTGGGCCAGATGCTGCCCGCAGCACCATTCCATGTGGCCCCACCACCACCTCAACTACACCAGGAAGTGCCATGTAGTGGAGGAAGGGCAAAATGGCCGTCTAAGGGAGTGTGACCCGGCCCCCCTGCTTTAAAAGGTTGAAAACGCCTGCACTGGGTCGTAAAGGTCACCCTCGCTCGAAAGCCAGTCGTATCCGACTCTAGGGTTCAATGCTCATCTCTGTTTACAGTCAAAGAGCCAGCACTTTCTGCATCTGCAGATGTTTCCATGGACATGTGGCAGGCATGCCTCGACACCGGAGTGCACAGAACGCTGTTTACCTTCCCACCAAATGGTATCTATTTATCTACTTGCAATTGCTTGCTTTTGAACTGCTAGGTTGGCAGGAGCTGGGGCCGAGGTGGGAGGTTCATTCTGTCATGCAGTACTCGGGACTCGAACTAATCACCTGATGACCTTCCAGTCATTAGGTTCAGTGTCTTAACCACTTGAGCCACTGCAGTTCGCCTTGCAAAGTAGGCCAGTACTACAGTCCTTAGTGGACGTTCTTGGGGTGAATGGAAAGGAACAGCTCTTTCTGGAGAGAACCCCAATTATTTGTTTGTACATATGTACAAACAATTTTTCCATATTGCATCTGCAACTTCTTGTTGCGCAGGCAGAGCTACGCAACAGGATTTCAGCCCCAGACAGTGCTACAAACCTCAATATTTGGCTTTCCCAATCCTGGCTTTGTGCCCTGCAGCATAACACAATTGATTAAACCAAGATCCTTGACTTTACAACGTTGTACTAGCCCAGGAGTTCCCAACCTAAGGCCCACAGGCCGGATCTGGCCCACGGTGCCATTTCATGTGGGGGGCCCCCACCCCTCCAAGGGCATTCAAGAAACAAAATGGCCACACTCTTTTGAAGCTGTTGGGACAAAATGGCCACCCCCATTGCACAAGCAGGGCAAAATGGACCGTCCAGCCCGCAAAGCTGACTGAGAGAGCGTGACCCAGACCCTGGCTTGAAAAGTTGGAAACCCCTGTACTAGCCAAGAACAACATATAGACCTTTTCTCCCGGGACTTCTTACCCTGCAAGCCTTTGGTTGCAAAATGGACATCGATGGGATGGGACCAGTACGAGACATCATCCAGCTGAGGGTGGTCGACCTGGGTCTGTCCCTCCTGGAGCCCAGACAGCAGTTTCCATGCCCCACCTGAGGTTTTGGGGAGAAGAGGAGGAGAAAAGAATATTAGGAGAAGGGCACACCATATTGATAGTAGTTAGACCATTGGGTTCAGGTTCTGGTATTTACTCAACCACAAAATGATCTTGTTCAATTTGCAACTGGTCACTCTCTATTCGATCAAATACCTCACAAGCCATGGGGGGGGGGGGGGAGAGAGAGTGGGGAGCAGGATTTACAAGTCAAACCCCCTCCCTCCAAATATTTGTGGGTGTATAGGCATGCCTGCCACATGTCCACGGAAACGTCTGTAAATGCAGACAGCGCTGGCTCTTCGGCTATAAACAGAGATGTGCACTAAAACCCTAGAGTCAGATACAACTGGCTTTTCAGCAAAGATGACCCTTAACTTGACCTATCCATGGTTTCACTTATCCGCGGGCCTAAAAAAAATTCAATTTAAAAAAATCCTGAAATACACAATACAATACTGTACATCTGTATTTCAATGGCACATTACCAGAGCTGGCCACTAGAATCCACTGTCAGCAATGCTCTTTAAGCGACACACCATTGTAAGTGACCAATTGTGACTTCTGGTGGGGAGGGGGGATTGTGAACCCTAACTTAGTTGTTAAGCAAGTTTTTGGTTGGTTTCAGTTGTTAAGCGAGGCGTGATCCGGCCCCTGATTTAAAAAAGGTTGGCAACCCCTGCTCTAGCTGAATCCAGGACCCACACAACCTCCCCCAAACAACCCCCCTAGAGACAGCTTCTTCTCCTAAGGAATGAGCAAAGCCCGCCGAGACTTGAACCTCAAACTCCTAGCTCCCTTTCTGTCCGAACAACCTGTTTCACTTACCTGTGTGAAACCCCCATTTGCAAAACAGGCTGCTGCTGGGGAATCCGCTGGCTCCCACAATCTGACCAATCACGTGGAGTTCAGCCATGGGTCTGCAGAAAGAAAAAGATTGAGAGAGGAAGGATCTATGGAGGCAAAATCCAGACCACAGCTTGGCTTGGCTATAATAAACGAAGAAGCCTTTTTGCTAATACTTGCACCTCTTGGGCCCTGTTTCTTCAGCATCAAACGTCTGCACAAAGAGAACCCAGTGTTTTGGTACCCTAAAGCCCCTACGTTTGAAGAAAAGTATCTATTACTTTCCATTTTGGATGGAAGCATCATTCTGATAGTCTGCGTCTGCTGTGTCGAAATGCCTTGTGCAAGTTCTACTATTACATTCATTCTGCCTGGCATGAAGTCTTGCCAACAAGCTGGCCAGGCCTGATGCGATCGGGTTCCTTTGGGATTCTGGAGCTCTCTGAACATCAGAAGTGCCAGGAAGCATCCCTGCCACCAAACCAGGCTCCGAGGTGTCTAGAGAAGGGACACAGGGAATCCACATTAAGTATGCATAGCTTGCTTGTGTTCTTGTTCTTGTTTCTTGCTCTGCCTCTGTTATGCTTTGCTTAGAGAACTGTCTAATAAAGCTTTGGTTCTTCACCCACTGAGTGCTTATCATCTCTGAGATCCTAAAGAACCTGAACCCATAAGGCATAGCCAGCCTGTTGGCAAGACACAGAGGTGAACATGGAATCAAGGCGCCCTCATTCATCTTTAGAAAGTGCCCCCTTGCCCAGTCTGTGTTGACTTCAAAGATGTCACCGATGTTTTAAGGCTCTCCTGTTAATCTTGAGGACTAGAAGCTTAGTTGGAACTGCATGACTAAGTTGCAGAGTTGTCTGTATGCCAAATTAATTCCTCATCTAATGATGTATTAGGACTCTCATTTATCTTTGCTTCTTTTTGGGGGAGGGAAACAGACCATTTTTCTGTGCCATTGTTAACATAAGGTGCCTTTCCTTCCAGGTCGAGGCAACCTTACAGGTATACAGGTGAAACTCGGAAAATTAGAATATGGTGCAAATGTTCATTCATTTCACTTAAAAGGTGAAACAAATATATGAGATAGACTCACTACATGCAAAGCGAGAGATGTCATGCCTTAATTATAATTGTGATGACTGTGGCGTACAGCGTACATGAGATTATGTGATGATTATGGGGTACATGAGATTGGGGGGTTGGGGTTTTCATAAGATGTAAGCCATAAGCATCAATAATATAACAAAATAAGGCTTGAACTATCTCGCTTTGCATGTAATGAGTCTATCTCATATATTTGTTTCACCTTTTAAGTTGCCTTACTGAACTGAATGAACATTTGCACGATATTCTAATTTTCCGAGTTTCACCTGTAGGACCAATTCAGAATGCTATTGTTAAAATTCCTCCTGCCACAACCATGCCACCATTTCCTCAAGGTTTATCACAAGCCCCTCCTTTCTTATGTTGTGTAAAAGATGTCACACTTCTAGGAAAATTTCTCACCGTCACATATTGCCATTGCTATCCTTCATGCTAACATCATTATTTCAAGTGCCTATCATGTCTAGATCTCATCTGAGAGAAAAAAAAATCCAGGGCAATTTTTCCAGGGTGGAAGGTAGGCATATTTTATGCACATCAGTCTTGTGAAATAGGTCAGCCGGAACATGAAAAGCCTTTGGCTGTCCATAAACATCTTGGCTGAGTGGCAATTTTAAATCTGATTTTTCTCCGATCTAACATTCTACCTAATCCTATGTGACACTGGTACAGTATTTTATATCAGGAGTCCCCCTATTTTTGCCTTGCTCCTCCAGTTCCAACAGTGAAGCGGCTTCTCTTCTTTCCTCCCCAAGTTTCTGAAGACAGAAACCTTTTGAGCAGAAACCTTTCCTAGAACTAGAAATCCAGGCCAGTTGCTCAGCAATGTTGCAATCCCTGCCTACCGTCTTACTCCAGATTGTAAATGCTACAGAAAGATGTCTGTGTATTAGAGTGCAAAGCTGAAGAAAGAAAGAAAGAAAGAAAACTGGGCAATCCAACTTACTGGAGGAGGAAGGAGAAGTGAAAGAAAGAAGGCAGAGAGAAAGAGAGAGAGAAAGAAAGAAAGAAGGCAGGCAGGCAGGCAGGCAAGCAGGAAGGAAGGAAGGAAGAGCTGGGCAATCCCACTTACTGGAGGAGGAAGGAGAAGAGAAAGAAAGAAGGCAGGCAGATAGAAAGAGAGAGAGAAAGAAAGAAGGCAGGCAGGCAGGCAAGCAGGAAGGAAGGAAGGAAGGAAAGAAGGAAGAGCTGGGCAATCCCACTTACTGGAGGGGGGAGGAGAAGAGAAAGAAAGAAGGAAGGAAGGAAGAAATGGGCAATCCCACTTTACTGGAGGAAGGGGAAGGGGAAGAAAGGGAGGGGGAGGGAGGAAGCAGGCAGGCAGGCAAGAAGAAAGTAAGAAAGAAAGAAAGAAAGCAGGCAGGCAGAAAAAGAAAGAGAGAGAGAGAAAAATAAAAAAAGAAGGAAGGAAGGAAGGAAAAACTGGGCAATCCCACTTACTGGAAGAGGAAGGAGAAAGAAAGAAAGAAACGGGGGCGCCAAGTTCACACGTGCACTCGACACGGAACTCCTGGCCCTCTCTGCGCAGGCGCACTTCGCTTCCATTACCTGCGCTTCCAAGAACTCCAGCGACGTGGATTCTTCGGAATCTCCGAAGCATCTCTTCTTCTTCTTCTCCCCCAGATTTCTGGGCCCTGTTGCCCAGGCAACGCGAAACTAAAGCCACGCCCAGCGCCAGCCTCTGACAGGTTGGCCGAAAGGGACGCTCTGCCGTCCAGCGAAACGGGACGCTGGCGCCGCCATTTTGAGCGAGGCGGAGGCGCCATCTTGGATTGTAGAGATACTAAAAGTGTAGAAAAAGCGTGTTTTACAGATCAACAACTGGGTTTTATTCACTTTGCTCACCATTGCAGGTCGTTGTTGTTTTCTAACAAAAAGACTACTTTGAGCTGCAGTGACTCTTTGGAGTCATAAGAACAGCCTTGCTGGAACAGGCCACAGCCCATCCAGTCCAGCATTCTGTCTCACACAGTGGCTCACCATTTCCTTCAGGGTATTCCCAAGGAGATGCCTTCACCTGCTTAGGATTCCCTGGAAATGGCATTGAGAGATATCCTGCCTATCTCTCCAACCCGGAGGTTGTCCTTAGGTAGCCATAATTATAGCCATTGATAGCCTTGTCCTCCATGAACTTGTCTAATCCTTTCTTAAAGCTGTCAAGACTGACAGCTGTCACCACTTCTTCTGGCAGGGAGTTCCATAGACCAGTAATCCTCTGGGTGAAAAAGTACTTTCTCTTATTTGTTTGAGAACTACTACCCAAAAGTTTCATGGAGTGTCCCCTAGTTCTAGTGTTGTGCGATAGGGAAAACAGTTTTTCCTTATCTACCTTGTCCACACCGTGCATGATTTTATAAACTTCAATCAGGTCACCTCTTAGACGCCGTCGTTCAAGAGTGAAAAGGCCCAACCGTTGCAGCCTCAGATGGTAAGGAAGGTGTTCCAGTCCCCTAATCATTCTGGTTGCCCTCCTCTGTACTTTCTCCAACTCCATAATATCCTTCTGGAGGTATGGCGACCAAAACTGTACACAATATTCCAGATGGGGCCTCACCATAGATTTATAAAGAGGCAAAATGACACTTGCTGACTTATTTTCTATACCCTTCCTAATGATCCCTAACATTGAGTTTGCTTTTTTCACTGCTGAGGCACACTGGGTTGACACCTTCATTGAGCTGTCCACCAGGACACCAAGGTCCCTTTCCTGGTTTGTCGCAGAGAGTTCAGACCCCATCAGTTTATAAATGTAATTGGGGTTTTTTGCCCCAACATGCATCACTCTGCACTTACTGATGTTGAAGCTCATTTGCCACTGTTTTGCCCACTCCCCCAGTGTCAAGAGATCCCTCTGGAGCTCTTCACAATCTCTCACAGTTTTCACTACCCTGTATAATTTAGTGTCGTCAGCAAATTTGGCTACCTTGCTTTTTACTCCTACCTCTAGATCATTTATGAAGAGGTTGAAAAGCAGGGGTCCCAGTACTGAACCTTGGGGGACCCCACTCTTTACTTCCCTCCACTTGGAGAAGTGTCCATTTAGTGCTACCCTCTGTTTCCTGTCCCTTAGCCAGTTGCTGATCCAGGACAAGACCTGTCCCTTTATTCCATGACTGGTAAGTTTATTCAAGAGCCTTTGGTGTGGGACCTTGTCAAAAGCCTTCTGAAAGTCCAGATAAACAATGTCAACTGGATCCCCCTTATCCACATGCTTGTTGACACTCTCAAAAAATTCCAACAGATTAGTGAGGCATGATTTGCCCTTGCAAAAGCCATGTTGGCTCTCCTTTAGCAGTGCCTTCTCTTCTATGTAACTATTAATTCTGTCTTTTAGGATGGTTTCCATCACTTTACCTGGGACACATGTCAAACTGACAGGCCGGTAATTTCCTGGATCACCCCTGGATCCTTTTTTGAAAATTGGTGTTACATTCGCTACCTTCCAGTCATCAGGCACAAAGCCTGATTTGAGGGAAAGATTATATATTTTGGCTAGGATATCAGCAATTTCATCTTTAAGTTCCCTGAGAACTCGTGGATGGATGCCATCTGGTCCTGGCGATTTGTTAGTGTTTAGCTTAACAAGACATGCAAGGACCTCCTCCCTGGTTATTTCTATCTTGCTTAATTCTTCGGTTTCCCTCCCTACGAAGATAGGCTCTGTTTTGGGCATGTGGTCTCTGTCTTCTTCAGTGAATACTGAAGCAAAGAATTCATTGAGTCTCTCTGCAATCTCTGTTTCCTCTTTAATAACCCCTTCCCTTCCATTGTCATCTAATGGTCCAATGGCCTTCCTAGTTGGGTTCTTACTTCTAATGTACTTAAAGAAGTCTTTGTTATTTCTCTGAGTATTTTTAGCTATACGCTCCTCAAAGTCTTGCTTTGCTTTCCTGATTGTTGCCTTGCATTTGTTCTGCCAGAATTTATGTTTCTGCCTACTGTCCTCATTTGGACAAGCCTTCCATCTTCTAAATGAGCTTTTCTTGCTCTTGATCACTTCCCGAACAGCTCCTGTAAGCCACATCGGAGTCCTCTTGGACCTGGCAGTGCCCTTTTTCCTTTTGGGTATGCATTCCAATTGAGCCTCTGTTATTGTTTTTGTAAACAGCCTCCATGCCTCTTGGAGTGTTTGGACTCTCTCAATTTTCCCTTTCAGTTTCTTTTTTACTAGTTTCCTCATCTTTGGGAAATTTCCTTTTTGAAAATTTAAGGTCTCTGTGTTAGATTTTATCAGTGACTTGCGGTCTATGATCAAGTTAAACATAATTGAGTTGTGGTCACTGTTCCCTATTGGATCAGTCACATTAACATCTTGCACCAGATCCTGAGTATTACTCAGAATCAAGTCAAGGATTCTTGTACCTCTAGTTGGGTCTTCAACCATCTGTCCCAGGGAACAATCATTGAGCATATCTAGGAACTTTATCTCTTTATCATGTGCTGAACAACAGTTCACCCAGTCTATGTGAGGGTAATTGAAGTCCCCCATTATAACCAGGCTTCCCTTCCTGGATGCCTCCTTTACAACATTCTCCAACTGCCAGTCTCCCTCAAGAGTTTGAGTCGGAGGCCGATAGTATATGCCTACTGTTAGACCATCCTTGTGGCCTGGTACTCTTACCCACAGAGCTTCTAATGGTGACTCCAAATCACCTAGATATTCCAATTCATACGATTTTATCACTTCTTTGACATACAAGGCTACACCACCTCCTGTTTGCCCCTTCCTATCCTTCCTGTACAGTTTGTAGCCTGGGATAACTGTATCCCATTGGTTATCATCCGTCCACCAGGTTTCAGTGATACCAATAATATCAATATTTTTATCTATTGCTAAGTATTCCAGCTCCCCTATTTTGTTCCGGAGGCTTCTGGCATTTGTATACAAGCATTTATATATGCTTTCCTGATACAGTCTTTTGAGTCTAGTTGCATTGTTAGACTGCCTCTTGCATCCTTCTGCTAGAGTGCTGGTGACTAGCTCCTTGCTCTGCTCAGTAATTTTTGCATCCTCCTCACTACTCAAGTACACACTTTCCCGAACCGGATGCTGCCCAGCTCCTGTCGGCTTTCCCCCAGTTATCAGTTTAAAAGCTGCTCTGCAGCCTTTTTGATGTTGAGTGCCAGCAATCTGGTCCCATCATGGTTTAAATGCAACCCATCCCTCCTGAACAGATTTGGCTTGTCCCAAAATGTTCTCCAGTTCCTGACAAATCTGAAGCCCTCCTCTCGACACCACCGCCTCATCCACGCATTGAGGCTTCTGAGCTCTGCCTGCCTGGTAGGTCCTGCGCGAGGGACAGGCAGCACTTCTGAAAATGCTACCTTGGAAGTCCGGGACTTCAATCTTCTTCCTAACAACCTAAATTTGGCTTCCAGGACAGACCGCTTGGCCTTCCCAACATCATTAGTACCAACGTGTACCATGACAACTGGCTCGTTCCCAGTTCTGTCTAACAATCTATCTAGATTTCTTGTGATGTCTGCAACTTTTGCACCTGGCAGGCAAGTCACCATGCGGTTATCATGTGCATCACAAATCCATTTCTCTGTTTTTCTAATTATTGAATCGCCTAGTACAAGGAGCCTCTCTCCTGCAATCTGTTCATCTACATGCACCTCATCAACCATATTAAGGGAGAGAACCTCAGTTTGTTCCTGTTGTTCATCTTCCTGGATCTCATCAAGTGTGATGAAGGAGAGATCATCAGGTGGAACCAGCTGTTCCTCTGTGTGTTCCTCATCAGGTGTGATAAGGGAAAGAGCCTCAAATTTATTCTGTAATTTCAGACTCTCAGAGTGATCCCCTACTCTTCTCCTCCTTTGAGTCACATTCCTCCAACCATCTCCCTCCTGAGTTAGTGAAGGGCCTTCTCCCTCAGAACTGTCCCCTGTCACTTCTTTGTCCAGCATAGTCTGCTCCGCTCTGTCCAAGAACAGCTCAAGCTCCTTAATTTGTTGGTGGTTAGATATGCGGGCCTCTAGCTGCTGGACCTTCTCTTCTAGTAGTGCAACCAGCTTGCACTTGCTGCAAGTGTAGTTCTCCATATGCTTTGGCAAGAAAACAAACATGGCACAAGAATTGCAGGTAACTACAGCTGTTCCCTCAGAATCCATTTTAACAAGTGCAGTATTCTGGGCCTCAAAAATGTACACGTTTACTACCTTTCTACGTAGTAAGACTATAAAATTTTTTTTCCTAGTTTGTAATCTCGCGCGCCGTTAGGCGCGCGGGCCTCTAAAGCAGCTCTACTCCAACTGCAAAACTTACCAGTGCTCACTTCCTTTGTTTGGCTCTCCTCAGCAGCAGCTCTGCTTAAGAGCACATGCAGAGTCAAAATGGCTGACCCTGAAAGAGCTCAGAGCTTTTAAAGGCTAGTGTGGCTCCGCCCCTATGAGTCACAGTTCAGGGAAGGGCCTGGTGTGGCCCTGCCCCCCTGCTTCTGGAAGCTTCAAACTGCTTCCTCTGTTTGAACAGAGGTGGCTCTCAGCAGTTTCAATTATCAATTTAAATTAGTAGAGGCCTCTAAAGCAGCTCTACTCCAACTGCAAAACTTACCAGTGCTCACTTCCTTTGTTTGGCTCTCCTCAGCAGCAGCTCTGCTTAAGAGCACATGCAGAGTCAAAATGGCTGACCCTGAAAGAGCTCAGAGCTTTTAAAGGCTAGTGTGGCTCCGCCCCTATGAGTCACAGTTCAGGGAAGGGCCTGGTGTGGCCCTGCCCCCCTGCTTCTGGAAGCTTCAAACTGCTTCCTCTGTTTGAACAGAGGTGGCTCTCAGCAGTTTCAATTATCAATTTAAATTAGTAGAGGCCTCTAAAGCAGCTCTACTCCAACTGCAAAACTTACCAGTGCTCACTTCCTTTGTTTGGCTCTCCTCAGCAGCAGCTCTGCTTAAGAGCACATGCAGAGTCAAAATGGCTGACCCTGAAAGAGCTCAGAGCTTTTAAAGGCTAGTGTGGCTCCGCCCCTATGAGTCACAGTTCAGGGAAGGGCCTGGTGTGGCCCTGCCCCCCTGCTTCTGGAAGCTTCAAACTGCTTCCTCTGTTTGAACAGAGGTGGCTCTCAGCAGTTTCAATTATCAATTTAAATTAGTAGAGGCCTCTAAAGCAGCTCTACTCCAACTGCAAAACTTACCAGTGCTCACTTCCTTTGTTTGGCTCTCCTCAGCAGCAGCTCTGCTTAAGAGCACATGCAGAGTCAAAATGGCTGACCCTGAAAGAGCTCAGAGCTTTTAAAGGCTAGTGTGGCTCCGCCCCTATGAGTCACAGTTCAGGGAAGGGCCTGGTGTGGCCCTGCCCCCCTGCTTCTGGAAGCTTCAAACTGCTTCCTCTGTTTGAACAGAGGTGGCTCTCAGCAGTTTCAATTATCAATTTAAATTAGTAGAGGCCTCTAAAGCAGCTCTACTCCAACTGCAAAACTTACCAGTGCTCACTTCCTTTGTTTGGCTCTCCTCAGCAGCAGCTCTGCTTAAGAGCACATGCAGAGTCAAAATGGCTGACCCTGAAAGAGCTCAGAGCTTTTAAAGGCTAGTGTGGCTCCGCCCCTATGAGTCACAGTTCAGGGAAGGGCCTGGTGTGGCCCTGCCCCCCTGCTTCTGGAAGCTTCAAACTGCTTCCTCTGTTTGAACAGAGGTGGCTCTCAGCAGTTTCAATTATCAATTTAAATTAGTAGAGGCCTCTAAAGCAGCTCTACTCCAACTGCAAAACTTACCAGTGCTCACTTCCTTTGTTTGGCTCTCCTCAGCAGCAGCTCTGCTTAAGAGCACATGCAGAGTCAAAATGGCTGACCCTGAAAGAGCTCAGAGCTTTTAAAGGCTAGTGTGGCTCCGCCCCTATGAGTCACAGTTCAGGGAAGGGCCTGGTGTGGCCCTGCCCCCCTGCTTCTGGAAGCTTCAAACTGCTTCCTCTGTTTGAACAGAGGTGGCTCTCAGCAGTTTCAATTATCAATTTAAATTAGTAGAGGCCTCTAAAGCAGCTCTACTCCAACTGCAAAACTTACCAGTGCTCACTTCCTTTGTTTGGCTCTCCTCAGCAGCAGCTCTGCTTAAGAGCACATGCAGAGTCAAAATGGCTGACCCTGAAAGAGCTCAGAGCTTTTAAAGGCTAGTGTGGCTCCGCCCCTATGAGTCACAGTTCAGGGAAGGGCCTGGTGTGGCCCTGCCCCCCTGCTTCTGGAAGCTTCAAACTGCTTCCTCTGTTTGAACAGAGGTGGCTCTCAGCAGTTTCAATTATCAATTTAAATTAGTAGAGGCCTCTAAAGCAGCTCTACTCCAACTGCAAAACTTACCAGTGCTCACTTCCTTTGTTTGGCTCTCCTCAGCAGCAGCTCTGCTTAAGAGCACATGCAGAGTCAAAATGGCTGACCCTGAAAGAGCTCAGAGCTTTTAAAGGCTAGTGTGGCTCCGCCCCTATGAGTCACAGTTCAGGGAAGGGCCTGGTGTGGCCCTGCCCCCCTGCTTCTGGAAGCTTCAAACTGCTTCCTCTGTTTGAACAGAGGTGGCTCTCAGCAGTTTCAATTATCAATTTAAATTAGTAGAGGCCTCTAAAGCAGCTCTACTCCAACTGCAAAACTTACCAGTGCTCACTTCCTTTGTTTGGCTCTCCTCAGCAGCAGCTCTGCTTAAGAGCACATGCAGAGTCAAGGAACACTTTCAGTTCTTGTGGGGAATTTTAAGCCTGCTCTAAAAGGAGCTAGCTGATGCAGAAGAGATTAAGAAAAGATGGAAAGAGTACACAGAGAAACTCTACAAAAAGGAACTCAACACTCCTGATAGTCACAATGATGAAGAATTTGAACCTGAGCCAGACATCCTGGAGAGTGAAGTCAGAAAGGCCCTAAAGAGCACTGCAAACAACAAAGCTAGTGGAGATGATGGTATCCCAGTTGAATTTTTCAAAGCTCTAAAAGATGATGGCATCAAATTACTGCATTCAATATGCCAGCAGATTTGGAAAACAAAACAGTGGCCACAGGACTGGAAAAGATCAGTATATGTTCCAATCCCAAAAAAGGGCAATGCCAAAGAATGCTCAAATTATCGAACAATTGCGCTCATCCCACACGCCAGCAAGGTGATGCTCAAGATAATACAGGATAGACTTCAGCAGCATGTGGAAAGAGAATTACCAGAGGTGCAGGCTGGTTTCAGAAGAGGCAGGGGGACTAGAGACCACATTGCCAACATACGTTGGATCATGGAGAAAACAAAGGAATACCAGAAACAAGTATACTTTTGCTTTATTGACTACACTAAGGCATTTGATTGTGTGGATCACAACAAGATGTGGCAAGTGATTAAAGAGATGGGAATACCAGAGCATCTCATATGCCTCCTGAGAAATCTGTACAGGAACCAAGAAGCAACAGTTAGGACAGAACATGGAATGACAGAGTGGTTTGGAATAGGAAAAGGAGTAAGACAAGGCTGCATTTTGTCACCCTGCTTATTCAACTTATACACAGAGCACATCATGCGCAACGCAGGGATGGAGGAATCACAATATGGGATCAAAATTGCTGGGAGAAACATCAACAATCTGAGATATGCAGACGACACCACCCTAATGGCAGAAAGTGAGGAAGACCTAAAGAATCTCTTGATCGGTTTGAAGGAAGAGAGTGCAAAAGCGGGCTTGAGACTCAATATCAAGAAAACCAAGATAATGGCAACAGGCCCGATCAGTTCCTGGAAAATAGACGGGGAAGAAGTAGAAGCAGTGACAGATTTTACGTTCTTAGGATCTAAGATCACTGCAGATGGGGATTGCAGCCATGAAATAAAAAGGCGACTGATTCTTGGGAGACAAGCCATGAGAAACCTGGTGAACATAGTGAAAAGCAGAGACATCACATTGCAAACAAAAATTAGAATAGTCAAAGCAATGGTTTTCCCAGTAGTAATGTATGGATGTGAGAGCTGGACAATTAGGAAAGCTGAACGCAGAAGAATAGACGCCTTTGAAATGTGGTGCTGGAGAAGAGTTTTGAGGGTACCCTGGACAGCGAGGAGAACAAATAGGTCAATCTTGGAGGAAATCAACACTGACTGCTCATTGGAAGGTCAAATAGTAAAGATGAGGCTAAAGTACTTTGGGCATCAAATGAGAAGGGAGGATTCACTTGAGAAGGCCGTGATGTTGGGAAAGGTGGAGGGCAAAAGAAGAAGGGGGAGGCCAAGGATGAGATGGATAGATGGTGTTGTAGACACAGTGGGCACAGAACTGGGAGGACTGAGGGGGATGGTGGAGGACAGAGGTGCCTGGAGAGCGATGGTCCATGGGGTCGCAAAGGGTCGGAATCGACTGTGCGACTGAACAACAACAATGGCCTTGAGGAATGGTTTATTAAACAAGAGCGGTTTCGAGCTGAGGGAGCCATCTTGAGTGTGGTAGACAAGGAGGGCTGCACCGCCATGTTGGGCGGGTCACTGAAACCTTGGATAATCACAAGGTTGCCACTGGAGACCTGGGTTCAAATGATGCCAAGTAGCTGCACAAGGTTTCATGGAGGCAATTCTGCCTATTAGCTATAAAATGCAGCATCAGTTAGGGTTGATATTTCCCTCCCAAAGAGATGTTTGATTCCTTCTGCAGTGGAAATTCAATTATTTTAGCTTTTCATGCTAATATACTGTATAATTATTGAGTATTGTGCATTGAGTATATTGTATATTTGTATTGTTATTGTGTGAGCCGCCCTGAGTCGGACATCCTGATTGGGCGGCATGCAAATGCGAAAATTAAATTAAATTAAATTATGTGATACCTGCATACTGAGAAAAGCTGCACCTGCTGAATGTCTGCCTTGTATGCTATTTCTAGGGTGTAACTGCTACTGGGTAAATGGGGCAAGAAATTTCAGAATATTCCATTATGATGATGTGAAAATCAGCCCTCTTTTTGGTGTTTAATGAAGAATGGAAGCCTAGAGAGCATCAATCAACTTTCTCTAAGGGTTTGTTGGCTGGCAAACACCTTCTAGACTGGCTCGAAAGCCAGTCGTATCCAACTCTAGGGTGCAGTGCTCATCTGTTTCTAAGCCGAAGAGCCAGCCCTGTCTGCTTTTGCAGACGTTTCCGTGGTCATGTGGCAGGCACGACTAGACACCAGAGCACACGGAACGCTGTTTCCTTCCCACCGAAGTGGTCCCTATTTATATACTTGCAAATTCTTGCTTTCGAACTGCTAGGTTGGCAGTTCTAACAGCCTCCAAATCAAATCATATAGTTTCCTCAGGATACAGAAGAACATATTTTCTTTGCACTCTGGTCCCAGCCTCAGTTTTCTTTTTTTTAAAAAAAGCATACCATAAAAACCTAGCTGTGAGATACTGTTGAAAATATTGCTAAGAAATATATCTGACTGCTGATCAATGGCAGTTGTTGACCTGAGTTTTAGTTTGTCTTTTACAGGACCTATCCATGGTGCTGAATTATACACCCCCAAATCTGTTCAATGCCTCAAACAACTTCTGCAAAGTGCTGTCTAAAATCTGGCACAGATTCACAGCACCCCTAAAACTGGACTCAACAGCTACTACTGCTGATTCTTCTGTAGACAAAACAATACATATATATGAGATATGAACAGGCACAGAAGAACCCCGTGGTTTAATGAGGAATAAATAACATAGGGTGGGAGGAAAATTGGAGAAAACCTCCAAAATAGTCCAAGGAAGTATGTATGTTCACTGAGCATCTGGTGGTGGAAGAATAAAAGTGAAGGTGTACATAAAAATGAAGCAGAATGACTTTGTCATGGGCCATGGCTGGCTGGAACTCTGGAAAGAAGTGCTCTGTGCTGTAATATTTTTTATTCTGTTTACAGTTTCAGAATATAAGGTAAAGGTTTCCCTTGCTTGAAAGCCAGTCATATCCGACTCTAGGGTGCAGACATTTCTGTGGTCATGTGGCAGGCATGACTAGACACCGGAGCGCACCGAACGCTGTTACCTTCCCACCAAAGTGGTCCCTATTTATCTCCTTGCAATTTATTGCCCTCAAACTGCTAGGTTGGCAGGAGCTGGGACAAAGACAGGAGCTCATTCCGTCCTGCAGTACGAAAACCTAAGTATTTGTAATTTGACCCACTTAATAATGAGTTTAGTCAATTATATAGGACATTTTGGAATTGTATATACTGTATATATCAAATATTGGAATTATAATAAGGATTCGAAGAACTGCTATGTTTCTGAAAATAGGTATAATACCTATGAAAGAATCGCAACCAGGACTGTTATAGGCTTATGAATGTGATATATGGGGAGCTCTGAATTAGAGAAATAACTTATTATTTTTTAGCATTCGTCTTCTCAGGACAGAGCAGAATCACCTGAAATTAATTAATTGGACTGTTTCGTCAGGAGAGTAATATAATGATGTTTGCACAAGGGTTTAGGAAAGGTCAAACTGTCTGTGACATGGGCCTGAACTGTACTTAGTTGAAATTGCTGATTTCACGGCTGCCATTCCAATCAGCAGCATGGTTAAAATTCACTTCCATTTGGCTGTAGGATTAATAGAATCAGAAAGGGATGTTTGGACCAGTTCCCAGCTGGTAATTTGTCTTCAGGATATGGAAATGGTCTTGCAGGGTCAGGGGGTCCAATGAATCACACACACGGCAAACACAAGCAGAACATCACTCAGATGGTCTCAGATCGAAGACGGCTTGCTACTTCCCAACAGATGGGCAAGAGAAACCATCCAAGAGAAGGACATGCACACAAACAGCATAGCTACCAGTCATCCCAGACCAAATACTAAAGTTGGCATCTTCGGGTACCTGCTGATACCTGCCTCCGGAGGCATAGTGATACATTTGGTAATACAGCTGTTCACTATATCACTCCCATAACTGTCATATGACCTGCACACAAAAAATACATGGATTGGTCCATGTCAACCAATGAAGAATGGGTCTTTTGTGTGGCTACTGGCTCTTGATGACTGAAAGGTTGGCAGGCCAACAGTTCGAGACCCGAGCGCTGTGTGACGGAGTGAGCACCCGTCGTCCGTCCCATGCCTACCAACCTAGCGGTTCGAAAGTAAATTTGCAAGCAGATAAATAGGTACCGCTTGGGCGGGAAAGGTAACAGTGCTCCGTGCACCCCGGTGTCTAATCCTGCCTGTCAAATGACCATGGAAACACTAGCAGACGCAGATAGCACTCGCTCATTGGCTGTAAACAGAGACAAGCGCCAACCCATAGAGTTGGGCACGACTGGTTTTCAAGCAAGAGAGTCCTTTATCTTTAATTAGCCACATGCTCCCATCTATTTTCTACTCTAATGACAATATTGTGTGTCGTTGGAAGGGGGGAAAACAGTCTCTTAACAGATGAAGAGTCAAAAGAAAGGGAGTAATAAAAGCATCCAACATTTATATTAAAAGCCCTCCCTTCCCCCACAATGTTGATTAAACTTTGCCTCCCGCTGCAGCTTTCTGATCCTTCCCAACCTGTCTGGCATCAGGTGTTTTGATAAATGGCTTTTTAAGTGTCTCTCTCATCTATGGCTAAAATGCTGCCAAGGCACTTCCATGCTGAGCAGTTCCTCAACAGAGGAGGGGACAGAGGAAAGTGTGTGGGGTGCGTGTTAAAATGGAGGCAGGAGCAATACAGAAAAACTCTGATGGGTTTTAAAAGTATAAAGTGGCATGTGCCAATGTGTATAGTAAAAGGAAAGGGCTCCCTTGTTCAAAAGCCAGGCATATCCGCCTCTGCAGCGTGGCACTCATCTCCATTGACTGCCAAAGAGCCAGTGCTGTCTGCCGATGTTTCCGTGGCCATATGGTAGGCAAAGAATGCTGTTACCCTTTCCGCCAAAAGTGCTCCCTATTTATCGACTTGCAATTTCTTGCTTTCGAACTGCTAGGTTGGCAGGAGCTGGGACAGAAATGGGCGCTCACTCCGCCGTGCAGCACTCGGCTTTTGGACTGCTGAGCTTCCGCCTCCCAGTCAGTGTCTTAACCACTTGAGCCACTGCGATCCCCTTTGATTGGCATAAAACACATGGGCACAGTTTTGGCTGCAGTACACATACCTGTCAAGTTTTGGATTTGGAAATAAGGGAAATTTCCTGGCCAATAAGGGATACTTGGCAGCTATGCTTATCCTGTGCTGCCCTCCAATGGTGGCAATAGGGCATTGCAGTCTAATTAATAAGGGATGACGGCAGGAAAGAGGGTAAAATAAGGGGTTTTCCCGGCCAATAAGGGATACTTGACAGCTAAGGTTCAACCACTGCACCACAAGGGCTCATACCAAACACAATATGATATGAAAAGACATTAACAATAACCCATAAATAATAAAACTAGAAACTGTAGGTCCCTCGACACCCGATGGAGTAAAAGAGGAAGCAAAGAAGAAGATAAACCATAGGCAATAATGACAACAATAACCATCACACAACAGATCCTGGCGACGATAGGTATAACATTTGCTTATGAATGCTGATCTTGTTTATGCTAGTCCCACATAATTGAGCATAATTTGTCTATCCATCGCCTGCCACATGACCACAGAAACGTCCGCAGAAGCAGACAGCGCTGGCTCATCGGCTTTGAAACAGGGATGAGCACTGCACCCTAGAGTTGGATATGACTGGCTTTTGAGCAAGGGAAATATTTACCTTTACTAACGCTATAACAGTAAAATGTTTTTTTCGGAAATTAAATGCTGAAACGGTATAACAGTAAAAAATGAAATGTCATAATGCTATAGCATTAAAATGTTTAAAAAGTAACACTATAGCAGTAAAATATTTATAAAATGAATAAATACTGTAACACTATAAGAATAAATGATTTTAAAATTGCAACGCTATAACAGTAACATGTTTTTAAAATAAATGGTTTTTTTTATAAATTGAAATGAGTATTGTAACACTATAACAGTAATTTTAAAACATTCAATGCTATCACACAATATAAGCCCGTGATGGCGAACCTTAGCACTCCAGATGTTCTTGGACTTCAATTCCCAGAAGCTCCCGTGAATCCGCACCGATGGGTTTACTGCGATTCATCCGGCCCACGCCGCCCTCGTCGCTTCTTGTCTATCCATCACCTGCCACATGACCACAGAAACGTCCGCAGAAGCAGACAGCGCTGGCTCTTCGGCTTTGAAACCGAGAGGAGCACTGAACCCTAGAGTCAGATACGACTGGCTTTTGAGCAAGGCTGACCTTTACCTTTACATTGAAGGGTATGTGCTGAACGCATTTTGCTCAGGTTCAAAGGTTTTAGTCTTTACAGTTTCATGCATCTTCGGCTTGACCATCAAAGCAGGTGGCCGGGCACCAGCTAAACAGCCTCTACTCACTGGTACCAAAGTTACGCATAACTCGAAAGCTTGTTTTCAAATCTAACATGATCTGCTGACTGGCGTGTCCAATTTGCTTAATGTCTTTTTTCACTTTGCCACCAACAATCCAGTGGTTCCGATTTCTTTCTTTATAATTACTTATATATATATATATATCATTAAGAGACACAGTGTTGTGATGAGTCCACGTTTTTTCCGGATGGCAGCCTTCCCAACGGCGGCATGCGGGTCCAGCTGCCGCAGTCGAACAATGCAGGCAGCCGTGTCAGCAAATCTACACCCCGCCACATTCTATAAAACATATATATGTATATACTGTTTTAAATTCTGTTTTAATGGACCCTGGGAGGAAAGGTCCACATTAAATTCTCAGCACCTCTAGGGTCAGACTAGTGGCGTGTTTCAAAGTCTTACGGGAAAGACGGGTGTTTTGCGCAGAAGGCTTAAGGTCATGTCACATAATCCCTTTGGGAGATTTTTTTATCTCTCCAAAGCATCTTAAGAAACATCATAGCCTCGCCTTTCAGAGGGCAGGAGAGCATCATTGCTTTCCCTTAATGGAGGGGAAAGATTACACCGCGAAGAAGCGGATGTCAGAGAGCCCCGATTTATATTCAGATGGGGAAGATTTCGAAACAGAAGCCAGGAGTCCTCTCTGCGGAAAACCCTCGATTTGGGGCCAGCAGCTTCTCCCCATAGCAGGCTTCACATGGGAGATCTGCCCTGAGAAATAATTCCCTAGAACAGTGATGGCCATAGCTGTCAAGTCTCCCGTTTTGGCCGGGAAACTACCATATTTTACCCTCTTTCCTGCCGTCCTCCCGTATTAGGCAGACTGCAATGCCCTAATGCCACCACTGGAGGGCAGCACAGGATAAGCATAACTGTCAAGTATCCCTTATTGGCCAGGAAAACCCCTTATTTTACCCTCTTTCCTGCCGTCATCCCTTATTAATTTGACTGCCACCATCCCTTATTAGACTGCAATGCCCTATTGCCGCCATTGGAGGGCAGCACAGGATAAGCATAGCTGTCAAGTCTCCCGTTTTGGCCGGGAAATTTCCCTTATTTTCAAATCCAAAACTTGACAGGTATGGTGATGGTGAACCGTGGCACTCCAGCTGTTCTTGGAGTTCAGTTCCCAGAAGCCCAAGTCCCTGTGAATCCACACGATTGGGTTTACTGCATGTAAATTCCCAGGGATCTGGGCTTCTGGGAATAGAAGTCCAAGAACAGCTCGAATGCCAAGGTCTGCCATCATGACCCTAGAATGATTAAAGCTTGCCTGCTCTGATTGTAAATACTAATTTTATCCCGTCTCTTTTAACTTTGAATAGATATGCTAATTAGGAGCCCTGGTGGCACAGGGGTTAAACTGCTGTCCTGCAACCAAAAGGTTGTGAGTTTGATCCTGACCAGGGATCAAGGTTGACTCAGCCTCTTCCATCCTTCTGAGTTCGGCCAAATGAGTATCCAGCATGCTGGGGGCAAAATGCTAATTAGCATGTGAACCCTCCAGAGAGTGCACTAAGCACTATGGGGTGGTATAGAAGTGGGATTGCTTTGCTTTGTTAAGTAGTACATTTTAAGTATTTAAATTTAAATGTTTACCTTTTGTTGTACCACAATAAAATTGTTTGTTTGTTTGTTTGTTTGTTTGTTTGGTTGGTTGGTTGGTTGGTTGGTTGGTTGGATGGTTGGTTGGTTGCCTTTGCTCGAAAGCCAGTTGTATCCAACTCTAGGGTTCAGTGCTCATCATGACTGATTGGTTGGTTGGTTGACTGGTTGACTAACCCACTGTAAAGGAGTATTTCCACTGCAACACTGTATGATTGACTGTTTCAGGGCCTCTGGCGGCAAACTCAGAACTGTAATTGATGCAGAAACGCTATTGTTTGTTTGTAAACAAACAAACAAATAGTCCCATCCTCTCTTGTTTATTTGTGTTAAGGCAGAAAGTGCTATAAGGCCATCCTTTATCAACTGCATTGAACTGTTATTGTGTATTACAGGTTGTGAACAATAAGGATGGGTTGAAATGAAATATATATGCGCAGATACTAATGTTATTAGCAGGGGCCATTCACAAAGTCATTACTGGGGATAATAGCAATAACAATTACACTCATGTACTACCCCATAGCACTTAGTTCCCTCTCTGGGAGGGTTACAGATAATTAGTATCTTGCCCCCAACATTCAAGGCCCTCGTTTTATCGACCTTGGAAGGATGGTAGGCTGAGTCAACCTTGATCTCTCCCAGGATCGAACTCACAACATTCTGGCTGTAGTACAGCAATTTAACCTCTGTGCCGCCAGGAAAACCAAACCAAACCAAAATCAACCAAAAAGTCAAGGTTCTGACTTTCAAACCTCTGTATTACAAGCAACCGGCTATTCCTCTTGATGGAAGAGATGCTTAAAAGCCGGGACGATTTTAGTTGCCTTAAAGTTTGCCGAAGACCGCTAGCGCCGGTTAACAGGAGGTGGGAAGCCTGGCTAGCTCCCAAGATTTCTGAGATGCACACATGGATGTGCTGGCCACACAGCTATTTTCGTCTCGAAGATCATCTCTCGATCGCTTCCGCCCACCCCCAAATCATCTCCTACTGCTGGAGATTTTACTCAGCATGTTGTATTAATTTACTCACTGACAGCCACTATTTCTCTGGGAGCCTGGGTACCACTGATGAGGTTTTGCTCTCTCTCTTTCACTCTTTGTTGTTAAAGATTTAGCCGATGGGACGCATAATAAGTTAGCAACAATTCAGAACAGACCCTGACACTCAGAATTTGCTCACCACGTACAGATTTTAAGGCATGCTATAGCTGGTCAAATGGTCGGTAATTGGGTAATGTATTTTTACATGGGAACATTGTAACAGTTGCAGATACCACTATGCCTGCTGCTGCCTCAGCTGAATCACGTCCCCTGTTGGCATGCATGTTCCAGCAGTGGCCGGGCACGTCTGGGCAAGTCAGTGAGCTGATGTCAGAAATAGGTATATAAGGTGAGATGGAGCAAGGGCTTGTCTCTAGTGTGAAACTATCTTATTGGATAGTACAGCTAGGCCATAGTGAGTCTGTTTTGAGCTAAAGATGAGTAGGCACAGCCGTGTTAATAAACCGGACAATTTTTGCTACATTTGTGGGAAATATACTGCACGGGATCAACGCAAGAACCTAACCAAAAGGGTAATTATAATAATTTCGTGTCAGAGATTACTCTGGGTTGAAAGGATTTTTGCTGGAGAAACTCCGCTTAGGGGACGCCCGAATGACTCACCTTTCATGTCCCCAACTCTCACACACTTCTTACCTAATTTATTTGTACAATAAACAAGCCTGGCCAGGTTATCCTGCAATAGTCATAGAGTAGACCCTACTGCTAGCAACTCAACACTGAGTGTCAGGCAGCGGTTAGCTAACCTGACAACCTTGAGAACTAACAGCCTTGGGGGGCTAAGTGCCAGAATGTTGTGAGTTCAATCCTGAGAGGGATCAAGGTTGACAGCCTATGGTCCCCAAATGGAGTAAATCCCACTGGAATCCATCCTGATGGAGGGCAGCAGCTTCATCCATCCTGGCCTGGGGCTGAGGACGACTTTGTGTGCCAAAAGGGCTCAGGACCAGAAAGTGACTAGTGGAACTGGATCAGTGGTACTATGGGTGTCACGCTGTGATGCGGAAGGCAAATTGAAGATAATTGCATTCTATTCTCAGGACAATCTTCATAGCTGATCACCATGAGGATTGCCAATACTCGGAATCGGGTACGGCACTTGAAGAAGAAAAAACAAGCCTATGTTCTATGTAAACTGGGGTCACCCAAGTGGTTTGGACTACTAGTCCCATCAGCCCCAAAGGATGGCCAGAGACCTGAAAAGGTGGGAGTTGGCATTCTGGAAGTCCCTAGCTTAGAGAAATCCATTCACATCTCGCAAAGACTAGGAAGAAAGCAAAAGGAATTAAGAGAGGAATAACCAAGGCTGGAGTTTTGCCCAGGAAAAAATAAATAAATAAATATAAATATAAATATAAATATAAATATAAATATAAATATAAATATATATATATATATATATATATATATATATATATATATATATATATATATATATATATATATATATATATATATATATATATATATATATATATATATATATATATATATATATATTGCACAATCAGATTGCTACAACATTCATCACTGCAGCTTTTGACAAGCTAAGCACCACCTCGAAAGATGATGCCCACACACTCTGATCAATCTGCAAGACAACTTATCACCCACACATTTGAGCAGGATTTGGAAAGGATTCAGGAGGAGGTTGCACCCACCCCAACCCACTCATGTTGGACAATCGTAGGACAAAAAAGGACATTTTATTTATTTATTTATTTATTTATTGCTTTTTCTGACTGTTCTAGAGATTAGTCAGGGAAGGAGGTGAACCTTGGAAAGGTGATTAATGCACATGAACCAAAAACAAACATTTCAGCATGAATTTACCAACACCAACACACACACACAGAGTAATGAAATAAGGTAAGGTAAAGGTCACCCTTGATCAAAAGCCAGTCATATCTAACTCTAGGGTGTGGTGCTCATCTCAGATTACAGCCAAAAAGCCAGCACTCTCTGCATCTGCAGACGTTTCTGTGGACATGTGGCAGGCATGACTAGATGCCAGAGTGCATGGAACACTACCACCTTCCCAGTGAAGTGATGCCTATTTATCTACTTGTGATTTCTTTGCTTACAAACTGCAAGGTTGGCAGGAGATGGGGCAGACGACGGGAGCTCACTCCGTCATGCAGCGCTCGGGTCTTGGACTGGTGACCAACCAACCTTCCTGTCATCAAGGTCAGCGTCTTAACCACTAAGCCACCGCAGTCTGTAATGAAATAAAACAGAACAATTAAATAAAGAAAAGGTAAAGGCTGCCCTTGCTCAAAAGCCAGTCGTATCCGACTCTTGGGTTCAGTGCTCATCTCTGTTTATAGCCAAAGAGCCAGTGCTGCCTGCGTCTGCAGACATTTCCGTGGACGTGTGGCAGGCATGACTAGACACCGGAGTGCACAGAATGCTGCTTACCTTCCCACCAAAGTGGTCCCTATTTATCTACAGTAGACCCTCACAAAACAGCGTTGCTTGGTTCCCCAAGTAGCATTGTTATGCGGAAAACGTCGTTTTGCGTTAAACGTCGTTTTGCGTTTTCCTATAGGAGATCTCCTGCAGAACATCAAAAAAACGCCATTATTCGCACAAGGATGGTAAAAAAATCATCGTTATTCAAATAACGACGTTTTTTGGGATCACGTGGGGGGCGTCGGTAGCATCGTTATTCGAAAAGGACGCTATTCGAACACGTCGTTCGTCGGGAGATCACTGTACTTGCAACCTCTTGCTTTCAAACTGCTAGGAGCTGGCACAGAGATGGGAACTCGCTCCATCTTGCAGTACCCAGGAATCAAACTCCAACCTTCCAGCCAGCAAGTTCAGGATCTTAACCACACAGTAAGTAAAGCAGAACAATGAAATAAAGTCGAACAATGATATTTCAGGCAAGAAATCAACAAGCTTTTTGAAAATCCAGCTGGAAACCATAAATAATATAGAAAGCCCAGCTATTTCTGAATATTTCATCTGTAACATTTTCCCCGTTGGCTGCAGGACACAAGTGCCTCTGGGCATGGGCAGATAGATTATCTTACTAAACTGAGTTCCATCTCTCCTCTTTTTAGATTCAGTGCAAGAGTCTTCCGCCGTGCCCTCTCTTCATCTTGCCCTGAGGATAAAGCAAGGGAGGGCTTTTTATATACCACTGCCTTCATCCACCCACCCAGCTTCTTGGATCGATAAAATCTAATTTTAGTGGGGGAAATCAGCTAAGTATTTTGACGGCTGCCAGGGCTGTCTCCCTGCATCGTCCATAAATTATCTGCTGCAAGGCAAGTCCCCTCTCACCAAAAAGCCAGCTCATTTCGTGTGGTTTCCAGCGCTCAGTTTCCCCAGTGGGACCAGCAGAAAAGCCGCCATCACAATTAACGGTAATTGGACTGCGTTTCTGACAGCGATTGCAGCAAGAAAATGTAACCCCCGGGTCAGGATTGATTGGTGGAACACAGTATAGTACAAAGATCATAGCTGTCAAGTATCCCGTATTGGCCGGGGAAACCCCTTATTTTACCCTCTTTCCTGCCGTCATCCCTTATTAATTAGACTGCAATGCCCTATTGCCGCCATTGGAGGGCAGCAAAGGATAAGCATACCTGTCAAGTATCCCTTATTGGCTGGGAAAACCCCTTATTTTACCCTCTTTCCCGCCGTCATCCCGTATTAATTAGACTGCAATGCCCTATTGCCGCCATTGGAGGGCAGCAAAGGATAAGCATACCTGTCAAGTATCCCGTATTTGCTGGGAAATTTCCCTTATTTCCAAATCCAAAGCTTGACAGGTATGACAAAGATGAGGATGGGTTGAGCAGAAGGACAGCGCATTCCTCCATCTGATACACATTTTACATCTGGGATTCTCAACCTGCAGCCCATGGGCCAGATGTGGCCCATGGTGCCGTTTCATGTGGCCCACCACCACCTCCATCACACCAAGAAGTGTCATATGGTGGAGGAAGGGCAAAATAGCCACCCAGCCCTCAAAGATGTCTGAGGGAGCACGACTTAGCCCCCCCGCCTTTAAAAGGTTGAGAACTCCTGTTTTAGAGAGATAAGCGGGGCTTATCCTGGGAAGCAAAAGAGCCCGAAAGGACCCATAAAGTGTCTGGTTCGGATGGAAACACTAGCCAGTGGCAAGGGGTGACTCCAGTTCCAGGGGTGTCTGATCCCACTCCAGGTTTTAGTTTGCATTTCACAGCCGCTATCCCAAGGTGCTCAGCCTGGTCCCTGCCAATCAGCTGCTTGGATGACCTTTGTAAAGGGGAGATATAAAACCCGGAATGGATTCATGGCCCATTTGAAATTAGAGTCGATAGCCCTTATGAATCTTCTTTTGTGCCCAGGTCAGACTTTAAACTGCTTAAATGAAGCAGTTGGCTACTCTACTCTATGGTCATTGGTACATGTTCCAAGTAGTAATCGGCAGATCAGTACATGAGCTGGATTCTGTCTCTCTCCACATTCACACAGAGTGTTGTTGTTCACTGGCACATGAATGGTTTTTGGACTTCAGTTCCCAGAAGTCAGTTCCCCCCAAAAATTGATCAGCCAATGAACTGACTTAAAGGTAAAGGTAAAGGTTTCCCTTGCTCGAAAGCCAGTTGTATCCGACTCTAGGGTGCAGTGCTCATCTCTGTTTCTAAGCCGAAGAGCCAGCGCTGTCTGCTTCAGCAGACGTTTCCGTGGTCATGTGGCAGGCATGACTAGACACACCGGAGCACACGGAATGCTGTTTACCTTCCCACCGAAGTGGTCCCTATTTATCTACTTGCAATTTCTTGCTTTCGAACTGCTAGGTTGGCAGGAGCTGGGACAAAGACGGGAGCTCATTCCGTCCTGCAGTACTGACTTAGGCTTCTGGGAATTGAAGTCCACCGGTGGGGCATGTACCCCATGTTGGGAACTACTAGTCTAGACTCTATCAATTCAGAGTGCAGGTGAGGGATCCCAGTCTTATTTCCTTACTTCAAAACAAAACGCTCCCCGCAGGTAGAAAGTAAGTGTGGCAGGAAGCATGATAAACTGTAAATATTTTCCTTGAAAAGCTAGTTTCTTTTTATTTCTAGGGACCAAAATGGCAAATATAAGATTGTCAGGTTGCTTTTATACACTTAAAAAGGTGCTGTACGAACTGTTAGTTATCCATAATCCATTCTATTCTCTACCCATCATTTTCATATTTATAATCCATGAAGAAAACCGTAGCAAAACACTTTGGAGACAGAATTATGAATCCAGGACCTGGGTTCAAATCATGTTATTTGTACTAAAATGATTGTGTCAGATTAGCAACTATCATCAAAGGATTTTTTTTTGAGAACCTAAAGTAAACAGAATGCTTTGAAATGTGCTTTTCACTTGCAAAAGCTACTTACACATCATGAGTTGTTTTTTTTATTTAAATGCCACTGCTTTGCATAAAATAGCAAATGCTGATGTTTATGTAAGGTCACCCTTCCCTGAAAGCCAGTCATATCTGACTATAGAGTTCGGTGCTCATTTCCATTTATAGCCAAAAAGCCAGCGCTGTCTGCATCTGCGGACATTTTTGTGGACATGTGGCAGGCGTGCGTAGACTAGAGTGCACAGAACGCTGTTTACCTTCCCAACCAAGTAGTACCTCTTTATCTACTTGCAATTTCTTGCTTTCGAACTGCTAGGTTGGCAGGAGCTAGGACAGAGACGGGAACTCACTCGAGTCTCGAACTGCTGACCTTCTGGTCGCCAAGTTCAGTGTCTTAACCACTAAGCCACTGCAGTCCCCTGATGTTTATGTATGCAGGTGCAAAATTAGAACCAAGGCATATAATTTAAATGGAATTCATATATGTCAACCAAACAGGGAGATACGTTCGTAACATGCCTGTGTGAATTATAGGCATATATTCGGATTTCCCAACATATCTGTCTTTTCCTTCCAGTTTGGCTTATCTTTTAACTGGCACGATGCCGCCACCACTGGCTTATCTGAGCTGCCTAGTCTCAAATGTCAAAATTCTGCCTGCTAACAAATTTGTGGAGTCAGAACTACTGGGAACCTTTGCAAAACAGTGTTCCGGAAGGGCTTTGCATACATTATGTCAGTCATGTGTACTATATCTGCCTGGGGTTGGTCTTGGCTTTATCCTCAGTTCCAGATGTTCTCAAATGCAGCGTCACACAGAATTCTGCATGCTTCAAAACAGACAGTGAAGACAGTACATGCTATACACAGAAATAAATGTTCCGCTATAGTAGGGAAGGGGGGGAGTATTATTTCTCGAAACAAAAATATAATGTGAAGGACAATGGTTTTAAATAGATCTTCAAAACTGCAAAAGAAAATTTACAACATGTATTAACTTTCTTAAGCTCGAGGCTGGCAATTGTTCTGTAATCTCCATTCAGACCCTGAAGCAACGTTGACTAAAACACCCCCCAAAACCAAATACAAATAATGGTTAAAATACATCTTTATCCACAATTCAACCGCAAAGGAGAAAAACAGATAAATGTTTGCGTTTGTAAGGCACATGGAGTCAGATCTGATTCCCACCCGGTTCTGTGTTCCATTGCATGTGCTTTTTGGAAATTCCTCTCTGTAGCACATGCGGAAAAGGAACTTGCTCAAGGTGAGCCCTTCCGACCTCATTGCCCTCTTGAGTTTACCTGCTGGGCGCGACAGCCGGCAACTATACCCGGACCTCCCCTTTTAATTTCCCACAATATTCTGAAACTGCAGAACCCTATTGATGCACAACATCATCCCCAATTAAAGGAGGCAAATGGAGTTAGCGATTAGCGTTAATTTGCCTGTGCTAATTTATAGGTCCTGATGCAAATTTAGAGAGGCTTAGGAGTGTTTTAAGTAGAAAATTGCAAACTGTATTATCTGAGTGGGAAAGACGGCGACCGGGGAATGTTTTGTAGCTGCTGACGGCTTCTATTTAGGGGCTAATTGTTGATGAGAAACTTGAAGGATATATTTTCCTTCTCTTTGTTAAAATATATATATATTTGAGTTTATAAGGCATATGGAGTCAGATCTGATTCCACCCTGTTTTTTTTGTTCTATTGCATGTTCTTTTTTTGGAAATTCCTCTCTGTAGCACTGGGGGAAAGTAACTTGCTCAAGGTGAGCCCTACCTACCACAGAACCGTCTGTGGCATCACGGCAGCCTAGCCAATAGAGGAGAAGACTCTCAACAGCACAGCTGTCTGGGTCTATCTTCTTCTTCTGCTGCTGCTGTATCCAAATCCAAATATAGGCGATCCTCATGGCAACCAGCCATGAAGACTGTCCTGAGAATCTAATGCAGTGGCCTTTCATCTGCCTTCCGCATCGCAGCGTGACACCCATATCACTGATCCAGTTTCACGAGTCACATTTTCTGAGACCTTTTGGCACGCAATGTCCTCCTCAGCTCCCTGGCCAGGATGGATGAAGCTGCTGCCCTTCATCAAGATGGATTCAAGTGGGATTTACTCCACTTGGGGATCATCACCCTTCCCTATGGACTTCGGCACCCAAGGCCATTAGCATACCTGTCAAGTGCAGCTCAGGACAATACGGGACCTGCCCAGAACCATTCTGCACAGGTCCCTTCTACGCATGCATAGAAGGCTTCTATGCATCCCCTTCTGCACAGAACCTTTCTATGCATGCGTAGGCTTCTACACACATAGAAGGTTTCTACACATACGTAGGTTTCTACGCATACGTAGGCTTCTATGTAAACGTAGAAGGCTTCTACACATCTTCTACGCAGAAACCTTCTATGCATGTGTAGAAGGCTTCTATGCATATGTAGAAGGCTTCTACGCATGCGTAGAAGGGGATGTGCAGTACCTACTTTCCCCCCCGCCGCCAAATTACGGGATGGCAGCGGCTCCGAGCGGGAAAGAAGGAAAAGTGGCGCAAAATTACGGGAAATCCCGGCCAATACGGGATACTTGACAGGTATGCATTAGCTGCCCAGAGAGTGGGAAAATATCGCTGATGGGTGGGATACAAATGCAATGAATAAATAAAATAAAATAATGCTCAATGCTGATCTTCTCTCCAGAGCCTGGGATATTCGTTTCACCATCAGAACCTAATAAGGACTCCTAGCCGTTGAATCAGGGATTTGCAGTGATGGAGAAAGAGTGGGTCAAAGCAAGTTCCTCAGAAACACACCTGCAATTTGATCTCCAACCCATACCTGTCAACCGCGGCTCCGGAAAATACGGGACCTGCGCAGAACGGTTCTGCACAGATTGCCTTCTACGCATGCATAGAAGGCTTCTATGATCCCCTTCTGCGCAGATCGCCTTCTACGCAAGCGTAGAAGGGTTCTACGCAAGTGTAACAGCCTTCTACACATGCGTAGAAGGCGATCTGTGCCGAAGGGATGCGCAGTACCTCTCTCCCCCCCCACCCACTGCCAATTCCGGGGTTTTGGCAGCTACGGGCGGGAAATGGCGCAAATCGGCGCCGAAAATCGGGAAATCCCGGCCAATCCGGGAAGGTTGACAGGTATGCTCCAACCACCAAAGCAGAAGCTGTAATCAAGGCATAGCTTCCTCACAACCTCTGCCCCTCCGAACAACCAGCCCCCACAGACCGCCTTAGAACTATGGAAGGCGAGCGAGGAGCTACCAGATAACAGGGCAGAACCACATGAGTCTCTACCACCTGGCCAAGAACAACCATGGCCTGCAATTTTACACCAATGCAGAAAGAAAGTGATGGAGAAAAAACAACAACAACAGTGTTCTGTTCTGCTGAAAACCGGGTGGGCTGGGAAGTCACATTGCAGCCGAAGTGAGTGGCTAGCATGCGCGAGGCAGGAGAAATTGGTAATACCGTGGGCAGCACATGGAAGAAAGTAGGTCAGGATAGAGGATTAGGAAACGGGGAGGAAGGAGGGAAAGACGGAGATGAAAAGAGAGAGGGTTGGGAAAGGGTTAAATGGCCAAACTGTCCCCCCCCCAACGCCATTGTAGTTGCTGACCCTACAATTTCCCACTTTTCCAGGCTACTCCAGGTAGCCAGATGCAAAATGGATGGCCATTAATCCCTGGTTTTCCTGGCAAATGTCTGGGTTTATGGGCTCTTGTGGAGGAATAAACATGGTTCCTTGTTATATTAGGTTAGGAGTTCTCAACCTTTTAAAGCCAGGGGCCGGGTCATGCTCCCTCAGACAGCTTTGGGGGCCAGATGGCCATTTTGCCCTTCCTCCACCGCATGGCACTTCCGGGTGTGGTGGAGGCAGTGGGTAGGCCACATGAAACGTGCCACAGGTACTGCATGACGGATTGCGCGCCCATCTCTGTCCCAGCTCTTGGGGACATGAAAGGAGCCTCATTCCGGCGTGCCATGAGCGGAGTTTCTTCGGCAAAAATCCTTTCAACCCAGAATAATTTCTTCTGACACATTATTATTATCAGATCTGCTTTGATGTGGGTTCCTGCCTTGAGTAGGGAGTTGGACTCAATGGCCTCAAATACCCCTTCCAACGCAATGGGTCTATGATTCTATTATTCTAAACCAGGGGTGCCCATACATTTCAGGCCGGGGGCTAGTCATGTGTTTCAGCAGGCCAGTCACGTGGTCCAGCGGGCCAGCCGTGTGATTCCTCCCACCGGAAGCAGAAGTAAAGCGCGCCACGCAATCTGTTGTGCAACAGGATGAGATAGATTTTAAGCTGCCATTTTCTCTGCTTAAACTAGGGGTGCCCAAACTACGGCCCGCAGACCGGATCTGGCCCCTGATGCCAATTCGTCCGGCCTGCGCCGCCCTTGTCGCTCCTGGAATGCGCCTGTTCGAAGCCCTATGTGGCAGTATATAAGTGTAACTGCGATTGCTATTGCATGACGGAGGACATTGAGCCCTGGGCTCCGTTGAGGACGTTGAGCGGCAAGGACTTTGTGATTTATTTATTTTTTATTGCTATTTTAGTGTTCAACGGTGTTTTATTGTCTATGTTATTGTGTCGGTGTGTATTGATATGTCTGTGAGCCGACCAGAGTCGCACTTCACAAATGGCGCGGCATGTAAGTCGCAAAAGCAAACAAATAATAAAATACTGCAAGAGTTCTCAACCTTTTAAAGTGGGGGGCCAGGTCACCCTCCCTCATACAGCTATGGGCACCTCCGGGTGTGGTGGCAGTGGGGCCACATGAAATGGCACCACGGGCCGCATCCAGCCCACAGGCCGCAGGTTGAGAATCCCTGCTATACTGTGTGTGTGTGTGTGTGTGTGTGTGTGTGTGTGTGTGTGTGTGTGTGTGTGTGTGTGTGTGTGTGTGTGTGTGTGTGTGTGTGTGTGTGCTTCTTCTGCTTATGTGGCAACCAACTGGCAACCAATCTCCTCCTTACTCCTCCTCTTCTCCCTCCCTCTCCCCCCCCAACTCCCCCCATCTTCCAAATCTGGGGGGTGGGAAGAGAGGAAGAAGGGAAGGAGAGAAGAAGGGTGGGATAGCCGGGAGAGATCTCAGTCTCATGCCATAGCAATTTGGCTGCAGAAGGGCAGCAGCCCCACCGCTGGCAAAGGGGGTGAGGGTGGGGGGCTCGATGCGAAGGACTGGGCTGGCCAGCCTGGTTAGGTAGATGAGGAGGCGAGCCACCCGACCGACCGGGCTGGCGTTGGCACTGGGAAGGGCACCGGCACCAGCTGGGCAGAGACCGGGAAGGGGAAAGCCACCCCGGGCGAGGCTTCTTGGCTTCTTCCTCTCCTCCTCCTCCTCGCCCTTCGGTGGCCAGCCGGGTGGCATCGGGGGCACCGTGCCAGCCTGGCACCCTGGCTCTGCCACCCACTGGGCAAGCGTGGGAGAGATCGCGTGCTCTCATCCTTGCCCTGGGAAAAGGTGGCATCGCAACTTTCTCTCCCGCGCCCAACTGGCTGCCGCCGGTGGCAGTCCCTGGCACCCATGGGCACCGTCGTCTCCCGGAGAATGAGGTCCGTCCCGGCGGCCCGGGTGGTCGCGAACCGGTGCCCGCCCCGGGGAGGCTGGCAGTGAGCGGTAAGTGCCCCTTCTCTCTCTCTCTCTCGCCCTCCTGGCATGCGATGCGGTGCCAACCCAACCCCCTGGATTTCCAACCCAAACCCCGCTGGCATCTCACGGGCAGCCAGTGCCCAGAATTAGGGTTCTCCCCCCCCCCCGTCGCGCCCTCCCCCGGAATCCCTGGCCGTGCGGTTTGGGGAGGATGGAGGGTGTAGTCCGAGGCTTTTCTGTCTTGGGTCCTCTAGGCAGGCTGCGGGCTCGATTTCGCTTCTGTAAAATCGCTGCCTTCCTCGGGTCTGTAAGGTCTTCAGGCGGCAGCTCGAGGGGGGGGCGGCTTTGGAGAAACCAAGCCAGGTCTTGACCCGAGGTAGAGTTGAGAAGGCTAACTCTCTTCCCGGCTGCTCCTGGGCTGAAGCCGGAGTGACTCTGGATCAGGATCGGACTTGAATCATCTTCCCGTGGGTGTTAGAGATGATGGGGGGGGGGGGGGGAGATAAAGGAAGGTAATAGACAGGAGGAAGGTAGATGCGACGAGAAGGGTATCCTGATATATCCCCAGATAAGAATTTAATTTAATTTAATTTATATTCAAATTTATATGCCGCCCAATCAGGTAAACCCGACGCAGACAACACTGGCCCTTCGGCTTTGAAACAGAGATGAGCACTGAACCCTAGAGTCGGATACGACTGGCTTTGGAGCAAGGGAAACCTTTCCCTTTCCCTTAGCCCCACAATGGAACCAAAATGGTCGGGTTGATGCCCCCAAACCATTATCCCCTATACCCCATTTTTGAGAGGGATCTTGAACCCCTTGGAGAAGAGGGCATGGGATGGTATGGGAATACTGGGATGACTTGCTAGGAGGGGTGATGGCGGCCTCCACCACTACCGTGGTTGTTGCTAAGATTGCCGAGTCTCTCCTGGGAAGGCAAACGGCAGAGGGTTCCCACGTGTAGCATCTTCTCACTGAACCCCACAGCCCCCAAATGTCCCTGTTCTCATAGGGCAGGGGGTTTGCTCTCCCACTCCCAAACTCCAGCAGTTGTGTGGGTCAGGAAGTTCATAGGTCCATGGTATTTTTGTTTGTCTGTCTGTGAGTAGAATGAAGAGGAACTCAAATCAAGGCGGAAAGACAGTACTGTATGTATATGTATTGGGGGGGTTGAGATGGAACTGTTGGGTGGACGGATGGACGGATGGATGGATCCGCAGGTAGATAGATCGATAACTGGTAGACTGGAGACTCAACGGTAGGCCCCCAAACTGGGTCTACTTCAGAGACTTCCTTGAATGAATCCCTTGGAGGAAATGCATCCCCC